>CM043018.1:117042062-117175120 GCA_023690525.1 Holotrichia oblita
TATCTTTTGAAGTGTTAATAGTGTATAGGCTGTCCTACATCAAAGTTGTTCCAAATAGTATGTAGAATCGAAAAATGTAATATGACGTAGTGTTATTTGAAATTTTAATGTTCCATATTGGAGGGTCTACGCATTAAGGGCAAGACATCATTTTGCCTTATTGGTGAAAAAGTTTCCCCCGTCAAACAAAAATTGATGTGTCTTGGCGTTTTCTCGTATTTCTTGACGTTTTTGACTTATTTAAGGTGCATCGTTTTCATTGGAATGCTCTGTTATACAGTGTGCCCACCTAATACGCGGAAGTCCTATCTTGATTGATAAGAGAGACAATTGAAACTTTGTCACGTGTCTAGTTTTCTCAAGATATACAAACCTAAAATAATGCCGATTATATAGAGTGTTCCATTTCCTCTGCACGGACAGCAACTTTATTTTTTAAACACAAACCTATATTTTTTATAATTTATTTTGAATCTACATGAAAAATAAAAGGGACTTTATGCATCGTATTTGGCTTACTATGTTTTTCTAGTAGATTTTTATCAATTACAATATCGCAAATTTTGCGGTTACGCTAATTAACAGAAAAGCTATTTTTAGAACAAATGTTAGGCAATAATGGTTCTTCAAAACACCATGTCAGAAACTGACCTACAGCATAAGGGGTGCCCATTAAATGTTGTCAAATTTGACGAAGCAGAATATGAAAAATCTCCGTTAATTCAAATGGAAGATCCTGTATATTATTGTTTCAATTATCTCTCTTATCAACCAAGTAACTTATTGTTCTATTTATATATTTACTTTCGTCTATCAATAAATATAGGGATATTTTATATTCTGGCGTTTAAATGTTACTGATTCGCTTTCATAATTATTTTTAGAATTCACATATGTTCGACGAATATCATAATTTACATTTTTAAAGAAAAAAATTGTATATAAATAAATATTGGCGCAGTTTTGCTTAAGATGTATAAACTTGATTATATATATACAAATATCCAGTGCAAAATATATTTTAAACTTTTAATAGTGTATCCTGTCACCCAGGAAAGATATTAATTACACGAACTATTTTAATTTTGTGGTTTTAAATGCAACAAAATCAGAAAGAAACTATATTTATTTAAGTTCACACTTATTTTGCGTCCGTTATCTAGTTATAACGAACATTATTGATGTCATCGCAATTACAGCAATTGAAAGTAGAGTTGAAATTAATGTAGTCCTCGTGAAAATTCTGTAAACTAAAATACAGATATTAGTAGGTGGTAAAGGGGAGCATAATCTCATTGTAAAGCAATTTTCTATATTTAATTTATCCACGCTTTGACTTTAACGTATTGATTTTGCTTCAATCACCGAAATAGAGTCCATTTAACATTTTCTATTGAAGTTTCGCCTACTCAACGCTTCAACGCCTGAAATGGAGGACACATCTCTTATGTATAAAAAAAATACTCACACAACGTGTAATTTAGTAAATTTGCGATCGTCACTAAATCTCTATTACGCGTTTTACCGAGCGCTTCTGACTTACCCCCACTAATAACTGAATGAATGAAAGCTCATCATCATCAGCGTCGTCGCCGCTGTCATCACCCTTTTGCAACTAAAGGCGCGCGACGCGGTCAAAGGTGACGCCAGTTTTCCAAAGCGATGTCGCTGGAATTTATTTTTAGAAGAATTCTAAAAACAAAGTGCCTCGAGCGCGCCGCGCGGTTTCAAGTTTTAATTGATTTTAATTAACTTCCAAAGGCTTATCGATCTCCTCTCCCGAACTCTTCCTGCATTACCATTTCTCACACAGAACCGTTACCGATTGCCGGTAAAAATTTATTTTCTAATCAAAGAGAAGCCATACTTATGAAAGCCTCTATAATACGGTAACCGTTGATTCAATAGTAGGACAGGTAATTACTAAGTTTTACGAATGAAGTATTAAAAATAGATACATCCCGCATGCAATGCGTGACATGCTGTAATATACATACATATGCTGTAATATATAATGTATAGACGGAACTGTCTTCGCTGATGAAGTCATTAAATACCGCAAAATTTTGCGATGTTATAAATTTAGTTTATACTACCGTAAATAAAAAATTGTTTGGATTCTAGTTAATAAAACCTAAGAGTTTATTATAATCGAAGTAAATCTTCATCATATAAGCACTTAACGATCATTTTAAATCGAATGTGAACCTAAATATTAACAACACGGCTTTCTAAAATGTTACTGTCGAAGGCTAATCCTTACATTGCCACTCAAGTGAATTGTTGGCACAATCTGCATATCGGCACAAACCATTACGCAAGCCAAGATAAAAGATGTCTCAATTTCCTGTTACTTGCATTAATAGTATTGAGCATAGAAATACAGTCTTATTGAAACCGTAAGACTGCCATTTTCTTCAACGATATGCTGTCAATTATTTTACTAACGTTAGCTATGGGAGAGGCATTTAAAACCACTCCAATTAATTTTGTTTTCCTTAACATCAGTTTTGCGGTTAATGCCTCTGCATAACCATTAAATTTCTTTTTTGTCAATTAATTAAACTATGATCTGTATTACACGCCAGGTGAGTATGCCCAAAAACCCTTCATGACTTATTGATCATTAAATTCTGTGAGTAGAGGAACCGGCAAATTCCCCGAAAACAATTCACCGACGGCAAATTCCCCGACTACAATTCACCGACAAACAATTGCCCGACAGAAAAACTTCCCGACAAACAATTCACCGTATGGAAAATTCCCCGACAATAACAAATTTCTCTTCCCATTTTATCTCGGCTTAGAACGAGCAGGATTACACTGTGTTTAGAATTTTTTTATGTTTTTCTATAATAGAAGATTTTTGTCCTCTTTTTTTTTTTTTACATAATAATAATAATAACGACTTGCCATTCGCTGGGAGTGACTAACAGCGCGCCATCATAAAAGGCGATATGATGCTGTCACAAAGCCATTTAAACACAACTTACACGCACCAAACTACACCGCAAGAGTTGCAGTGATAGCCAGACAAGTAATACAGCTTAAGAAGTCACTGCAACTAAGCACCCACCACACATTAAAAAAATCAACAACAATTGAAAAGGGCTTTCTCTTATGTACAATGGCCACTACTTTTTATTGTCTTTAATAAGTAAGGTTGTGGGCTGTACCACGCAAGTAATCGAAAAGATTCAACAGAATACTAATCTCTTTAAATAATATATAAGTCACGTATTGCACCTATATGAGATCATCTTAAGATCAGCATTAGATCATAATTCTAAGAATTTTACTAGAATATAGGTTTTGCCTAGTTAAGGTATTTTTATAATATAAAAACCGTGTAATTAGAAATTAAGATCTATCGGGGAATTTTCCATTCGTTGAATTATTTTTCGGGTAATTTTCTTGTCGGGGAATTGTTTGTCGGTGAATTGTAGTCGGGGAATTTTCCGTCGGTGAATTGTTTTCGGGGAATTTTCCTAGATCCGTAAAATAGCAGTAAGTACTTTGTTAAATGATCAATACTTTTCATCAATATCTCTTTAGCGGTCACTATGTAACACAATAACCGCAGAGATAAGAACTGCTAATCATCGGTAGGGCAGTATTTGTCATGTGGAGTTCGAACCTTGTCGGCAACGCTTGTGGCAGGTTTCGCTAGATCAGTAGTCAGATAATAACTAAACAATGTAACGCTCTAAATTTTCCAAATTAATAGATACCGTAAAACGAGGTGACTTTGTGACAAAATTGACATTTTTAATAATTTTTTCAGTTCTAGTTTTATAGCTGGAAGGTCGAGTAAATAATATGAAGTAGTCACATCAGTTAACTACTAAACACTGACGATGTGAGACAAACATTTGCGATAGTAGTTTAGCCAGAATTTTGATGTATACTTGTCACACATTTAGCCCACCGCTCGGGGTGACTTTATAATTTGGCTTTCACTAGAACACAATGTCACCTTTCTGTGGAGATTTCGGAACATTATAACCACGTAAATGTATGCCAGGCTCCAAATTTGTCACAAAATAACCTCCTAACTGAATCATCAAATTGTCACAAAGTCAACCTAAATAATAAATATCATCATTTTGGCACAATTTATTTATAGAAAATGTAAGAAAACAACGTAAAGTTTTAAATACAAAGTATTGCGATGTATTCCACACCTAAGCAAAATCGAAATTATGAAGCACATAGGACAGATTGTTATTAGTTCTAAGTACATACCTTCCTTTTCTTGCGCTTCACGGAGTGTTACTTTTTTTCTAATTACACTTAAAGGTTTTTCTAATGATTCAGATTTATAGTTTTTGTAGGGGCGGCTCCCCGGTAGCCCTTTATACTTCCGTGGCATTTCTAAAATATGCACTGAATAATTACATTAAAAAATCTCGCCACTATTAGTACCAAAAAGTGTCACAATCTCACCTCGATATTTGTTGACATTTCATTTCGTAGAACATAAGTACTTTTTAAGGAGAACAAAGAGGTGATGGCACTTGCTGCTTCTTAATAGATCATACTATAACACTATCATATACAAAAATATATAAAACAAATGGTTCAAGTTACACAAGACAAAGTATTGCAACTTTCTGATAAAGTAAAAATTGCTTATCTACTTTAAAAAATGTGTGTATGGTAAAAAAACTGCAGAACGACCGCGAGACATAATACGTGACACTGCTTCAACCGTATACCGATACGTGTGCGAGACGTTGCTACAATAACATAATAAACAGAGATGAGAGAGACTTTTTCAAAGGAGTGTGGTGCTGTCACAAAGTCGCCTGGGTGTCACAAAGTCACCTCGTTTTACAGTACTATTTTATGGCTATAGCAGATAATAAAATAATAAAGATGCTGCTACCATCGGATTCCATTTTATTCATATGGAGTATTATACAACAACAGTGTTTATATTCATGTTAAGCTAAGTCACGACTTTTATTTTTACACAACAGTTTAATTGAAATTGTCTCTAAATTTGTAGTGGGCTGTTGCAGTTCTTGTTATGCAACCTGTACCTGGAATTAAATTGGTAAATCTGTTTTGGAAATAATGTCATGTCAGTACGTACTTTTTCTTTGCATGGTACCTACATGCAGTAGGGTCACTTACCGTTTCGTTCAAATTTTGTCCACTATAATAATTAGTGTTCGGATGATTTTGACGTACCGAAACCATCCGAAAACATTCTTTTATGCATATTGTTTCCAATTATTGAATCGCCAATTCCCCCAATTGTCTCTTGATTTAACGAAGTAATTTAGGCGTTTCCTATCAAACATGCAAATATAAGGAGCGGAATTTTACTACAATAAACAATAAAACGATATCGGAACTCTATAAGAAAATATGTATAGCACCAGATATAAGATCAAATGTTAACATTTCTCGCAGCTCATATAAACAAACTCCGCAGGTGAGATACTCACATCTGGTATTAGCCATATACCTATCAATTTAGAAATGTCTTTTAGTGTGTAACAACTTTGGTGCCTAACCTTCTTACTTGTGGAAGTGTCTTTTACACTGAATATTTTCAGCCCGGAAGTATGGACCGTAACTAGCATATTTACTTAGATATAATGAGTCGCTGTTAAAGGCGAAGTCAAACCTGTATTTTTTATTAGACACATAGATTTGCCAATTGATAGATTTAAAGCAGAATTTTTGTTTCTTTTAGAAAAAAATCTTTTGACGCCGTTTTGTTCTTTTTATAGCGATATTGGTCACGTAATGCTGCTGCATGATTCGATAGTGCAATCTTCCTCGCTGGTAATTAAAATTGTTCTCTTTAGTCCTACTGTCCACGTAGTCGCACGTCATACGCACGACATCGTCATTTTACACTTGTGTGTACCTTACTTGTATCTTGCGTAGAAAGAGACGAAACTGTGTCCACGGTGCCGCATCGTCGCATATGCGTATCGTCATGCGTTCGTCATAAAGGTCATACGGCAGCCTGCCACTTCTCAAACGTACTACGAGACGCAAACGCATCTTTGTGTACAAAATGGCGGCCTCAGCAGCCAATTTTAAGCGGATTATCGAAGAATATTCTTGTATCAGGAATGGATTTGTCACCAGCTCATACTGGTGAACCAGTGAAAGCTTATCAAATTCTTCAACTAACGAAGAACTTGTTGAATCTGCTAAAACTGCTACCGAGGAATCTTCTGAATCAGTCTTAACCTAATTTAAACGATCCAAATTAAGAAAAGTTACCAACGAAGCGAATAAAGCATTCGTAGACTGGATGAAAAGAAAAGAAACAAAGAAGGATAATCTAAGAAAAATGTTTTGACTTAGTTTATTGTTAGAAATTGAAAGTTTGTTTGACGAACAAATGCAAAAGTTTAGAATTAAGGTGCTATTACTATTCGATGATATTCAATCGGACTCGTCATAGCAACGGCAACTATACAGGGACAAGTATTCGCCAACACACCACCCACAACATTCATTTGATCATTCGGTAAAATGGTTGAAAGTAGGAATCATCTTCTGATAGCTCTCTTGCCGCAATAAATAATCTACAATTTTTGTCAATATATGGACGAAGCCCATACAATCTACGCCTGTGTCGTTGCCTTCTATTAAACTTATATGCTACAATCACGCCTTCATCATCGCATGATAACATTTTCGCAGTTAAATAAAAACGTGCTTCCGCGGTGCTAAATTTGAGAGAAATAAACCGTTTGGTAGTTTACATGACAATTACCTGACGCTTACCTGGACATATTATCGAAGATGCAAATTACGCCTGTCGTTATTTGTAGTTTGCATGCATTCGTCAAATGACGCCTCAGGGGCCAGTAGCTCATATTTTAGTGGATGTACAGGTAGACAGGTTTCTTAAACTCTAATTACATGTCTTTGATTAGGTATTGAAACGAGCAACTATATTATTCACTCTCCACTAGCACCTAATGAGGAAATTTATACCGGAGCTTTAACTCGTTTTACTAAAAATTTATACGGATAAAAAATGTCGAAAACTAAGATGTTCCTTTATTTAACTGCTGATATTTGATTTAAGGGGGTGAAAACAGTTTCTGAAGGTTGGGTTGAAAACATATTTTTGGCCATATCTGAAGAACGACGTAAGATATCAACATGAAACAAAAACTGCTATATTTTACCCCAAAGGACCTTTAATTATTTTATCGAAGAAGAGTATTTTTCAACACTCTTTCTCATTCCCAGGCATACATTTTAACTGGAGCCGAATATTTTTTACAACACAGCATTATAGGTGTTTTCGCATCTTTGTCGTATCCAAAAATCTAATAATAAAAGTGCTTTTGGCCAACGTTAGATGCATGGACCTTGTTAGTCCGCTCTAATATTAATGGATTTGTCAGTTTTCCAACGTTTGTGACCATAATTTAATCACGTGGTGGATAAAATATTCTGTTCTTTTAAGCTACTGGTCCCAATCGAACACTTACCTCTTTTAAATATACTATCATTAGCGACAATAACGTCCTAATTGAGGATACAGTAAGTTGAATAGTTCAGCTGTGCATAGTCGCTACAACTGACTGAACTACAGCTTCCACGTTTCTAGATTCTTATCGAGGCGGCGTGTTTGGCGATCGACATGCATTTTAAACGAAATCCACTTTGGCTGGTAATAAATACTTGCTATTCACACTTAATCTTAATTGTCGAAGTGATGTAAGCTTAGGGTAACCATTTGGGTATTTTTTTAAAGACAATCTTCCCTCTTCTACTTTTCCAAAATTCCAGAGCATTCTGTTTATAGTCCATGGTCATATCAGTGGCTTCAGAGGTGTGATTGTTAGTTAGTTAGTAGATTAATCTTAGAATATCGAAGAATAAACAACGCACGCGAAAAGATAATTTCGAATTCGTAAAAAATAGTTTAAGAAATGCTCTTTCATGTATGTAGATATAAATTTTGTTTTTTTCCAAAACGGTACTTGCTACTATTGCAAACTTCACATATAAAATATGAAGATAAAACAAATGAATGAAAACAATAGGAAAATAAAGCGAATGTAATAAATAAACGAATATATATTTTTAAGTAGGTACGTTTTAAATATTTGCCCAATTTATCCAAAATATTAATTTTGAAAAATAATAAGAAAATTTGTTTATTGCAGCGTGACCAAAATATTATATACGTACAGTAAGCAATGATAATGGTTGGACAGTCCTGTCACAATATGATAACACCCAAGCCGCGCCGAAGATATCCGATGTATTAGATGCAATACTCCCTAACTTTCATTTAAGACCATACACCTACAGGTAAAATCGTAACGATAAGAGTTTCTACATTTCAGGGTGATTTAAAAGCTATTTACACATGCAAATTTACGGTTTAATATAATGCACACAAGGTCACTAATCTTTATGTGACTATTTCAATATTTTTAATTTAATTTGTCTTACGCTGTTGAAATGCATATACCATTATGTGCAATAGAACTGGAAAATAGCGGCAACAGCAACACATTTCTAATTAGTAGAACTCTAAAACTATAACAGTTAAAAATGAGTTCTCGTATAAAAAAATCCTTAATTTGAATCGCTCTTTCCATATTTGATATTCGGATCCGGATTGATGTATGTATTTTACCATCATATTGGAATACCCCTACGAAACTATCAAAGTCACGCAAACGACATATAGATACTATACGATACCTGTTTTCAATATTTTAATCATTCACTCAAGTAATCTTGATAAATAATACTTACTAAACTCGTAATTTATTCATTCTTATTTCTCCACGAGTCTAAAATTAAATCTTAATATGACGCTAATGATGTCTAGTTTATAATCATTCTTGATGACACTTGACTTATAATCTTTAATAAGAATTATAGAGGAAGCAGATAAATGAATTCTATTAGGATCTATTAGGATATATTAGAATAATTTGTTTAGTAATTTAATATTGTATTAACAATCAAATTTCCTTCGAAGCATTACAGTCTCATACGCCGAATATTTAAACCAAATTTATTAATCCATGAATACCATAAACTGTAAAGTAGGGATTAGACCACAATAAATATAACCTATTGTATGCAAAACAAATTACTGTTTAATATTATCCTAATAATTAAATCTTGCTTGATGATCTGCACTGTGATCTCTTAACTGGAACTCAGATTCCAAATATTGAAATACATAATCCTAAATTTTAAGAATTGTTAATTTCAATGAGGAGTGTTTTTGTAACGAATTCTCAGAAAGTTCTTATTTTCTTAATATAAACTTATGTATAATGATTAGCTAAACCAATTATGAGCACCGTTTGAATATGTTTTAATTACGTTATTACATTAAAGCCAAAGAGGGGGCGAAAAATAATTTTTATATTGCCTTATTCGTTCTCAATATAAAAGCCTCTCGTCTTGAGAGTATTTAGTTTGCTGTAATCGTCGTAAAAATGCCCGCAACAACAATAGAAACACGAGCAAAAATAGTTACCCTTTGGGAGCGTGATTTGTCCTACAGGCAAGTTGCTGCAGAAGTTGGTGTATCGGTAAGTATATAATCTATTTTTTATTGTTCTATATGAATTCTTTGAGTGCATTGCACAGATACTATTTTATTCTATTTTTTGTACTTTAGTGTATTGGTGTTGGTTCATTGATGTTCTGGCTTGATGACTTAGCGTAAAACGGTTATTTGACTAATAAATAGAAATTGAAAGTCAGTGATATCAACACCAAAAAACTTGATTCTAGAGTTTTCAAATCAAATGTACCTTACGCACACACATTAAATATTAATTGAAAGATAAATAAATGTTAAGTTGATTGTAACTACATTTCACTCATCATTAGATAACGTTTAGTCCTTCTATTAACAAATAAAATATGCCAACGAGTAGGTATTAATTTGTTTTATGATATCCCTCGTTGGTCTAAATTTTTAGTAACCGTTACTTCTGTGGAACTCTATAAAACTGTATCTTTTCTTTTTTTTCTCTAACTGTACTTCAACATAACGCTGGCGAACCGAAAACGAAGATGTAGCTCTACGAAATAAATCGAGGCCTGGACAACCACCCAAAATTAATCCAGAAGATGGTAATAGAATTTTGAACTACGTTCAACAAAATCCAGTCACCCATCATCCATTTTTTGTTTTTATTTATTTTTCCATAAGTAAACACTTTAATGAAAATTATCTGTGCAGTGAAATAATTATATAAAAACCTATTTAACTCGAAAGATTTTTTTTCTTATACTTCATATAACCAACACGTATAAAAAGAAGATGTATATGTTTCTCCGGTTGACTGTACTATTAAATTTATTAGATTCAAAAATTTAGTTGCTTAACCACTGATGACATAAAAAAAAGGTTTTTTATATTGTTATACCCCTGGGAATTGAAAACACAATTTGTGGAATACCAAAAATGTGCGTTTCCAACTAAACTTCCTTCATATAATATATAATTTGTAATAATTTCTGATTAATTCTTTACGTACACAGAAAGAACTCTTTCGTATTCGGTAGTGATATATGAAAAAAGACAATACATGTATTTAAATCTGCTTTCAATATCACTATAAATTTCTATTATAACTTTTACTAAATACATATAACATTAATAATAATTCAATAATGATAGAATACATCAATACACATGATAATCTTATATTATTATTGTAACGTGACTACGACCCACATATCAAATACGGAAAGAATGATTTTAATTAAAGTTCTTTTGTAAGAGAACTCTCCTCTAACTGCTACAGTTTTCCAGTTGTACCAATTAGAGGTGTGTTACTGTTGCCGATATTTGTCAACTCTATTGAAACTGTAGGAGAATCTAAAATATTTAAATAGTCACATGAATATTAGTGACCTTGTGTGCATTATATTATACCGTATTTGCATGCTAAATGGGTTTTAAATCACCCTGCAATGTAGAAACTCTTGTCGTTACGATTTTACCTGTATGTGTACGGCCTTGAGCGAAAGCGAAGAGTTATTGCAAGGGTATCAATAGCTTCGGTATTTCTCGTATTATTATACTGTGACAGGACTGTCCAACCATTATCATTGCCTACTGTACATAGGTGGATTTTTATATATGTAGATAGACACAAAATATAAACAATTCTTATTCGATTGATTGTGAAAGGTTGATGAACCCGCATGTAAATATTGTTAGGAGGAAAAGAATAGTTTAAATACATGCAACTCTTCCTTTTTAGTAGTATATGCAAGAAAAGCCACTATAAAGTTAAAAAGGCGACCTCTAATCGTGAAAGAGGGTTGAAAAAGTTTTTAGATAAAATAGTGAAAGGCTATCGTGAGTAAAATATACCAGGTTTTATTTAAAATTTGGAAAACAATTCCGTCACTTTTCACATCAACTAACGTCTTAAAACCTTCCTCAATTACTTGTTGTAATGTATCGATTAGTAAATCGCTTTAGACTGAGATTTGCAACTGATTGTTAAATCTAGTTTCAAATTTTATTTATTGTTCACTTGATGTTGATTCATATTACTTAGGTAACTTACTTGCTCAATAATTGGAATTTTAATTATGTAATACCGTTAAAAATCTTCTCAGAGTAATTTTTTACAATAATCATCGCGTAGTATATATAGTAAGCTTTCTTTTTATGCGTGTTTATATTATTATTACTGCAAAAGCAGGAACTCACTACACGGCGAGAAGGTCACCATCCATGGTCAAGCGATCGTTAACGAACCAAATCTTACTCACGAGTATGTATATGATATTCATTGTGTTAATATTATAATATTGCTTTGTTTGTTATTATGTTTTATATTGATTCTTCGACGTTTGATAAGATAACGCTCTAGCAATAAAACAAGAAATGTACTTTCGACCTGGATATGTATTTCACTTACAATTAAGCTTAATAAAATTTCTCTAAAACTATACGATCGGCCATAAAAAAAACACGTGCACACATTGGAAAATTAAGTACCTAAACATTGCGAATTTCCTGTAAAGAACTTCTACGAAACCCAAACTAGCCATAAATTTCCCAATTTCCCAAAAGTTGAAGAACGCTATTATACGCTTACTATACGTCGTTTATAAGTGTACGAAAACAAAGCTGAGAAGCTTAAAAGTTTTAAAATATTTACACTTAATAAGAAACTGTGTGCTACATGAAATACAAAATAACTGAATCTATAAAACTTTTAATATTGTCAATGCTCTTTAATATGTTTCAATGCGGACGCTGTGATGCTACTTTATTCTGCATTATTTTAAAAGTTCAACATAAAGTTTATAGGTCATCAATATATGTATGTATATTCGATAAGTTCACAGCGAACAAGCGAGTGATGTCAACAATGTATTACTTACACGATCGGATTTTTAATCAATCAATTTAAAAAAACTTTAAGCAATAAAAATAAAATGTTATACATCCTGTCCTACATAATGTGTTCAGCGCTGAAATCGGAGGAACAGTAAGAGATAGAATTAAAGATTAAATTTAAAAATAGATACTGACACAAGACAGTGTTTCAAATTTATGTGGATGCATTTTGCTGTAATATGGGAGTACTTTAACAAAATGCCAAAAAGAGTCCTTTAAAGAGAGTACTTTAGGATTATATATCACCATCACTGCCAAATTGACTCTCAAACTAAATATAAGAAAAGTCCTAAGTCTAATTACATATAGTAAAGTGAGCGACGTAAAAAAATTAACAACAACAACACTACAACCTAATCCAAAATTTTTATACTTGTTTGGAATCACACTGGAAGACCTTTGATATGATTCAACCCATTTAATATATACAAGGCAAGTAGTACCTGTCCAAAAAATCTATCCCACAGTATTGATGTATTATGTGTTGCTTCATGACAACGCATGTCCCGAGTCTGCAGGTGTTACTCAAAACCTTACTAAACAATTCGGTTGGGAACTTGAAGCGTGATTTTGGAGGAAAGTGCTTTGACAGCGGTAATGACCAAAGAAAACGGTGTTCTGCAGTGGCTGTCTTCACTGGCGGCATCTTTCTATGAAGATGGTATAAAGAAATTGATTTTCTGCTACAACAAATGACTGAAGAATAGTGACGACTACGTAAAAAATACACCCCTTAATGCCATGTTGCTCATAATATAAGGAATCTATTGATTGATCATTGATCTACGCTGTGCACTTTCAATGTAATAATGTCACAGAAGTAAATATTCTGCATAACGTGTCCAAAACATCTCTCGATATAGCGTTACGAATTAGTTCATTTCTAGTGTCACTATTTTTTTTCGGTATGTATGTTTTCGAGGGAATTTATTCTAGCCACTTAAAATCAAGACACCTAAAAAACAGTGGATATACAAGGGACGGTCAAAATATTCACGGAATGGAGAAGTTGTTTGTTGGTACGCCTGATACTAATTGGCGACTCAATACCAATGTCAATATGTGTGATTAATTAAGTGATATTTGAGATATAACCAGATAAAGTACCTAGTGAATCGTGAAGAAAACAAGTACTATACAGTAAATTGAGCTTCGTACCGTGATTAAATTCTTCAATAGACGAAGAAAAATTCATTCCATAAGCTGTTCAAGGCAACTTCTGAGACATTATTGAAAAAGTATAAAAACTTGTTTTCGAAGATGTTTGTTAATAAAACAAACATCCTGCATCAACATATTGGCATGTCTAAGGTTACTGCAGGATGAATACTGAGAATGCTCCGCTTCAGAAACAACAACGCATCGAGTGTTCGAGTTTTTTGTGTAGCGAGAACAGGGATGAATTTATGAAGCATTGTGACTGGAGATGAAGCTTTGGTTCATCACTATAAACCTGAGTCGAACAAGATCCATGCAATCGCACAAAAAAGGTGTAGCACCGCCTAAGAAGTTCAAGGTGTCATAACCAGCCGGCAAGATTATGGCTTCGGTTTTCTAGGTTTCAGATGACATTTTATGGATTGACAATACTACGCTACAATATTAGAAAAATTAAAATATGCCATTAAAAAAAAGAAGAAAATGGTCTCGGGGTGTTCTCCTTCTGCGCGATAACCCACCCATTCACAAAAGTCATGTTGTGGTGAGTGCCCTGCAGAGGTGGCCCTCCTTATAATCCATGTTTGGTCCCGTCGAATTATTATTTATTTCCAAAATTGAAAGAGAACTCCGCGCAAAAAGATTTACTGATGCTCAAAAAGTGAAGTTAGCTATTTCCGTCTATTTTGTAGGCTTTGACGAAACATTTTTTGATGGTATAAATAAATTAGTTGAAAAATATAAAGAAATATATTAGGGTTAAGGGAGAATACGTCGAAAAAGAAAATTAAATTAGTATTTAATTTCCGTTCTTCGTCATTGGTAATTTCTTGACTTCCCCTTGTACATACATATATGTGATTTGGAATATTTTGGACGATATATAATTTATTCCAGAATAAAATCGCTAGCGGACTATCCTTCCTAACTGTCTAATTGGACATTTGGGGTTGCTTCAAGGGAACAAAATGTAAAGGGAGGAGATTTCTTTCTTCGTCCAATGTCTCTTCAAAATCTTCAACATCTTGTTGATGACCTCATTTCCCTAAATCAACCTTTGCAAGATCTCCAAGTTGACTACCAGATAAATTGTCAACTGATAACCACAATAATCCCTTTTAAAAGGATTTTCGTTTCATCTTGTTTAATTCATTCAAATTACATCCTGAGAGAGTTGAGAATGTTTGGGAAAAAATATTATTATAAGTTCTTTTAATATTCCACCGGCTTATCTTCTAAAGAGTTATAGTAGTCTTTAGATTTTCATGCATGCGATCTAGTACAATATTTTCTGTTTCTTCATTCCTTATTAATTTACTAAAAGCATCGCATGGTCTCTAAATAAATTTGTAATACATTAAATAAGATTTCATGTGGTGCTGTCGACCTGAATACAATTCCAAGCAATGATCCATTGCAGTTTTGTTAACTAATTATGTTAAATTGTAGCATATCAGGAGAAGCGTCCTGCCAATTTCCTCCAAGCATAGTAAATACTAGGCCAAACAACAAACAAATAATAAAACGAACCTAAACACAAAACACACAATACGCTGTGAGTAAAAGTAGACAGGTACATACGTAACTTGCCTGTCCATTATTAGCCGTTACGTAATATAACTGTTAGGTTTTCCTGAAAATGTCCGTAATGGCGAACATTATTAAAAAAAAATAAACGAACCAAGATTATCTTAAAAGAATTTGTCCTTAGTGCTAAGCATATTTGTAATCTTTGATCAAATCTAAAACTTTAATACCCATTTATTATTCATGTTATTCAAAATTCACAATGTTACAAGAGACTGAAATTACGTAAAAGGTTCATCACAAAAACAAGTTTCAGCCTATAATTAAGATTGGCATTTTACGTACGAAACGAAATTATAAATTCATCCGTGTAAGCACGTGTCGGTCCCAGTGAATTCGCATTCGAATGCAATAACACAAATAAAAGTGACATGTATACAATATATGACCATACAAATAAATTGAATGGATCAGAAAACAATAAACGTTTCGGTTTATTTGTAGTTGCCGCAATAAATACTTATTAATTAAATTAAGGTATTGCAGTTTGTAACGTTTCACATACTCGTAAGTTTACCTGATTTCGTTTTTCCATTGAATATTTAATAAGATTAAATATTACATTTTAAAACTAAAAATTAAAAATAAATTGACATAAAATTAATTACTGTAAATTTACTGCTTTCGTTCGCCATAGCAAACATAAAATAAGGTGATTAAGAAGAAACAGAGACAGCGTTTTACAATTTCTAAAACTATGCTATTGTACTTGTTAAATTTACGAGATATTATTTCTTGGAATACGTGTACATGATCACTCTGTTTTTGTGTACTATTTAGATTAACATTATTCGTATTCAATCGTGTATTTACGAACAGTTATCGAAGTTTAGTAGATGTATTTACACTACTGTTAATAATGGTGTAAACACTTTCTATCTGATACACGATTTAAAACTTTAAAAAAACAAATCCAAAGATATTGCACATTATGTGAACTTGAGCAGAAGTATAGACCTGTAGACACACTTCTCCTCTTTGTAGGTTTAATAAGTTTACATTTTTACATGTTTTTTAGTGTTATTTATAGTTATTATACAAATCGTTTCACTTAGCGCTTAGTTTTTAATTTTTCATGGATATTTTTGATATTTCTGAATATGTGTAAGTCTTTTAAACATGTACACCTTAAGTAAATTTTCTATCATCTACTTACAATTCAATTCTTTAAAATTTACCAATTCAGTATCAAAAATCGATTAAGGTAGCGAAAACAAATCAGCGAATCAATTGGCTATAGCCAAGAGGTAACATATTAAGTGCGGAAAGAAAAAGAAGACCGGTCATTATTACCTTAATACGACGCTGGAAAAATAATGTGTCAAAAACAGACCATGGCACCTGTAGCATCTGTAGGAATGACGTATTTGTCACTTGCTTACACTTTTGCAAATTGCAATGTGCACCAAGATACTGAACGCAAAGAAAATATTAACACAGACTACTTTAACCCTTCAACGGCGAGATTATTTTTTTAAATAGAAAATGATAAAAAGTCAGTGCATGTAGGTATTAAAAATGGTTTATTATTAACGTATCGGTACATTTTTTAACGTAGCCGCCGCTACCCGTTTATAGTACACAAAAGCAAGATTCAATGCAAGTATTTTTTATGGAAAACCACATTAAATTGTAAACATAAGCCCACATCACATTTGATACACATGGTGTGAGTACTCGTAATGCATCCCTCTCCAGCACAACGACGTCTTTTATGGTTAGGAATATACGTTAGCAAATGGTCAAGTCGATCATATCTCAGATTGTCAGAAACTCTGTTGAATGTTACACTGGATTTGGCAGTCGTTTGTCTTCCAACCGCTTTCGATGCAAGACCCAATTTACTTCGATATCCTTTTGAAATTTCTCTTCGATATTCTAACTGTGTAAGCGTTGCTAAATGCTTGCATTTTTGGAAATCGACCACGCATTTGTTACGGAAACATCCAGAAGCCAGGTAAAAATGGCCCACCACCACTTTTTTCGCCGGATTGAAATCCTGTACCTCGATATTTGTTGATCCATTATGTCTGTTCCACCCATGCAGCAATAGTATTCAGCAATTAGTCGAAGTTGTGGTACTTGAATGATTTTCTTTTCAGTCTTAGAGTAACGTTTCAGCTGGATGGTTGAGTTGATACCATGACATGTAGATGCCAGTATCACTACGTTATTGTCCATCCATTTTACCACAATAATTCCATCGTCTTTGTCAATACTTGAAAGAATGTCTCCCATTTTCTTAGTTTTGGCAATTTGACTCTTCTGCGGTAATTTACAACTTTTGGGTACTCTGTTTTCTTTCATCGTTCCCGTGCCGTCGTAACTCCTTGTAAAGAGATTGTCAATGGAGAATTTAAAAGGAAGCGTCTTCATGTCTTCAGGAAACTCATCAATCATGCACATCAATGGAGCAGTACATTTTACAAAATGATTTCCATAAACTGTGTTTGCTCTTGGATGATTTTCCTGGAACATATCGAAGTTTACCAAGTAACCGGTAGCGGAATTGAGGCACCACATTTTGTACCCAAACCTTATGGGTTTGCCTCGTATAAATTGTTTGCACGAATGCTTCCCATAATATTTAGTCATGGATTCGTCGTAGTCCAGGTCTTGTTCGGGAATCCAATTTTCAATAAATTTAGCAAATCCATTAGCGGCCGTAACTTCTACATTTTGTCCTGAAGTTTAGGCTGCAAGCTATCAGCATTGTGCAAATGTCTTGTGATTTGGCGAAATCTATCCCTTCTTCTAGACTCACTTACTTATCATAGTTTTTCATGTCCATCTTGCAATCCCAGTAGCAATCTCGTCCTGGCAACTCATTATAGCATGTAACGATTAAAATTGTGATTGGATATTTCATTTCTTCTTTGGATATATTTGGATTTGATTGGGTACAGGAAAGAGCATATTTATTGGACTGTTCAACAAACAATCCAATTACTTCGTCATCTAAAAATGCTTCAAAAGTGTCCAAATAACTAGTTTTTTTTTTGCTATAATCAGGTTCAGAAAATGATCTTGTTTTTCCTCAAAGTCGCTCTGGATCCATGTTATCTTTTCCAGTGCTGGACGTAGAAGCACATCATTTCGGTCGGACCCATTAGAAGGACGCCTCGAAGCACTAACTCAGCTTTCGGCAATAATTCTCGACCCCTGATTATCCAGAAATCCGCCACCATCTTCCTCGCCCGAATCTTCATCCGTCAATATGTTTGCATCAGGAGGCTAAATATATATTTCGTGCACATCAATATCATCAACGTATGCCATTTGAATCGCTCTTTCAAAAGTACCTCCAGGTCTAAAATTAAAAAAAAAATACCGATTTAATAAGTTGCAATATTTTGTACACCATCAAGGCACTACTAGTACAATTTAATAATATATCACAACATGACCTAAGAGCAAAAGATAGACATTGGTTACTCTAGTCGAATGTCCATTTTTCACCGCTCTAAATTTTACACTTGACTTTAGCACCTAATTTATAAGATTTGGTTGCACTAGCTGGTAAACTCAATTCACTATGTTGTTTTGGTAGCTTTCAACGACAAATTGACGAATACTTTTGTCATTCGTAATACTAATAATGCACTGTTGTCACTTTTTGCGCAGCTTCTTTAGAGTTGCATACATATAAGTAACGCTAGCCGTTGAAAGGTTAACTAACAATAACTGCAGAAAATAAACAATTCAAGGTACTCTAGAAGGAGTCGAGCATGCAATGGTGGTCTAAAAAATTGTCCGTTTTATAGTAACAATTGATTGAACAATAATAATTATGATGTTGATAATTATGTGTTCTGTCGGAATCGCTTCTTGACTGGTCGAAAAGTGTTGACGAGCGATAAAGATTTTAAATTTTTAGGAAGAGCTAAAGCTACACTCTTGTAGACAGATGCCAGAAATAACTTATCAATCGGCAAATTTAGAACTCGATGAACTACCAGAAACTAGAATTGCTCATCCTGCCCGATATTTCGTTCTCGTTCTGAAGTCTATTTAGGATTATTACTTCTGCCACTGGATCTACTACAATCCATTGAAACGAAACTGTCCTTACCTCACATTAGAAATGAAAGGTTGTAGGCATGTTTCCAGATTTTAAGAAAATGCTTCAAGGGCGACCCCAAGGTCTTGCCCCACCTTATTGTCTATACATGTTTAAAAAAAAACCATCAGGATCAGTAGTTCGCAGAGGGCCTGCTGGAATATATCGGAGGTAGAATCGAAAGTACTAAGAACCTCAGCTTCAAATTTATCATCACTTTCAATGTCATACACCAGGCCTGAACAACCTGAAGCTGGACAGGGCTATCCACAGTAAGATTTCTACTTCTTTGAAGTGACCTTTCTAGGTTCCAAACTAAAAGCAACAGAAGAAATTCTTTATATCTACTATAATAAAACTCCTTATCCCGCCCTTAATTAATGGAAGCGAATAAATCGTACACTGCGCCATTTCATTTTTGGCGTCATTATCATTCACTAAAGAATAAGGCGTGCCCTTTACGATTCAAAGCAGCAGCGTATACTATTATCGAAAAAAAAACAGAGTCAAATAGGCAAGGGGTAACCTTTACTGATGAATATATCGACATTTTGATGACGGTTAATGAATATTGAGCTAAACGATGCCATGCCTGCATACAAACGTCGCACTCCGTATACCTGGCGCTAGGATACGGAGCATTCAATAGTGCTGTTATGGACTGATTTTCCGTTTCTTCGCTCCATTGATAAGTCTGTGGTTACTGCAAAGTGCTCGGTTACAAAACAATACATTAAATACATCTAGAGGAAGGCTTATGTGCTAGTTTAACAGTGCCAAAAGGTTATTAAACATTAATTAATGCAGATAATGAAGGAGGATTTTTCAAAGGTGTTCCGTGTGTTGTTTACGTTCAGCAAAACTCTGCAAGTGGTTCGATGTCGTTAATGCATAGAAGGTGTCAATTGACTTTTTGAAAGATTTTAGGGTGGTGGGAGTACGAATCGGTAAGTATGTCATCGGCATAAATGATAGTTTTGTTGCTGGGATGGGTAACAAAATACTGGAGGAATAAATTGTAAAGAGTTGGAGAGATGAGTCTGTAGGGGCTGACTGCATGGGTTAATTTCCAACTGATCAGGTAGTAAGCTTTTCTTGGTGACAGCCTGGCCAGCTGTTTTTCGTTTTATCTCTTTACTCATAAGTGAGTTCACATATCAGTTCGTCAGTTAAGAATTCGCAATGTAATATATTCAATACTGTGAAGTTCCAACGAGAACTGCAATACAAATTAATTCATCTTACTTCATGTAAATCCAGGCGCAAGTTTTCTGTGACCAAAGAGGTATCTGTACAGTACTCTGTGTCTCAATATACGAAGGTGTATTATAAACCAATCACACAAAATAATCTACCCTGTCCTATGTCACTCGTATCGCCTGCGAGCGCCTCGCTTAACACATAAAACAGGTCATAAGATTTTGTTACAATTCGTATGAACGGGTTGTGCTAACAGACAGTACTCTGTTTAGAATTACCACGCAAAGATAAAATAAACTACTAAAGTTCGATTACGTAAATATTTATAATAATTTAAGGTTTGTTATATACAATAAACAACGCTAAAATGCTTCGATAAAACTACGTTATAAAACACTGAGGCATTTTTTTTAAATATGCGTTATAGTTGTATAATGTAAATACTTATATGGTTCCACTACAACATTGTTGCTAGGAAGTTCTGATTAATGATAACTCTAGTATAAACCATAAAATAACCTTGGTGATTGAAATTCATTTCAAATGAATAAATATGTGTACATGATTAGAACTCGTAATAGAATATGTTAACATAATTTAGTTCGTTAATGTATTGATCTACATTCGATCAATTATTGTTGATTTCTTGCTTCGTAAAAGAAAAAACTGCAGAACACAAGAACTAAGCTTCAGATTATTAACTATGTTTATTAGCGAAAATAATACAATACACACGCATCTTAAATATTACTTCACATTTTGTTATAATTTTCAGGAAAGCACGTAAACACAAACGGTGCTAATAAGTCAAGACACAAAAAAACTAACCGAATCGCTTCATTCACTAACTAAACCATTTAGTATTTTCACAACGTAGAAAACCCATTAGCACCTCTAGAATACATAAATACAGGCGAATGGATTCGTTGTAGAGACAAAAGGAAATAGACATTAACCTACATCGAATAGAACAGCGCTGAGTTTCTGAAGACTTGAGGTTTAATCTTATAAAAGTACAATCAATTTCGGGATAGAATTAATTTAAATGTAAATAACGGATGAATAAACTTATTATTATTTCTTTGTTAGGATGAATAAAGATTTTATTTAATTTATTTCTGTAATTAACTCACTATCTCTGTTATTAATTAAATTATAATTAAAATATAATAAAAACAAATACTAAAATTTTCAATTCTATTGCACAAGTGTTTGTGAAGTTTTTACTTGTGTGGACAATTTGTTATATAATCTTATTGCTTAATATCAACGATTCATTTAATCAAAATTGGTGCTATATAGTGACACACTGAGATTTTGTCTATGTCTATGTCGCGTCTGTATATTATTATAAATATCACAATTTTGTTATACAAGTCCTCCGTAGACAGTTTCAGCTTCCAATACGCAGCAGTGATCTTCGAACTTCAAATTTTTGTCCAGAAAGAAAATGCAGCTATGTTAGCAATTGGGACAATACAAATCGCTAAGCAAGATCGTGCAATGAGGTCGTTTATATACCGTGCCTTCACAATCTTTTCTCATTAGAGTCGGCCATGCTTTTTTTTAATGGTTGGCCAGAGTGCATGTAAAGTTAAAGTTTGGTTATGTCATATAAATGTGTATCTGTAATAATTATAGAGTAATTAAGTTTTTGAAAAAATATTTATTGCAAAAGCCAAAATTAAGAGAAAATAATACTAAAGCAGATATTGGAAATGTTGATCGTTGTTTTGTAGACAAAGTTGAACTCTACGCTTCATGCTTTCAAAGCCATTTATTAAGATTTCTTCGGTGATGTCAGCACAAGAATGAACAATAGCATTACGAAGCTCTTCGATTGCTTGATGTCTGATCTTCAAAATCGTATTCTTTAAATATGGAAAAATAAAATAATCTAATATTGTCAAGTCTGGAGATCTTGCAGGAAAATTAAAAATTCTTGTATCGAAAAATTGCTGTAAAAAAAGCCATTGTTTCTCGAGATTTGTGCGCTGGTGCATTGTCTTGCTGGAAATATCTTACCGTAAGTTCAGCATCATGAAGTTCGTCGATAAATGGTTGTAATAATTCGTTTCGATATCTTTCAGCAGTTACGGTTTGGTTAAAAAATATAGGCCCAATAATTTGTCTTCTTGAAACTGCTAGCCAGACACCTATTTTTTGCGGATGCAACGAAGTTTCAGTGAATTCATGTGGATTATCTGCAGACCAAATTCTCATGTTTTGCTTGTTTAAATAGCCAGAGAGATGGAACCACGCCTCATCAGAAAAATAACATTTGTCAAGAACATCGTTATTATTTACGTTAATCAAAAACCATTGACAATACTGTGTTCTGGTACCAAAATCTATCTCTTTAAGTTCTGAAACTGCTTGAATTTTATAAGGAAACAATTTTAAATCCTTTTTTAAAATCGTACATGTTCCCACTGACAAACCAACTTGTTGCGATAATGTTGCGACAGATTTTTTGTGTGAGTGTTCCATTCGCTATTGAACATCTTCGATTAAATTTGCTGTTCGTTGTTTAGGTGCTCCACCATCAGGTTTACGTGTTACTGCACCTATTTCGCCAAATTTAATAACGCAAGTAACATTGAATTATAAATATTATGTTCTAATTCTATAATAAAATAATTAAAAAAATATAAACGTCAATTATTTGAATTTAAGTTTGACAACTGTCAGAATTTGAAGTTTTGAAAAGCATCGCATTAGCACCAACCTATGATATCTAAACTGACAAAAAAAAAGCCTACTCTAATGAGGAAAGATTTTGAAGGCGCGGTATATTAACGAAAGCATGGGCCCTAGGATTGAGCCTTGGGGAACACTGCAAGTCGTTTCGATAACAGAATAGCTATTTTGTCTTTAAATAATGCCGCAACTTCCTTCGAGGATCAGCAGTTATAAAATCTTGCTGGTTTCTAAAGGACAACAACATCACCAGGTTCATTCGTCAGAAATTTGATCACACTCCCACCATGTCTCTAAGAAATCAAAGCATAAATACAAACGAATTTATAAAGCAAATTGAATTTAACCGTACAAAGCCAAATTCTGTCAGACTTTGGAGGAAGGTCACGAAGCAAGGCGATTGCAGTTTTGTTTATCTTAGGAGAAGCTAATGTTAGAAAACGGATATTTTTATAAACAACCAATATTTTCTGACGAATTTACTTTTACCACAAATCGTGTCACATTTACTTACAAATTCTGGAAAGGTTTGTTAATGAACTTCCTGTAAATATGCGATAGTCGCATTTCTTTCAGTAAGACGGCTGCCCTGCCCATTCCACACAAATAATTACAGATTTATTAAATAATTAATTTGGTGAATGATGGTTTTGGGAGAATGGACATAACATCTTGGCCGACTGGATCCCCAGCTCTTACAATAATAGATTTTTTTGTTGCGGAAAGAGTAAAACAAATAGTTTGTCAAGAACATGTTCTGAATGATTATAAAATATTAAAAAAACAGAGAAATTAGTCTTTAACTAAGCAAGGCTAAACTCCAATATTTTACCTTTTACAAGAGTCGTTTCACCTATCCAGGGATACACTGTGTCTTATAAATTTTACATAATTAGCAAAATCTTTTTTGGTGATCATTGTATCAAAACTTATTGCAATCTAGCCGTAATCACCGTATCGTCAGAGATAAATCTGCACATAAATTAAATTAGAGTGAGGAACATTTTGCACTTTATACTGTAATTTTGATTTACTAAAACCATCCGCTTCAAACGTCTAGCTCTTCATAACACCATTGGATCCCGCTAGATGATCACACAATCATTATCAAAGATATCCGTGACTAAACTTTCTGTGTCTCGAACGACTTCCCGAAATACCGCGTTTAGTTTACAGTCTGCACTGAATATTAGCGATCATTCCAATAGGCCTTCAACAATATATGTAGCTGAATTTCTCACATGATTATCTTCCAATACAATAACTTTCCCAGATTCACTAAATCCTTCTTCACTATTATTCTGATTCAACTTCTTGATTGCAATAGATTCCGCCCTTTCTGTCGTAACTTAAATCCATCATTTTCTTCCATACAAACTAAAGCACCCAACCAGAAAGCAAATTTTAAAACAGTTAAATATAAATTTCATATAACCAGACATACTTTTCGTATACCGTTATTGAGTCAAAAAATGATGTACAAGTAACGATGCACTTCTAACAATTTGCAAAAGTACGGGATCATAAGCCAATATAGTATAAAACGGCCTTAACACTAGACCGGTGTTATTTCAATCGCACCGTTTTTCCCGCACAAATTTTACAGACTTGACGTAAACGTTTGATATCTGATATTCTCGAATTTATCCGCAAATTTGTTGTATTCCACAAAAATCTCACAACCACGTAATTCCTGAAATAAATACGAGAAATTTACCAACAATTCGCAGAATTAGGTCCGACATCTCGTTAATGTGAACCCTATCCGATATCAGAACAGGAATCGGATCCGAAATCAAAATAACAGGGTCTAAATTTCGTGTCTCATTATCACATTACACAGCCGATATCTCAGTAACAGTATCGGATATTTTACCAACAGAATTATGTACCGAATTCAACATGTGTACACATCCAGTTAATGAAATTCGGATCCGCAAATTTTACTTTCAAACATAGTTTACTAGTAGCTATTAACATCAACATCATTCAACATTCAATCATCACCTTTAACGTCAATATAAATTATTACTCTAATTTGCAGGTTGGCAGTTCTTATTACATTATTCCGCGTAAATTTCGTTGTAGACTCTTGAATGACCTGATAGGTTGGACTAGTACATTGGCGACCGGGATCTAATGTAACTGCAGCTACTATTAATTTATGCAGAAAAAACAGTCGCAGTTCTTAATTTAAAAAAAATTGATCCAAAATCCAAGAGGCAATGACGAGGACATGATTAAAGCCCATCGCTAACATCTAGCATCTTCCATCTTGAGTTCATTGAATTTATTAGGTGGAATGGGCATCGCTCAAATTGAATGCTTTGTCGTTGTACCCACGGTTTGAAACTGATAGGTAAAGGGGAAACGGCAAGTTGTTTAATTACTGATTAAAGTTTTAGTTGTGAGATATTTGAGGAATGAAGATGATGAAGAAGAAATTGGTCCATCGTTCGCACAGATCAAGATGCATTTACAACCAATTGCATAATTTTTTTTGCAGATTTTCGAGCTTAATGTGGTTTTTGACACCAATTGACAACCATAATACCTTCTAAGCTATTATAGGACATGTTGAGGAAGCGGGTTCCACTACAAAGACTGTCTCCTATATGCGCTAGTGGAGCGTGAAACACATGTCATAGGCCATTCCTAGGTAGCTTACGGAGGGACTCCCATTAAAGTAAAAGTTACTTTGACACATAATAATAATAATTTTATTGACCAAAGAACCAAAATACAATTAGCGTAAATAATTTAAAGTAAAGTACACAAAAAAAGAAAAAGAGGCAAAGGTCAAAAGGATTCATCATCAGTTCTGCCCATATGGCGCCCTGGTCTACCTGATGATCCAGTAAAACAGTGAGACTTATATCTAGTGACAAACAGAGCAGTCCATGCATAATAATGGCTACGACTAGCAAATATTAAAAAAAAGAATCCCATCTTCCACAATAGACAACAGATAAAATTAGTCAACTGAAGACCATACAACAAGTGAATAATTATGTTGAACATTGCTCACAAAAAAGAACAAAAGCCAGTTTAGTCTTTAACGTGCGAAATCGTGGCTCGTTTATATTAGTACGTATTATTAAACTAATCACAATTGCGGCCGCATTATAACGAAAATCTCTTTTAAATTGTTGTGTACGGGGCGACGCAATGTCAAGCAAATCTCTTCTACGGATATTTAAATTGTGTAGATCAGTTCTAAATGTTAACTTAGTGGCTAGATATGGCGGTGTTTTGGATTTCAAGATTTTATATACGTAACATGATAAGCTGTCTACGCCTGGCCATATTAAGCCACCCCAACTTGACAAACCCCCATGAGTTTCTATTACGCCTGCGAACGCCAAAAATGTACCTCAAGGATGAATTCTGGACAACCTGAATTCTCCTAATGTCCACGCTGTCCAAGCATGGGCCATATATAGTGCCACAAAAATTAAAATGTGATAGAACCAATAAATCGCATAATGTCTTTGCTTAATTCGTGCCTATGTGGATACAACATCCTCAAGTTGGCGTATGCTTTTCTAATATTCTTATTAGTATTTTCACTAAACCTTAAATTGTCGTCCATAAACAATTCAAGGTTCTTTACAGTTTTATATTGTTTACGTATAGATTTAGGTATGGAATTAGTCAGAAGAAGTCTATTTCTAGTACCACCAAGTATCATAAAACAACACTTATTTCCATTCAAATGAAGACAGTACTTCCCAGCAATTTCGGTAAATTTTTGAAGGTCCCCCATTCATATCTCTTACCGCCGCGTCTAAGTCTAAAGATGTACAACAACTTTTGTAAAGTTGTGTATCATCAGCATAAATGTGAAATGTGCATGAAAACTTTTGAAAAAGTAGCATTTGAGAGGTATAACAAAAATAGTAGCGGTCCCAAAATCGAACCGTGAGGAACCCCTGAATTCAAAGCAACACTATCAGAGACTTGATCATTAAAAATAACCCTCTGAATTCTCTGACTTAAATAATTAGAAAAAAACTTCATTATATTTAAATTTTTTAATTATAATTCTGTTCAAATTTGTGATTATTTATGTTATTAGTTTTTGACACATATTAAATGTCAATTTCTTCCATTGAAGAAGTCTTGTAAATGAAAACATAACATTATATGTTCTGAAATAAATTAGTATTTAATTAATTTCCTGTTTCATTGACCTAAAAGTGGAACTACGCCTATGGCTTCTTTTACGTAATAATGTATAAATAAATGCATGCAAAGTTTTAAATTAATTAAAAGGGTTTATATAGGAGTATCTCATGTTACACCCGACAGTAATATTCTCGTAAATATAAAGGTCTAAAGAACACAAAATCTTTAAATTCTCGTCGCAACCTCATAAAAATTTGCATTGCAAATTAGTACGTTACAACACTAACCGATATTTTCTATGTTTTTGTTTTGGGTGGTTCTCTCACAACTAAATTCTTGTTAACCTTCAATTTTGGATCTATTTATGTACGAAAAAGATCTAATTATAATTTCTAACTTTTTAGATGGTCCGTCTTTAGATTAAATAGCTATTCACGGGTGATTTATGCAAAGGTTTATAACGTCTACCAAATAAACAAATGAGGTATGTTGGGCATTTTATTTATACACACGATTTATTACAGATGTCAACATGTACAAGAGTCCTTTTTAGTTGCAAAATGTGTGTGCAGTATATACCAATTTTCTTAATACGTCCTAGGAAAATCCTAGAGTGTAATAAAAAATCTAAGTAATACAATAAAATCATTTTTTTTTATTGTATTAACAATAAAATAAATGTTTAGCTGATTTGGAAATTTCAAAATATCTCATTCTAAGTAATTAATTCCGACGTGACAAAACAATATTTTTGACGTCAAACGCTTCACTTCAGATATATTTTACTCATCTCATAGGTTGATGTTTTCAAAGAAATGCTGTTGTTTTTATTTTACATAATGTAATATAAGTACGCACACATTGAATAAAGTATATGTCGAAATCTCATAATTTTTTTCAAAATACCTACTTGCCTGTGTAATGACCATGACACAACAAGAAGAAACCAACAAAATGTAATTCAAAAAAAAATTGTGAAATTAAATATTATAAACAAGGACATCCAACATTAAAAACATCTCAGGATGATTGTTTTAATTAAACTCATAAAAAAATATCAAGAATAAATGCTTACACAAAAGGAATGGTGGTCTATTTTCGCAATTTAATTTAATAGCTAGAAGCAGTTAAAAAGTCGTGTTTACAGGAACAGATTTATGTTTTTTAAGTTTCAAAAGAGCAGTTTTTATTAAGTCCAAACATCAACAACACAAAAGTGAAATCTAACTTTATTATTATAATTTGACGTGAATGGTTGACGATAGCCTTACTCGCTTTATTTTCACAAAATTCAAAAAAAATTCTAAAAAAAAATTATTGTAAATAATTACAGTAAATTATATACCTATTACAAAGAAAATTTAAATATTTGGTAAACCTTCCATCCTTCACTTTATGTATTTTATTATTGTGTTTTACTGTTCAGAATTTCTTTACAGATCATAATCTGGTTTCAAAATACATCAAAGTTGATAAAATTTAAAATATTTTATATATAAATACACAAACTGTTATATTGTTTTAACAATCTATTCGGATACATTAAACATAGAATGCGGAAGTGTATTTAAATGTCCACTATGTAATACTTCAAAACACATTTAAATCGAAAGATTGAATGCCGAATTGACAATAAAACGTACAATATATCGTTCAAAATTACGTTGATACGGTTGTCATTCGAAATTTTCTTGTTATTAGCGATAAAAGCGCTATCTTAATTAGAGGTTTTGTTTTGGTTTATTTTGATTTCGTTTTTGATAGAAACGTACCTCGTCCCATTTGATAAACTTCTCTCCTTTCTGGAGAGTTTCCGGAGCCTCGACGGTTTTCAGGGAAACCGCGTTCTTGACGGCCCCAGTATGTGAACTGCCCCGGCCAGCCATGGTGGTACAATTCACCCCTTTTTTTCACACTACACTCATCATACCCTATTTAGGTATATTAACCCTCTGTTCGGCTACTCTAACATCGTCAGTGCCACTAAACGGTTCCAGCGCGCCTTCCGTTTACCCGTATCACCAGTTGCGTGCTTATTTATCGACTTATCAGTTATAACCCTCAGCTCACGACCGTATTAATTCACCACAAGCGAGGAGACCAACAACAACACTGCCGGTAGACGATACCATTTTGCCAATATGTACCGACCGAGCCGGTCGCATTTCTTGAATATTTATTAACAAGCATCCTGCCGCTTAGATGGCGCCACCTATTGTGTTTTCGTTTATTATCGAAGTTGTCATAATAAAGTAATCTATAATATTAGACTCTAAAAATACAAAGCGTTCCAAAAGTTTTCACTCACGCATGCATGAAATAAAACAGGAAACCAATTCAACAAATTAAATTTAAATAACATGTACTTTTGGGTAATATAAATCCACAAACAACTTTATTGATTTGCGATAAACACTACTTATACTCTATACGAACTTTTGAGAGGCCAAACTGGTAGCTACGTTAGGTTTTCGCGTCCTTTTCGTTAGTAATAAAGTAATGATGTCAACGATAGAATGTGTAGGGATTTTCTTTATATAAACATAAATAAGAATTGACTCGCCAACTGAAAAAACAAAACGAAATGTAAAGAATTAATAATAAGTAGTACTTCAATAGCAAACATCTGTGGCGTAACGTTCAGTGTGGCCGTCCAAACGGCATTTTTTCAATTTCGCGGTTATTTCAAGATGGTACTCTATGAATAAGTGATTTTAACTGTATTATTTCACTGTGATTTATAATAGTGGGATACCAGAGAATTTAGTAACTTCGAAATACCACCATAAAATACCCGCGAAATTGAAAATTGTTTGCGTGGGCAGGACTTAACATTCATCTGTCAATTTATACAACATGAACTGCCGTACAAAGTTACCACACCACTAAAAATGTTTCAAAAGTTCAAGTTCGTTCTATTTTCTTCTCTTACTTAACTAATACATTTGTATGTATGTAGTATATATGTAAAATTCACTCACCATCAGATATTCTAAAAACTGTTTTTTTTTTCGAATCACTGATGGGATTCGAATGATCTTTCTTTATTTTATATATTGAATCTGTCGTAATTATATGATGTTATACGTTCAAATTATTACTTTTATTATATACAAATAAACATTCAAGTTGATAATGGAGTTTGTACTAAATATTATGTAACTTCTTCCGGATTGAGTCAACATTGTTTATGAATTGAAAATTATTTCCATTCTTACAGCAGAATCTCATTGGTTCCCAGTACGATATGTTTCTACATTCTACATTGCTGGCTTGATATGTTGCTCTTACACAAATACGCTACACTTCACACAGGTGTTGGCGAGAAATGCAGAGCTGTAGGGGTCCTTCATACTATACTAATTAATTAAAGTAAAAAAATTTTTGCAATACTGTATTATAAAGATATATATTTTGTATTATCCTTATCCACTGCTTTGGTGAGGTAACAATAGAACATAATGCAATAAAATATCTATGTTATATCAAAATTTGAAACTGTAGAGCATATTCTGATTCTCAATGCTGAAAATTTACTGCAGGTAAACGATGTATGCTCCTTGAACCGTAGTTAACTATTTACTGTTTCTGACTGTCTATTCTATTTGCTTAGCAGGGCCGCTGCGTGCGGGCGTGCAAGGCATGCAGCGCACAAGGGCGGTATTTTCAAGGGGGCGGCATCGGCGACAAAAACATATCGAAAGGAAAACAAAATATTGTCATATTTTGCATGTCTACAATTGTACAAGGGGCGGCCTAATCGGTATTGCACACGGGCGTTCAAACAGCTAACGGCAAGCCTGTTGCTTAGAATCAAAACCTACGTCATAATATGTTGGTAACCAAATAAATATCCCTAAGCTGTCTAAATGTATTTGAAAATTTAAAACGCAGAGTAAATATTTGTTTAGATAACGTAAACTACTTTCAACGTTACTTAGTTATGATTATTTACAATATAAACCTAACCTAACTTTTAATTGTCAATAGGTAAATAAAAATTTCTACAGGAATTATTTTATTTTTAAATATTACTATACTGTTAAATGGGTTGCATATCTAAAAGAGGTCACGTGTGCGTCATGTGCGTTAAGCTTCATTTACATAGAGGGTAGTATGTACCAATTGTAGTGTAAGAGTAGTGGAGTGCCGAAGCTAGTTCTCATGGTTTTAAATGAGAGCATTTACGTAAACAGTGCGAGAGTAACGGTAGTGGAAAAGTAGTGCCAAAGTTCGCAAACTCCAAACATTCCCACTACACTACCGATAGTAATACCAATGCGCCTGCGCAGAACAATCTACCAATAGCAGCTGATTAAAGCAGGCGCATCGCCATTACTTTTCTTATGTAAATGCATTTCTGCATTACTACACACCTTTAACTAGAATTGGCACTACCCTCTATGTAATTCAAGCTTTATAGTTTCAACTAACAAACATGTATCCACTAATGGAGAACCGCAAACTTGGATATAGTCAGACATGTAAGATTGACTTATCATAAAATGAATCTACATATTTATTTTTTAATTTAAGGAACCATAAATTTCAATCTAGACTCATGCATAGCAATATTCCGAGATAATACAAACAGTAGGCATGTGGTCGGTATTGTTTGGTTAGAATAGTTGTTAGTAGGTACTTTTTTGTGGAAAATATCAATTTCCACAAAAAATGTCGTACAACATTTTTTGACATATTGTACTGTTCGTGGAAAAAGAAAAGATGTTATGAAGATTAGCCTAATTTTCGTAAGATTTTCCTTTTTTTTACGAATCCAGTTGTAACGGCATACAATTTAGAGAGTATGTTTAACTGGACAGAAGATATGTAAGCTCTGAAAAGTGCTACTAGAGAGAAATTCAAACTATATAAACGAATGAAATGGAAATGATAAAGTAGTACTGAGAAAATCCGTAGACAGAATGAGATAAAGTTAAAGAAACGAAATAAGAGATAGCAACAAATAATTCTAACAAGAACAGAAAGAACTGTTCTAATAAGAACAAGGAGTACTATGAGATGTAATAGTATGCGGTTAAAAAGATTACTCCTTACAACAATAAGTATAATATTAATGTCTACAAAAAACCACAGCATCAATTTTCTGCTATTTTAACTATTAATACTGCAACCCTATGTTGTCCAATTAAATTTTATATTCTTATCATGAATTACATTGTTTAACATAACATGTACTATAGACATATCACAATTGCAGTGGAATATAACAAACAGATACAAATGTAACAATTACAACAGTTTAGACTAGAAAACAGGCTACAAGTTGTGATATAAACAATCATAAAACGCCAGTTGATTGTCCCAAATCGTCTTCTAATAATTTCTTATCGCGTATTTTAATTTGTAACAGAAGGCACTGTAGAACTCCAATTCTTACATCCATTTCTACAATTTCAGATTTAATCTTCGATATTGCTCTTTTAATATTGACTAGTGGTGCTGAAATATAAATAAAAATATTTATCACAATTATTATTATTTAATTTAAAAAGCTTACTTCCATCAGTCATTGAACTACCTCTTTGTTCCATTTCTTGTTTAACAGTTTCTAATCTCTCAGTTAATTTAGCAAGCTCTCTCGCTCTTTCTGTTACTCCACCACTTATATTCTGATAAACATCTTTAATTTTTGAAAGCTGATCTTGCAATGTTCTATATTCTGCCAAGACAGGCTCCAACTCCCTATTAAGATATTTTTCTCTGTTACTAATCTTTTCTAATGTGTGTGAGATATCTTTCTGTAGTTTTTCAAGCTGATACTTTGCTCCACCAAAACATTGATTAATTGTGACTTCATATTGCTTCATCTGTTCAAGATTACTTCTCCAATCCCTAGTATCAGTTCTGATAGTAACTTTCAATTTTGGTAAAACTCTTTCCATTTCTAGATACCAGTTTTCCTGATCAATATTAGCAGTTTGAGCTTCATTTGCTGGTAAAACTTTATTAACTTGAGAATCATTTAAATTAAATATGTTATCATCATCGGATTCGTCAGAATAATATGCAAGCATTTCTTCTTCAACTCTATCCAGAACTATCTCAGATTCATCTTCAATAATTTCACTTTCGTCTTCCTGTTCAACTTGAACCATAGGCCTGCAACGACAGATAATTTTTAATATATAATCAGGATCTATTAATAAAATTATACTTTTTCAGAGTAAATCCCATCCTTTCAATAGCTTTTTCTGCTAAACAATTTAATATATATGTTACATGTTCACCTACACCTTGTTTCAATTTATTAGGTGGAAAATCAACTATGATTCCCTAAAATTGATTATAATTGGAATATTAAACTTTACAACTTACCTTCAACTTACAAACTCTCTGACAGCATCTAATATATTTGACACGGTTGTATTAGGATCATCAGACTCTTGTGGAGTCTCGAAAGTCTTTCCACATTTACATATCAACCAAGCAGCTAGACAGGTAAATAAATAAAATTGTTCCCCAGGATTTTTAGGCACAATAAAATAATATCTAGAATTAAAATAAATGAGTGGGAATAATGAGGCTACAAATATTTATTACTTATGTATAGGTTTCATTTTAAGTGCACTTGTAAATTCAGAATCAAAATTAAGTATTTTCAATTTATCTATTAAGTTTTCCATGGCTACATAGCCACTGTATGAATTATTTTGATCTTTATCACTCACTATTTTGGGTTCTGAAAACATCTTGTACTATATTATTTGGATTATAAAATATAAATATGCTTGAAATGTAAAATAGTATTGTTTGTATTGTTTGTGTTGTCAAATTTGAAATTCAGCAACGTGTATGTCATAATATTTCGGTATATTTCTAATAGGTGGCGCAAACAAATGGAATTTCTTATCGATTCGAATAATATTATTATGCGGAAGTAATTTTATTTTTTACTTATATTATTTTTATAATTCATCAATCCAAGTTGTGGAAAGTGGCAAAATAATATAAATATATTAAATTAATGTGACAGGTGGCGACATCTTAGAACATAAAGCTGTATAACTCACTAAACAGTTTGACAACTATTGGGCAAAGCGCGAACATATACATATTAGTGCTAACAATTCATAGAGGGCAATAACTGCAGTTGTGCTTATGGCATTTCTATCTAAACATTTGATCTGTCAAAACGCCGAACATTGAGTAAAAAAAGCCAAAATGTGAAAACATTTTAACTACTTCACTATTATGACGCGCTGTGCCAAAATAGTCCTAATATGTTCGTTAATTTTAGCTAGTGCCGTATGTGTAATAAAATTAAGTTCTTGTGTTTGGGCGGAACTAATACAGGTTAACGATGAAGTTGACGTTTGGCTGGAGCAGAATGAATTGTCGAAATATAAACAATTATTCAAGGATAAAGGTAACGGAAGTTTTTAAAAATTTAAATGTCCATTAATTAACTTTCGTTTATTCCGTGTTTTATTCTGTTTCACTTTTAATTAAGTAAACCGCTTGGTTTTTCTCTGTTTTATTTCAAGCTGTAATGGGTTTTGTAAAGATTACCGGATATTAAATGCTCTTTTTAAAAGAATGATAAATGATTTGTCATCTTTTTTGCATAAATATCGATTTTCGTTTAGGGGTTATTTTATTCAGTCGATACATTTTGCGAAATAGGTGAAATCGACCAGGTAAAATGTTGTAGTATGTCGCGCTTTGATAATGTAAACGGTTCTGGCGCGAAGCATCGCATGCGCTTTTCTGGTTCCCTTGTCTGAAAGCCGCCGGCCTGGGGTAACGGTCTTTTTGCCCGGATTTTAATCCGGCGCATCTTCCTTTTTTACGTTTACGCGGCATAGCTTAATGTCCGCGTAGAGAATGAAGAAGAAAAGGCACATTTTGGAGGATCACGGAGACGACTTCTGAACACGCTATGCCGGTAAATACAAACCGTTCGGTGACGGGTCGTATGATGTACGCTGAGTTCGTCATATGGTGGGGTGTTTGTTATTGGTCTCCCAGGGTAACGAATGTTAGCAGTTGCTCGTTGGCCTACGTTGCTTACGGTTGTTCCCGGTCCTAGAGAGCTATTATGGACACGATGTCCGAGTCCCCGTTACGACCCTCCTAGAACCCGCTGCTCACCTGTCGGTACCATGTGGACCGATGATATAGAAATTTGCTCAATCGGCATGACCATGCAGCCGTCCTCTAGTGCCTCTTCGGGTAAGATTAATAAAATCACCTTCTTCTGAACATAATAAAAATAAAAAAAAATTATGTAGTAGGTATGCATGATTTAGGATGCACAAAAATATACCACATAAAAGAAATCATATGCATTGCTTATACATTTTCTCTCTTTTGGCGCGCAGCGAAGTCTGAATTACTGTAACGTTTTATATGAACCGAATATTTTGAATGAAGTTAATTTTGGCAAATAAACAATTGCTTCAAAACTTGAGCTGAATTTTTTAATAGTTAATAGAATAACTTTATAAGTACATACTTACCTAAAAAAATACTTTTAACAATAATGTACTTTATGAAGGGAATATAATGGACTTGGATTAACATTAATTCATAATGAAATATTTTCAAAACTGTTGTTTTGCTCATACAAGTTGCTGCCACGAATTTAATTCAACAACAAACTAGCATATTCCAAAACTAATATCCTCGCTAATACCCTTTAACAAGTTGTAGCTTGCATAATGTACCCGATCTCTTTCAAATGGGCGGTTTCATCTATCTGGCTGAACTAAACCAGATTTACGATTGTAATCTTATTCGTGACTAGAATATTCATACTGGGATTGATATTATTATAAACGCATTCGTGTTAGGTACCTACATTCTCTGAGTTTCTATATAATCCAGTAGTTCTCAGTTTTTTTTTTCATGCCACTCATGTTCGCTGAACCATTAACTAGCGTAGAGCTGTATTTCGGAATGGTGTTTTAATAACTTTGGATTATAACAGTTTTTGGTTATGGTTATGGTTGTGCCTATTTAAACAGCACCTTGAGAAGCTCTCCGTACCATGCGTACCGTATTTGAAGAACTTCTGCTCTAATTGAACAAATTTATTACTTTGGAGAAGACTAGGAATTGTGCCTGGTTATTTAAGGATTACGTTGGCCTTAATTAATTCCGCTTCTCTTAGTCCTTAATGGTTATTATCATTAATTTTTGTTTAAAAATTTAATAAAAGTAAAAACTACTTCGGAAGTAAAATAACACAAGGTAATCATTCCAGGAGCTCTACCAGTATCTTTAGTCAATTTTGATAGACACAAACCATCATACGTTGTCGAAAATTTATTGGCAAACTTGTCAAACATTAAAAAATATCCTTATTCTAAATTGGACCTCCTGTATACTTGATGTGGAATTAAAAAAAAAAAAACATTTTTCCTAATTATAACCGAATTGTAATTCTTCATCCTTAACTCGTTTTATCAACTATTGTTATAGCTTATTCAATAAATAAAAAGGACGATAATTTTGAAAAACAATTTGTTATGATATCACTTTTCATAATACTTAGGTCCTCTTCCAATCCACCAACTTGGAAAGGTTGTTTTAAGAAACTTCCTGACTTCTATTGAATAATGCGTTGAGACTACTCTATGTTGTAGCTACGCCTTCCTCGCAGCTATTGGTAAATTTTGACGTAAATTTGGCAATTGATTTTGCGGAAAATTCCGATAAAGCTATTTAAATTTCCGTTAATACGTAGGGACGAATATATTCGCTAATGATTCCTTCCGGACATTAATTGACCATCTACTGTTGTTGATCAATGTGCCTAAAAATATTTGGATTATGGCTGGAGCAATATTGGAAGTTGTGAAGATTCACAAATTCATATTTCTGAAGGCTGACTTTATCAGAACACAACATCCTATGAAGAAAGTCACAATGTGCCCTTATGTTAGGTTATGTCCGCATACCAAATTCTGCACGTTATTCAAAATCTTGTTCAAAGAGTTGTTCATGTAACTGGATATGATAGGCATGGCAATGATAGTCGCAGCATTAGATACCGCTTTTTTCCTAAGATCTAATAAGTTATGCAATCTCTTTTTATCTGGTTGACGTTGTTCTGGTTAACACTGAACATAAACACGACTTGGCAAGAAATGGTTCTTCTAATATTCTCCTAATATAAAAATCATATTACGATTTTTTTCTTTGTTGTTTGTATACCATGGCGACAAAATAATACAGGGTCTCCAATTGGAAATAAGACGAATAAAATGTTTTAAAGTTTGAAAAATTTGCCGCTAAATTTTCGACACCCTGTGATGATTTGTGTAGAATCAAACTTGTTTAAAGATACTGATAGACTTTCTTTGATATGTAGCTTGTTTAATTTTATCACTGAGGTACTATTTTTTATTATTTTTTAGAACAGTAGTGCAAAATTGTTTCTTTCTATTATTTTTTCTGTTCAAAATATATTGCATGTGTGCTATGTATAAGTGAGAATGATTTCTTGAAATGCGTTTTGGGATAGAAATAATATCTGCGAAATATTAGATGTCTAACTTAACCAACAACTGAGCTATAGGAGACAAGGAGTGAAATGCTGGATCCTGTATATTTAGAAACAACTTTAAAGCAATTTAAATTTCAAAATTGCATAAATTATATTTTGTATCACCACAACGTTTGTCAGAGTTCCTTACTACTCCGCATTAATTTATAAAAAAAATCATTAATTGATTTTTTTTATAGTTTTTATTCAGTAAATACATAAATGTGTAGAATACGTCAATATATAATGCTGAACATATTTAACATCATGCATCAACTCGAAAAAGGTATGCTATGTAATGTACATGTAATAAAATAATAAAGCTATTTATTCAGTAATACATACATATTATTGAATTTGTCAAAAATACATTCACATATTATCTGTGAACACTCTAAAACACTCCGTAAATCTTGTAGAAATTATGAAGACTGGTAATTTTTTTATCTAGCAAATCTTTGATATGGCTATTTTAGATTTTTCAATACTCCATTTTCGTTCCTGGAGAAATAATTCTGTTTGTGCATTTAGGATTGCTGTTTGCAGGTAGTTTTGTATTTTGTAGGTATGAGTTTACTACTCAATATACTCAATCTTGATTCAATATATGAGGTACTGGTTTTTGTTGCTTCCAAACGATAGAAATTTGGTCTCCTTAGTACTTGTTTCCATTCAACTAAATCTCTAGCTCGTCTAGATTTTTTGCGGCCAGTAACTGATCTCTAGAATAATTTTTTTTTTTCAATATAAATTTGGCTAAGACTATCTTGCCCATTTAAATCTTAAATATTTTATATTTAATGATCAAAATTTAGAATTGTCTTATTCAGAAAAGTACATAAACGAACTCCGTCGCCTACGTCGTAATATCGAATACTAAATATACATTATATATATCAACATTGTGTATTCTATTCAAAGTCATTAAATTATTTCTTAGAAGTTTGTTACGCGTATTTACCCATGAGAAACTACACAGATATTATTTGTCAGAAATGCCTGAATACAAGAAGAGTGTGAGAAATATTATAGGTTGTAGTTAGAAACTGTGATATTTCGTTTTATAATTGTAAAGGTTATTGTGTAATATACAGGATGCTACTTTCGTTTGCATAGTTTTGTATAGTTACTTTTTTATCTTCGAGGATTGTTAGATACACAGTTATATATTGCTAATGAACGTTATTAACATGCATTCAATGCACGCACATCAACGTACATAGATACATATAATATAAATTTACGGTAACGTTTCCAAATCAATTTTAAGAGTATCTATGTCGTTAGTTATATTAACGAATCCCTGCGGTGAAAAACAGTCAACGTAGTGATTTGATTAAATAACAGAATATTGCACACACTGCAGGCATTTCTAATTTTAGTAATCATTCGTTATTTAATCAAGTTTGCTCAATTGAGGCGTTATTTTTACAAATCATAAATGACCAATTATGACCTTTCCCAAATAAAACAATAATTAATAATCGTGGATTATTGTTGCCACAAAACCAGAACAGATCACTAACATGTTTGAAAAACCGTATCTGGATAAACCAAAGTATGGACCTCGCCAAATATATAAGCGGTCGCTGCGATAGTTTCACTATGATCCGTTCTTCAATGTTTTACTAGCTAAACGTAATAATTTATCGGGGTATCTTTATTTCTGCTATTCAAGTCGAATCGAAATGGAGAAAATCAAAATTTAATCAACATAATTTTCTATAATGTTGTTAAATCTCCAAAATAGTTACTACCACATGTAAAGCAAATATGAAACGTGAATGCTGTCTGTTCTGTTTCACAATATTTTATTTTATTATTTTTATATTTTTTTTATATTTTTTATATTTTTATTATTATAGATAAAGTTTGTGCTTTAAAAATATGTTAAAAGAATGCGAGTTGATTAGATATATTTAGAATTTTAACCCAATTTATAAAATCCGCGTTACACACTCTGGGGTAATTTTATCTCGCAAAAGCAGTATCTGCTAGAGTTTATGAGATAACACAACCGTTCTCTTCTAAGTATCATTCCTCTGTAATTCTGTCGCGAAAGTTTTGGAGATCATTTAGTTGGATTTTAATATAAGGGATTACAAAGAAAGAAATTACGGTGGTTAAGATGAGACGATAGTGCCAGTCATTCTACTGCACCTCGTCTAGCGACCCATCTATTGGAAAATTTTGCATTGAATATGATGAGCAGAAACAGTATCTTTCTGAAGATAAAGGTCTGTTGGAATAAAAGATTACCATCAAGCAAACTTTTATCAACAAATTTCCTCAATTTTAATGTACCATCTTTTAACAGACGTTATCATTACTTTCAGATGCACATCATGTTTTTTTATCTATGGTGGGGGCTAGTTGCAGTGACTTCTAAAGCTGTATCGCTTGCAATCCTCCTGTGTGTTGTATTCAATGGTTTTGTGACAACATCTCGCTGTTTATAATGCCGCACTGTTAAATGATTGTCTCGCCAGGAATATATATTGTTTTTGCCGTGCAAACATCAAATCTGGAAAAATGATTACATTCAAAGGAAATATTCCTGTTTTAGAAAAACCGCTTGGCATGCTCGACAATGTAGCCGCTTTAGAGTAAGCTTTATTAACTAATTTTGCAACATGGTACTGTGTGTCTCCGCGACGCGGATGAGTAGATAACTATTTTCGCACTGCTTGATTGTAATAAGGGCTTAGTGGTGCATATGTTGCTACATCTAATGTTGCACTACAATGTGGATGAAAACAAAATAGAGTAATATTATGTTGTTTAGTATAGTCTAATATTGGCTACTGTGGTCAGCCAATAATAAAAAGATTAGAATATTTTACTAAATGTTTCGACCACAGAAAGATTGTTTCTCTGTTCATATAACCCTTTTATTGTGCAAATCCAAATTGAACCAGTCGGTGGTGGTGAAATTAAATTATCCATTGCGTTCATTCATCAAACTACAATTAAATGTTGTCCCCTCTCACCAGTAATTAACCTACCGACTTGTATTCTCCCTTTGGTTCTTCTCTTGGGTAATCTTCTCTGTTTTAGTTTGTGCTAGTGATATTTCAGTTTCATTTACATTATATATATAGTGGCGGCTAGCTACTTAAGACCGACAATATCTTTGGAAATAAAAGTAATGAAACTTTGCAATATTGTATTACTAAATGTTTAAATTTATTTTACAAACAAATTAAAGATAGTATAACATAAAACTAATACATTTCTCTTTCGTAACTTAACGTAGAACACATTATTGTTTGTTTTAATATATATATCTTGATTTTTCCAGACCAGTTTTAATTTTTATAATATTTCTAACAATAATAAGTTCATTCGAATATTTTAATTTTTTTTAATCAATAACGGGTTGCTCTTCCCTTTTGACGGATAACTTCTTCGCATCGCCGTGGTAACGACTCTATTAACTTACGACAACGTTCGGCAGGTATGGCGCGCCAACCTTCTTTAATAGTGGCATAGAGTTGCTCCAAATTTGTTGGTTTTTTTCTTTTAATGTGCTTATCGACATCAATCCACAACATCTCAATTGGATTAGGGGTTTTGGTGATTGCAATGGCCATGGGAAAATATTGACAGAGTGGTAATTTAAAAATTGTTTTATTCTGCGTGCTGTGTGGTTTCGGTCATTATAAGCTTGTAACACCCAATCAATGGGCAGATGATCATTGGCAAATGGTAATAGGATCTCGTTTAGTATGCTCATGTAAACATATTGATCCATGATGCTGTTAATGCGATGAATGGGACCAACGCCTTCTAAAGTCAAGCCACTCCAAACATTCACAGAACCTCTTCCGCCTTTCACGGTTGGTCTTATGCATTTGCTGGAGTATTCTTCATGAATACGTCGTCGAACATACGATTTACCATCAAAGCCAAGTCAGTTAAACTTGGACTCATCTGTGAAAATTACTTTTCCCCATTCCTCTAAAGTCCAATGGCGATGGTCCTTTGCAAATTTTAAACATTCTGTCTTCTTCGGACCGTTCGCACACTAATTTTGCTGCCGACATCTGGACCAGCTTCACTTAAAACCTGGCTAGCTGTTTTGTGATGGTCAGCTTCCGAAATACGATGCAAAATTCTGTCTTCTTGCACAGTGGTTTTTCTAATTCTGCGGTTTCTGCGTACATTATCGGTTGAATTTGTTTTATTTGTGAATTGGACTGCTTGTATGCATACAGTTTTTGAAATATTTAATCGTTGTGCAATAACCGAAAACGAGTATCCTTCTTCTCTTAATAATTTAATTTGCTCCCTCTGCTGGGGAGTGACATCCAATGAGACCAAGTTTAGGAGTTATAGCTGTTTATTTAAAAAAAACAGTGAATTACTCCCCCACCACTTTATTTTAATAGATACGTCAAAAAGTGTTAAACAAAAATTACTCGAGTAAAGCTTAGCTTTAAAAAGCATATATTTTTGGTAACATTTACTGGGTGGATTTCACTGAAAAATCACTTTAAAAGTTTAAGATGCCGGGTATGCCCCCTGGCGACAATCTGAAAATATTTTCCACTGCCTTCTTTTGCCCACTTTAGTATAAAATTTTTTACTGCAAGTCTATACGACGAATAGTTTCAGAGATACAACACTTTGCATTCTTATCTGACCACCCTGTACATATAGGGTGTTTCCTAAGTAATCTAAAATATTATATGGGGCGCTTCGTCACTCAATTTTAAGACGAAAAGTTCATATAAACATGTGTGATAAGTCTTGTCGTTAATGAGATATAGGGTGTTGAATTGTTTGTAATAAATCAGATGTGATTGTATTTGAAATTAATTTTTCCTGGTGACGCTACTGGTTTTTAGAAGTAATACGAAAAACATGCTTATTATAAGTGACGTTTGAAGTAACGTTGACAACTGTGTCAAACCTAAAAACCAACGCAAACAACGAACAATAAATTTTTAATAATACGATCTTTTTGTGTTAAGTTAACAACGATGCCTGTGTTTACTAATGCTGAAATGGCTAATATGCACTTCTTGTATGGACTAGCTAATGGTAATGCCTTAGAGGCTAGACGTGTGTATGCCCAGCGTTATCCTAATAATCGTTTACCATGTTCAGATACGTTTACTAAGCTACATATTCGTTTACAAGAAGCTGGAACTTTTGCCAAATCAAAGAATATTATTGGACGACCCAGAACTGTGAGAACTCCACAATTGGAAAACCAGATTCTTCAAATAATTGATCAACATCCAGAAACGAGTACCAGAAAAATTGCTGATGACTAAATGTTGGTAACAGAACTGTTTGGAATATTTTAAAAGATAACTTATTGTATCCATATCACGTTCAACGTGTACAACATTTGCTAGCTACTGACTATCCGCTTCGCATACAGTATTGCCAATGGATTTTAAATAAAATAGCAAACAATCCCAATTTCGCTGCCGATATTCTGTTTACGGATGAAGCCAACTTTTCAAGACATGGCATTATGAATTTTCATAATGACCACATATGGGCAAATGTAAATCCACATGCCATAATTGTAAAAAGATTTCAACAAACATTTTCGGTCAATGTTTGGCTTGGCATCATCGCAGATTATTTAATAGGACCATTTTTCCTTCCTGCACGGTTGACCGGTGCGACATACCTTCATTTTCTAAAAAATGAACTTCCAGTTCTTTTAGAAGATGTACCTCTTATTATTAGAAGGCGCATGTGGTTCATGCATGACGGAGCTCCTTCACGTTTTTCATTGATTGTTCGCGAGTTTTTAAATAACGTTTTTCCAGACCATGGCCCCCTAGATCACCGGGACACAATCCTCTGGATTTTTGTGTGTGGGGATATTTAAAATCGCTGATTTACACAACCCCGATATTAAACGTACAAGATCTTCAAAATCGTATCATACAAGGCTGTAATCTTATTCGTAACAAACCTGGTATCTTCGAACGTATTCGGCTATCAATTAGACATCGAGCAGATGCTTGCATTTTAGCTGCAGGTGAACATTTTGAACATATGCTCTGAAATATAATATTTTTTCTTTTTGTTGTTGCTTCTAATAAAATAATAAAACACCCTGTATCTCATTAACGACAAGACGACAGAACTTTTCGTCTTAAAATTGAGTGACGAAGCGCCCCATATAATATTTTAGATTACTTAGGAAACACCCTGTATATCTGAGCTATAGTAAATTTAAATTCATTAAGTAAGTACTGCTTTAAGTTTCTCAAAATATGCTGTTATTTGAATCTTATTGAAGGCTCGACTCTGGCTAATGAAGTTGCTTCTGGAGTTCTGATGCTTATTTGAGAATTTCTTGTTAAAAATCGCTGCAGCTAGGATTGGCTGCCCTGCCGTCTCAAGTTCTTTGGTAAACTTATGTTTGATCTGAAAAAGTAGGTAAAGTTTCTCCTAAAAATTCACTTTATTTTTTTCCTGTTACTTGTCCATTGCTAGAGCTCTAAATATTTGCAGTGGAGTGGGAACTTATTTGCCTTAGATGAAACCATAGCTTTTCTGCAATACAACCTTAATCCCCAGAAATGGAGATAAACTATATGCCATCGTATCAAAACCATTCTGTGTCAATATATGGCGAAGCGCATTGTGCCACTAAAGCTGTACTCAATAATAAATGAAACTATTTTATCACTAACATATTGCACTATTTTGAAGTTAGAATATTACGTCACATGTTTATGGTTATGTAAACCAGTACTCTATTGAATAGCAAAAATTTGGTCAAAACATAATTTTATATATTATTCTGATGATGCAGATGAGTAAAGTTAAACAATTTTACAAGCAACGTTTACAATATCGCTTCTCCTCACACATGGCCTGTATCAGTGATCCCAAACTAAAAATGGCATTCCAGCCGAATGCACGATTCGAAAGTACCAATTTAGGGAACTATTTGTCGGCCGTGTAGATTTGTTACGCGCCAGTTTAAGACTACTATTCAATATTATCTATAAACATCTATCTCGTAAATAGCGCATCAGACCCTCCCTGGGAATTCAGTTTTTGTAAGACTGTAGATATAACATTCCGTCATTTAACATTATAACAAGAAATATTTAGATTCATTTTTTCCGTTTAAAGTATGTCATTAGCATACCTTGCAAATTAGGTTTCAAATATTTCAACTTTTAGCACATCTACATAGTAAATATTCTAGTTAGTTACTACAGTAATACGTTTCCTATAATAGCTACATGTTTTAATGTCGTAAAACTTTTAATATTACACTCTCATTTGGAATTTATAAACACATACATACATTCCTGCAGGTGAAAATTGAATTGTTTCCGACGCGAATACCAATTGCATGGCGTAAATGTTTTAATTTTTTATTCGACTGCGATATCTACGCAGTTGAAACACGTGGAGATTACCTGAACATCTAATGTTCTAGCTATCTACATACATTCTCAAGCAATAATTTTGCCGAGGCACAAGGTAGAATGAAATCGTGAATTATTTAATGCGCTGGAGGATGTTGTCGTTTCATTCCACAATAAAATCTAATCTAAATTTAAGAGATATTCTCTAGGGTATCTATTCTCATGCGAAAACAAGAATAACATTAAGTAATTAAATAAATGTATGCTCTACAATTTAGCGTTAAATATATTGTTGAATTAAAATATATTGGCGCAGAAATTTGCTTTCCACGTAGGAGTACCTTTCGTGGTGGATCAGTATGCATTACACGACGTAGTCGCTATCAGTCTAAAATTGAAGTCTGTAAATGTTATGAGGTATTGACAGCTATCGTCAGACAGCTGTGAAAAACGACAGCGACGTTTCTTACGCAATTTTGCGGAAAGAAAATAACGTAATTTCATGTCTCTTAACTATTTTCCGATTGATTTTGTATTTAGTTATTTTAAATATAAAACATAATATGTAAAATTAAGAAAAAATAATAAATTTGTAATTTTTATAACCATACGTGTGATGCAGAAAATTCCGTGATAAACAATGCATAGCAACTCTGAAAGCAACACTAGAAGTGTGAGGACAATTCTGAGGTTTGGAAAAAAGCATATTATATACTATAAAATTTCCGTTGAGTTCTATGAATCTTTCGGTAGATTAATTCTAAGGATCAATCATTTTTGATAAAGCTACAGACCATCTACATATATCAGCATAAAAAGAAATGCTCCACATGTCGCGTATTCAAAATGTCGTTTCCTTTTTATGGCCTTAATTGTGTTTCCCTTTCAAATAATGTTTCGATATCTGCAGTCTCTATCATTTTCTTGGCATCAGCTGCAATCATATCAAAACCCTTTATCCCTTTTCAATAAGTTAAACTAGTTGAGTAATCTTTAACTCTTCATTTTGCAAAGCGTACTAATCGTGTTAACACTGAATAAAATCAGGTGAGAAAACACAAAACAGTAAACTTGAAACTTCTTTTTTTCTAAACTTAAATCAATGTTTTGGTTGGAGAGTTCTTGTTTTTTGGGAAGGACCAATCAGACATCGTACATTTATGTCTCAGTGATAACTCACAATCAGTGGAGTTAATACAACTGTTTAGCTTTCCTACATTTCAATATCAAAAATGTGATATCAGAACCGTATATGATATGATGGCTCAAAATAGAAAGGAATGTATATTTTGGTTAATTTCCAACTATAGAATCTCCGACTACAGTCTGGTTAAAATAAGCGTGGACGTCACAACATCGAGTTGAATCCTGATAATTGAAAACTATTTGATGCAGGAGGGAGGAGATAAAGGATCTAAAATGTCATTTACACAAGCAGCATATATGAAAAAGTCAAAACAGTTTGTGTGTAAATGGGTAAAACGGTATCAGGAGTCAAAAACCGTCGATGACCTTCCGGAGCGCGGAAAAATTCGCAAAACGTCCAAGAAAGAGGATAAATTGATTATTTCAACATTTACTGGAAAAAGGGCTATAACGCTACGTGAGGTACAGTCAAGATTGAAGCAGAAAGGTATAGATGTGTCGATTGGAACCATACGTACTTGCTTACATGAAAAGAATATTAAAAGCTGAAGCACTATCAAGAAACCGTTGCTGTCTGAAAAGCACGTAAACAAGAAACTATCCAGTGCGGTAGAAAACATGTACCCTGATTATAATCATATTTTTACGACACGAATGCCTATATCTCGAGCCTGGTCTACTTCTACTCTGAGATATATACAGAGGAGCGTAAAACATGCGATAAAAGTCCATTGTTGAGGCTGTTTTTCCAAGAAGGAGTTTGGTCGTTTGTATGAAGACAAAATATGATCCAAACAATGATCCAAACCATAGCAGTCGTCCTTGCACGGTACTAATGCCTTGGATTGGTCGTCAGAATCGCTTGACGCCAATCCAATTGAAAATGTCTGAGCATATCTATACCTAAATCTTCACAGAAGAAGAATGCATATAATCAAGCAACTTCTTCGAGAGATAAGGACATTATGGAGGTCTTTACCTCAAGAGTATGCCATGCGTCTAGTAGAAAGCAATTATAAGCAACAATGGCGATTGGGCGGCGTACTAGCAGCATTGTATGATAGACTAAATTGTAGTAAGCCCCTTTTTGTAATATTTATTATGATTGAATAAATAGTTTTCAAATAATGGCGTCTACGCGAGTTCTATTTTTTTTTTACACTTATTCATATTCTTTGTATCATTTCGTTCCAGCAGATAACAAATTTCGAATTCGTACGTGTTTTTTTTTCGACTGAGATCTTGTGAAAATGGGAATGTTTTTACACCCCGTTATTTATTATACTGCGCCTGTTTACGGGTCCACAAAGCTAGTTTACTTGCAATTAAAAAGATTAAAAAAAAGATCGATGTAATGCTGTATTTCATCGAATTTAGTAGTATTGGTTTTGCATCCCATCTCCCTGCATTAAGTGCCTAAATAAATTGAGTTATTTATTATTATTTTTATTATTTAGTAGAAGTAACCTCTTCGATCCCCCCTCAAAAAAATTGTTGATTTTAATGGTTTTGTACTTTATTTGGGAAGTATCTAACTAGTGTAAGTTACCAAATGTTTATAATTTCTTAGATTTTTGAATAAATAGCACTTCAGCTGGCTAGACATCGGAACTAAAGTTGTTATTTTTGTTAAATGAAATAACACACTTTTTATGGATAACATTTAGTCCAGCCGCCGGGAAACACTTAAAAGCGACGTAAAATATCATTTATGTAGATATGCATTCAAACGTTTGAAAATATGTCCAGCCGGCTGTACCGATGGTATCATTTGTCAAATATCTCCTTATTTTTGTAGAATATTCAATATTTATTATTATTTATTGTTCTCATTAGGATGTATTGCTTAATTAAATGAAGAAAAAAAACAGAGTACCGAATTGTATGGAATTATTAAACTTAGATTTAACTCGTGTTACTTCTAAATAAACTGAAATGGCTTGTGATAGATGAACGCCCTATAAAAGTAAATTTTTTATTAAAATTAGTCAAATTTTAGCGGTACACCAGCTTCGTTTAATGATTGGACAGTAGATGTGACCGTCCTGTGATACGACAATTGCCGAAGCTATCACTCTTTCCCAGCCCCTACACTTTCAATGATTTTACTATGAGCTATTATTGATATACATATTTATTTTACTCTCAACCAGTTCATGAAGCGACCGGATGTCGCTAGCTTTGAGTGCGTAATTACTCCTAATAATTCCGCCCGAGGTTACGCCTAAATAATAATAATAATAATGCACTTTATTACCCAACGGAAACCAATTACAGGGTAAACTAACAACACAATTATACATGTATTACACATTAATAATAATAACTTAATTACAATTCATAATCAAAATACAATATTACGATTAAGATTAATTCACAAAATTATAAAGACAGCAAAAATATAAAAGTATGAGCAATCCTAGCTACAAAAAAATATTATCAAAATAAGAATTTGCAATTCTACACATTATATTAACAGGTGCATTTATCAATACATTAGTTCTAGATGCCGGTAAAACAAATGTGACAGAATAACGGGCGGACAATCGAGGAACGTGAAAGTGTAAAAGTTCCAATAAATTAGGAGAGTTAATTCGACCCTGAAGTAATTTTTGAGTAAATCGAGCACAGTGAATTTCTCGTCGAACTGTCAAAGATTCTATGCCGTGTCTATCTAGAAGGCATTTATAATCAACACCTCTGGGAGGATACTCACCATCCAGTTTGAATGACAGAAATTTTGTAATTGAGATCCACACTTATGCAAGTGTCATTAAAAAGACATTTTATTAAAAATTCTTATTAATGTTGTTTGTATCTAGTAAAAGTAGTAATAATTTTTTTTTAATTCATCAGTGGTTAGGCAACAACATTTTTGAAATCGATCAATTCTATAATACAGTTAACCAGTGAAACAGTCACACTTTTCTTTAAGTTGGCTAATATGAAGTATAATTAAAAACCTTCCTAGTTATATATGTTTTTATTTACTGGATAATTATGTTAGTCAAAGATAATTTTCATTGAAGTGTGTTGTATTGATAATACTTTATTTATAATATTACTTATGTTATGTAGTTATTGATTAGACATAAATCATTCAAGCGAAACGCAATATCTATGTATATTTACATAATAACACAGAGAAAATTAGGACAATAAAACTATTTGTCATATGACTTCATTTGACAGCAGCTTACTTGATTTTTTTTAATAAATAATAACCTCTGTGAATTTATGAGAAAAGAGTCTGAGCAGTATTTTATTTTTTTGTGATCAAACTAACAATTTTATGATAAAAAGTCAAGACAAAAAAGTTGCAGATTGAGTCTGTCTTTTTAAATCAAGGTTTTAAATAGGAAAATATAGGCGCATTAAAAAGTTCTGATGCAAAATATTGTAGGGGTTGTTTTTTTCAGCCCCTTGTGATTACATTTTAGGGTAACAAAAACACTCAAAAACTGCAATTTTATTAGCATCAGTTACCTGCCAAATTTCATTCTTCTAAATTTTTCCAAAGTGGACATATTAAATAAAAGCAATTTTTTTACCTAATTTTAAAAGGCTGTAACTTGGAGAGAAAAGGGTATTGAACAAAAAGTTGTATGAAAGACCCTCCTTAATTTTTGCTAACGAATCATCTTTTGAAATCTTTCGTATCAATTTAGAAACACTCTGTATATCCTCTTCTATAACTTTTAATCGATTTTAGTATTTGATATTACATTAAAAATATTCCTTAAACCAATTATTAAATAAAATTTTTACTTACATACTTATATTAAAAAAGAAAACACAACAAACCTTAATAAGTAGTTCCGATAGTATGAATTAAAAAATACATCTTCATTAGAGTTTATTTTCAGGTAAGATTTTTTATTTCTTCAAAAAGAAAAAATTGCTAACGCAATTGAAATTGAAACTTGCTTCAAAATAGTTTGAGTCAACAATGTGTCCAGGAATATATTCGCTTAACTGACATCTGTATGAAACAGAACATTTTTCAATTCAACGGGAGTTTTTATGAACAGCTGGAAGGAACGGCAATGGGTAACTCCTTGTCGCCCTTTTTGGCTAACCTTTTCATGAGCCGTTTTGAAAAGGACTTAGAATCTGAGAGCGAATACTTTCCTAGGGTTTGGTTGAGGTATGTGGATGATATTTTCGCTATATTTGACACTAAAAAATGTAATATCGACGATTTTCTCAATAGATTAAATAATCGGTTCGAAACCATAAAGTTCACTTGTGAAAGAGAAGAAAACGGTCAGCTACCCTTTCTAGATGCTTTAGTAATTAGACATATCAATAGATTAGAGTTTGACGTGTATAGAAAGGAAACCAGTACACTTCGCCACATTCCTTCAGATGCCCATCATTGTGTTCAACACAAAATGGGAAGCCTGAATTTTTTGGTCCACAGACTTCTCACTTTTCCCTTGAACAAGGCGAGGTATGAGAAAGAGCTTAAAATTATAAAAGATGCGGCCAAGTGTAATGGTTTCCAGCCTTAGCATATCTATAAGTTAATTAGGAAGTTTAATTATAAGAAAACTGTGAAAGAATCTACGACTTTTCGAGAGGATGTTAAAGCTTCACCCGTTGTGACCCTCCCTTACGCTCCCTTTATCACTAAAGGTTTGAGTAAAATCTTCAAAGAGCTAGATCTCAGAATAGTTTACAGTTCTGGGATTAGTTTACGAAGTCTCATCGGTAACCCTAAAGATAAAAAACAACCTCTAGAAAAGTCAGGTATTTACAAAATGAATTGTAAAGATTGTAATGAAAAATATATTGGGCAAACCAGGAGAGCAGTCTCAACTAGATTCAAAGAGCATATGGCTCATCTTAGATTTAATAGAATTGAGAAATCGAGCGTTGCCCAACACATTTTTGAAACAGATCACAACATCGATCATACGAATGTTAAATTAATTAGACAAATAAACAATTGTAAGTTACTAAATGTTTTCGAAAGTTTAGAAATATATAAAAATAAGTCATGTGTAATGAACTGTGACAATGGACCTATACCGTATTCGTCATTGTTTTCGTTAATCGGAAATTAATGATGCGTATCGGATTGACCGTGCATAACATTTAGGTTACCTGTTTTTGTAGATTTTATTTTAATTTAGTTTTATCATCGCCTTGATAATGACAGCATTGCTGTTGAAACGCGTCGGTGTTTTAGTTAAAACTTGTTTGGTGTTCAGTGGGTTAAAGTGTTTAGTGTTCTGTTTTATTCACTGACATATTGAATGAGTCTCGTGATTAATAATTTTATATGTGTCGAATTTGTTGAAGTTCCTTATCATGAATTGCTATACGCCACAGTTTATTTTGAAGTAATAAGTATTGAATATATTCATATAATAGAAATATTTATAGATTTGAATGATGCCACTATTTTTTAGTCTCTTTTTCGTGGTGAGTTTCCAACTTAAAAAAAATGTCTATTCGATGTTCAAACACTGCTAAATGGAAAACGTTAATTTAACGTTAATACGTTTATTACCAAAACTTCGTTCTTTTTACTTATTCTAATCAAGTGCTGTTAGCTTATTCATTGCACACAGTTAGCTGGAAAATCTAGCTGCGAGGAGGCGTAAATAAATGACCTGTAAAGACAAACGGTTCCACACGCCACAAATAAACATTTATTTTGCTCGATGTAACGCTGACAGTAATTGCTACGTGACAAGCTGTTAAAATGTGTTAGCTTTAACGTCAAATTACTCGCACGTACCTATTTACCAGTATTAATTATTTTCGAAGTATACTTCAAGAAAAATTCCTCAAATTATGCCTACAAAATTATATCTGCTGAATTTATTTTTTCTTTGATTTGATTATGACTCATTTAAATCAAGATAAATACTTTAGTTACGAAGAGGTATTTTTTTTAAATAACTTTACTAAACAAGGAGGTACAAATTTAAAAAGAAGCTCCATATTAAGCAACTGTCAAAGAAGAAGATGGTATAATTTAACATGAGGTAAGTTTTTAAAATTATTGTCGACTACCTGTATAATAATATATAGGTAGTTCATTAATATTTACAAGAGTAATCAAGGCTGTAATATTGGCATAACTTTGCGCCCATAAGTTTTGATGGTAGGTTACACATTGATGCTATCATCCCGGAAGTACTACGCTAAACCGGAGCATGCCTTATCAAACTTCTCTAGCATACCATTATCCATAATATGTGTACATTAGATTTCATCAAGATTCCCGCTATAGCTTCGTAGAGGAGATACACTGCTTGTTAAAAATATTTGCCTCGTTTTACACCAAAAGGATGTATAATTGTGAAACACTAATACTTATATCGAAAGATTTTCTGAAAATTATGCTCTAATGTTCCATTATAAAGAGACTATTGCGTAATACTAAATGCGGGCACATATCTTTGAGCTTTAGTGTACACTTAAATTAGAAGTAGTGATAAATTCAGGACATCTCTGTATATGTGTATCAATGTATCTCTTGTTGGTTCTCTTGCGAATTACACCGTTATTACCATAAAGCAGAGGCAAACGAAGGGTTCATAGTTGCTCGTGACCATCTAGGAACCACTTCGAACCTTGTTAAGTACTGCTATTTAATTTTGATAAGTTATCGTGTGTCATTAATTATCTCAATTAAATGACAGAATTATTGTGAATTCAGAAGTGTTCTTGTTCGAAAGCGTATCTAGGCAATTAAGTATGTATGTACATACGTATTCTGGCACAGTTTTACTAGTAAGTTTGTAATTGGAGAACTTATATTAGGCGGCTTGATGTGAGTACATGTTGGGAATAGCTTACGAGGTATAATATAGAAGCTGAGCGTTACTATTACCGCTTTTTACACAATTTTTGATTAGTAATATTGAAAGCATTAATGACAATGTTTAAAATAATATTTTTATTTTACTGGTTCATATTATATATGCAGGTCGGCTAGCCACAGTGCAATGGTGGTTGAGTCATTCTCTGATAAGGACAGTCCAGAGTTACGGTGCGTCTCTCCAGCGTCGGTTTCTCTGTTAAGTAACCATTCGTTGTTAGGAAACAATTAACTTCGCAATATTACTTACGGCGAAGTAAGGTTGCAATAAACCCTGGAAAATACGTTTAAACACACAAGACTGCTACACAGTAAGACCTGCTGTGGCAATTCTATAAACAACACAGATTAGAAGCCACTGCAGCTGTGCCCACCACAAATGAGAAACTGACTATTTTGTGCACCAGTAAAGGAGCACAGGCAACTTCAAAATTCCGATTTTAGTGACACTTTATTTTCGGATGCGTTAGTACAGTAAAACCTAGATTTAGCGGACTTCGGATTCAACGGACGCAATCTAGAATTGTTAAAATTGGTAGAATTCCATTTAGCGGACAATGCTTCTGATTTAATGGACGCGGGATACATAATTTCTTGTAAATCAAGGTGGTGTGGTTAATCTATGAATAGAATGCTCCTCAGCGATGATAAATCTGTATATTAGATGGGTGGGGATCACGTCAACTGCGGCCTCCCTTCCTTTTAGTGTTTACTTATGTATACACGTTTTTATTGTGCATTCCCGTTTCTTCGATTTGTGCAAAATTGCGTATCAACTTGTTTCCGCTAGTACATACACAAATTAACGCTATTATTCGTTACTATTTACGTTTTCAACCCAAAATTATTATGGAAAAACAAAAGCGAAAAAGAACAAATTTGTCTGCAAAACAAAACTTAGACCTTATCAAAAAGATAGAAACGGGAATATCTATGCTTCTATCTAGGACAGAAAACATATGAAAATGGCACAGGAAACTTCCTTGGAACAAGCTTTGATGAAATAGTACGTGCAGCAACGATCCTGTGGCGTTAATGTGCGAGCAGTTGAGTTAAAATCTGCTGCAAGCACACTAGCGCAGCATATGAAAATCACATTTAAAGCAAGCTCTGGATGGTTTGGCGATTCTGTAAACGCCATGGAATTGTTAACAAAAGAACCTATGGAGAAGCCCTAAGTGCTCCAACTGAAGAAATAGAACCAGTTAAACAACAGTTGACAGAAGTGATTGATGATAAAGAAGTTTTGAGTTGCCAAATTTATAACGTGGACGAGATTGGTCTCATCTGGCGTTCGCTTCCGGAAAATACTCAGGCATACAAAAACGAGAAATCTACTCCTGGTCGAAAAATAAGCAAAGAAAGAATTTCTGCTTTATTATGCGCAAATTTTGAGGGAACTCACCGGCTAACACCTGTTACTGTTGGGACAGCACGTCGTCCAAGAGCGCTAACAGCAGATTATATCAATCATTTACCGGTAGTATATTATAACTCGAAAAAAGCTTGGTTTACGTCAGCAATTTTTAAAAGTTAGTTTTTTAACCATTTCGTACATGAGGTCCGGAAATTTCAAACTGAGGTTATGGACATACCGCCACAAGAAACAAGGGCCCTCTTATTGCTCGACAATGCCCCCGCACACCCTTCTGAGACAATCCTTGTCACACAAGATGGAAAATACACTTGCACGTTTTTGCCAAAAAAATCCAACCTCCCTTATTCAGCCCATGGACCAGGGGATAGTTCTTGCTACAAAACGACTGTATAGGAGAAAGTTTTTGCAAGAAGTTATGGTTGTTTTAGAAGACGAAGATACAGTTGAAGATACTAGGGGTCAGCTGACATTACAAAATCTGAAAAACTATTCCATCAAATCGGCAATTTTCAATTTTGCAGCTGCATGGAACGAGGTCAAAGCTAGCACCCTTGAAAATGACTGGAACAATATTTTTAGATCAGAGAGCCCTGATAATGTTTTAACAGAAAACCTGGACATAGTGGATTTCCAGAACACACTGATAAGTGCAGGAGAAGACAATGTTTCCGAAAATGACATTATAAACTGGCTGGAAGAAGATGAAGGAGTTCCAGGCTATCAAATCTTGTCAGAAACTGAGACTGCCGAAGAAGTAATGCAAAATAACAATGAAACAGATAAAGAAGATGAAGAAGAAGCAGAATATGATATGCCAGTTTTTCCAAGACAAAGCTTTTTGATTTGAGGTCGTATCTTGACGAGGTGATCACATATATCGATTCATCGAATAATTCACAAATACAACCCTATTATAGCCACTTCAGATCATTCAGAGAAATTATTATTAATAAGCAATACAGCAACAGAAAATCAGAATCTCCTCAATCAAGCACTTCATCTAGTGTCAGTTTTCAACTAAAAGAGTCTTCCCCTTCCAAATAATGTAACTAAGCGTGTATATATGTATAATATGTACTTTTTGTATGTACATGAATTGTTTATTTTCCTTTATGTATTTAAATGTTGCATATATCTGTGTGTGTGTGTGTGTACGGATACGATTTCGATCTGTATTATATTTTATTATGTACCGCCTACATATTCATACCATAAATTAAATGCATCTTTCAAAATATGTATGTATTACACATTAAAGGGTTATTTTTTAATTTAACGGACTTTGCACTTTAGGCAAAATGTGATGTTGCGGACTTTTTGATTCAACGGACAATCGGAAATAGCGGACAGCACCCTCCCCCAATTAGTCCGTTAAATCGAGGTTTTACTCTACTTTGGAAATATGTACCTGATAATTGAAGGACTAACATTTCTTCTCCTAACATTTTTCTAGCTGTGTTTTCTTACATGAATTTTAGTTCTGGAAAGTCGAAACATCTGCGCGTTAAGTTTTAAATAATACTAACCTTTTTTTTATTTATTTTTTTTAATGTTAACCTTGAACGGTATTATAATAATAGTCTTAAATATCCAGTTGCAACTAGAAACAAATTGGAAACGTGAAAATAGATTTTTTCTCAAACATGAGTAGAGTATAAAATGTTACTTCTGGGCTAGATCAATTGGCATATGGAAAAATCCATAAGAAACGGTCAAAAACCAATAGAAATGACCAAAAAATCCTTAAAAAAATCACGAATTTTTATACACCCCAAAAATACCCAAATATCTATAGACCATTAGAAATTGAGCACACGGAAAAACAGTTGAAAATTGCCCATAATTATACAAAAATTACCTTAAAAACAGGAAAAATCTTTACAAATTCCCTCTAGTTTTTCTTCTTATCTCTACTTATGCCAGAGTAAAAGTCTCCGATTGCAAGCTTTCAGAAATGTTTGTAGTCAGATCCTCAGCTGTTCACTTAAGGGAGGTGATGGAGTTGGTCCTCTGATTATATCTGGAATCTACCCTTGTTGTATTATCTTCAAATTGTCTCCAATTTAAGCACCATCGAAGGACCAAGTCATCTTCATATTCGATCAGAATGACATAATGTAAAACTTAAAATTATCGAATTATTGCGACCAACTAAATGCATAAAAATCCAGAATGCCAATGTTCATAAATAGAAGTTGAAGAAAAAACAATGTTAAAACATAATTTCTAATAGACAACCGCCTTAAAAATATATGTCCTAGATGTATGCCAACAACAAAATGAAGAATACCAGGAGGAGAATTGCATCAACTTGCCTGCAAACTATGGTATAGAAGAACCGGTTAGTACGGACTGGTCGCCAAATTTTTATATTTACAGCGTAACCATGTATAGAGCAAACATAAAAATTGGTCTAACAAGATGTTTGTTTATCGTAAATTTTCTCAATTGCTACACTATAAAGGTGTAATTCATACATTTGCAATTGCACTAAAGTTAAATATTTGCCTATTACGAAAATGATATAGCAAATCGTTTCGTTGGAATTTATTTAACGGACCATTAAGTTTCAGATACCATCGAATCGTAAAAGTACTGATAAAAGCATTTTAAAAGCAAGCAATAAAATGATTCCCGTACTTCTCGCAGCACGACTTGGACGAAATCTCAATTGCTGCTTCGTTATTTATGGTCATTCTGCAGGAAATTAGGGAATCTATTTCATATCATAACGTATCGTCAGCACATTTATATAAAAATTTATGTGAAAACTCGAAATGGACCCTTTATTTATTTATTTATGGACTAGAGTTAGTTGAATTTTGATTGATGACTATCTAGATGCAATAAAATTAAATTGTTTTTTATATCTTACACTATATATGTAGGTCACTCAAGCAAGTTGAAGATATCGATTTCATATAAACCGCATTATGAAATTAATTAAACAAAAATAGAACAGCGGTTTCGTGGCTATTGTTCTTCATACAGCAATTACCATTTTTTATTTATAACTGGCCACCACTCTTTTATTTGTGGACCTTATACAATGTTCTCTTTATTTCCCTTGGTGCTTTAGAGTGATTGCGGTTTTATGGTTGTACTCTGGTTAGAATTTGATTAATATATTTAATATCAAATCCGTTTTAATTATATTGTTTCAGAAAAAAAGAGAGCCAATCTTAAATTGGCTTAAAATTATTATTGTGGTTTGAAGTTAATATTTTGATTTATGTTAAAGGGTACAACGCATGTCTACACGAATATCACCCTTCCATTAAAGCAGTTGCTACATAAAAATTATGTTTTTGTACCTCTTCGGCTGAAAGAGATAAATGTATGAGAATTTATCTCTTTCGGCAGAATAGTCACAATAGTAACAGTGGAATATGGGAAAATTGGACCAACACAGCATTTTTATTTGTGTACATTTTCGTACGGCCTCTGTTATGCTAGGGTTGGAGCTGCTGCTTCTTTAGCCCTTTTGGTCTGGGGTGCGTGGTTCCAGGTGCCATGTGAGTAGTGATGGTAACGATATATCGATATTTTAATATATCGATATCTTTTCAAATATATCGATAAATAAATATCGATATAATAGTTTCGATATATCGCAAAATTCGGCGCTGGTTTTGTGAAACTTCAATTTAGTTTGTTTTACAACGAACATTCGTTAAGTTACTTAATAGTAGTAAATAGTTAGTTATCTACCTACATTTCATACGATAGGTATCAGAATTATCGGCTATAATTGGGATTACTTCAACAAAATCAAGTTCTTCCCCGAAAATTGTTCTCGGAGAATTACTGTACAAAGTTTATAAATACAGCTCGACAAATATTTTTTCCTCAGTCTCCAGAGCTTCAAAAGTGTTCACTGTGAATGAGTGCAGTGTGATTGTTCAAAAGTTAAGTGAAGTTGCGATTGAAATAAACTTTATTTATTAAATATTAAGTAACTGATTATTGGCCTTGAAAATATGGCTCATCCGAGAAGCAACATTTAGAAGCATACTCTCAATTTGGTATGTGAAAATTCACTAACAAATACAGAGGGTTTGAATATTATTATTGATAAGGTACGATCAATAGTAGTATGGTTCAAAAGAAGCGTTAAGGCTAGTGATAAATTAAGAAAAGTACAAATCAATGCAGGAACGTCAGAAGGAAACATGAAAAAAATGATTTTGGATGTCAAAACTCGTTGAAACTCCACGTATTACATGTTAGAGAAAAGTCTACAAATATTACCAACGGTCAGTAATATTTTGTTTTCTGATGTTAATACTCCAAATATAATTACTGCAGCCGAAGTCGAGCATTTTCGAGGAATATGTAAAATTGTCAAGCCACTAGAAAGGATGACAGTAGAGATAAGTGGTGAAAATTACCCAACCATAGGCAAAGTAATACCTATGATTGGTTGTCTGATAGACCAGTACAACAATTATTTGCCCTGGTATGAAATAGGTAAACAATTGAAAACAACAATAGTAAAAGAGGTTTGGTGCTATTGAAAAATCTGATATACCAGCTGTTTCCACAATATTAGATCCTCGATTCAAACAAACACATTTCAGAGATCATCAAGCCATAGGCACTGTGATGAGACACATCAAAAGTGAGATCACGACTTTACAAAACACCTCTTCTTCGTCAAAATCTTCTGATTCGTCTGCTGAAGACCCTGAATTTGATTTATGGGCGCATCATAAAAAATTTGCTCACATTAAAAAAAGTGGACAAGGCAAATCAAATAAGGATACCTAGTGCACTTAACCAATATTTAATTGTGCCAGTTAAACATCTAAAAGATGATCTCTTGGATACTCGGAATGAGATGAAAGTGGTATATACCAACTTATTTAAATTGGCGGCAAAATATTCTTGTGTTGTGGCAACGTCGGTCCCCAGTGAGACGTTATTTTCAAAACCTGGAGCAACCGCTACGAAGAGTCGTAACCGTCTCACGGGAAGTAGGCTTTCCAAATTATTATTTCTGAGCTCTTTGTCTGATAGCTTGCATTTATGGAATTAATGTATCCACAAATTCCGGGCAAATAGCTTACTTCTTGTCCTGTGACTGTGAGACAGTTACTTATAGCTTATAATCAAAAAACATTTTATTTTTCATTTTGTGGAACTGGATATTTTACCTACTAAGTTATATACAGGGTGTTTCATAATATATGCGCAGGACTTCAGGATGTGATAGCTTGTCAAAAAATTTGAAAAAAAGTTTCTATTAACTTACTCTCTAAAACGCACCATTTTCGAGATACAGCGTGTTGAAATTTAATTTAAAAAAATCGTTTTTTGCAAAACGGAGCAGTATAAAACCGATAAAACGAAACTGCTACAAAAGTAGCAGTTTTTTTAAACTGCTAACGAAAAGTAGCAGTAGCAGTTTGTAGCTGCTAATGAAAACTAGCAGTTTTACACATCACCAGTATATAGCTTACGATATATGATGATTATATCGATATATTTGTATTTTTTGCCATCCCTACATGTGAGTGCTTGAAGACGACGTCCTCCTATGTGTGAGGCTTGGCGGCAGCCGGGGCTACTGCGTCATTTCAAGGACCGAGATGCCCTTCTCTATATGTACATACTATTGAATTTCATTAATAAATAATTTATTCGTGCGTCCATATTGACTTTTATGTTTGACCCGCCATCTATTCATAAACAGTCGAACTACACGAGGAACAGCTTGTTTATGTTATATATAAATTCCTAGTTTATCTATTATTTCATACCGAAAAGGTTGGATCATTTAACAGCAATTTTATCAAATATTCAATGTGAAACGAGTCATGTTTGAAACGAAAATATTTTCAATTACTATACGTTTATTTATTATTAACATATTTATATATTTAACAGGAAATTGCAAATATTTAATTCAATAATAATACTAAACACAATCTCGCGTTCGTAAGCTTGTATAAACTAAACAATAAAAGTATATCTCGTATAAATCTTACCATCTAAAAGCTAATAAAAAGTACAAGGTAAACATTTCTGGTAAAATACAGTCAGCTTGAATTTTCCAGAGCGCAAGAAATTCCTTTGTTTCCAAAAAGACAACTGCAGCCGCTTGCCAAAGTAACCTAAATTCAGGAGATTAGTGGATTAAGCGGCTATACAACTTGTGTACGTATCGTCTGAAATTCCTTCTACTTTTTGTTAGTCCACCCTTGTTGGTTCTTTAATTAATAAAATGAGTGAAATTTTCATTATTTTTTGCAAGGCACGAATATATTCGTATAATTGTCGTGAAAAATTATTTGAGATTAAAATAATCGTGGAGAGACAACGAATATTAATGGCTGTGTATTATTGTCACGGATAACGCGTATAAATTATATGCTAGAATGGTGCTCGTGCATTAGTAAAATAAATTCGACTCGACGGGCTATTCATGTCATCTGTAAGCGCAACCTCGGAGCTTAGTTCCATGTTTATACCAGTGTTGTTCTGATAGAACGCAAACAAAGGATAATTCGTCACCAATCAACAGTCAACTCGCATCATGTAACGGATTGGATAAATAGAATTGCAGTAGAAAAGATTCTGTTTTATCTTACATTGTTCTGGAAAAAATGAGAATAATCAAGGAAAAACAGTTTTTATTTTAACTCAACTAACGTGAGATACACACTTCTGTTACATCACCATCCAAAAGTTCCCAAAATGACATACATGCATAAGGCAAAAGCTTTCGTTAGAAAATGGGTGGAGCGATATAAATAAACAAATAATGTCGATGACCTACCTGATAGGGGTTCTCATCGGAGAACTAGATGGGGTGAAGGTATTCATTGTTCAGATGTTTGAAAAAAACAACTCTTTCTTTACGTAAAGCCCAAGTTTTATTACGCATAAAGGAAATTAACATAAGCCTGATGACCATAAAAATCGATTAAACGAACACAATATCCAACATCGTAGTACTTTGTTAAAACCTCTATTATCTGAAAAGGAAGTGGAAAAGCGTTTAGCTTGGGCGCGCGAGAATAAAGATCGCGATTGGAGAACAATGATGTTTTCACTGACAAATCGTCATTTTGGATATGGATTCCCATTAAGAAGGCTTGCTCAACTGGCCATCATCTGACACTGGACCGTAAAGCATCCTCTGAAGCTTCATATGTGGAGATGTTTTAATATGCGAGATTTTGGGACTTTATGCATCTTTAACAGCAATTTAAACACTATAATGATGATCAAGCTATATAAAATAGGGCTCCTAAGATCGGTGAAAAAGTGGTTTGGAAATACAAACGAAACTTGGACGCTGGTGGAAGATAAAATACCGTAGTCATCTGTGCACTGACTGGAAACGTCAAAATGGGATTGTAACCATGGATTGGCCGTTACAGTCCCCAGATGTAAACCCTATCGAAAATGTGTGGTCCATTATCAAATGTAGCCTACAAGGAAAACGTATATCTTCCGCGAAACAGTTATTACACCAAATTCGCAAAATATCGAAGTCTCTTCCAATATCTTACGCTGAAAAGTTAGTGAAAAGTATGCCCAAACGGTGTGAGGCAATTATCAGCAACGGGAGCGACTGGACTCTTTATTAACACGGTAGGTAATACTAATTTTTATGTAGTTCTTACTAGTGTATACACTCTTGGTTTACGACTTACTTTTCTATTAAAAATACCCACGATGTTCTTGTTGGACAGAGTGTAAATAAACGCACTAAAGATGATGTTAGACAGATATAGCCTTTGCGTGTTGGCATCACTGATGCGAATGATTTATCCTCATGTGTACAAGAGGATGTAGAGTTTTGTTTAGTACCTGTCTGTCGTAGAAGGGGGGTACGTGTCGACTGAAGTCTAAAACTAAGCCCAGCCAAAGACAATGATATGAGAAGGATATTAAATATATTAAGCTATTATGTATTTAAGGTAATTAATTAATTTTATGTTATTAAAACACTTCAAAAACACACTCAAACGTTATAATAAATTAACCCCCCACCACGGAGAAAACAGTGCAGTTAGGGGGATTAGAAGGAAAGCGTAGGTGGTAGTGTGGTCAACAACTCTTAAACATCGCTGTATATAGCGAATTTTGGTTGGACCTGTAAAAATTAACAATGAAACAACGGGATAATTGACAATTATCGGATATATAAACTGCCAAGCTAACAACAAAGGTTCTCTTGGAAGATAACCATTTGTTCAGAGAGTTACTTCTAAAGAACAAATTTCTGGCAGGGTTTGGACCGTAACGGTGCACCGTTGAGCGAAAATTAGCCTGTATCATCGCAGAAAGGCCTACTAATCACCTAGTATTTAATAAAAAAAAGAAAACCTCTACGTAAACGACTCCAGCAAGGAGCGACTTCGAACGCGCGAATAAAGAAAGTTTTTGAAACACACTAAAAGTAAATGTAAATTAGTTTAATTAATTTTTAAGTTTAAAAATTTGTTCAAGTTGACGTGAGCAAGTAGCTAACTTTTTTCCCCTACACATAAATAATACTCTTACGTAATTAAGCAGTCACTTAATGCAACGTATTCTTCAGAATGCAATAAATTAATTGACGAAATTTGGGAATTTTAGAGGAATAATTAGTAGTCCAGAACGACTAATATCGACCACAAAATTTAATATTTTTCAAAAAGGAGCGGCAAAGAAATAATGTCTTTACTATTATTTTATGAACTATTCAACTTCTAAACTAAAACACGAAAACTTTGAAACAATATTTAAAAGAACTAGAATAATATGGAACACATTTCAACATGTTATGTTCCACAAAAAAATGGGCTAACAAAATTTTATTTTTTTTACTTATCTTTTTAAATACTTACATACACAATGTGTTCTATTTGTGTTTGTATGGACTAATTTTTAATATAAATTTACAGAACTGTAAAACAATATCCTCCTATCTTGATTAAAGTATAAGCAAATAAATGTCAAAATATATACAGGGCGTTAAAAAAAACTTTACACACTTTTCTGGGTTTCGATGCTCTTTCTATTGTATGTTATACAAAGTTGCAATCATCTTTAAAGAGACTTGCGCACTTCATTACAAACAAGGCCCTTTCAAGTATCTGATGCAAACAAAAAATTTAGAGGAGTGGGATCTAATTCTCTTGATGTCCATATAATAGGTCTTCCCAGACTAATCTCGATATTCTCAAATCGTTTGTTTCTTGTTTTTATCTCCACTGTCGCCCGGCAAAATGTGTACTTTTTTTTTAAGACCCTTATTTATATATTGTATAATATTATTCAAAAATGTCTAACATGATCGTTACCATTTAGATGTATAGCTATAAATATTTAGTAAAGAAATTTTGATGTACATATTTCGTCATCAGTACAAATAAATAAATACTCTACAAGAAGTTAAACTAAATATTTTTCCAAGCTCTTTACTAATAAGTCATATACACTTTTCCAGACGTTAAAGACTTGACAATCCTGACATCGCTACAAACTAACGTAACTACTTCTGGATGTTATTAGTTAAGTATAACTTATTGCCGAAGTTTAACGAGAAACGGATTGCAATAACAGCTTTCCCGTCCGACGCGTAATATTTCTCTCAACCTATAAACACACAACATCAGACGCAAGTTCCGAAGCGAATATCATCGCTACTTTTCGATCTGATTTTTTTCCCTATATTTTTTCTGTCCGTTTACGTGGCTTTTATTAGCAATAAGTTCTTGAATATTCGCTAAGGGAGAGTGATCTATATACCACTTGTGGATGTTGTTTTAGCTCGGAGAGCGGTCACAAATCAAAACAAATTGCTCGTCTGGTTCTTGGTCGATTATCTTGAAAAAGTGTAGGGAGCATTAATTCGGTGACAAATTGTATTGGGGCGTTTGCTGGCTTCTTAATTTACGATCGAGAGGAGATAATTAGGCAAGCACAGTGTGGCGAGGAGCTTTCTTAATTAGCTAATAATGAGTTAATCAATAATTTGAATGCGTACTTCAATCTCCCACACAAACGCATCTATAGGTCTTGAATATAAAGACATTCTAATTCTCCAAATGAAAGTTAAAAGTATAAACAGTATTTCTAACTAATTTAGAACTCTTAACCATCATTTGTAATTTTATATTTTCAATTATCACGTTTTGTCGTAAAAGCCATTAAATATAGCACTGGACATCTTTTTCTTCTGAGAAGAAAATAATTCTTTCTCCTTTTCCATCCAGTCCACCAGTGTAAGACTGACTTCCTTTTGTCCTGTCGAAATCTCCGATTAAAGTTCGCAAAATTTTGGGATTTTGCGCCACCAATATAACATCCAGAGTTTTACTAATAGCAGTGATAGTTTCGTCACATTCTCAACTAGATTTTCCCACAAGAAAATGTTATAATAATTTTCTACAAACTCTGTCAAAACCCTTAATAACTCAATAGTTATTACAGATAGGTATAGATAATAGTAATACAGTTCGATGCAGAAGTTACTTCTGTTTCAAAATATTGAAAATGACATGAAAGATTGTGTTTGAAAAAATCAAATTTTAATGGTTTGAAGTTGTACTACAGCACTATTAAATGTTGGACAGCCTGCATATACTGCACTAATTCTAAGAACTGTAGTGCAAAGGTCAAGATTTCTTCTATCCATAACCTCAATTTCAAAATTGTTACTCCAAAAATAGCAACGATACATAATGTTATTTATCATGATAGAATAGAAAAATCTCGGACGACTACACTTAGGTATAGGGAATACTAGTAAAAGTCGCTCTAAAATAACTTTTAGATTTCTAAAGTGCAAAGAAAACCATATTCCGTTTGAAATAAGAAAGTTACTTTCAATTTCCGGTACCTTCGGAAGTGTCGCCATCTTAAGAATATTTTTAGTCAATAGATTTAATTACCCTATATACATATGCAACAGAAATTTATTGTCATTACAAGGCCCAATCTTTCTAATGGCAGATCTAAATCAATCACCTATATACATACGAGGGAGCGTTTTTATATTCGCGGAATGAGCGGGTTGTAGGGGGTGATTAGGCGCATTGGAGGCGTGGCCTGTGCAGCGACTCATAATTAGTATAAACACGAAGTTTCATTGTTATTAGACAGTTAGTCTTTAAGCTATCGTCAACCAAGTAACATAATCAGGAGTGAAACGTGAAATATGGAAAAAATCGCGTGTTCGCCTGCATTTTTGGACCTCTGTAATGAAGACAAGGATGGTGTATTGAGTCGAATTGTTACTGGAGACGAAACTTGGGTTCATCATTATGAACCTGAGTCCAAACAAGACTCCATGCAGTGGCATAAAAAGGGCACAGCACCTCCCAAGAAATTTAAAGTGTTACAATCAGCTGGGAAACTCATGGCAACGGTATTTTGGGACTCGGAAGGAATATTGTTGATTGATTATAAAGATAAAGGTGTTTCTATAACCGGAGAATACTACGCTTCAATATTAGAGCGACTAAAAGAAGCCATTAAAGTGAAAAGACGGGGAAAATTAACGAAAGGTGTGCGCAACGCGCCCGTCCACAAGAGCCGCGTTGCGTTAGCTGCCCTGCATAAGGTGGGCTTCACCCACCCTACAGTCTAGACCTGGCCCTGAGTGATTATTACCTGTTTCCGAAAATGAAAAAAGAGCTGCGGGGTAAAAAATTTACTGCCGATGATGAAGTCAAGGAGGCAGTTTCGGCGTATTTTGCAGATAAAGAGAAATCATTTTTTTATGAGGGTATAAATAAATTAATTGAAAGATGTGAAAAATGTATCCGTCTTGCAGGTGAATATATTGAAACAGAAAAATAATTTGGTTTTTTTATTTCCACCCCTTATCCCCCATTCCGCGAATATAAAAACGCTCCCTCGTATGTATATGTACAGCGCGTCCACGAGCTACCCCTAAAAAATAAGAGGGGTGATTGTATGTACATACAAAAGTATAAAAAAAATACAATCATACAGGGAAGAATAATATTTATTTATCATCACAACACCTTGTAAAAATTGATTACAACTCGACCTAAATTATAATTTGTTAATCCTGTACCAAACTTGAACAGTAAATTAAATGTAGTTCAAGATTAATTGACTCAGTGCGGTAGCTCCTTTAAGAAGCGTTTCCGGGCCCAAGTTGATGGAAAGTTTTTTTTAATACTTATGTACGTACAATCACCCCTTATATACTTTAGGAGTTGTTCGTGGAATTTTCCAATAATAATTACTAATAAGGAAGTGGTGTTTCAAAAAAGCTTAGCTTAACTTTTATATAAAAGCTCTTCTTTATTTTTAAAATGAAAAAAGAGAAAATAGACCCAGTACATATGCTTTAGTAAAAGATATGTGGTTTAGGCTAAGGTTGGGCTACTTAAATATCTCTTATGTACATTAATTTTGCTGACTGTTTTGACGCTGTAACTGAGTTGCTGCCATCTGGTATAATAGTCCAATAACAATCTGCTAAAATTGAGGAATTCCACTTTCGTTGACACATTTTCCTATTGCTGAGATATTTCGGTATAAGAGCTTGCTATGTTCTTTACCTATAACTCCACAGTTTTCTGGGAAGGAATCTAGATGAGAACAGAAAAATAAATTTACAAAGATATGTTACAGTTACAAGTTAACACTTCATAACAAGTTTCCTATACTTTTCAGTTCTCTTGTTTTCTAAATAAATACAAAAAAACAACATTGAAAGTTAGTCATTCTGTGCGGTTACAATCTCTAAAATGTTTGCCAATTTCTGGTTCACAAAATTTCTTCTTTGACCTTTTCTTCACTTTGCTCTAATATTTTAAAAACCTCTCCATCTTTGTTTATGGTAACATATAGTTACAATACTTTCCTGCACTGCTGTAATCTAGATGCCAAAGAGCATAAAAATATTTAACTAGGATATCAAATCTTACAGTAGTGCCATCCCAGATAGCTTAAGTTAAACAAAGTACTTAATATCGTGGAAATTTCTGATTGGATTATTGAACAGTGTAAACAGTACTACATTATTCGGCCAATTGTTATAACGTTTGGTTACACAGACGAGACGAGACAGGAAATCTTTCGATTGTGACCAGAGGCACAGGTTATCTTTAAAGTTACTTTTACCGTAAATTGTATAGATATTTAAGAAAATAAAACACCCTGTAAGTACACGATAAAATATTTTTCTTTTACACAGAAGAAATATATTTTTTGATAAGAAAGCTAACAATATGATATTACCCAAATCGGGTACTAAAGCGAGTCATTGAGTCTATAGGCATTTCGAAATGAAAAATATTGCGTGAATAGTATAAATAAGAAACTCATGAATTTACGACAGACTCAGAACTGGTGTAGAAGTATTCATATTTCTAAACACGTTACTGCAGTATACCACAATGCTGTAAAATAAATATTGATTATGAGCAAGGACTTTTAAGTTTGAAAAGAGTGAGGACAGAAAACATATTTTGTATCGCGTGTTGTGCCAAATTTTATCCCGACGAATGGAACGTGAGCATTATACTACGAAACGTCATGCATATTTTGTACTTTCATACAAGGATCAGATAGGTAAAAATCTCAATAAAACTACATCTCATATAAAGCGGCAAAAAATCAGTAGGGAACACTGCGCTGATTTCGTATACAAATGTCATGGAAATTTATTCCTTGGCCGTGGTATGGTAGTGGTTGAGTTAAGATATCGGAAGTCGGATACGACATGTACATAACTGTATTACGTAGTTCAGCAGGCAATAGAAATGGCGTGGAAAAGGTTAATCGGAGACGCACCTTTTGTTGGAACCATTTCGCCGAAATTGCAAGCAACTACCGTAGCGAATGTGATTAATTAGCTTGTTACTGGCAAACATGAGGTCGTTTCGTCGAAATATAATTTGGTGATTAATTAATGTTTGAGCAGGAAATATTTACTTGTTCCATTGCTAGATTTACATTCTATAATTGCGTATAAGCAAGTTTATAGCGGAAAATTTACACAGTGTTGATTAATTGATCAACGAAATTAAGATGTTACGGATCAATTCACGTTAATACGATTGATTAACGTTCTATAATATGGATTATAGGCAGTTAATTTAAATAGATACCTACCTGTTTAATTGCAATATATGCTATTTAGTATAATTATTAGTTCTGAACTTATATATTTTGATGAAGATCGAATAAATAGTGTTTGGAGTTTGGTGGTAAAAAACCTATGCCTTTATTACTTCTTGTGGAAAAATTACGTTCGCAGATGTTTCGAGAAACGTTTGCTCGAAAACGACTTTCTGGAATCTCACAATTATTGAATTTCTACTCAAAATTTTTATCGCTCTGGATTCCTAAGAGAATCCGGCAAGGAGGCTGCCCGTTTAGGTAGATCACTTCATAAGTACAAGTAATAAATGTGATTAAACGTTTTATATCTCTTGGTAGAGATATAAGTAGGCTTTAGAGTATCTTGCAACCAATGGGAAATAGAGACAAAAACTTCTCATTCCTTAAACCTTTTAAAGTCGTTACCCCAATCAGAAATAGGATCCAATATTGCAAGCAGATCTGGCTTTTGCTACGGATAATAGGCAGGCGTAATTACAGGTCATATCTAGCACTATTTTATGTACAATGCCACTGAGTATCTATCAAAGAGGTACTGCTATTCTTGTGCAGGATGGCAATCTTTGAGCTTTCAGCATCAATATGATCATCTTTTCATGTCATAATATTTATAAGAAATTTATTTCTTTCATAAAAATAAAATCTGTACAAGTGATCTTGTACAATTTCGAAATTCATACAGGAAAAGAAGCACTATCCAATTGAACTGGAAAACAGTGCTACACAAGCTCGACAAGCACTGTCCGTTTGGGCTTTTTCACCGTTAATTCTGAGCGACCAGTGACCATCGGCTATCAACAAAATTTTATCATCTGGTAGTGGTTTATTGTGTTTCGCAATCTGCGCGACAACTTCATCAAGAGTACTCCTGTCATCCAGCCGTTTCTTTTGCAACTCCAATCGAGACAATTTGCACACTTGCACTGTGGACAATTTTCATTCATCCATTCTGTTTGGTTCCATGTTCATTTCAAAAAGAAGACTTTTACATCTTTTAAAAAAGGAGGTAGTTCTCTCTACGTTGAAGTTGGATGCTCGCAGAGACCTTCGAGTTTTCGTTAAGAAATCATAGGTTCTCTCTTGCAGAATTATTTGAACAATTAAATCGATAATTAATACCTTTTTTTAACTAGTTGATGAAGCAGTATTTGAACATCGGTTGAAATTAGTCCAAAACTTCACAGTTTTATATTATATTTATATATAAGTTTTATATGATCGAGCCACTCTATTTAGCTATTTACATCAAATGTTGTCTGAAACTGACTTTTCTGGTACGCTTTGAATAATTTATTGTTTCCTCCTTCCACTCTTTGTCTCAATATAGCTTGAGGAAACTCCGAAAAAGTTTGAGACTTTCAACCATCTCATTGTCGTAACTTTAACTTCTTGAATAGCAAGTACACAATTTTGGAAACTCAATATTACTTGTTATCTTACTGATCTTCAAAGTTTTTCGCATGGAGTTCTTCCTTAAAATCTTTGACTTCTCATCGTAGCTTCACAAACAAGCATGTTACATTTATTATAATGATCGTTGAACTAATTAGGGTTTCAACTTAGAAAGAAGAAGACTTTCGATATTTTTGGCTTATGGTGATCTAAAAATTTATCAAAACATCTTTTACGTAGCTGGCTGTCCATTCTTCAAAGAAAATATTGCAAAAACACCTTCACATGTACGATAGTTTCCTTCTCCAAAAGATGCCTAGTTCAAGAATCTTGAAATAATTTTTGATTTTGTGGCTGGCTCCTGATTTTGCAAATATACTTACTCCGAAGATTCTGTTCTGTAGCAGCATAGATGAACTAAACTAGTTAATGTAATACAACAAATTATACACAAATTTACATACTCACAGTTAATATTATATAACTTATGTAATTTCTATTATTTAAATTCTTAAAGATATACTGTTTCTAATTGTCTGCGCTATGTATCAATGTCGCCGTCATAGCACTTGACATTATTAACTTGCCTCGCTCACTAAATCACTGAAGAGCTAATTGAACAAATTTTTCGTAGTCTGCGGCTTTAACTGCACTAATTACATTAAAAATTAAACTTACTTCCTCTTTAATTATTGCCTGGACAATTCATGACGTCGTTTCGCGCCAATAAAAAATGTAACAGACTCAATTCCCCTAAGTTACTCTGTCCTGTCCGTTAGCAACATTAATAAAAGCACATCGCGTTGGTGGATTTTGGCGCAGTTTCCGTTTTTTTTTTGTTTTGTTTTTTGTCGCTAGGTCAGAAAGTTTGGAGGAAATGTGAAAAGTTGAGTAGCAAAATATATAGGTGTATGCATGTATCACGAGAGGGAAACATCCGTAACATAAAAAAATTATTAATTTAAATTCCATGAAACCGTTTCGCAACTGGAAGCCGGAAAATTTGCGGTAAGATAGAATTTCGCTCAGGTGGAAAGATGAAACCTCTAGATTGAAATATTTTCGATCGTCTTTCGTCTTGTTTTATTCGTAACTTATTTCATAAAGTTTTCGAATATCTACCGCGGGAATATTTGATACTCGATTTTGTTCTAATAAGAAAACTGTATTTCGAGAAATTTGAATGCATAGAACGGGAATACCATAAGCGTACAAGTGGAAGAAGATAAATCGCGATTTTCAATATATATGTATGATGTAGTAATAGAAAATGCAATATCTACGTCTAGACGTTCTATAATTTTATATTAGGTATGTAGATTCTCGTGTTTGTAGGCTAACACTTTCATTAATTCTACATTCACTAACCTAGATTTAATATTAAAAAAAAATGTTCAAAGTACAATTTTATTATTGCTGATATAGTAAATCAAAATCTTAACACTTTGTTTATGCTTTTAGAAACATCGATATCGTTTATGCAGTAATTAAATATCTTCATTAGTGGGTTCATACCTATACATCCCTTACTGTTCCAAGAATCGATCGTCCGTTCTCACTTTCGTTGCAAAGATATTGTTCTATAAACATAAAAAGCAGCAGTAGATAATATCTTCTTCTTGTAAACCATGAAATATCTCCAGTACCTTCAGATCATTGCAAGTATTTCATTCATATTCTCCGCGTAGATTGCTTTCCTAAAGTGTAGGAGTATCCTATGAATCATCATCATATTTTTCCTTCACAGCTTGAGTTATGCTTCAACATTTAATTGCTCACGTCACTAGTTAGACTTCACCACATAATACTCTGATTTCACTTAACACGTCACTTCACTAAGGTTTGATTCTCTTAAGCCGGACTTGATTATTTGAAAACACTTGAACATGTAGAGGTTTATGGAGCCTCTCCTTATAATTCTTAGCAATCTCTTTTAATTTCTTCTTTAACTGTTCTAACTGGGACTTCCCTATGAAGCTCTTCATTCTAAACATACCGAAGAACACTGGTTAGAACTCGGTTCTGGAATAATTGAAGGCAATTGTAATTGCATTCGTTAGTATAGCTCCACAACTGAAAGCCACATGCCATGTGTTTAATAGACAGCTGAGAGTGACCTTAGAACCAGTACATATTTTTGAGTTTCAATTATTCTATTTTGTTTCAAGATTCCATTTCCATATAAGCTCGGTATCTTATTTGAGACAGCTGTGTCCCTATGAAATTATTTTATTATTCGACTCAACTAGAATGTAATTTCGGAATTTCATTTATTTTTATACGATATCATTTGATGCATGGTTTAGATGATATTGTACCCTGGGAATTGGCAATTGTTTCTGCTGTTGTATTTCCTACCACTGGTATTGTGATGTTATCTGCAAATTTAACTAGTTCCATGCCTTCTGATACCACATCATGAATGTGTAACAAGTGAAGTATTGGTCGTAGTATGCTGCCTTAGGCAATCCTGAATTCATTAATTTTAAGCTCCAAATGTGTGTTTTCTTGCTTAACTTTAAAATATTCGCTGTGAGATTAGTAGTTTTTCTTGCCAAATTTTGTTTGCCTCACTTTCAGATATACGGTTGAGCATCTTTCCTTTTCTTCTAGAAAATTTTCTATATTTGTTACTTGATGTACTGTCGTTTCAAATTAAATAGGAGTGCGATTTTTTCCAGCTTTGCTTTAATGAGAATTTAATTTGTTTAAAGAAGTCCCAAGAGCAGTCATCTATTTTTTTAGAGAAATTAAATTTGCTTTAGAGCAATACCTTTATTTAGTAAATGGAAATTCAACCAGCAAGCAATTGTTCTTTTCAATTATAAAGGACGCCCAAATGCTTGCATTGATTAAGTTTCTTAATTTCGCTAGGCCTTTTCTAGACAATACCTTTAATAATAGATCCGGTCGATGGCGGCAGTGGTTAGACGGCTGACTATCGCTGTACGATAGGAGCCGGGGTCCAATTCTTTGGAGGGAAGGTGACATTTTTTCCGAGAGTTGAGTCCCAGATCGACTTACCATTCGCTGCAAAGTGATTAACAGCGCGGCATCATAAAAAGCGATATGATGCTGTCATAAAGCCATTTGAACACAAATTACACACACAAAAACTACACCGCGAGTGTTGCAGTGATAGCCAATTCCTTTGAAATTAAATTAAATTCTGGATTTCGTTTTAAATCTTGTTTACTACATCTCTGTGTGTAACTAATTCTATTTCAATGGTTTGCACATATGTACATATAACTTAGACTTGATCAATTATTTCTTATTCTTCGTTGAGTTGGAAACCAGTTGCCTCTGTTTGTTGTCTCTAGTACAGGTACTATCTGCTGTTTTTGCTTCTCGCATGTTTATGGTATTGGTCGGGGTCGGGTCCTTTTGTTATCAATGTTAGCTATTCTTTTCTGGCTTTTCGTTTTTTCCTTTATGTTTCTTTTGTGTAATTGCTTCCATTTGAATTTTCCTTTTGAATTCTAGGCTGCTATTACACACTGCTTGCTGACTATTTATTATAAATTATTCTAATTCATCTTCCAGCTGTTCCAGCATCTGATTAGTACATACAACTTTATGCTCTCACTAAGTTCCAATTTATGTAGCAAAGTCTTTACTTAAAGAGCATTTTGAATATTAGCAATTGTGGTTCCAGTAATTTTTTCACTTACAGCCTGGAGCTGTAACATTTTGGTAGAAATATATTCTGAATCTAACATACTAATCACTAATGCTTTCATCAGTCTAATTTCTGTTTTTAGAAAGCCATGCATCTGATGATGGGAATTTAGGAAATTATGGTCTTGCAGAATTAATAGACATGTAAGCTATTTCCGTTCTTCCACAGAAAACAAGAGTAATAAATTTTTAGATACTAGTAATTTAGAAATTGGTTTTTGCGTATTTCCTTTTAGGTGAAGTCCACAGAAACGCAAATTAGATATATGTTATATTTACTCTTAAGTTTTGTTGTAAGTACTTATCAAAAAAATATATAATGATGGGATATTTTATTAAAAGTTTACAAATTGTACAGAGTGTCCCATTTTGGGCACTTTACCAAAGTATTTCAGTTATTAATAACAATAGAGAGTTGTGGTTTTCGTGATAGCATCCTACTTTTTTGTGAAACGAAAGGTGCCGCAAACAGAATTTTGCTGTCCCCCTTAGTTTTTGAGATATACGGTGAAATTGAAAATTTTCAATTCACAATCATCTGTCATAATTCAGTTGCTATGGAACTTAGTAAAAAATAAAAATGGAATATCATCCAGTTTTTACGAAGAATCCAGTGGCGTAGTTAGTCTTTTTCTAAGTGTAATAATTTTCAAGTTATGGACCATACTTATGATTATTTAAATGGAATGTCCTGTGTATTATTTTTTATTTCGATTAAGCATAATTTGATGATGTCAAAAATATATAGTTGTGTATATTTATTTACACAAACAAGTTAAGAATTTGATATTTTTAAAAATTCACACACGTGCGTTTGTAAACAGTAGGCCATTGCCGAGTTACTTAGCAAACAAGCGAATGTTCAAACTTTGACAGATTTCTTGTTGCGAATTACTCTTGGTACGTAGGTGTTTTTATCGTAGCACTCTTTGTTTGGCCGTTTATGAAAACTATGAAGAATACCATATGCTTAAATGTTTTATACAATGCGACGAAAATCCCCAAGAAGCTTCGGAGTTATACTCCATTAGGTGAAGTATTTAAAGCGCTAGCATTAGCGTAATTTCTGGCTTTCATATTTATTTCGTTTATATTAGATATCCTGAAAGAAGGCAGACATTTTCGCTCGTTTGAAAAAAATCTAGTTCAACATGGTTATTTTATACAGCCTCGTCACAAAACATATATCAAACGAGGCAAGGAAAATAAAGCAATAAATGTTATCTTACGCAGAAGCCACCAATTCGATATCTTGTAGCAAAATTGAAAAATAGGTTAGTGTGACAAAATCTTACGCGCAAAGAATTTTAAGAAAATTTAAATATCATCCATGTAAATTTAAAGTAGTTCAACATTTGCACCCCGGAGATGCCGAGCGCCGAGTAACGTTCTGTCAATGGTTTCTGGAACAAATCCGAACCAATGAATCTTTTGGAAGGTTCGTCATCTGGTCTGACGAATGTTATTTTTTAGTTGCTGGAAGTTTCAATCGTCACAATACGAGCCACTAGTTAGTAGAAAATCATCACTTGATATTTGAAAGGGCACAACAAAGACGCTTCGGTGTTGGTGTATCATGTTTTATTTTGGGTGGACGCATAGTGTATAGAATGTATGAAGGGGGCTCACAGCACATAGGTATCTAGAGATTCTTGAGGAAGTTATACCCGAATTGCTGGAAAATGTTCCATTGGCCCATTACAATTCAATTTATCTCCAACAAGACGGAACCTCCAGCCACAATGCTGGCTTATTAAGGCCATTTCTCGAAAATAACTTTCCCCAAAATGCATAGGTACGAACGGACCTGTGAGATGGCCTCCACGATCTCCCGATCTTTCCATATGAGATTTCGTTTTTTGGGATTTCATGAAAAATAAAGTGTATACGGTACGCCATAATTTCGTAGCGGAACTTCGTGAGGCAATTGCTTTGGCCTATCAAGCTCTACATAGAAAGCCAATCACTATTTCAAATGCAATTAAAAGAATGAAAACCGCAACTCTCTATTGTTATTAATAACTGAGATACCCTGGTAATGTGCCCAAAATGGGACATCCTGTACATCCGTTGAATTTAATAAAGTCAATGCATTTTTAAATTCAGTTGTAGTATGTGATGAAAAGTGGATCCAATGTGATAATAAGGCGATTAGGGCAATGGCTTGAAGGTGGAAAAGTGTCTAGAACGTGCCTCAAGAAAAATGGTGTTGACCATATATGTATTGGTGTACTGAATTAATATACTATTCGTTTTTACAACCTGTCACAAGTTTTACTACAGACTTTATAGTACTCTACTAGTACATACTACTGTAGAGCTCGATGCTTTGTACGAAAAATTACTCTATCGACAGTCTGCCCTAACCAATACTGTAACGGCAATATTTAGACTTCTATGTTGCACGATCCACCAATTGCAGTAGTGTTAGCCTACTAATTTTTATTTGTTTTGACGCCGGAAATAGGAACTTTATTGATGGAGACTCTGTAATCTCATTTGAGGGTTTATTCAGAAACAGGAATTTATAACAGCTGGAGATTGTCTTATATGTAGAATAAATAAATTTTACTATCAAATTAAAAACCTTTATTTGGCGCGATCTAAAGCAAATATATATTTGATAACTTATGTAACAATTAACATTAATGAATGAATTTTTGGAAACACATTATAATATAATATTTCCGTTCTATGTTTTATTGCTTTATATATAACGTGCCATCGAAAAAAAACATAATTGGTGTAGGCTATGTAAATGTACATTTTGATCGTTGCTTTAGCCACTACCACATAATGACATTTATTATTTGACATTTTCATTATAACCAAAGTTTATAACCTCAAATTAAATGAACATTATGAGTAACAATCCATTCACATAGCCTACTCTAAAGTCTATACTTTGGTTTGGTTCGTTATCAAAAATCTGAACGGCAGTAAGTTTAAGTTTAAAATAAATATTAAAATTCCGTTAATCTGCATATCATCTATAACTCGGCTAGTGTTATAAACTGTTTTTATTTAAATTTAATCTTCCTTATACATTTCCGAAACTGTCTCTACCTTCGTAGCATCTGCAAACATTTCATTAGCAACCGACGAAACTAATTAACTACACAGGAAGCCTTACAAGTAACTCCGACACTTCACTCAAAACAAGACTGCAAGGGAAGTTGTGGCGAGCACCACTTGTTTTTATTTTGTCTGGTTTCTAAATTGAGTGAATATCCACGAATATCTTTTCCGCAATAGCATAACATAAACTTTATAACAAGAAATGGAAAGTAATATTTCCACGCAAATGACAAATACGAGAATGGAATATACATATTTCTAACTGTCTAATATGAATGAACTGCATGAATCGTTCGAAAATAGCTTGATAGTAGCGAGTCAAACTCGGAATTGAAATTTTAACGATATTTAGCTGGTATTACCTAGAAAGTTTCTGTATATTGCGGGTTAAGGATATCCGTTATTTTATACAGCTTGTAGTAGTTTGAAATATATTCTTATGTCACTTACAGAAATAGTAAAAAAGCATTAGATGGTTTAAAAAAATCTGTTTATACGCAATGCATAAACATGCAATTTAAACTAGGATTTAAACAAACAAAGTTGTAAACAATAAGATGTGTTTGGAAAATAAAGTTTACTTGATGGTAATAAATTGGTAATTTTATTAATTAAACTAATGCTGAGATATGTAAATAAATTTTCTACCAAGGCTCTCGTCCCGTGAATTGTTGGTAGGTTTCAACAACTGCGGAAGGGTCGGGTCAAGACTTCGGAATAGGTTGCCCCCAAGAACTTTCGGAAAGGAATAATCATCTAGATCAGAACAAAGCAATCGTGTTTCGGTGTGTTACGGTCACAGTTGGGCATTCGGCGAATAAAATCTTATTTAACGTTTCGTTTGAAATGTTGTCAGGTTGTGCGTGTGAACGAAGGTTTCTTATATAAGTAGCACTTAAGAAATACGTATTTCATAGTTGTAACTAGGTACTCCTTGAGTGCAACTTAGGAAAGAATGATTTAAAGAAAGGTTGATCATGTATTTCTCATTTCGAGATTTCAATTTAAAGTTTTTATAAACCGACAAGCAATTGCTAAGAACATCACATAATATATTATATATCTTTTTGCAACTGTGGATAAAGATCTTTGTAATTAAAAGCCGTAGTCTTGATGTAGTACTGAAATTGGTAGACCATGATTACTATTTGTTTCTTCTAAGTCAACATAACTTTTTTTTTTTAATGATATTTAGAAATAGAAACGTATCATGCATATTTAATATAACGCGTGAGCATTCTTTATATTACTATTTCCAATCATCTCCTCATATTCAAAACAAAATAATTTTCATCGTACTCAGCTATGAGCAGCCAGTGAGAAACATTAATGCAAACTGTTCCAAATTAAGAACAATATGCATCTCCGAGACAACATTGAGAATCTGCAATAAAAATGTGTTGGGATAGCCGCTTCCACATTCCTGAAGATGAAAATCAACTTAGATAACAGACCTAAGAAAGAAACCAACCAAACAAACCAACACAACTATTTACTATTGTAATATATTTTTTGTTATGAAAACAAATAACCAGAAATGTTTGTTTCATTTCCGTTTTTTATTCGCTGCTGACAGATATTTAATCCAAACGTTATTATACGTATATATTTATACATCCTAACCTCTGATATGAGTTGAAGAAACTGCCGACTCGTATTTTTTACACTCAAAGGATCCATCGTAGAACTCGAAAATATATTCGACAATATTGTTACAAAAAAGTGGAACTTTTCTTTCAGAGCAAAATACCACTGTAACAGAGCCGTCACAATAGATTGATGGCGCTGTTCTCTCCTAGATATAGATGATCCATTACCGAAAAAGCTCTCCCAAAGGAATTATCGAATCAATGTTCCGTATCTGACGTCGTTTATGGCAAATATCATAATTTATTGACACATGTGATAGATTACATTTATATTGTATGTCTAGAGCTGCCCAAGTAAACACATATCTTGGTAATTATATATGTACATATATTTGGAAATATTTAATTCTTAACAGTTTATTTGAGGAATTCTTACTTTGTATTATTTGGATTTTTTAATGGAACCATTACCAGAAATTACTAAATACGAATATCGTGCCGTCATAAATAAAGGTGACAGGATCAAATACATCCTGCTACATGTAAGTACTTCTATATCATAATCAACGCATCACATAATTCATCCGAAATAACGTGCTATGGTTCCGGAACTGTCGCTTTAGTAACGGTTGGAGATACGTTTATAAACATAATGGTCCATTTGTTGCAGAATTTATGTATTACGGGTACTTGTATGGTATACAATAATCTGTTTTAATTTCCACATGTTTGTTTTAACAAATGAAAACACGATAGTATTTGAAAGATAAAAATACGTAAGTATATTACCTAAATACAGCGGAAACTCGCATTTACTAATATGTGGGTTATTTATTTAAACGCTTACTCCGGTATCAGAAACTTATTGTGTTGTTGTTGTTGCAAACTTTTGCCCGAGATATATTTACTTAACAATAACAACAACTTACAAGATAGTTTCCTTGTTATATTGTGTGTAGTTGTACTGAGTTTTCTGCAAAGTTTAGTATGTCACAAAATCGATTAAAATACATATGTATATATAGGCAGCTATATTTTCAAATAGATACAGTCACGTTTTCATTAAAGTACAGTCACTGACAGAAGTAATGTCTCCCGCTACAAAGCAAAGAATATCAAACCTACATTCCTTCAAGTTCGCCCGGTCTCGGTTTACACCGTAAATTACAGCTTTAACGACTTTAAAGTAAATATCCTTTTCCTATTTCAAATCTATTCAATTTCAGCAGTGCTTTTTACATTTTCTTGTTCTTTCTCTTCTATTGCAAACTAGTGAATCTTAAAAGGATACTTAAATGAAAATTACATTTAGATATACATTGTGACAGTAACTGCTTCTTGTATTTTTACAAGTTTAATAAATGTTTGCATTTATAATACACATGTGCTGATTTATCTCTTTATGACGACAGGTTTATTCACGGAACTGGTTCGTTAGAACTTTTCGATGTTCCTCCTACAATTCTGAGAACTTGTAATTACGGATACCAACATCTGGTCTCACTGGCAAAATTATATACGCTTTTGTATCACTTCCGATTTCTAGGTATACAGGGTCATCCAAAATTAATGTTCACTTTAACTAAGTTGGCATGGATGAGAGTCACTTTTTTCAAATAGAACATCCTATATATTATTGCATTTTTGGATACATTTAATAATTCTCTATCATCTCTTATTGGACATATTAGCTTGTATTTTTTACAGTTTCCGAATGCTTTTCTGGTGATAGTCCGAAAAATATGTTTTTTTCATGCATTTAAAACCTTAGTAATCCTTGAATGTCAAAATAATTGATATTGTATTTGTACTATAAATACACAGAGTTTATATCTGTCAAATAAGTATAGTACTTGAATTAAATATTTTAAGCAGCGTTTAAACTGTGTTCTGCGAAACCACAGAGTTCCATGGAACCCTGCTGTCGCTTTCCCATTTCTGCAAAATCTTGATGAAATTTTTACCGCCCTGCTCGTCACTCATTTTTCCTAAATTAGCAGGAAAGAAATACAAATGTGACTGCGAAAATAAACTTTGAACAACATTTTGCACTCTAAATTTTTATAGATCTTTAGCAAATTAGTTATGATATCTTCAAAGTTTTCACTCTTTTGATTTCTCAGAAAATGTTTGCAAAAATTTTTAAATGAAGACTGCTGCTAGCTCAAAATCATTGATGGTACCTTTAAAATTTTGATCTTTGAAAACTTCCTAATTTGTGGACAGGAGACAGACAAACTATCTCACTTTCGGCACAACCACTCGACGTGAACACCCTGTACTCACTATACTGACTTATCAGTCGCCAGCGGACTTGAATCTAGTTTTGATAACCAGGTAACCTGTTTTCAAAACCAGATAAGCTCGTTTGCTCGTTTTGTTACATTATATATTGTAGAATTTATGCTTTTTAGTTGTTTTTTTTACTTATTAGCTTTTAGCTCTATTATATTTGGAATTGCAATGTAATTTTCTTCGACGTTTTGTTGCGTTGTCGTAAGCTTGCTGAATGTCTCTTTATCCAGTATCTTCAATATCTGCTATTAGACTGCCTGACAACAGATCCTGTAGAAGCTGCAGCATGGACAACAAAACGTCAAGCAAATTTGCAATAATACGACGAAGCACGGAAGAAGATTACATTTGAATTGGCGCAGCCAGTAAAAGCCTATGAAATCTTGCATTCAGAGTTATTTGGACTTTTACTTATTCAGTTAAATAGGTATATAAAAATATTCAAAGAATGTTACATCTTAGCTGAAAATGATAATTAAACTTAATTAATAATCACTGTCATTCATCACCATACATCGACGCGTTTCGATTTTATAAATCTCATCAGGCTGTCTTTGTGAGAATGACAGTAATTTGTGAAAACTCATATATATATCCAACATCGTGTATTAAGTATATATGAGAGATTAATTTTACAAATATTGACTTATGTTGAAATTGACTATTGTCTATCTACTTTTATTTCTACAAAGCCAGTAATTGTTTATTACATTGACCTGTAGCTGTAGAATTAGCGACATCACATTAAGCATAAGCCAGAAATAATTGAAAATTTGAAAAGTTTCATATACAGGGTGATTGGTGAGAATGGCCTATTAAAAGTATTATACAAACGAAACGGAATTTTAAAACGAAATTTCATGGCTAGATATGGTTGAATATGAACTATCACGTGAAAATATGCTTGAATAAATATCACTTCTGGTTAACCGGAAGTAGGCATCAACTTCGATTTTTTAAATAGCATGCTATAAAATAAATTACAGATTCAGCTTCTACGACGAATTTTACACATATTTCATGCACCATACCCTATACCTAAATACCATTCCTTTTGAGTTATTCGCAATTAAAGAAAAAAGTGACAGATACCGACCTTACTTGATAGTGATATTACGTCATGTAGGAGTAAGAGAGACGAATGAAATTTTGCATACGCGCAGCTGATATTGTGTAGTTACACAACATTTGAAGTTCTTCCATGTAACATTATACAGGGTGTTTAAAAACTTAGTTGCTTATAAATAATTTCAATCCGCGGAAAGTAGATTTTTTTAAATGGAAAGGTATATATTTTCTTAGATATTCTGATTCTATAAAAGATTCTCTTTTAATCCGTATTTGGTGTTCCTATACCAAAAATGTAAGGTGAATAAGTTATAACGGTTTAATTAGTCTCCGTGCCTAAAATGCTCAGCTATGTCAGAAAAGAAGAAAGAGATATAGAAAGGAAAAGATTTAGTCATGGATAAATTATTACATAATGAGTTAACTTGCTATAATTATTTTTCAATTCCTGAAATATTTCCACTGGTAGGTCAATAAAACAACATTAATTAAATGCCAATTTATTCTAGAATTGTTAAATTAGCTCACCCTGATTTTAGAAAAGAAAATTTAAGTTAAGAACAATACTACAAAAAAATAGTTATCCTAAAGAGTTTTATAATAAATTCACAAAAAAAATCACAAAAAGAATAAATGAAATATATAACACACGTACAAAATCAAATCGTAACATATGCCACACTATACCATACATAAACAATTTAAGCGACACAATAAAACACGAATTAAAAAAATCAGACATTCACATAATTTTCATACCTACCCACACTTATTCACAAATTTAAAAACACTCATTAAACAAGATAATCAAAGTAATGTCGTTTATACATTTTTAAAATCGTTTATAATAAATATTTAAACAAAATGAATTTATAATCACGAATACACTGTTACACATAACGTCACCGCTGAAACTGCTTTATCTAAGCACTCTAAAGATAGACGACATAATTTTGATTTTCAAAGCACTAATATTTTAAAAAAGGAAAATAACTATAAAAAAGATTAATTTACGAAATGATATACATACATTAAAAAAGATGAAAACGCGGTAAATTTTAGAACAATTTAAGTGTTATTTATAATAATTTAATTCACCCCTGAATTTTATTAATTTTAAGCTCTTGACTAGGTTTTTGCCATGTTTTTCCCTAGTCCTTGAACAGAATTGTTAGAGCTTGACAAAAAATAGATTGATATACGAATAATTCAAATCATTTTAATTTTTATAGTTGTATGAAAATGTAATTAAAATTCGATATATCAATGATTTCTTTGTTTTTTTAGATATTTTTGTTGATAGGCATGGCCATTTATATTATTAGTATTTTGACACATAATAAATGTCAATTTCTTCTACTGAAGAAGTCTCATTAACGAAATCATAGTATTATATGTTCTGGAATAAATTGGTATTTAATTAATTGTTGTTTTATAGACCTACAAGTGGAAATATTTTAAGAATTGAAAGATAAGTACATAAAGGTCACAAAATAGTTATATTACTTGCTATAATTAGGATTTAACAAAAGACTATTATTCAAAAATTATATTTGTCACTTTATTGAAAAGCTCAAAAAATTTAGGTCAATATATCTTTCGATAGTAATTTAAATATAGGAGTTAATCAAAAACTATCTGTACTCTTCTTTGTTTATCATCTAGTAGTCACAGCCAGTTAATCAATAGTATCGAAATGAATTAAGTATTGACAAATAAGAAAGAAATGAGAAACACCTGATAAATGTAGTACGCTGTACTAAACAATGCACAAAAATTATTGAAACGTTTCTACATTATTGGCATATAATTGTACAGCAACCAGTTCAAAACATCAATACTCTAATTTTACGCTGGTTAACCCTTTCGTACAAATTCATTATCGATACCTATTACATTCGTCAACCTAACCATCATGTGACTTTATTGTGTTACAACTGTTTAACCTTAAATTAATTATAAAGCTTTACAATAGTAGTGGGTAGGAAGTTGTAGCAAATGTTTTACAAGTTATTTTATCAAGCATCTGAGGTGGTTGTAGCGGTAGATCTCGCAACGTTATCTATTTAAGTAATCGTATTAACCGGGGTTTAGGCTACGAAGAACAGCACATAGCACATAAACCAACCGTTCGTATAGAAGAGGCAAAGAGTAAATTTAATGTGTGCTTTGTCTACGGAGAGCGTAAACTATATTTTGTAATTGGAAGCGCGCGGCTACTCTGCAAAGTTAATGAGGGTTTCCAATACCACGGATTAAGTTAAGCGCTCGGTCACAATTTCAGATTTGTCAGCGACGAGCTCGAATCTGGGGATAGATTAGGATTGTACGGTGCTGGTGTTTTATGTACACCTACAATCTGCAGTCTCGTTATTTTACGGGCACGTATCTGTAGCGTATGTATGTACCAACGTTAAAAGGTTAAATAAGGTGGAAATTTATGTTTGCTGTATTACCGCGCAGTTCAACTAATTCGCTACGTGCTCTGAATTTGAACTTGCGGATAGAATTTCAGATTAAAATTTTGCAACTAACAAAGGTCGACAGGATACAATACCACCGACAAAATGCGTCGGTGTAGCGTTAGCTAAATTCACACAAATTTTTGTAACATTAAATTTTATCAAAATGTGTCTTTTTAATTAAAGGACCACTCATTCACATTTATGGCAGAAAGTGTTGCGATTATCTGGTGTAATTGTTTCGATATGTATACAGTGCAATGCGGAGTAAAGGGATTATTATCCGACAGCGTCTGCAAGCGTTAATAGAAGATAACAAAAAAGCAAATAATCAAAGTTAGCTCACGCTATTTCTGGATAGCCTACATGAAAAAGCCACTGTCATTTTAAGTTAATATTGTTTCTCTATAAAACAATCGCTTTAAATTGGCAAATAAAAATCTTATATGTCTCAAATAATTTAATTTGTTACTATCATATACGTGGTTTAAACAGGAACGATATGTTCAAGCGGTCTCAGTTGCGCCTTTTGCTTTAGAAGATAATTACTTCAGCTACATCACCTACGGTAAGGTAATTCAGTAACAAAACCATAGAACACTATACACACTAAATTTAGACAGCAGAAATGTATCTCTTATTCCAAAATCGTGTTTTAGCATGATCGTCGAAGCTCCATGGTTTGTTACCAACGAACAAATTCACCGAGACCTAGGTATCCCAATCTTGAGTACTTACGCGAGAACGCTAACCATATCTACCCTTGAAAGCGCCCATCGATGTGGGAATCTGTTGATTTAGCACTTTGGGAAGTTGGATCCTGACAGGTCTCCGCAGTTGGTTAAAATGCGGCATATTCTGAAGGAGCTTTAACAGCGCCAACCTAAGATCCAACCACCACCTGTGCAGTCCGTTTAACATCTCGAGTCACGCGGTCAGATTGGACCGCTCAACTAACGAGCATTTAGGCTTAAATCCGGACATAATTATTTCATTCTTTATTTATGCCTGTTATTTCAGCGGCTAAATCTGGATCTGAGAAGAATCTTTTTGATGTGTTGCCCGTGTTTGAATTTCCGAATCCGGCCTTTGGCATATCTATTATAAGTCCAGTCCTTTCCCTGTATTGTTTTTGAATCCTTTCTTTGCTTTCTTTGACCATAATCTTATCTTCTTTTGTTCGAGCTTTCCATTTTTTTCAAGCGAAGTTTGTATGACAAGTGTAAAATGGTTTCAAATAAACGGATTGGAACATGTAGAACTGATAAGTCAAAGTCATTGAAATTTTTGGATGTTTTTCCACATATGTAACATCTCATGGTGGAGGATGTACCAGTCGCCGCGTTGCAAACCTTAGCATCAACCATGGTCGGGAGCAACGTATGTCGTACAAAATATGTTCTATTTGGGTTCTCTATTGTGCTCTTTAGTAACTGTTTTGATTGGGTTTCAACATACTGTATTTCATCCATTGTAATGTCTACTGTTTCATGAAGAAATCGCATTCGTATTGGTCGGCAAAAACGAGTGGACGATGGTGTTGGATTTTTCCATAAAATCTTAGTTCATCCGTCAACATGTGACTGTAATCTCAAGGGAACCAATGAACTTTGAAATATGAAGTCGTTTTTGTGAGTGTTTTCTGAAAATGTTTGTTGGTAACCGAGTTAAGTGAGCTATCGCAGCCCCATTTTGAGATAAGTTCCATGTTTTGAAGTGCATTTTGCTCACAGTTTTGGAAAACGTTCTCAAGATACAGACAAGGTCTTGAAACGGTGTGGTCGAGTAAACTTTGGAGCTCCACTTCAACACACGTCTCAGTAACATGGATGGCATCAAGTTTTGGATAGCAAAGTTTTTTTGCTTCTGTAATAAGAGTATAACAAGGAAAAATGTTCTTATTTTATTCGTGTAGTAACTCCCACTGTTTCCTTGTAAAGTCACCTTCGACAAAGAGGTTGGCGGGCTTATGAGAGCTTATGGGTGTGTATTTTTTTACTTTTGGTTCCTGAGCCGTATTAATTAATAACATTTTTATGATTATACGTTTATTTCGGTATCAGAAAAAAAAAATTTGGCCTAAATAGAAATTTGTATTTTGTACTTTTCACCGCATTTGCAAGTTAAATGCTCGTTAGTGGGTTCTCCAGCCAGTATCTCATCCAGCCTTGCGGAAAAGTGAGGACTTCAGATATGGTTGAGCTATTATCTTCCTTGAAGATGCATAGATTTGCAATGAACCTTGCGGTATATACAGACGATTTTAACTTTTCCCGATTAAAAGACAGACACTAGCCAGACTTTGTCATAACAAATGACCATTAAATCGTAGTGAGAAACGTTAATTTCCGTTATTTTCTCACTGAATTTTGTAACTATCGGACTAGATAACCCATAAACATATTTTACACACTTTGCAACTTTCTAATCTAGTAGTCAAAATCATGAAGCAGGCAACTTCTGCCACATTTTTGTTCTCAACAGGCTTATCTTGTCTTTCAGGTATTGTTTCATATTCAAATTACCATTGAAATGTACTATTTGGCGTCCAATAGCAGTATACTCACAAATAGGGCTTACTACCCACAACAATGTAGACTCTGACACAGATCTTTCCTTCTTCTTGCGTTCTTAGAATTATTAGATCATTATCAGAACTCTTTGAGATGGGGGAGTTTTATGTGTGATATCCATTTATATTTCCTTAGATAATTCTTACCAGCTTGCTTTTTTGCGGGTACAGGTTTTGCTTGGCGTGGGCCAAACTGTACATGAGTAATTGTTTCTGGAAAGTCGTAGTGTTTTGATACATGTCATTCATTTCTCTCTTACAAGGGAACACCGGCCTGTGTCCTCCTCCGATTTCGATGAAACTTTACACATCGAAAGAGTACCTTAAAATAAGAGACACGTATTTTGTTTTATCGGCGTATCCGCACGATTTTGGGGTACAGCCCCCTCCAAAGTTTTTATGATTTTTCATTTTTGCAAATATTTCCTAAATTATAACAGATATTAAATTTTGTTCTTAACATAATTTGCAGCATATTGAATGGCCCTAAGCGTGGCGTCGTCCGTATACGCAAAAAGTTAATAACGGGGGACGGGGTACCCCGTACCCCTCATTTTTTTACATTTTTTCTTTTTCTTATTTATCAAAAGAAGGCCGATTTTACATAGAATATGATGATGTATAACAAGTTTAGAAAATTAATAATTGTAAAAGGAGAAAAATAATAATAAAGCTTCAAAATTAATAAGCTTGTCTATTGATATAAATCAAATAAACTATAACAGAAATATTTTTTTCCTTAATATAATTTCCAGTATAATACATGGTCTCAAGGTAGATATCTTCACAAAAAGCTAATAACGGGGGACGGAGTACCCCATACGTCCGAATTTTTTTAATAATTATTTTTTTCATTATTCATATTCATCATATTCTATGTAAAAGTGGGCGTACGTCCCCCGTTATTAACTTTTTCCGAATACGGACGACGCCACCCTTAGGGCCATCCAATATGCCGCAAAGTATGTTAAGAAGAAAATTTAATATCTTATCTGTTATAATTTAGGAAATATTTGCAAAAATTGAAAAATCGTCCAAACTTCGGAGGGGGCTGTACCCCAAAATCGTGCGGATACGCCGATAAAAAAAAATACGTGTCTCTTATTTTAAGGTACTCTTTCGATGTGTAAAGTTTCATCGAAATCTGAGGGGAACACCCGCCGGGTGACAAAAATCGTTGCAGAGATCTGGTGTGCGCATTATAACATTGAAAATGAACCTTTTTATTTGCTAACTCGAATGTAATTTTCTTTTCCTCGTGCCCTACGCAATATTGTACCGCTAGTTTGTTCTACAGCGTTTATATGTTTTTTGAAGTTAGTTTTACTCGAGCGCACTAAAAGGTTGAACACATATTAAAACGACTATTTTCGCACATAACGGGTGTCACACATGAAATGAGAATCAAGTAGGCAGCACCTGCAGAAATCTGCGTATGCTAAACAATTGACTGTAGTTGTCAAAGTGTTTCTTTAATGTATCAGCAGCACACGTAAGTCGACAGATTCCTAGTATTTAAAAGAAAATGGGTTATAACAAACAACTTTTCCAAAGAATAAAATTGCTTTTCGGACAAAAGAGTAAAAAATATATTGTTAATCATTTTCGGGCTGAAGGATTTGCTGTTTTTACCATATATAGACACTTAAGTGTTTGTATATAGATAGATAGATAGATTATTTACTACCGCAAGGGGTCATGGAAAAAAACAAAATGAGTCCAGTAAGCTTGAAAAAATTAAAAAAACACGCGATAAACCGTACAGGTACATCTTTAAGGAAGTTATCAATCAAGTTCAAGGTATCTCATGAAACTGTACGCCGTAATTTATTAAAAATTAATATAAAAATTACAAACGCGAGTCTGCTCCAAAATATACCGATAAGCAATTACAGAAGATCCCTTCGTTGCAGAAAACTAAGGCGCGAGATCATCACACCAAATGTGACCATCATCATCGATGACGAAAAATATTTTACGCTACGTAATGATAACATGCCTGGAAATTCTGGATATTTTACAAATGATAAAAATACCGTTTCGCCTTATGTACGCTATAAAGCGAAAGAAAAGTTCCCTCAAAAAGTCTTAGTTTGGCTGGCTATTTCTTCTAAAGGAACTTCTAACTTCGCAAGTGTATGCCCAAATTATTAAAATTTATAGAAAAATATCATACCAATGACGAATACGTCTTTTGGCCCGACCTCGCTCGTTCCCACTATGCGAAAGCAACGGTTGAATGGTTTCAAGCCAATAATATAAGATATGTGCCTGATAATTGTAATCCACCCAACGTCCCTAAAGCGCGTCCTATTGAAGACTTTTGGGCTATATTGTCTCGAGCAGTATATGATAATGGTTAGGAAGCTAAAAATCCAAATCAATTAAAACGACGTATTAAACAAAAAATAAAATCAATAGACATGACTAGTCCGAAGAATGATGGCCAAGGTTCGGCCAATGTTGCGATCTATAGAAGAAGGTGGCAATACTGTAACAGATGAAATTAGTTTATTCTTTTATGTAATTCAATATAAGTTTGTATAATTTTTAATATATTAATTAAAGTAAGTTAAAATTACAAAATAGTTTTTTCTCATTTCATATGTGACCCGTTATATAAAAGTTTGCTGACTATGTACAATTACTTTTTATCGGGTTTCTGACGATGGAAAACTAACAAGAGTAACATGTGGCGACGTGTAACTCGACGTGTCGATTCCGTCACACAGAAAATTTTTATTGAGAAATAAAGATATAAAGTGCGAATTAAATCAACGAAAGTGTAGAGTGCAGACAGGTGAAAATAGTGAATTGGGCTGTGGCAGTTAGGGTCAGTAAACAAATAAGTAATCGAGAATAAGGAAGAAATAACTAGAAGCGAGGTTAGGTTTCGGTACAGAGACGGAAGTGATAAGCAAGGCGGGGACGAAAGAAGGCGTGTGTGGGTCTCCGAGGTGTGGAACCGGACCGATACACGCTTCGCAACAGCGGCGGTGTTACTGAACTAGGAACTGGGACAGACTGATTGGACTAAGATCGAAGCAGCGATAGATGAACAAGGACGGGAAACGCGAGAGAGAGGAAGAGGATAACGCGGCTCTGCTAGACGGTAGCGGGGTACTTGTTTTTAGTAGAAGCAAGAAAACTATCAGGTCGCCGGACTTGGGAAAACCAGGAGATAAAGAAGGAAGAAATAAAACACTAAATACCGATAGCGCAAGTAACTATAATGCCCGGTTTTTCAGTCTGAGTTTAAGTAAAAGTTCAACTGAACTCTGAACTTGAACTTGAACCATGAACCGCTTGATTGTGTTTTTCAGTGACTTTCTTGAACCAGTTCAGTTAAACTAGAACTAAAGACTAAAGTGCAATGTTGGTCAACCTGATATAAAGGAATTTAAGAGATGTATTGTTGGGGAGACTTGTTATTTAAAAGTAGCAACCAATCAAAATGCGAGGTATCTTGGAATTCCCAAAGCTCAATAATATTGTATATTCAAATGAATGGTTCATATTTTTGTCAGCGGTAACTTTTGATATATTTCCAAATGTAATAGAAATAACTTTTATGTTATTATATTATTATTACTTTACTTTGCCCGGTTTTATTATTATTTTATTATATGCCCCTTCAACTATAGCAGATTCGTAGGGTTACCTATAATCCGTAATTTTATCTATATGTTTTATTACGGTTTGGCATTAGGAATTTCAATACACGAATTGTTTCGTTTGTAAAGCGAAATTAATGGAAGGTATACCTTTTCTATTTTTATGGATGTACATTGTACATCTATATTGTGAGTTTCATCTGGGTTTTCCGTTTACTTAACTAGCATAATATCGAGTAATTTTATAAAATACTATTTTGTCATATTTATCAACTGTGGAAGGGATGGACAGTTTTCTTTCTAACTATTTTCAATTTAAAGAGTCAGTTCTTGTCTAGGCAATTGATTATAACATCCAAGTTTGAGAAGTGATTATTAGTTTTATACACTGAAGATGGATGAAGAAACGTCTGCGTGTAAGAGAGCTGCAAATTTTTCCGCTGAAGAAATTGATATGCTAATCGATTTAATAAAGAAAAAAAAAAAACATATAATAGAATCGAAAAAAACAGATCGTATTTTGTGGAAGGAGAAGGACGAGGCGTGGAAAGATGTTGCAAAGGAATTCAACGCATATTCCAATTCCAACATATATCGGAGCGCCCTTGTATTGAAAAAGAAATACGAAAATATAAAAAAGAGGACCAAACAGAAGTTTGCTGATAACCGCCACCAATTAACTGCTACTGGTGGCGGACCATCGTCTGACATAAAAATAAGCACGGTGGATGAAGATATTAAAGATTTACTAGGAGTTCGGCTAGAAGGTCTCCCTAGCTATTTTGATAGCGACACAACCGAAGGTAAATTTTTTGCCTAAATATTGCATTCTTTGTTAATTTATTTTTTTATTGTCATACATTTTGTTTAAATACAGAAAATGCGGATAATGAAGAAATCATTATTGTACAGAGCGATCCATCAAGTAGTAGTGGCCAGTGTTGGAGTACGTATACCCCTTCATCTCTACAAGAACCAATTTCTGTACCACTACAAAATAATGGGAACAGTAAGGTTAGTGCAGTATCAGAAGGCAAAATAAAAAAAAAAACGCAAAGTCACAGGTTCTGTAACTAATGAAAAGTGGTCATCATTAGCCGATGTAAAAAATGATGTTCTACAAATTCAAAAAAATAATATGGAAGAAGAACATCAAGCAAAGATGCATCTTCTGCAGGAACAGAAACATTTAGCCCTCTTGCAAATTGAAGAACAAAAACTAAAAAATGAAATTGTAAAATTAGATTTACGTATTAAACAAAAAACATTTGAAAATATAAAACAATAACTATACACAATATACAATTTGTATCATTTACATATGTAATAATATAAAAATGTGATGTTTATCTCATAATATAATTGTATATAATAATTTAATAATTCTAATAATAAAAACAAAATATTATCAGTTTATAAGTTATTAAAATAATTTGTAATTAAGTGATGTCTTGTTCTATTGTCTCTTGCTACATTATAAAAATTTACTTGAGCTGGAACATCTTCTACTATATCCATCATGACATCAGCATCGACTGGAGGAACCTCTTCCTTTTCATCGCAAGCAATATTATGCAATACTGCTGTTGCCACAATAACACATTGGATGGATCGCAGCTGTAATCTCATTCCATGTGCTAATACAGGAAACCTCCGTTTCCATATACCATACAACCTTTCCACACAATTACGTGTTCGTATATGCGCTTCATTATATAAATTCTCTGCACGAGTTATTGGATTTCGTAAAGGTGTTAACAAATAATTACGATTTCTATAACCACTATCGCCTAATAATATATTATTTCCATGTACCTGCTGTTGAAATTCGTGACGCAAAGTACTATTATTAAATATATGGGAATCGTGGGCAGATCCTGGCCATCGACATACAATATTTCGAATTCGTAATTTATGGTCAGAGACTGCTTGCACATTTAATGAAAAATAACCTTTCCGATTTCTATATATTTCAGCATTTTCACCTCCTAAATAGGAAAAATGTAGTTAAACCAGAAGTCAGAACAGATGTCTACATACCTGGTGATTGTATTTTGATATGTGTGCAGTCTATAGCACCTATTACTCGAGGAAATGATGCAATTTCGTAAAAGCCTTGATTCACTTCTCGTATCTCATCTCCCTCTGGTAAATTTATATATTGAGGTCGAAGAGAAGCAATGGCATGAGATACTTTACGAATCACTTTACTTGCTGTCGATTTATGAACACCAGCTATGTCCCCAACGGTATTTAAAAAGGCTCCAGTGGCATAAAAACGTAAAGTTAAAAGTAGCATTTGTTCAGGTGTTAATGAAAAATTCCTGTGAAATTTATCTGATGTAATTACAATAAATATTTATGTATAAAATATCTTTACCAGTCAGTTGGGTTTTCTATCATCTCCTAATATTTGCTAACACACGTCGCACAGTATTTTTTTTTAAACGAAACCGTACAAAAAAATCGTGATCATCCCAAAAATCAAAATAATTGGGCCGATTTCGTATATTTTTTGGCCTTCTTTCACGATTAATGTGGTCAATAAAATTAATAATGTCCTCATCCTCAGAAGAAACTACAAAATCCATTTTCTAAACAATATTTGATTGCGATTTACTACACTGCAGGGCTATGCTACTGGCTATACCAATACCGCCAAAACTATCTAATATTGAGGTTATATTTATACGTCAATTTTCGGTTCATGTGGAAGTTCAGGTTTAAACTCTATAGATAGTGCAGCTTAAACTTAAACCCATTTCTGATCCGGTTCAGAGTTTAACTGTCACTGAAATACACTTTAAACCCTGAACTTGAACTTGAACCAAAAATTGGGTTTAAACCGGCACTGAAAAACCGGGCATAAGAGTAGCAGAGAAGAAAAAGAAATGGATGAACTAAAAGAAATGATGAGACAGATAATGAGAGATATGAAACAAAATACAGATGAATTAAAGGAAGAAAGTAAAGATATAAAACAAGAAATTAAAGATATAAAAGAAGAAATGGGAAAGAAAGAGGAAAAATGGGAACGGGAAAAGACACAGCTGATACAAAGAATCCAAATATTAGAAGACAGACTGGAAAATGATGAAAAACAGAAAAGGAGAAACAATATCATAATAAAGGGAATCAAAGTAGGAGAAACTCAAATTAAAGAGGGAGTAGTGGAATTCCTTAGGCAGGAGCTACAAATACAAGCTAATATCAAAGAAGCTTATAAGATAAATAGAGAAACAAATTTCCAAATGGTTAGAGTGGAGCTAGAGTCATCCCAAAACAAAACAGAAATAATGAAGGCTAAAAGTAAGCTGAAAAACACAAAAGTATATATTGACAACGACTTAACAAAAGAGGAGAGATTCATACAAAAGGAATTACGGAACATTGCAAGAGGGGAGAGAAAAAAGGGAACAAAGTAAAAATAGGCTACCAAAAAATGACAATAAATGGAAAGCAGTATAGATGGTGTAAGCAGACGCAAAGATTACAAAAAATGGATGGAAACAACCAAGAAATAAGGACCTGGAATAACGAATCACAAAAACCGGAACGGAGAAACAAGCGGCAAACACAACTGGACCCAGGTTCATCAAAAAACGATTAGACGAGAAAAATAAAGGCCGGAACAAGGGAAATACGACAGAGGCAACGGAAATGGGGAAAAACGAGAAAAATTGGATATCAAAAAAACTAAATAGCACAAAACCGGATGGAAATAAGAGGACGAAGACGGCAAAGGAAAAAATGAGTACATTAAAAGTGGGTACATGGAACATAAGAAGCTTAGCAGGGAAGGAAAAAGAACTTATACAAGAATTCGAAGAAGCCAAACTAGATATACTAGCAATTACTGAAACAAAGAAAAAAGGACAAGGAGTAGTAACATTGGAAGGGGGACATCTACTAATATACAGCGGGGTAAAACCGGAAGAAAGAGCAGCTGAAGGCGTAGGCTGCATAATCAAAGAGGAATATGTAAGCAATATAAACAAATGGGAATTTATAAGTACAAGAATATTAAAAATAGAGATGCAATTGGAACAACAGAGAAGGACTACACTAATAATAATATACGGACCGAATGACGATGCAAGAACAAACAAGAAGGATGAATTTTGGGAAGAAATGACAGAATCAGTAGAAAATATAAAAGGTAGAATAATAGTACTAGGAGACTTTAACGGAAGAGTTGGTAGAAGGAACAATGATGCTATAGATGTAATAGGGAACCAGGGAGAGATAAACAGAAATAATAACGGAGCAAGGTTAATAAATTACTGTATAGAGAATAATATGATAGTGACAAATACATTTTATATGCACAGGGATATACACAAATATACAAGAGAAGTGATAGGAAGGAACGAGAGATCAATCATAGATTATATACTCATTAATAAGACATTTAGAGAAGATATTACAGACGTAAGAGTAAGAAGAGGCCCCGAAATTTATAGTGATCATTATTTAGTGGAAGCAAGAGTACGACTAGAATCAAAAAGGCAACCAAATAAGAAAGAAATACAGGAGAGAGTAAGAATAAAGGAAACCATAAAATCGTATAAGTTACAAGAAGAAGAAGTGGCAAATAACTTTAGACAGCAAATGGAAATAGAGACAGGGAAAAATGCAAACCAGTGGGAAGACATGGGGCTAGAAGAATTATGGGGATGTTTCAGGGACCACATCCTACAAGCAGCGAAAGAAATATGTGGAAAAAACTTCAATAAACAAAGAGAAGAAACAAACAAAATGGTGGAACCAAGAAATAAAAAATCAAGTAAAAGTTAAGAAAGAAAAGTGGAAGTTATATCTAACTAATAAATCAGAAGAGAATTATGCAGAATACAAAACTCAACGAACAAAAGCAAAAGAGATGATAATACAAGCAAAAAAACAAACGTGGGAAGAATTTGGGAAGAGAATGCAACAGGATAGCAAAGGAAATCAAAAATTATTTTATAAAGTATTAAAGAGTTTGAGGAAAGGTAAACAACACAGATCAAAACAAGTGAAAACAAAAGACAACAGAATACTAACAGGAGAAGTACAAATTATGGAAAGATGGAGGGAACATTTTCAAGAACTGTACAACACAAATGAGGCAAAACGATGAGTTATATAAAGAAAAAAGGAGAATATACAAGAAAGAGAAGACAGCCCAATAAAAATAGAAGAAGTACTAGATGCAGTGAAAAGCATAAAGAGAGGAAAAGCGGCAGGACACGATAGGATAACAGGAGAGATGGTAAAGAATTTAGGGGAAAGGAGTATGGAAATGTTAACACAAATTTTGAATAAGGCTTGGAATACAGGAAGAGTACCAGAAGATTGGAGCATCGGAATAACGGTACCATTATTCAAGAAAGGAGACAATAGGGAATGTTCAAACTATAGAGGGATTACGTTACTAAGCGTAATATTCAAAATATATGAGAGAATACTAGAACGAAGACTAAGAAGAAAGATAGAACATCAGATTGAAGAAGCGCAAAGCGGATTTAGGAAAGGGCGAAGCATACAAGACCACATATTTAGTATAAAGCAAATGATAGAGAAGGCGAGTATAACAGATACCGAGATCTATATGGTATTCATAGATTTACAGAACGCGTTTGACAGAATTAGACAAGAAGACGTATGGGAAAGTCTAGAAAAAAGAAAAGTGAGCGTAAAATTAAGAACAGCAATAAAGAGTCTATACAGAAACAACAAAAACTACGTAAGGAAAGACAACAAAGAATCAGATCTGTTTGAAATAAAAGATGGATTAAGACAAGGCGGAGTAATGAGCCCATTACTGTTCACACTGATAATGGATGATGTTATTAGGGCGACAAGAAAGAAAACAAAAAAGTACATATCGGTCATAACAATTTAACGCCAGTATATGTATCGGAATGCGCATTCGCGGACGATCTGATGATATGTGCTGCAGGAGAGAAGGATTTACAAAACAATATACAAATATGGGAAGCAGAACTGGGCAGAAGAAAAATGAAAATAAATACGAACAAAACGAAGGTGATGGTTGTGAGTAGGGAAAATAAAAGTGTAAATATAGAAATAAACCAAGAAAAAATTGAACAAGTAGAAGTCATCAAGTATCTAGGGGTGTCAATACAAAGAGAAGGAAATAACGAAATAGAAGTGATGGAGAGAATTAACAGTGCGACAAAACTATATCACAGTCTAAGTAACTCGTTTATAGGAAAGAAGGAAGTAAACGAAAGAACAAAATTAACAGTGTACAAAACAATCTTCAGACCCATTTTAACCTTTGGGAGCGAGAGTTGGATATTGACGAATACAATGAGAAGTAAAATTCAAGCAATCGACATGAAGTATTTGAGAAAAGTTAAGGGAATAACGAGAAGGAATCGAATAAGAAACGACATAGTACGCAAAGAACTAGAAATTGAACCAATCGGAAACGTTATAGAGAAACAACAACTGAGATGGTTTGGACATATATGCAGAATGAACAAAAATAGGCAAGTCAGAAATGTATGGGAAGCAGGAGTACATAAAACCAAAAAGCGAGGACGGCCAAAGAAAACTTGGAACGACGAAATAGCAGTATTACTGAAAAGAAAAAACAAGACCTGGACAGAAGCCAAGGCACTAGCAAGAGATAGGAGAGAGTGGAAGAAATTCGTGGAACAGAATTAAGAAAATAATACCTTACACCTTGCGGTAGAAAGGTTTCCGATTATATATATATATATATAAAAATTACAAACGCGAGTCTGCTCCAAAATATACCGATAAGCAATTACAGAAGATCCCTTCGTTGCAGAAAACTAAGGCGCGAGATCATCACACCAAATGTGACCATCATCATCGATGACGAAAAATATTTTACGCTACGTAATGATAACATGCCTGGAAATTCTGGATATTTTACAAATGATAAAAATACCGTTTCGCCTTATGTACGCTATAAAGCGAAAGAAAAGTTCCCTCAAAAAGTCTTAGTTTGGCTGGCTATTTCTTCTAAAGGAACTTCTAACTTCGCAAGTGTATGCCCAAATTATTAAAATTTATAGAAAAATATCATACCAATGACGAATACGTCTTTTGGCCCGACCTCGCTCGTTCCCACTATGCGAAAGCAACGGTTGAATGGTTTCAAGCCAATAATATAAGATATGTGCCTGATAATTGTAATCCACCCAACGTCCCTAAAGCGCGTCCTATTGAAGACTTTTGGGCTATATTGTCTCGAGCAGTATATGATAATGGTTAGGAAGCTAAAAATCCAAATCAATTAAAACGACGTATTAAACAAAAAATAAAATCAATAGACATGACTAGTCCGAAGAATGATGGCCAAGGTTCGGCCAATGTTGCGATCTATAGAAGAAGGTGGCAATACTGTAACAGATGAAATTAGTTTATTCTTTTATGTAATTCAATATAAGTTTGTATAATTTTTAATATATTAATTAAAGTAAGTTAAAATTACAAAATAGTTTTTTCTCATTTCATATGTGACCCGTTATATAAAAGTTTGCTGACTATGTACAATTACTTTTTATCGGGTTTCTGACGATGGAAAACTATCTAACTACGTCCTATTTGATAGCATGGAATATATCCGAAATAACGGTGTTGTAGTGCAGACACAATTATCTACCTGCCTATTTTATTAAAGCAATGTGTATTTTATATTCTGAAATGAAATATTAGAGATGTTAGGTTTTTTTATCGTCCTAATCAATACTGTTTGCTTCAATTCATTGATGGTACGCTATTTATCAAAGTTATGCTTTTCTTCTGTCCAAGGTAATGTGTTTTATTTTCATATTTACAAATATTAAATTGATGTTAAAAGGAAGCTTGTGTTAGTTTAGTATTTACTGTAACTTTGTAGGAAAGACAACGTGCGGGTTACCATACATGTTAAAAATAAACCATTACAAGCCCCAGGACATTAGCATTTTAATTAAGGTCCATTAGTATTCATCAAACGTGATTGATTGTTATACCCTAATTTCAAATATGCTTAGGAACGCCATTACACCAGAATCAATATCTCCTTTATTAAGTCTCACATTATACTGCATTATGCCCATTTTAAAATGTTTACTGTTTTTATTTATACACACGTGACATGTAAAATTTGTATATAATGCAAAATTGATCATGTACTTCATAAACTGTTGAAAATATATTTTGAATATGTTGGATTTAATAATTTTACAAATATAATTAATTAAGTAAATTTTAAAATCAATTGAAACTAGAATTCATCAAAATTCAATAAGCGCAAATCTCATTTTCGGCTACGAAAACTTAATTCTAATTTAATAACAGCGAAAAGGATTCCACCGAAAATCACATTGAAGCGATTATTGTGAGGAAAGTGAAGATGCTATCAATAAGAATTTCATCACCATCGAGGGGCGTATCGAGTAGTTCTTCGTTCTGCGCTAGATGAAATTCATTTATTCATAATGAATGGTATTTCCGCACCTCATGGCGCTTCATGAAAATCGGTGAGCGTCATCTTCGTTCTTTTTCGCTTCGATCGCCGAAGAATGAGAAGAGTTTGCTGGCCAGATGTTTCGAATTCCGGGCGGCCTTGATGGTTCGAGACAGTGGCAGTGGTCTCTGAGTATATGGGGTCATCAGACACTTTAAAATAGAGTGTTTGTCCGTCGTGTAAACTGAAAGAGTGAACAAAGAAATATAACGTTTTTGTTTACAACATATGTTTTAAGGACACCAGCTTTCTAGTTAAATGTTTATTTCCTTGCTGGTTTGTATGTGCAGTCAGACTTTTTACTTGTTTGTATCTAATTAATAATTCTTTATCGTTTATATTAATTTAGTAGCTTAATTCCATACTCCGTTAATTTAGTCGAACGAAAAAGTTTGGTAAATAGTATTTGATAACTCAAAATATTCCAAATTCATATTCCTTATTACACAGTATTATGTTCCCACAACAATGTATTTTAAAACATTGAAAGATAATATTGCAACCACTTACTACAACCTACGCTTTAAAAATAATTTAAAATTTGTGTGAGATCTAATTGTGTACACACAGGTATGTACAGCTGTTCCGTGGCAGGTTTTCTTCACAGCGATGTGGACTACGTGTAAAAGCATCTTACCGTGAAAGCTGACCCTATAAGAGATACGATATTCTTCCTTGTATTAGCAGACATCGCACGAGAATAAACTTCTATTTGAAATTTGAGATTTTAAAACACAAAGATTGTGTGACGTTTCGCACAGGAGTGTTGTAGGTTTTTTCTTTTCTAGACCAACCTACGTTTTAAGGGATCCGATTACAAATAAAATCATGGAATAGAATATCCTTTCGATTGGTAGATAAACTCGTTTGATTTACTTCTAGAATATTATGTAGCATGAAATATTATTGTTATAAATTCATACCTTGGAAATAAAGTGGTGTATCGATTTTACGCTGGAATGATGAGAAATAAGCGGAGCGGATAATCTTAAGCCGAGTTTAGTTAGTTAAGATTAATTGTTCTGCACATCGCGGGAATACTCCTTAAAATGCGTGTAGAATGCTAACAATGAAGAACGTACGAATAAATTTGAGAACTCGATTTATCTTTAGCTTAAAAAAGCGTCGGTTGATGAAAATGCAATTATTAAATGTACAGGGTATAATAAACAATAAATTTCAGTTTCTGACGTGCTTTGGATTCCATTTAGATTCTCTTCAAACGATTAATTTTTTATATAGGATAAACAATCAGAAGTAACCACTTAACCTGAAATTTTAAAATGATGGCATTGTTAAGCTGGTATTAAAGATAATTTCAGTATTCTTTGTTTGAATACTTGAATGTAATCTTAGTGATATGAAGAGCAGTCATTATGTTTATTTTCATTCGTTACAGGAATAAAAGTATATAGATATACTAAAATATGTTGCCCCGTAAAAATCCAATGAAGGTTTTCAGTGAAGGAACTGGAAAATGGTCATTTGTTACGTTTAGTATTCTAGGTATCGAGTAATAGGGATTCCAAAAATTGAAAAACAGAACTTATTAAACGACTTTCATTTGACGAAATTGGGCAGACTAGTATATACTGCTCCCGACATGTGTCGTGTAATGCTCGGAATTAGTCCATGGTTGCGGATGTTATACGAGAAAGGTTGAGTAACGAATTGCGATGAAATTAAATCTTGGATTTGGAGGATCGCTGACGAGATCGGATAGATCGAAACTGCATGATCCACTTCTAATGCTTGATATATTTTCATTGCACTCTTTCGCAGGATGATTTCCAACAATATGCCATGAGCGCCTGCTCATGCTTCATGCTCAATAAGTATTTTCTACGATGTATCTGTTATATCTAAAATCGCGTTCTTCCTTGCTGAGATTTCTAATAAATTATTCAGGGATTATCAGCTTCTACGAAGAATCATGCATATTTGCGTCTTGATCATCAACCTGCATACAAGGTTGCACCAGGACCCTTGTTTTCGCTATTCCACACTCCGTTATATGCTTTTGCTACCAGTTATTTTTGGAAACAAAGTAGAGTCTTAGTATTGTGAACGTGCTCTATAGTGAACTATCCAGGGCAGCGAACGCAAAAATACATCTGCTTAACTGTAAAGAGTGAAAAGATTTGTGCCTCGACAGAGTAACGAGGAACTAAATTGTACAGTTTAGTAGTAAAGCCTCATTCTACATGCTCCACACTCTATTTGGTAAATTTATTCGTAAAACTTTATTGATGTTTTAACGTGTAAAGTTGACCCTTTGAAATGAAAGAGAATATCTGAAAAATGGCAGGTGTTAACTCTTTTGTCAAAGTTTTTCAACACATTTTGGCATAAGGTCGACTCTATCTCAGTCATGTAGCCTTTGATTTAATTACTTAGGTCTGCAAATGTTTGGGGGATTCCAAGAAGTCAAATCAAAGAATCTTGCTGTCTAATTCATGTCTCCAAACCTAAAAAATTATTGGATCCAAAATGCAGATTGTGATACTGACTATGCAATAATTACCTAGTATATCTTAATTAGTGACGAATAAGACAATATAGAAGTCATAATTAATTGTAAGTACTTTACAAGCGTCATTTTAAAAGTAAATACGCCCCAACCACTTGTCGGGAGTAGCATCTGGTTCTCTCGATCTATCTATTCAATTAGGGTTGGACACCTGTGTCCAAGCACTTGAGCTGGGTGCTGCTCTTTGTACCACCTCCATTAAAACACTCATTTCCAGTTGAGAAGTTTACTGTCCTCTATAAAGTTCAATAACTTGTGCATTGGAAGCTTGAGTTTCCTCGAAGGCTCCAGTAGATCCTTTCCTAACTGTTTCTGCCTGAATACCTTTAATTCCTCACATGTGCAGATTACATCTAAACTTGTTTCCTTCTGCACCCGGTGTTCACTCAGCCGATCCGTGTTGTATACAGGGTGGGCCACTTAAAATGATGCATTAAAATTATGGCCAAACTAAATAAGAAATTTAAAATCGGACCAGTTAAAGTTATAGAGTTCTAAGGGAAGCACATTTTAATAAAAATGTACATTTTATACCATTCATCATGACGTCATACCGAAATCAATTTGCATTGATTTAAATGGGATGAGGTATTTTTATTGCAAATTTCAACAGCTAATTTTTTACGTATAACTGCATAAAATATGACCAATTCTAATAAGAAATGAAATCAACAACTTCTTGAAATTGTCGCCAATATTTAAAATTTTGAAGCGCGCGAATAATCTTATTTACTTGACGCATATTTGCGTAAAACGCAAAATTTGAATTCGGCTCTACATCGATATATGTCATTAAATGTCACTTAGTGACTGACAAACGTTCAAAATTAATTATTTTAATATCTAACTTATTAGAAACAATAATTTGGTGTTGAGTGTTTGACTTATTGACCAACTTGCATTGGCAAGTGCAAAAACATAAGCCGCTGGCTTGCATGGGAAATAGATTCAAATAGTTCTTAGTCATCATGAATATTATAAAATTTACATTGTTATTGAAATGTCCTCCTCATCGATCAAGTTTACCTGGTCGGATTTTAAAATTTTTATTTAGTTTGGCCGTAATTCTAGTGCATCATTTTAAGTGGCGCACCCTGTAGATGCTTCCTTAAAAGTCAGTGTCCAGTTGTCAACCCAATAATGACCGTAACTTATTTTTTGTGCATCGAATTAGGTTTTCAGAGAAATTAGCGTCCCCGTCCCTTATTAGCGCTTTAGTGTGGAGTTAACTTTTAGTCGACCTCCATTTTCTTACACTTTGTTTGTCTAACCAAGACCAAATCTCCCTTCTAGTAGAATCTCTGGTATGAAGTGTTTCTTAGAACCCTCCTTGGCTAGTTCATCAGCTATTATATTGCCTCTAATATCCTCATGCCCAGGCAGCCAAATCAAAGACACCTTGTTGCTATTTACAATCTTTAACTAGTTTTGACCTGGTAAGAGGTGTCATAACTGCCTTGATAGCGACCTGACCATCAGTCATTATGTTTATTTTCCTCTTCGTGCAGCCTCGCCTTGGCATCTGGTTGTTTTCCCCAAATCCGATAATGTTGCTTATTAACGTAGCCATCTAGGAGGTTTGTGATAAAAGCCGTGTCATGTCGTTTCATTTCCAATATCATTTCTTCGCGCAGCCTGATCTATCGGTTTCAATTCTTGTGTTAATTGGATCTTGTAGCTCTTGACGTGACGATCTTTATACAAAATTCAGTAAAGGGTTGACAATATAGCTAATTGTTAACAACGATCCTTTATGCAGATGTTTGGTTCTGTGACACATTTTCTCTGATTGCAGCTTGTGTTGCTAGGAAGATGATACACCAGTAGTGTTTCGTCTGTAAGATAAAATGAGCGTTAACTTTTTTCTCCAAATCATGAGTACATTTATAGTAGGACAACAACGGCTACCGAAATGCGGTGGTAATTTACAATTTGTGATTGAAAAATTTTCTCAATCGAACGCTATTTCAGTGTTTGTTCTAAAAGTTAGCTTTCTTCACGAACGTGGAAATATAAAGTCATGTACAGATACCTAACAACATTATTACAATACGCGGTACGGTACCACTTGCTACAAAAATAGTGATGTCAGTACATACCAAAATGTAAATTAATTTTTCTGTTAGCCTATTATTGAAGCTAAATAATAGAAGTACCATTAACACTCTGAATATTTCCGACGCTAAAGAAGAAGTTTATTTGTTTAGTTTTAATGTAGGTATTCACACGACAGTAATTACACTATTGAATATTATTCATTGTTAACTAACAAAACCACATGCAAACAACGTTATATGGAACTAAATAGAGGCACCATATAAACTACCTTTGTCATGGAAAACGTGAACAATCAATAGCTTTTAAATTTAGAACGTACTATCGATAATTTCCTCTAATAATATACGTTATATAGCTAATCGGAATGCATTTACGTCAATCGAACTCTGTACTTAATCGTAGTACAATATTAATACGCTCGGAAACGAATGCATTTACACCTGCGGTAAACGTCGAACCAAAACCGAGCAGGATCCGTGCCAATAGCACGTCCATTAGTATTCATTCGATGCATCAAATATTCACTGTTCGACGCTGCCGAAGATTGTCCGATCTATCTTCTCTCGTTGTTCCAGTTTCGGGGATACAATTTTAAGTGTGGAAACTTGTTTACAGGTATCTCCCAGCTAGCGCAGTGCGGCCAGCTGGGGGATCTCCCCGAACTGCCCGCTCCCGATGAGCAGCGCCTCCAAAAGGCTGCCGCCCTCCTACAACAACGACTTGTTTTTCGACAGTGGCTTACCAAATATAACCTGCAGAATCACTATCCCAGGTAAGCAAATAAACCTTTGTACACAAACGCTCCTGAAAAGAACTCGAAGTAACAAAGAAGCCAATGTAACGGAAATCTTGAGAAAATAAGTATTTTCTATCGTTTCGTTTTATTATTATTTTTTTTTTTCGTTGGATAAGTAGCGGAAAGGTCGGATTTTATATTTACAAGTTATGCTAGAAATTTACATCGTTTTTCAACAGTGTTAGATGTTGAAAAAACATTACATGACGTTTAAGGTCATTTCAGACTACAGCTAACGCTTCTTTTCCATTGTGATCATAAATTATCGCGCTATTATTTGTGTTTGAGAACTTGAATATAACATGACGAAAATATGTTGACCATGATTTTTTAACAAGAGAATTTTTGTTAGTTGCATGTTCTTTAAACAGATATTAGAATTGTCATTTCTAACATTATTTAAACACTTAACACAAACACGTTCTTTAGCTAATACTTTGTTTACTTCTTGTTTCTTATCTTATAAATCAATTTGACCTCGTCCATTATAATGAGTTTATGTATGTAAATGTTTATGTCGACTTCAGGCATTAGTTAATGCATAACTTTAGGCCCCTTACTCTCATATCGTTTGTTCAAATAATATTGAATGTCCTGTTATAAATTTAAGTGTTCATTATGCTATTATGCATTACGTATATTAGAAATGAACAATGGGAGGAAGTATACAAGGAAACATGTCCAAATTATTGTTTGGATATATTTTCAAATGTTTTTACTTTGACCTCTATTTGGTACGAGTAAAGACTGTCAAGAAAGATAGCAAATCAACTACTTGAATTGTATTTTCTTTAATTGAAGTGAAGAATAAACAGACACTATACTACGAAATTTAAGTAAACAATATTCAGTGCTTACATCAACATTTCCAGAAGAGTACCTACAACAAATATCAAGATGTGTGTATCTGTTGTGTAGTGGATGATAATAATAATCGTTTCAGTGGAATCAATGCGAAGAACTGCAACAGTTTACAAATATTCAAACTACCGCAATTGATTTATACCTGCAGCTTCGGTTTATAGATTCTTATATTATAAACTTTAATTTTTTTCATGTTAACAAAAATTAACAAACTACTGCTACTAAACTTTTGATGATACTATGGAGACAGATCGATCTAGGTTAATCTTTGCAGTCTTTCCAGCTAAATTCTTTTCTTACTTCGCGATCCTCTTCTTGCTATGTTAGTGTTACACGAAAATACTCAACGCAACAGAAAAATCATTCTAAAGTATGTTATGCAAATTAGCAGCTTTCTTCTCATATTCGGTGCACTTCCACTACAAACTAAAAGGACTAATACAGTTCGGAATTGATAGATTTTTAAAGTCGAAAACTGAAAAACATTGCAGCCAGAAGCGATCTATTACCATATTAGAAGCAAATCTGCAGCAATTTTCATCCGTAAATAGTATGTATGGACAATTATATTCATTGATTTATGGGGTAATATCCATACAGAGGCTTACACTTATGGAATGCTTTAGACTGACTCGTACGCGAGCATCCCAGAACCAGAAATGCGCATCACATAAGTATTCTTCTACTGCTATTGTATTCCTTCGACAAACGATCCTTCCATGTGACCGACACTTACTTAGCCCCCAGGAAATCCCTTCAGCGTTGATTTTGTTGCAACACCGAAAAAATGGCGAACGAAGACACAACCATCCAGTGTAAGATTTTGAATATTTTAAAAGAGACACAAATGTATGGGAAGTAAACCTTTAGTAAAATCAGAATGGTGCGGTTTGTTGTCCTAATGATCTGGGTAGAGCCTACAAATCATGTTAATGATTGCTATATCCAAGAGGAAAAAAATTGGTTATCAACTATCCAATAATCTGCCTTGAGAACTGTGTCCATTAGTGACGAAATTAGTCCTATTTATCAAGAAGAAGATGTGTCACCAACACCAAGAGATCGTGATTTCACACCAACCACGTCATACCGCCAACTGCACAAAATAACTCGATCTCGTGAGAGATCTAGATCTTCCAAAAAGTGGAATCTATCAAAAGACGATAGTATGTGTTTTTCGTAAACGCCGTAAAGGTCCAGTACTATTATTTGACATAAAAACTTGGTTTTCTGCAATAAAATTTGAGGTTTATTGGCGGCTTTAAATATAAACTACAAGCCAGAGGGATGGATATTGTCTATAAACATTTCAACATTAAGTCTAAAGGCAGTACTATTGCATATTAGTAATATGCTACTGTATATTTCTTGGATATATCGTTCATATAAAGAAGTCATACGACCAATAGCAGATCTGTGGCGATTTACAGGTTGTTGCACTTTTACTTAAGATGTAGTGAAGCTATACCAAGTTTTCTGTTTTTTTTTTTGTGTAAATGGGGCATTTCATTACAAAACACAAGACGTTCGATGAATATTACAGCCAAACACATCAATTTCTGCCTCATGAAAAACTTTGCACTGAATAGATATGGGTCAGCTTTTCAGTATCTGCGTCAAAAATTCCCAAAGAAGCAAAAATTAAAGGTATTTTTGTTGAGCCATAGATTCGAAATTGGAACATTTTGACAGCACTCTAACAGATGTTGAAAAAAAATGCTGGAACTAACAATTAACTCTTAATTATTCTGACAAAAATGCACTCTAACAAATGTTGAAAAAAATGCAACAATGGAAAAAAGATACCAGGAAAACTGGAATGCTTTCGACTACTGTTGAGCTCTTGTTAGAGATGCTCCCGAAACAATTCACTAAAGAATAGTAACAAGATGGTTTATTTAGTGGCTCTACAGGTATAAAAGTATCTGTCTTTTATTTTTTATTAAAACTACGTTTTTAATTTCATTGCCATTTCTATATTCAGCGCCCCAAAATTATCAAAACAAATGCACTTTTCAAACAAGCTACAACAAATAAAGTAAAATTTCATTTTAATGGATTTGATCATTATATACCTGCTTCAAAATTAATAATAATTATTAAATTGACGCATAGAATTAATATTTTTAACTGGATATGCATGTTACATATTCAAGAACAACAATGTCAGCTTACAATGTTTTCTCTCAACATCTGAAATAAATTACGCAAACAGGGTTGTATTATACACATTGAGATCTCCACTTTGTACAGATCATTCTAAAACTTGAATCCCTGTTTGACAAAGCCATTCTTTATGAATCCGTGAGATATCCTTTGGACCATTGTTTTATTGAAAAATAAATTCTTGTCTCAAAAGAATCGGTTCTTTCATTGTACCAACAATTTTTGTCAATTCTGTTACACCAGCATATAAAAAAATACCTCCATTATTATTTGTATCATTCTCTATAAGATGGTCGCAGGTGGTACTCGCATTGCGGCCACGACCTTATTTTGCAACTCAAAAGAATTTCTTCTTAGGCAATAGTTACAGTAGCTGTTTAACGGATAGCTTCTCTACTTTCCCAAGTCAACTTCTCAACGGCAAGAGATTGTTTCCTAATACCTTTGAATGCCTCGCAATGTCATAGTTCATGTCTCGGTAACTGGGATTAGATAAAGGACTAAAATTGAAATAGTGTAACTAATTTGCTTCAGTTATTGCTTACCATAAGTAAGCAGATTCCTAGTCCTGCTGCATAGTTTCTTTTAGAAAGCTTTAACAGTTTCTTGTTTGCTTATCCTCTATGAGTAGTTATAATATCTTTTCCTTTATATTGTATTTATATTCTAACTAATAACTTCACTAATTATCTGGCAGGCTAGTTTTGGCTCTATCGGTTTCCTGGTTTTCTTCTATACTAAAATGCCTAAGAGGCCGGACCAGTTTAACTGTTTTTTTTTCCACAACCATTTTTTGCAGTACTATGAGAATACCTCGGAATACTTGCCCAGCACAGAGGATTTCTTATCCACGCGCCTGTCCGCCCACCATACACCAAAACCAAATTTGGTTGCAAATATAATTGCATACTATCTAAGATCTTCCAGCTTTGTCTCATAGCCTCCACTGAAAATTGGCCGAAAGAACCTCTGTACGAATGCATTTCTGATCAAATGGTTCATATATGGCGTTATTGGAGATTTCTATATTTCTTCTGATTTGTGCCAAATACACTTTTGCTTTTTCGCTCAGACCAGAATTTAAAATTTAAAGTTCTAAACTATCTAAAATTAATCACTAATAAAGCTCCAGAATAACGATTTATTATCAATTATCATCAAACATTACGTGTAATAAATAAATAAAATTTTCTATTTGGTACATGCATTTTATTGTGGCGTAATTGAGAATTTATTTATACCTATGACTAGTAGAGAATAAAACTTCTGTTTCTTGTTCTTTTCTTTACTAGCCTGAATGTTTTCAAATAGGTACTTTACAGTTAACTAGAAAATCTAAAGAAGAATTAAAAACAAACGTTTCTCTTAAAAGAATAATACCTCAATAAATTTCCTTTGAACCTCTTTCAATACTGTCTTCAATCACCTCATTGTTTGCAAGCCGAAAGTTTTATTTTATAGTCGCGCAGCATTTCAATCTACTTTACAACCATTTCTTACTGAAAGTTTTTCTTATTTGACACGAACAACTACTTCAGCAATTGCGCCTTTTAAAGTATTTTCCTTGACCTATAAAAGTTTGAAAAATCTTATTATTTCAGGAATATTAATGTCAAACTCATAATATCCAACGAACAATAACTATTTGAATTTTATTTAAAATCACATTTTTTGTATTAACAAATACACAAATATGTAAATTCCAATACAAAATATGTGTCCGTAATAAACTTCATTCGAATAAAAATCAAACACTGAAAAATGCATTTAATTAAACCCGATGAAACCAAACCATTCTCGCCGGTTCGTTCAATTAAAATGGCTATATAAATAGTGGTATGAAATTAATTAAAACATGGCAATCCTCTTCGGGTTTTAATAATGCATTGCTCAAGCTAGAACATCCATTCATCGTGCAAAATAATTTAATTTAGTGGAGATGTGCAAAATGTTATTTGAGTTGTAGATCAACGCCAATTCGAATGTGTTCTGCATTGTCCATATGTATGAATGTACATATATACATACATATATCATGTGATGTGAAATTCTGTCATTTTATTCGATTTCATATATGGAGTGGAACACATAACATGAATAGAAAAATTTAATCTATTACATCGGGTGATATTTTTAAAAATTTTTGTTGTTAATATTTCCATGCGATATCGTTCACATTATTCTCGGATTATTACTTCTTTCAAGAAATTAAGATTATAGTGTTAAATTCTTTGTTGTTCAACAACAAACAATCAACAAGATTGAAATAATTAAAGTAAAAATAAGTTTGATAAACTTTCGCATCAACCATCATAAACAGTTACTTTTGGTGTTATCGTAAAATAACATTTGGTCTTGGTGGAGATTCACGAAAAGATCAGAAAATATCACTGTTACCTGAAAAATCATAATGTCTCATTATATAGACACATCGAAAAAAATCATAATTAGAGTAGGCTATGTGAATGGATTGTTACTTTAGCCACTTAACATTTATTCATTGACATTTAATTTGAAAACGTTTGTGTCAAATATCCCTGAGTTTATTAAATTACGTTAAATTGAAAAATGGTATTCAATACAGAGCAGAAAGCTAAAATGATCGAATGCTACTTCCGTACAGGTGAGAAAGTAAATGGCGAGTGGCAATATTCAATTCCAGAATGCATAGCCGACTTTCGTGAAGAATATCCTGAATTAGTATTTGATTACAATAGTTCTTACAATCTTTTGACAAGATCTGTGTAGTTATTCAGGGAGACTGGTGACGTTGATCGAAAAACTGGTAGTGGACGACCATCTAAATATACAGCTGAAAATATTGGAGTTATTCAGCATATTATTGATGAAAATCCAAAAACGTCCATTTCAGGAATGGTGCAACAGACAAATCTGTCCTATGGCACATGCCAACATATTCTAAAGAAAAATGTATACTGTCATGCATACAAGCTGCAATGTTTTCATGAGCTTCGTCAAGTGGATTATCCAAGACGAGTGGAATTGTGTCAATGGTTCCAAAATAATCTCAACAATGAGGACATCCTTAACATGGTTTTTTTTTTCGGACAAGGTTTGGTTTTATCACATTCACAGAATATGAGGTTGTGGTCGATAAATCCTCACTTTTTTGTTGAAAAATCATTGCATCCCCAAAAAATTGGTGTTTGGGTTGGAATATGTCGAAAAAGATTGGCGGATCCTTTTTTTTTTTAGGTACACTTACTGCTATACGATATCGCGATGAAATACTTGGCCCATTTATAAATCAACTGGATGATGAAGAATTACAGAATGGGTATTTCCAGTAAGATGGTGCAACAGCACATACGACCATAGAAACTCTTCAATATCTAAGAGAATTTTTAATAATAAGCTTTTTTTGAACACTGAAATCAAAAATCCAACTATGTCTTTTAATTTAAACATTATTTGGAAGATGCATTAATCAGTCCGATACATCAAAAATTCCATTTATTCAAATTTAAAGACATAACCAATAAGAGCTTAAAAACCCTAAGAAAAAGTCTTGGAGAGATTAATAACTCAAATCAAATGTTGCATGAAGTTTTTGATGGGTTACTGCCAGATGTCCAGTCTGGGTTTCGTTGAGACGTAACTGGACAACATTTTCAACAATTTTTACTAGTTTTCAGATCAAGGATTATACTGATCTTGAAGACCAACTATTCAACCTATTCCTGACGGAGGAGATAACTGATGACGAGAACTGATCTATCTACCCAATAAAAAAGGACTGATTTTCTGATCTATTCAATTCGGTTCTTTTCAGAACATACAGGTTTACCTTAAAGGAAAAAAGAACTTCCGATAGCTCTGTTTGTATGCTTCCATATTTGTGTATTGTATTAATAAATTATTTTATTCATTGATAAATCCCCTTTGTCCTTGCAGTTATATTTTGCATACGTGATGGCATCATTGTGTTTTCGAACATGTTCATATTTTTATGTTTTTTCCTTTAAAATGTCAAGATTGTTTTGACAACAAATCGTTATCAACAACATTTATTCCGATAGCTCGTCTTCCACGTAAAAATTAATCCCTCCTCACTATTTTGTCAATATTAAATGAATTATTTATTTCTGTTTATATTGCAGCATTGCAGTATCATTTCCCGTCTGTTATAAACTTTGGGTTTACAAATGTCAAATAATAAATGTCATTATGTGATCAAATCTCTAAAGTACCGATCAAACATTCATTTATAACCTACAGTAATTATGTTTCTTCCGATCGATTGAACAAAACCGTAAAAAGGACACTTTAGTGTCACCAACGGATCATATAATTACAACTGCTCAGAAATTAAATCATGCTTGTTTTAGATTCCGTCACAGATAATCGTATTCAAAAAGTGCAAAATGCTTGTTTGATTCAGGTTTGGTTTAAAGTTTCAGAAAATAATATTAATACAAAAAAATTTTGTTAAACCCTCTTCTAAACTTGAAAATCTTGAAAGTTGTTGGATGTTGTTTATCATTGTTTTAAACATTGTTCCAAAACTTTAACTTTCATAAAATACGTTTAGAACTGAAGTAATTATTTGGAAACCCAAATTTGAATAATTGCTCCCCCTTATGAAATTCAGAATGTTGAAATTGTTAGAGGTTGTTTTTAATTCTTAAAATCATTCGAAAATTTTAGCTTTATACTATAATAAACTTCAAATAATTGATAAAAGCCGAATTCAATCTTGTTAGTCTCCTAGCTTTCCAAAACTCTGTAGTTTTGTTTTTGTTGCCATTCTTTATAATTTACGTTCTCAGTTTGTAGATGTTTTGATTTTGTATCACTGACGTTCTTAGTTTAATTTACTTAGTGCACATTATGCATATTCACTATACTGAATTTGTTTCCATACGTAGATCGTCGAACCAACTACGATGTTAAACAAATTGTACAGCCGATCGTTTAGTTTGTAAGCAACATTTTAAACTTTGTCGTTTTAACTTTTTCTGTTATTCTTACGAAATGGGTAAAAGCAGTCAAAATTGTAAACTGGTCTCCCTCTGCTGATGGATTGATATCAAAAATATCTTTCCGCTTAGCGTTTATTTTCATCTGACATCTTCGGCAAGAACAGAGGCAATAAAGGATACTATTATTATTAACGTTATATAACCTATTAATTATAATTTTCAATGTCAATATGTAACCTTTACCTGCTAAAAATCGGTAAGAGAATATATGAAGAGATTAAAACTCCTACAAATTTGCATGAAGTTTTTGATGGTTACGCATTTCCTAAATATTATAATATATAACTGGACAACATTTTCAACAATTTTTATAGTTTTTATGTATGTAGGATTATATGATCGCTGAAGACCAACACATACTTATTTGAATATTAAAATAATACTTATGTTATTGAAAAAAGGACTGTTTATTGATGGACAAATATCACAAGAAATCCGTCCCAACAAGGATCTCGTTCAAAGTAAAAACAAATAACTGATATACATGCTTTATTTGTGAGAACGGCCTAATAAATTATTATATTCAAACGAAAATCGGGATTTGTCGAAACCAAATTTTATGGTCGGATATGATTGAATTTGAACTATTACTTGAAAATATTTTTGTATAAAAATATTGAATTTGAATTCCTTTTAACCGGAAGTGGGCATCAAATCTTATCGATATTTTAAATAGCACGCTTAAATGTAATTACAAATTCAGCTTCTAAGATACATTTTCACATATTTCATGAATCCCATATTATACCTAAATATGATACCATTCATTTCAGTATATTCGCAATTAAATAAAAAAGTGACAGATACCGATCTTACTTTATAGTGATATTACGTCACGTAGGAGCAGAAGAGACAAATGAAATTTTGCATACACACAGCTGATATCGTGTAGTTATACAGAGTTTGAAGTTCTTCTCTGCAATATTATACAGAGTGTTTAAAAACAGTTGCTTACAAAAACCTTCAAAATTCGGAAATCGGTCTTTTTTAATGCAACTGCGTATATATTTTTGAAATTAGATATTTTGATTTTCAAAAGATTACTTTTAATCTTATTAGGTGTTCCTATATCTAAAATGGAAGGTGAATAAGTTCTAACGATGTAATTAGCCTCCGTATCTAAAATGCTCAAATACTTGAATTTACGGAAGCAAGGGTGTAGCTTATTTGTTTTACATACTTACTTACTACTTATTTTGACGTCATTTTGGTTAGTCGTTCTCGCATAATTAAATATATCTGACCGGAAAAATAATTATCATAGCCGGGTAAGTATGTATTGCCAACCCCCGGTTAGAATTGTATATTAAAAATAAGAATAAGTATATATATTTGACCATTAAAGGGTCGCCTAAACAGCTAAATTTTCAAGCACGACAGTGAAGCCGGAGTTCGCTTGAAATATAAAAGTGCAGGATTTACTCTTTCATATAATATCAATTGCACATTTCACGTTCCTTTAAAAAATAACAGTTTTTTCGTTAAAATTATTATAAAATATCTCATTACAGATTTTGACACATTTATTAATAAGTTTTTATTTGTAAAAGGTTGTTTTCACAAATCAATTAGTTGACATTTATACTTCACTTATTTTTGAATTGTTGACGTTGCCCCTAGTAACTTTAAAACACGTCATGTTTTAATGATCGATTTAAAAATTCCAAAACGCGTTTGCATGTTTTAAACAATTAAAATGGTAACGACAAAGGAACCATTGTAATTGCGGATGATACCGACGAAAATAGTATGTATGTATTCGTTTTTTTATTGGTTACAAACCATGATTAAGTAATTCATTAAAAAATCTTTTATTTTGCTAATTTATTTTTATATAACCTTTAGATTAATGCTAAAATTTAATTATCCCAAAAAATTAATAATATCTACAAATATAGCAATATACGGATAATTTTGCCCACGAAGATTTTCCCAAACATTAATGAACACCCTCTTGAAGATTGGCGAGCGCTCATTATTTGCCGAGTCTAACAAGATTTTTCTAATATGTAATTAATATATGTATATCTATTAAAAATTGAAAGTGTTATTTTGTCTAGTGTATTATGTTTCCCTATTATAATCAACAAAATGGCAATTGTTTATTAAAATCTCATTAGATTCAAAAACCTTAAAAAAAGAAGAGCAGGTTTATTGTCTAACTGCGTTATCATCTATTTACTAGTATTTCAAAAAATGTACATATTTTCATTTTTTTTTCGTTCCGAAACAACCCAATTACAAAAATTTTCAAAAAAATTTTCGTTTTTATTTTTTTACTAGATTAACAATATTCAGAGTTTCGAAACGACACTATTAAAGGAATAATAATGGATTTTCAATATATCAGTTATTTGTTTTCTATAAAAAAAGATCTTTGTTGGGCGGATTTCTTGTAAGATTTATCAATAAAGGTGTATACCTTTTATAAAATGAATATTATTTTAATATTCTAATACGTATGTTGTTGTAATATACATTAAAATTTGTCTCTAATAAAAGTCTGAAAACCTAATTAACTAAAAGTAAACGTTATATATTATATATTTAGGAAAACTGACCATCACAGGTATAAAAGTTTGGTTTAATAAAGTCCTCTATTTTACCGAAACGATCGATTGTAAATACGCATATCGAGATTTAAAATTATAATTACACAGGTTATATACATGTTCTATCTGTATCGTATACCCTGTAGATCGTCGAGCCGAAAATATCCAATGAATACAATACGCTAAGTGGAAGGTTTATTGATATGAACCCGTTTTCAACTGTCGAACATTAACTTTTGTAAAGAGACTGTACAACCGATAGTATCGTCTGTAGTTCTGTATTGTGCCAAAGTTTCACCTGCCGTTTCGTGCATAGTTTCTTAAATAATTAAGACAAACCAAAGTTTCACTTGTGTGAGGTTAGCCTCCCCATTTTTGGCCAAATATGAATTTAGTATGGAGTCCTAGGACCCATCCAACACGAAATCCTTGTGAAGGTGATTCGGTGATTCTTCTTGTTATTATTCTACTTAAGTAAATTTAGTTAGAATTTTTTTATTTCAATTACAGACTACTGAGCTTAGAGGTCGCCACATTAGAAGACGTCTATTGGTTCGAAGATTCAAAAGCCCGCCAAGCGCTTCAGAAAGATTTCCCTCAGTGGTCAGCCGCTCGTCAAGCCCTACCCATATCAAAACAACGCTTAGAATCCTTAAAAGCTGATCTATGGAGTGAAGTGGTGAAATCCAGTAATCATCAGGACGCCTGGACATGGGGTATGAGAAATTATTTATAATGTATATAAGGAATTTACGGTTAATTTGATATTCATTGCTTCAGGTGGAATGCTGGTCGTTTCAGTCTCCGTGGCTGGGCTGGTCACCCTGGCTGCCATGACGCAACCCTCGCTTGCCCCAGAAGCTAAACATTCCCTACTCCAGTACGTCACCGGTAAATACTTGCTTCCTTCCAATTGTAAGGTGGTCTTTCATTGGACTGATTCGCATCCGGTCGGACATACCATGTCGTTTACAATACATTTTTATCAGCGTAACGGCCAACCTTACCCTATCTGTGATACCGATCAGCTGTTAGTGGATGTCTCAGAAGGCAACCGAAAGGTAAGCTCCAAAACTTATTTTTTAATGAAGTATCTCTGTGTAATAAAAAAATTAAAATTGTACAATCGGAGAATCCAAGCTCGAAGAGGTGTTTTGTGTTTCCTTCTTCTAATTTTTTAGAAATTGGATTGTTCGAGAATTGTTTCTTAAATGGAAAAATAGTTGTTGATGTTTGACAAAATCATCAGCGAAAATGTGTTTATAAAATAATACAAAAAATTGATTAACTTGACTTTTGTAAAACTAACAAAAATTAAAAAATCGAATATTTCTGACACTGTGGACGATTTGTGTCTAAAATAGTATCTTGTGTTTTAAATTCAAATTACAATAACTGATGAATGAGCTTTTTTTTAAGTATCAAATAATTATTATTGCAATTTTGTTAACAGCTATGACCTTTTTCACCATACAGCATGGGAGAGATGGTTTGCAGAAAACTTAAGGTTACAGATTTCCTTGCCCATGCATTTGGTCCAGCCGTCAGGTTTTGAAGTTTCTTCATAATTTTCGAGACATCAAATATTTCTGTTCCATTACTCTTCAGTTTCGTTACCACTGGCTTCTACATTTATCCTACTATTAGTTTTTCTTATTGTTGCTAGTTTTTTTGCCCTCAACTTGCTTGGCAACGTATCCGTAATTAACACTTTAGCCAAACATCTAGATCTTAGGATTAGTGCTTTTCATGTTACAACAGGGACTGAAAATATTTCATCAAACAGTCTACCAGGAGTTGTTTTTTTTTTGTTCAGATTCTAGATGAACTTGTTATTGGCAGTTCTTCTTGTGTCGCAACAAGTGGTAGAGGTGTACGAACTGTCTCGTCATCAGAAAATTCTACCTGATTAAATTATGTTTTTAATTTTGATGCACATTTTTTTTCTAAAAAGAAAAAAAACAATCTGAAACTGCTTGAGCATTAGAAGAATTGATTCCTGTGGATCTAACTTTAACTCTCCGTCATTGCTGTTGCTTTAGCTGTTGTGTTTAGCAATTAATCAAACTCATAAAATTGTTTCATGTTTCATTAAAAGAGCTTTGAAGAGACTTGAATAATGTCCAATCTAACGGTTGGACATAACATGTGATTGTGGGTTGGTAAGCATAATAAAATTACACGATGTGTGTCAACATATTCAAGCATTTCAATAAAATTGTGAGATGTGTAGTCGTCAATATTAACAGTATTTTTCTTGAAGCCTTTCTTGCGATAAAGTGGTTCTTCGACCAATCAAAGAATAAGTTACTTTTTGTGTAACCTTTTTTCTTCAGGGTTATGGCAGTAGAATTTTTGGGATTTCAGTTGCTGGCTTGGTTTATTGTTTAATAGTAGCTCAGACTCGTTAACGTTATGAATTCGCTCTAACAGGTCAAAATATTCTTCAAAACATGCTTCTCAGACATTCCAAGAGCTCTATTGAAAAGTACCCCTGCGTCTGTTTAATTTTTAACTGTTGCTCCAAGTTATAAGGTATTCACATGCAACGCTTCTGGTTGGTACGAAACCTCTATTTTGGAGTTTTCTGATATGCTCTACTAACAGTCTTTCATTTAGTAGGTATAAACCTACCTCCGATATACATAATAGTAAGTCCTAAGTCCTAGTTTTCACAAATCGTAATTATCCTTCCTTTCTCTTTAAAGTTGTCTTTGGAAGACTAAAATTTCATGTAGCTTAATTTATGGCCGCTTTTCCATTTTCGACAGCTTCTATTGCCTCTTCTAGCTTCAGACTAGCTTTCTTCAGACCACAGTCCTCTTGAACTAGCTCCTTCTCTGATAAAACTTAACAGTATGTATTCTATGCTAAATAAAAAAATATATAACGTGCGTCATCTCTCCCCAATATGTGTGAAGACGGGCAGTGATCGCTTTGTTTACATTAATTAGACTAGAATGAACGTTTATATTGATGTTAATTTTTGTGACTAATATCATATGAATGACGATTTCTAGTGAAGTGAGCGCGAAAATAATGACATTTTCTAATAGCTAAATAGCTCCAATCACCATTTCAAACTAAAGAACATCACATCATTATAATCTACTTTTGCGACATCTATTATCACCTTAAAGAAATAGTCTAACTTTACCATCATAATTTGTGATTGGAATTCTCACTATATACAGCAAAAATTTGTTCATGAATAAATTTGAGACTTTTCGTTCTAATTTAAACGATATTTGGTATTAGCGAAAAGATTCTTGTTTTATAAAACGAGGTATATAGTTTTCCGTTGATTAAAACGAATTTTTCTATCGATACTGTAGGCAGAAAAATAAAATAGTAAAAGAAAGCAAAATACGATGCAATATGTAGGTGAAGAGCCACAATCTATTCACTTGTTGGTCTTATGCAAACAACCCCTCGAATACTAGGAAAACTATTAAGCGAAAAGTAGTGCCGAATGGATAAGCTGTATCGATTATTTGAACCGGATGCCTGAAACATGCACAATGCACCGAAATAGATATAATCCTTTATGCAAAAGTGTGCAACATTGTGTACAATTATTTTGGTTTTTTTAGGTCATATGGTTATGCAATTATCATTTAAAAGTAAGTTAAGCATATTAATCCTTTAATTTTAATTCGTGTTCGGTTAATTTCACGGCGAAAATTCTGCTACATTCGTTTCAGAACTTTTTACGACACGACATTTTCGCGATATCTTGTCGTAATGAGTTGCTGAAAGGAAATCAACTTACGCTGGTGAAAATTTTAGAACTTTCCAAGAGTAGCTATCTACCATAAATGCAAATTTACATAACTCGACTTGCGTGCTGTGGATAATTTATGGACGTAGGTCACACTCTTCGTTTCGTTTTTTTTTTGCTTTTTTTGTGGAATGGAAACGGGAAACGTTACCACAAAAGCCAGTGTACCTAAAACGAGTGAATCAATTTTATTTAAATTATTTTCATATTTGGGGGTGTTTGCCGCGTCGTTAGTTAAAAAATGTAAAATTTACATTTGAATTTGTTCGAGATGCTACATTTACTGCATAAAGTTGCGATGTCCATAAACAGTGGTGAGTGAAATACAAAAGTGATGAAAATTTGCGTAACATTGCAAGGAAATATATTTCCAGATTATATTTTCATTTCTGTCAGTTTTTGTTTAATTCGAGGAAACAATTTCGAATAACCGGATTTTAGGCATTATATTTTTCACATTGTATATAAAGTAATATTATAGATGCATTTTAAAATTTCAGGATAGCTTTAAGAACCTGTCTGCCTCGAATGTTCCAATATGTATACATGACTGTTAAAGAGACCCAAGAGAAAACTCGCCCTGCTTTTGCTATCATATATATGTGTATACATTAAACATTAATCATACATGTCATAGTCTAAATTGACAATGGAAATTCTTCTTGCCCGTAAATTATCGATAATAGTAAATAATTGTTTGTATTATTTTGACCTAAACAGTGTACGAAGGAAATTATTTACTATTATTTATATATTATGTGTATACATACATATATATCCCACATTTATTTTCGTTGATGAATGAATCAAGAGCACGAAAGTAATTTAGAAACAAGCGGCTGTCCAAATCCGTTTAAATTATCCATCATTTCAAGTCACCGCAGTGCTGCTTCCGATATCTATGATTAATGTATACGCCGAGCCTTCTCCTTGTTAACTGATATTAAGTAGGAATGAAAGCGTGGTCTTCTTGACGAGTAGAGATACGTCCCCGATTACTGATAGCATTTTTAACGTACGCCCTTTAATTTGTTATAGTTTCGTTGCAAACGCTGATAACTTCTGAGGATATCGTATACTTTTTCGAGCTTAAAATTTATTTTGTTAAGAGAATGACAATTAGATAACTCAAGTGGTGGAAATACAAAAAGGTTTTCCACAACTAGTTGACAGTTGGGTTCTGGATCATTTATCAAGCAAGGTTCTTTTTATTGCCATTATTTTCGCAGAGATTTTTTGTGGATAAACTTGACAAGAATATATTTGTGATTCCTACTGAGGTTTTATGAAAAGATATACAGTTTCTTCAGGAATAAAAAAAATCTGATTTCCTGCAAATAATTAAGGACGCTTAAGTAATGTATTAGAATTAAGGATGTTTTACAATTATGACTGTATAACAAAATACTAAGGGCATACTATGGAATTGCAAATTCTTTGTGAAATTATTATTTCATTGATTGATAAAAGAATCAAGAATAAAAATTTTTTTTGGATACATAGGGTTGTGAATTCATCATAGGCACATAGATATAGCCCCATATTCGTACTTGTATTGTTATTGATTAAGTAAGAATTTTAATAGTCCAGTCAATTTCTACATCTGACAGTAGTAAGCAATCACCCAATCAACCAGATCATATATTACAGCACTTAATGATTTCTTGTAGTTACGTACAGGTTCCTTTTCTAGAGTGTTAACAGCCAATGACACAATTTCTCCCAAATTCCTCTCCAATAAAAGAGAAATTGTCTGATATGTACCTTAAAGTCCAGCTTTTCATTGCGGGATATGAGTTCATCCGGGAAGAGTTCTCTTAAAGCAGCAATAGCCACACCAATAGTGTGACTTGTGGCCGATTCTTGATGGAAACATTTAATTTTCAGAAATCTGGGGAGCTGTTGCATTAAAAATGTTCTCACCATGTATGTATAGCGAGGTACATTAACAATTTTGGCATTTCCTCCAACATCTTGAAAAAATATAGCCCTATAAATAATGAAAATACACACCAGTGCAAGTGTAATGGCTTTGCCTGCAATTCACCTTGGTTCTTGTCATTCCAATATTGACTCATTTTGTTTGTTTACATATTCATTCAAAAGAAAATATGCTTTATTATACATAAGCATACGATAAAGTTTTGATCAAACTTTTTCACCCATAAGATAATTGCATTAGCAGAGGTGTTCTTCCGTTTCGTGAAACATCGAAATAATTCTAAAAATCTTTATAAGAAACGCTTTTACGCACTGAGAGCGCACTATACACCCCACTACTCTATGTTTATCAAATAAACTTAAACGACATCCATCCTACATCCCATGTTCTTGTAAGTGCCCAACAGATCATTCACATTGTCATAGTTATCATCTTCTCTGCTACTCTAAAAGCCCTTCACAATTACTTTGAAGAAGGACCAAGCAGCTAATTCGATATTTGCAAGTTTGATATCAAAGGTTGAATCGCTATATACTGGACCACTGCTTCATGTTTAATAAACCGCCACGCTCTCTCGTGGGCAGAAATAGAACTATGTCAGCTGTCAGAAATATGTTTACATTTACCACTATCAGAACTATAAAGATAATGCACCAATTTTAAGCTGTCCAATACATTTTAACAAGAGAATTTGCCAAATCTATAAAATACTGAAATACTGAAAATTTTAATGCCTACACATGTTAAGACTGTGGACAAAAGCTTTTAAAAAACTAGGCAGTTATTAAATATATATTTTAATGGGTACATTTGTCAAAACAGAAAAATAGCTGTTTCTGAAATCTAGGTAGCTGTCAAAAAGTTTTTGACGTTTATGGTATTCAACATTGTAATAAGGAACGAAAATGAGAAAAGCGAAGGGTGCCGAATCAACCCTAGAATGATATCGCATTATCTTGTTTCATTTTTGCCAAATTATAGATATTAACTGCAATAATGGATTTTTTTGGAAATACACGTTACGTCAAATTTTTGGATCTTGTCCGTTACGTCATTAACCGACATTTAACGTACATTAGAGAGAAATGTCAATATGACATATGAGTCGATTCATACTGACATTACTCATGACGTAACGGACAAAATCCAAAAATTCGACTATATTTCTGAACGAACCAAACAAAACGGCAATCAACTTCAAACCAAAAGGTAACACATTAACTACATTATCACGTCATTATTTCATGATCGGTCATGTTACGGACCAGTAGCATGTAAATTAAGTGGTTTAGAGACAGCAGCTCTGTAATATCAATTGGTAACAGTGCATGCACGAACTAATCATTTTCACAATTTGTATATCACCAAAATGTATGCAAAAACTGAATATTTAACTTCAGAAAAAATATTTATCATGTTAATTAAGTTTAAAAAGTAATAGTACTAAAGGTGATGCTGAAAATGTTGTCCATTGTTTTGAAGACAAAGTCCAACTTTACGCTTCATGAAACCATTTAACAGCAGTTGGCACTAGAATCCCTAATAGCATTGCGAAGCTCTGCAATTACATGACGACTGGTTTTAAGAATAATATTCTTTAACATGAAACAAATAAAATAATCTAAAATTGAAAATCTTTCTTAAAAAAATCCTTCTGTAAGTACATCATCATAAAGTTAATTAACTAAAGACTGTAATTATTGACTTGACTGAGTATATTTCAGCTGTTACGGTTTGATTAAAAAATATCGGTCGAATAATTCTATTTTTTGTAGATGTATCGAAGTTTCTATGAATTAGTGAGGGTTTTCTGCCCATCACATTGTCACATTTTGCTTATTGAAATAGCGAGAAAGAAACATTTATCGAGAATTTTGTCATTTTTTACATTATGTAAAAATCATTGACAGTACTGCGTTCTCGTACCTAAATCTACCTGTATGAGTACATAAACTCCTTCGATTTTATATGGAAACAACGTTGTTCTTTTTTTAAACGATAGGGCATGTTCCCACTGACAACTGAACTTAAACTGAATAAGCCCATTTTTCATTATTTAATTTTCGACCAGTTCTAAAGTAACTTTCGATTAATAAGTAAATAGTTAATAAATAATCAAATGTAAACTCTTCTAATTTAGAATGTTTACTGACAGCAATTTGAAGATATCTCAGCGTCGTCAATCTTACTAAAGGAAGTACTTGAAAAACAGCCTACTTACTCTAATCAGGAAAAAAAGTGAATATGTGTTGTATTATTGAAAATATAACGTTTGTACAAGTTTCTTGTGAGCCACAGTATGAAGCCTATATACAACTTCAATTAGCGTCACTAATATATAAATATAGTGGCCTTTTATGGAATTATGTCCATCATACATACATATATGAATGATAGAATCATTCATAAAATTGTACTTTACTGTAATTTATACGCGAATGACATGACACGCAATGTATTTTTTTATATTGATATTACCAGAAATAGATAAATTTTAATAAACTACAGACGTAGGCGGTAATAGGTTAAATAAAATATCTCAAATATGACGTGAAACATACCAAAATGTCAAAAGAACATACGCAATCACGTACCCACTCGGTTATGTCTCTAAGTGGAAAATTTTTGAGTACAAATCTCTTACAGGTGCTGATAATTTGTGTGATGTTAGAACCGGTTATTAGTTTTGTATCCGAGACCATCAAAACCACACCCATATTATTTATTCCATTAGTCTTCGATAGTGTACACGTTTTGTTGCCCCAGCAAGAAATTCGTTTTATTACAGAGATCTTCTTCAAAACTGCGTTAGTATGCAATTAGAATTGAAGCGAAACGGTTATGAATGTGAGTCATGATGCATTTTATACTTGTAATGTAATATTTTTGACAATTTTGTGAAAACAAGCAGATTTTGCTTGAGCATAGATCCTCGCGCCTATTGCTCATTGAATTGAAGTCTTCTGAATGATACTGTGTGAGTATAGTATGCTTGAAAATTAAAGCATAATAATTGAGATTAACGGCATATTCGAAATCTTCGATATCAAACTAACCTAGAATATTTACAAAAAAATTTAACAACGAAAATGAATCTGCAAATAATGTAAACGAAATAGAACTTGAACGTCTTAAATGACCTAGTTACGTGTATAACAGACCGTCTATAATAACCTTTCCTCCCGCATATTAAAAATGCACTACTAAATTATGTTTGCAAATGTATAAAATAATAACCACGACAAATAAATTAATTCTATCCTGCAAAGCTAAATAATTATTCTCTTCTTTGTTTCCTTTTATAAATGCTATTAATGCAACCTACAAGATAATAATCGCGTACTACAAAACTGGATCCACTGTTCTGATAACATTTAGCCCCGTACTTAATTTATTAAAACAAAGGTCCCGCAATAGTCCGAATGCACGCCATATAAATATTTGCGCCAGCTCGAAATTAAATGAGAATAATGGAATGTTGGCAAGCGTCATCATGATACACGAAAACAGATGAATTTCAGCCGACAAAGCAATAATTACTCGAATTAATGTCTAACCGTGGAATATGGCGCACTTAACAAATTAGTAAATGTTGAAATACGAATCTGTATATATCACTGGATATGTCCTCATTTCACGTAGATCTAAATAATTAACACAATATGTTTGGTTCCAAAAGTATTAAAAGGAAGATCGACGGAGATAATTGCTGTTTGTATCACGTATAATTAAGTTTATATTTACTCTTCTGACGATTTGAGTATCATCAGAAATCATAATTAAATGTTATAATTCCGGAAATTTGGTATCTAGAGTAAGTATGTATAATATACAAAGGATATTGTAGAATAACAATAGCTAGAATTTCCGGCTCGAATTTTATTGAAACCGGAAAAATATTTTGAGTTGAAGAATAAGTATTCGTATCAAGCTTATAGCAAGGATCGACAGTTTGACATACTGAGCATGATTATAAGTCTGTCAGTTGGGATATATTCGGGATATAAATAATCAAATAAATCTACTGTACGAAATCAAAATATGTAAATCGTATTATAAATATATCAATAATCGTACATAGCACCAACGTCTGTGCTCGCCAGAGATTTTGGCTGAACCTGATCGGAATTGATAATGCATACGAAATTTGTACATATATAGAAAAGTGACCAAACCAGTAGATGAAAATAGATTGGAAAAACTTGGAGTATAAAGATACACGTGCTCGAACAAATTACTACAAAACTCGCTTTTCAAAACAAAGCAAATTAAATAATGAAATAAAAAATGGTAACGCAAGCTAATTGGATATTAATTTACGAACAATTTTTTTGAATTTCTCACACCCACGACAAAATTATCGCAGTAGTTTACACAACAATTGCTGTTGGGAACAAAGTGATTAACAGCGTAACATTATAAAAGGCGATGTAATGCTGTCACAAAGCCATTTCAACACAATTTACACACACAAAACGACACCGCGAGTTGCAATTATAGCCAGACAAGTAATACAGCTTACGGAGTCACTGCAACTAAGCACCCACCACACATACAAAAAATGTAAATTTTAAACACCACAAAGTGCCACGATCTCTCTCTACGGTAACAAAAACTCCCCATTCACACGTTGAAACAAGAACACAAGAACAGAAAATAACGAAGTACTGAAAATAAAAACCCTTAAAAACCCAAAGCGTACTTACTTGAACATTTCCGAAGGTTCTAATTGATGTTTCAAGACATGGAAATGGTGATTCGTGAGTTGGTCTAATGTTTCACAATGTCTCAAACAACGTTTTCATCGCTGTCCAGTATCAGATTTTGGGTTTGCTCTATTCTTTCTTTATCGATACATATTAGAATCAGAATTAATATTTGCTGAATTGCATTTTTGCAAACCAGGAGCGTTTTTTATCACATTACCTAATTGAGGTAGATACGTCTTAGAAACATTTTTTGAAGAATAACAATATAATAATACAGGTTTTAAAGAATGTGCCTCCTTCACAACTTTCCAAGCGTCAGCAACCATATAAATAGCCTCTATGAAATTATTTTTTTGGAAAGTTTTACAATTATTTCAGACTGGAGAAATTCCTTTCTGTAGTGCTGTTTGAAGCTCTGAATCAGATCCTGATCCATTGGTTGGAGTGTTGATATAAAATTTGGTGAAAAGCTACGGTAAACATTCTCGTTCTAATGAAATGGAAGGAATCAACTATTCCGATTTGCTTTTGATGCCTTTTTACATCAGTTTACATGTTGAGCATCTTGGTGTGTTTGATTTTCCGATGACAAGCAAAGGCTTGTGCGTACGCAAAGCATTAATACTCGTCATATCCGTGATGCGGGATCTTATATCCCGGGTGCTGTTGTTTCAGTTTTCGATACTAAACATTTTCTTGTTATTTTCTTCCAATACAAATGCGTTTCATCGGCATCGTATATATGTGTTCTATCATAATTTTCTTTACGATTGCGTTAAATGATTCTTAAAGAATGATATCGAAGGCTTCCACGGTCTGAGTTTCTGTTATGTGGGCTTCCGGCTTTTGACCGCGTCATAGTAAAGTACATATATACAATACAAAATAAAATAAAAACAAAAATGAAAATGAAAAAATACAAAAATATATATACAACTTACTCAAACTCGACGTTTCGCCACTAATGTAAGTGGCTTCTTCAGTTCGAGTTACCGTGACCTTCTGGCGCCCCTCACCTAGTTTTGCTCCTGAAGCATTCATTTTTGTTTTTATTTTATTTTGTATTGTATATATGTACTTTACTATGACGCGGTCAAAACCCGGAAGCTTTCATAACAGATTCTTAAAAAAAAAAACAATTTGAAAATCAGTTTAAAGTGTTTCGCCCTGAATATCTACCTTTCTTATTTCAAAACTTTAATTATTATAACCAACCTATGGTTTCTTTAAAGTACGGGTGACTCCCTAACATCTTGTTCATTTCTACAACTTCTTTATACATCTTTGGGCTATTATTTGGTTACCCTTGACTTCTTACTTGCATGTTGTATTTGCTACAGCTTCCAAATCCTTACTCTCAGTTATTTTCATAATCTTTTATGTAAAATTCCGTGTTCACATACACGTAAAAGAACCTGTAGGCGGGTCTACGGGTTCTGTTAAATGTCTACCCGAAATGTCTCAATAAAACAATAAATTTAAATTAATAATCAAAATTTATTTTATTGCCTGCAAAGTAGTTCCCTTCCGCGGCAATACACTTACGTCAACAATTAATCCAATCATCTATACATTTTTTATAGGCCGCGGCTGGGATCAACTTCAGCCCCCTCCTCGAATTTTCTTTTATGGCTTCAATCGACTTGAAACGTGTTCCTCAAAGTGGCAATTTGAGTTTAGGAAAGAGGAAAAAATCACATGGAGCCATATCTGGTGAATATGGTGCTTGTTCGATCAAATTAGTTGAGGTATTGGTCAAGAATTCGCTCACAATGGGGGCTTTGTGAGCGAATGTGGTGCATTATCGTGGTGCAACATCCAAGATTTGTCTCTCCACAAATCCGGCCTCTTTTGAAAAATACTCTCTCGCAAATGCTTCGTAACGCCTAAGTGCTATTCACTATTTGACTTTGCGGAAGGAATTCAAAGTGCACCACACCACGATAATCGAAGAAAACTGTGAGCATGACCTTAATGTGTGATCGACTTTGCCTTGGCTTTTTCGGTTCGAATGAGTGTTGACTTGTTTGCATGTCACCGGTAACTCGAGAAAGCATGTCCTCAGCAACCGCTTTTCGATGTTGTTTTTGCAAAAAAATTCAGCTATTTTGGAACAAGCCTTGCTGCGATGAGTCTCATCTCCAAAAGTTAGCGCAAGAGCTGAACATTTCACACGAATCAGTTCGTATGATTTTGGTCGATAATCGTACGAACTGATTCGTGTGAAATGTTCAGCCCTTGCGCTAGTTCCCTCAAGCTATAATCACGATTTTCAAGCACCAATTCCTTAACTTCAGCGATGTTTGCCTCAGTCACAGCCGTTCTTGAAGTGCTCGCGCGAGGCAAATCATTAACGCCTTGACGACCACTTTTGAATGCTTTGTACCATTCATCCACCTGTGGAACTGAGTCGTCGTAGGTTTTACCGAACATTTTCAACGATTCCGCCCACGAAATTCCGTTGGGAACACAAAATTTAATGCAAACTCTGCTCAACAAAATTATTCATTATAACAATCGAACAACGCACTTGAGGTAACCAGCACAATCAGCAGTTGTACACATACTAATTATAGACATAACCTCAAACTTGGCTTAATTGTCTTACAGTGGTGCCTGCTTAATGGCAAAAAGAAGTTTGACAATAAGCTTACGCTGTATTTCCCACTTCATATTCACGCTAACCTAGCGCCACTGGTTTCCTTACTATACTGTAGTACCAAGGCCGGAAATGGGTTTTGCACACAGTTTAAATGTTTTAGCTTTTATTTTTTTTCCTATTTTGTTTGTGAGCTCAGTAATTCAGTAGTAATTAATTCTTGAAATTAAACAATTTTGTATTACCTAATAATGTTTGATGTGACAGAAAAGGGCTATAGCTTTTGCATAATTGAGTTGCTTTTGTTATCCTAACACATCCTTAAAATTTTGGTGGGGCACATTAATATGAAGCCAGTTTTATATAAAAGAGAGCTCGTACAATATCACTAATGTTGCACTCTGTATATAGCATATAATTACTTTTAATTAAATGTAGAATTACGATTTGCTTACCAGACGACGATATCAATAGATGCACGTTTTATCTGTAGCTTGCGATGTTTTCGAGAAGCTTATTCCTTACAAATCAAGAAATACAGCTACCTACACTAGGAAGATTGAAACGTGACTTGTAACTTTATTTGAACAAAAATTGGCAGCTTGTTAAACATTTATAGCTTTCACATTGTGTTTATCTTTTTATTTTGTATAATTAGTGAAATATTGTATATTCAATACTATTTTACTTAAATCGCTTATTTTGAGTATTCGTGCAAAAAGGATTTATAAATAATCAAGCATGCTTTTGCTTCATTATTTACTAATATTAACAATTTTTAAAAGTATGTAATTAGAAAATCAAATATTCTTAGTATAATGTATTTAGATAGCTTCTAATAAACAAACTTGTTTAGCCCAAGAAGAACTTTTTCTAGTTTAGCCTTGATGAGAACAAAATAACAGGATACCTCGTATAAATCAATCGATTTTAGCATTCTAAACGCGATTCCCATTTAAGGAAAATTCAACAATAACTCGCTGAATACACTTCCAACATCATTGCAAAGATAATCGAGAAATTGAATTTAAAAAGGAAGGAATGCAAAAAAACTCTATTAAAGACGTGATTGATGGTGATAGAGTATATGGTAAAATATTGTGTGTCTCCGCTTCCAGTGCCGACATTGCCTCGATGAATCGGTAGCAGTTCTATTGTGCATAATACGATACGACACATCAACTTAGCACATAAATACCAAACAGCTATACGAACGAAAAGGGTCGGACAGCAAGATGTACATAATAAAAGATTCAGCAGAATAAAAATCTTTATGTGCTTTCGGAGACGGCATCTCTTGTTCTTTATTTTAAACAGATATCGTTCCTGAAATATAAAACCTGCTTTATTTCAGCGAGCTTAGAGCCGCATTCAGGTGATATCCATGTTGAAGGGCGCAGAAAACTCACATATCTTTGAGATACTTTACGATGTAATGTAGAATGTCGTGTTTATTTATATTTGTCAGATCTGAAACGCATGTTGAAGTGATATAATTATTAATTGTATCAAGAAAAATTCTTTAGGAAACATTTATATACATTTCACCAGAGACTCAGAAGATTCCTAATTTAAAATATAAACGTATCCTAAACTCGGGAGATATTTAGTTTTCCTGAGTGAATCTGACACCTATCTTTGGTTTTGTTTGTAATACGTAGGTTTGTAGATACTATAATTAACTTAATTAATTCTGAATAGGTACTTTAGTGAACTTGCGAGTCAATTTTTTTATTTTTGCAGCAGAAACAGAAGAGCGAATTGTTTTTGTAAAAGCCTCGGCAACAATTACAAATCTCTTTATTCGGGGGGTATCTTACAAGACATGAATTGCTATGGGAAGAGGAAGTGCTTGGCATGTGTTGGTTTAGCTCGAAGATTATTTGGCTTGCTATGAATTGTTGAACGATCCAGATACGAATAGGTCAAATAAATTATGAATGAAACCTCCCAAACCTACTGACACGCTTACGCAATATCTAATATGCAGACATATGACAGAGACCCACAGGTTATCTATTTATTATAATTATAATAGAAAAACGAATTTGTATTGCTAAATAGGCGAAATTATTTATTAAGTATACAATCGATATTTTCAATAAATATTTTACTTGTAATTTAATTAGTATTCACTTGTTGGAAATCCATTTTTCTAACAACATTCCATTTCCATACAGTGGCTTTGTCAAGTATACATATAATACTAACCTAAACTTAGGTGGTAATATCTGTTGACATTGGTGGGGTGGTTTTTTAAATAGGTTTAAAAGTTGCATATGTCTAATTGGTTATTTAGTAATAAGTTTGTGTTTTTGAATTTGTTGATTTCTGAACATTCTAAATTGTTTAAAAGGACACTTTTATTTTGTGTATGCAGAATTTTAAAATTGTCGTTGAAACGTGTTCACATTCTAAGAAATGTTTAACATAATGAGAGTCGGTGTTTGTATTTTGAAAGATCTCCTGTGTTCTTTAATTCTGGTATTAAAAGAACGACCTGTTTGACCTATATAGAATTTTTGGCAACTCCCACAGTTTAGACTCCCGACATTTCATCTTTTTCGGTTCTTCCTTTATTATTTTTGATAATCTTACCTACAGTGTTATTGGTTTTAAATGAAATGTTTATGTTTTGTTTCCTTTTTAACATTTTACTGATTCCCTTAGAAACTGAGCCTAAATAAGTTAAGGATCTGTATATCTTTTGTTCTTTGTTTTGTGTAGGGAAAGTAGAGTTTATAGCCTGTTTTAATAAATTCTTCTTTAATATGTTATCTACTATCATGGAATCAAAATTGTTATTCACCGCTATTTGTTTAATTTAATTAAATTCACTTTCGAAATTTTTTGTATTGAAGGGTATAGTTATTAGTCTATGTATCATGTTATGAAAAGCCGCTAGTTTTTGTTGTGTAGGGTGGTTTGATTGGTTATTTATTATAGAATCAGTGTGTGTGGGTTTATGATAGATCGAAAACTCATGTGTGTTATTGGATCTTGTTATAGTCAAATCTAGGAAGTTAATGGAATTATTTATTTCGATTTCCATCGTAAATTTGATATTAGGGTGGATGTTATTTATTACGTTAAAAAAGTTTTCATGTTGCCTATGTATTTGTGCCTGTGAAGGAAGCTATTATGTCGTTCACATATCTGTACCTTAACAAAGTTGTCTCTTATTCGTTAAATGTAGTATTAGAATGGTTTTTGAATCTAGGAAAGAACATGTGGTTAGAAAATTGAATATTAGCATTATTATTCTTGACTCTTTTATCTGAATTTAATAAATATTGAAGTTTACTTTTCTCTGTTATGTATTTGTTATGAAGGGTAGATCGGGCTTTCAGTCTGAATGAGTTGTCTAAACAATCAAATTCTATAGGGTCTATGAGTCAGTTCTGTGTGAATTACCTTTAGGTAGATGTTATCACTATCTCTGATGGCAAATCGATGTTATTTATCTTCTTTTATCCATTTAAGTTGGCCTATTCGTTGTCCTATTCTGGCCGACTTGCTTTTGTTTGAAGTTTTAAGCTTAATATATTGCGGGACTACTCCATGTGTTATACACTTGTTCAGGAACCAGATGTTTGGGTGGTTAAATTGCATCTAAGTATTAACCAAAACATTTTCGGAGAACATCAACATAAGAAACTAATTATGATTAACCGTCAACCACCTATTCAATATTCTCTAATTAAACTTCACAAAGATGGATTTCCGATTAGACCCGTAGTATCATATAATAACGCACCTTGTTACAAAATTTCCGAAAAAACTAATCAACATAATCCAAGACACTTGTGAATTCAAAGCGAAATACCACATTAAAAACTCATTGGACCTAGTAAATAAAATTAAGGACATATGTACAAATTATACACCACTGAAAAAGGTTTAGCTATGGGAAACCCTTTAAGCCCCATTTTAGTGGAATTTTTCATGGAGAAACTAATCCATAAACATACCCAAAATTTCATATACTGGTACAGATATGTAGACGACATAATAACTTGCTTCACAGGCACAAACAGGCAACTTTCCAATAACACATATAAGTTTTCGATCTATCATAAACCCACACACACGGATTCTATAATAAATAACTAATCAAACCACCCCACAGAACACAAACTAGCGGCTTTTCATAACATGATACATAGACTAATAACTATACCCCTCAACACAAAATATTTCGAAACTGAATTTAATTTAATTAAACAAATAGCGGTAAATAACAATTTTGACCCCACACGCAGAGAAATATTATCTTGAGTTAAAACAGACTGTTTTAGTTCAAAACAATCCCGTATTTGTATATCCGCAAAACTATATTGTGTTATCACAAGAATATTATTTTCTAAGAAAATTGTTTTCCCGCAAAACAACATTGTTTTAATGTAAGAATATAATGTATTTGTAAGACTTCCGTATGTCGACCACTGAATTGACGAATTTGGCAATTTAACGGAAACTACAGGTTTTACTGAGTCCAAAACGGCCCCCTTTTCTTGCGGAGATTAGTCTAAGAATCGTTCTAAAAAGTGTTATTTCTAGGTTATGTTTCGTTAATGTGAAAATCCTCGCAGAAATGTCAAAACACTAGCGAAACATAACCTAGAAATAACCCTTTTTAGAACGATTTTTAGGTATCTTAGACTGATCTCCGCAAGAAACGGCGGTCTGTTTTGGACTCTTAGTAAAACCTGTACTTTCCGTTAAATTGCCAATTCAGTGGTCGACATTCGGTAGTTTAGCCAATGGATTATTTACTTCAAGTACAACGTTTGCTGAAATTATTCCTCCGAATTCCCATGAACCTAAAATACACTTCACATAATGCATTATTAAATATGTACTTTTATTACTGCAAATGTCCACGCCTTAACTACAAAAAACTTATATGTATCTAATTCTAATTCTTACAAAATGGTGCACGCAGATAAAATGCACGCATAAACGCTGCATATACACATATAATCTCGAACGCAGCTGCTCGAAATTTGCAATTCAGCTATTTCACAAATAGGGAAGTTATTCAGATCAAATACGTATTTTACAAAAATATAGTCTAGATTGTATTAAACGCATTTACTTATTCTAAGAAAATATCTTTGAATCAAAACAGAAATATTCTAGCATTAAAAATATTTGGGTAAAACAGTATATTTTCCTAATTCAAGAACATTTTTCTCTGTGTGCATGATAGTAGATAATATATTAAAGAAGAATTTATTGAAACAG
>CM043018.1:117175620-117232465 GCA_023690525.1 Holotrichia oblita
GTTCTGATAGCCGGCAAACTGTCGGCAAATCACAGAAAATTTGTTGGAACGTCTAACCTGCCGTACGTGATCTTTAGTTCGAAGTTGTTGGAACGCACTTCTTATATTACGCATGTGCTATTCGATCACCGACCTGTTTCCAACGTGGTAGGAACAAACCTATTATTAACAGATTGAATTGAGGTTATAGTAATTTCCGGCTCATTGTGCATTTGTGTTTGTTGTTCGTGGTGTTTTGTCGTCTTGTAATTGTTTGTGTAATAACTATTATGGAAGGTAAATTTTATTCTAATGATTTACAAATTCAATGTATTTTGAAAGAGAATATTTAACGTTTTACTATATAATATTAAATGTTATTAAACAATGGAAATATATCATTAATTGTAATATATACGATATTTTTCCATTACAGCATCATCTTCATTATCTGTACCAAGCAGTTTTACTAAGAAATGTGTACATTGTAATGAAAGAGTCGAAGGAAAGCTTGTTATATCTCATTATAATAAACATTTAAACAATATTTCGAAAAACCTTCACGAGAAGAAACTTAAACTTGCAAAATATAATGAAAAACTCGAAAAAGACAAAAAAGAAGCAGCAACATACAAAAAAGAATTAAAACGAAATAAACTACAATTAAAAAGAAAGCGTCAACAACTAAAGAATAAGGAAGAAGAAATAAAGGATAAGGAAGAAGAAATGTTCGCAATAAAAGAAATGTTGACTGATACACAAAATGAGATCAAGCAAGTTGAAACTGAGGAGACTAAAGTATGTATTATTAGTTGATTATTCTTTGTACTTATTTTGTTTAATTTGTAGATGAATTCAGAATTCGAATTATTAGAAGCTGCAATTCAGGAGGAAGAAAATACAAGGTGTGAAGCTGGTTAGAGAGAAACTGAGGAATATATTGATGTTGTAAATTAACTAATTTAATATGTAATAGCATTCTTGTATTTTTTGGTATTACCAAAAGAATTATAATAAATATATTTGGGTAGACTGAGTGTATTTGTATAGATAAAAGAGCAACAAACAATGTACATAGGAATTTAAAAAAAAATCTGTACTTGATAAAGATATTAAATTTCGGCATTATAAAAAATGTTTGTTTGATCAGCAGGAATATTATCATAAACAATGCGTTATTAGGAGCTATGATCATAATATATATACTGAGGAATTAAATAAAAAATCATTGTGTTGGATAGATGAGAAAAAATGTATTCAAGAAGATTGGCTTGGGGGCATTGGAGAATTGAAAACAATTGATATTTATTGTACTTGTGTAAATTTATAATTTTTATCAACAATGACTTTTATTGGAAAGAACTTTTCTTTTTTCATCATTTGATAACTAATTATGTAATTAAACATGATATTTATTTTATCTATATAGATTTTATTTATTTTATATTTCTTATTTTTTACAAATACTATATAGTCAAATGAATTTGTTGGAATGTTCTCAAACTTTGAAATATTTGTAATGAGTAGAATTTTATTTATTGGTAGCTTAGGTAGTGAATTATATGATTTTATCTACTTCATCGGATCATTATTAAGCGAATTAATTTCCTTCAAATAACTTTTGTCAGAATCCATTCCAATTTATTTATATTTAAAATAATTATGTAACTATTTTATTTTCTATCATTGAATTTTTTAGCGAAAAGGTTATTAATACACTTCTTTGACGTTGGATATTATATTACTAGAACTATTAAGTTTACATTACGTTCAATGTTTACGTTTTATGTTGCGTTCGCTACAGGGTGAAGGCGAAACACCTCTCGATACCTCTCAATCATTCATATGTTTTAACGTTATGTTTTATATACATACATGCTTACGTTAACAAAGACATGTTGATGATGATAAAGTAAGTTTTGAATATTAATAAAATAATAAAACTAGAAAATATAGTTATTTTTAGAGGTTCACGATTTCGTGGTATTTCAAAACTTGAATTTTTTATGTAATTTTTATAATTGAACCATAATTGATAAAATGCTATGAATGTAATTTTTTTTTGAAACATAACCGACTGTCCCAGTACTGGTAAATGTGCCCCTACTCTGGTAAAATATGATATCATTTATAAATTATAGTTTGGGGCTATTTTTTCGAAGAAACTAATATTAGGAAAAATATCTGAAAAAGCAAAGATGATTTGGACTTTCTATATTTTCGTTTACGTGTTTATAGTTTATGAGTTTATTAGTTTATTACCAAAAAGGCTCTTCTTAGTGACATTAAATTACTTCCGTTTATGCTCAAAGTACAAGACTATTTGTCTGCAAAAGTACGTATTTTTAATTTCATTTTTGTGTTTGATAGAAATTAAAGCAAAAAATAAAGCTAAATTCAATACAATTTTCAAGATAAGTATGTGTGTTCTCGCAAAAATGTTGACACTCTTTTTTTTAATTTTTAAAAATACGAAACTTTTTTAATCAACATAAATCATTCTTTTAATATTACTATAACGATATTTAAAACATAATTTAAAAATATTAAATTTATTCAAAATTGTTTTACATTTATACTATGATTTTAAAGCCAATACATCAAACTCTATTATAAAGAATAAACTAATTTGTTTATTTTTAAAAGATCCAGTAATTACTTTAATAATAATTAATCAAGAAAAACACAACTTAATTTGTTGAAGTTTCAAGGTAAAACTAAACCAACTTCTATTTTGTAAAATTTGCATCTTTGCTTTTGTTGTATTTGTAATAAATTATTATGGTTGACTTTAGATTATTTATTAATTGATTATAAATTAAAATTATTGTAATTTCCGAAGTTTTACACCAGGAGGTAAATTATTGATTTCATGGTCAACCTTGAAGAGAAATGTTCGAATTTATATCGAAATCCGGTAACACATATGATCAACAGCTAAAAAGGAACAAACAAAGAAGAAATCTAAATAACAAATTTATGCATCAACCAAGGTTATACTTGAAGATATTCAAATGAATAAACGTATTTGCATCCGTATGTATATATGCTATTAATAAAAAATGCCACTTACTTTATAATTATTGTCATTAATTGGAAAACGATAAAATCGCTTTCTACAATTAATAAAACAACAACAATTCATATACGCATTAATCTTTCCATATTTTCAAAGAAGTTATCGAAATATAAAGTCTGCGCAAAATAAGAATATGGAGATAATTAATTTCAAGGCACGACCAGACACCAGCTGATTATCTGCCATATTAAATGAAACACGTCTCTTTTATTATACCATACGTGAATTACGAAACATTAACTGGTTTATAATAATTACGTAACAATTTGTAAATAATACAGTCAGTTACACAAGACAAGAAAGTGTAGTATATGTATGTAGGTGATTCATTTACAGACCACGTGTTTGAGTATTTTATGCAGAACACTCACACATGTATCGCTTTCAAGTTCATTGTTTATAGAACAATTATTAGATTCAATACAAAGAAACATAACACCTTTAAATTGGGATAGTTTTAGTAATTTTCGAAAGGAAAACATGCAAATTTCCAAAAGCGAATTGTGAAATTTAGAAATTTTTATCATAACCTTTTGAGTCTTTCATATGATGACTTTCAGATACGTTATTGAAATACAGAATGTTAAATGCCGTCTATAATTGCAGGTTAATTACAATCGAGAAATATAGAGAAATATTTAGTTGTATGAAAGACTACAGTTTAGTTTGAGGAATGCTATTGTAGTGCTAAAAGTAGAGCACAAGAGATACCAATCGTCGATAAACCGGAACAAATTAACATAATAAGATGTAACATCTACAACAAACAAATTATAATCGCACAAAAAAGAAAGTACAAGCAACTACATAGTTATTTCCAAACGATGAATCATTCATTCATATCTGCAAAACTAATATCAGACATCATCACAATTATAATAAGAAAATGATCAAGACAATTTGTATACTGACTATATGGATATCAATTTAACAATCATAGTTGTTATGCAACAAAAATAAGTAGTACATATTCGTAATAATCATGTTTTCCTAAAATTACTTCATCAGCAGAACACATTGACCATTCAATATGTCTAATATAGAATTAAAACATATAGCCATGCCTATCAACAAAAATGTTTAAGAACAAAGAACATAGAATTATGTTTACAACCTTATGAAAAATATTAAAACACTTGCTCATTTTATATAATTACATGAATAACTTAAATTATTATTTATTTTGTCAAGCTCTAACAATTCTCTTCAAGGACTAGGAAAAGAAAACCTAATCAAGAGAATAATTTAATAAAATTCAGGAGTGAATTAAATTATAATTGACACTTAATATCAGTTCTAGAATTTATCGCGTTGTGTTCCTTTTTGATATATAATTTTTCGTAATTGTTTAATTTCAGTATTTTCGAAATCAAAATTATGTGGTCCATTTCTTTCGACTGCTTAGGCAATGCAATTTCAGTGGCCATGTTATATGAAGCAGCATATTGATGGTTTCTTTAAATATTGTAAAGTAAGCGCCGATATGGCATTTATTACAGTCTTTGTAGTCGATATTACTTTAATTATCTTTTTTAATTGTTTTTTAAATAGTTAATGTATATATAAACAAGTTAGTGTAGTAATAAGTTTTTATTGTTATTAGATATAACAGTTAATTTAATATATTATTCCTTTTCTTATGCAAATCTTTTGGATAACTATTTTGCGCTAACATTGAGCTAACTTTGCTTAGTAGCTTAGAGCTATTAGGGGGATGCTAAGGTATGATATTATTATTATTCTAAAATCAGAATGTGCTAATTTAATAACCCTGGTTAACTAAACTGAGTATTGATTAACCGAACTATTTGAAAAATAGTTAAACGATTTTGAATTAAATATAAATTGTCTACATTTAAAAGAAATATGGAATTGGAACACTAAACACTTTAACCCACTAAACACCAAACAAGTTTTAACTAAAACACTGACGCATTTCAACAGCAATGCTGTCATTATCAAGGCGATAATAAAACTGTTTAGTGGGTTAAAGTGTTTAGTGTTCTACTTCTGCACAAAGAGATCCAGTGAAGAACTTCGAAATATGGAATTCTTTTTCAAATATAAATTTTAGATTATCGTGATATAAATTAAATATTTTTGAGTTACACACACCGGCAAATTTAAAGGAACAGACATAAAATCCAATTATTTTCTTTATAGTATTACATATTGTTATTATTTCTCAGATAATCTCCTAGTACGAAGTTAGGTGCAGTAATTGAAATGTGTTTACAGAGGTTGTACCATGTGAAACCTGTTTAAGAAGAGAAAAACTTGAAGATGTCAGACTCAAATAAAATACTGGTTTTAAACAGAATAACTTTATTCTACATTTTGGACTTGTTTAATCATTTAACGCGCTTTTCTTTTGCTTCAATAGCGTGTGTTACCCCCACGAGCTCTTACAACTGCAGTCATTCATCTTCCCATACTTCGGATGAGGCCATCGATCAGTTCTTGTGGCAATCTGTTACATTCCTCAATCAACGCAACTCTTGCTTCTTCTCTATTTTGAACAGCAGGAATTCTTGACCTAAATCTGCCGAGCATGTCCCACACATGCTCGATAGGGTTCAGGTCCGGAGAACACGCTGGCCAGTTCATGGTTGTTATACCCACTTGGTTTAGAAAGTCAGTTACACAGTGGGCGATGTGTGGGCGCGCATTGTCGTGCATTAAAATGAAATTTTCTCCAATATATGGGGCAAAAGGTACCACATGATCTTGGAGAATATCTCTGATGTACCTATCTGCAGTTAACGCTTCGCCATCAATCACCACTAACTCTGTGCGTGTTCCCAAACATATGCCGCCCCATACCATAATTGAACCTCCGCCAAAAGATACAGTAGTAGTAAAATTAAATGGTGCATTTTGTTCTCCTTGGCGTCGTTACAATCTTTCCCTACCGTCAATTGAATTTATACAGAAACGGCTTTCGTCCGTGAAGAGAACAACTTGACTCCACTGATTATCATTCCAATTTTGATGTTCTCGACCAAATTCTACTGGCTCTACACGATGGTGTCTCTGGAGTCTTGGGGCTTTTATTGGCACATACGACTTGAGACCACTCTCTCTAAGTCTTCTTCTTACTGTGCGCTCACTTACGTTGGTTTCACGAACATCCTGCAGTAGGATTCTTGTTTGAACTGCCGTTTAGCGTCTGTTTCGCAGTGTTTGTAACGTTATAAAACGATCATCTGCAACCGTGGTTGAGCGTTTTCTGCCTTGCCCTCTTCTTCTCTCATGCTGCCCGGTTTGCCTCCAACGACTTACACTACGATGGATGGTTGATTGTGATTTACCAAACATTCGGGCAACGTCTCTGTATGTCCGACCAAGTTCGATCATTACTACTGCCCTAGCAATATCAGTTGGTACTAAATCACTCATTATTACCTGGTTTTTGCAATGCAAACAATACAACAACAAGAACAAATAAAAAAAAAACAAATTTCAACAAACCCGAACAAATTAAACTGATTACTTAACAACAACTTAATTGTTATCTACAGATAATACGTGTCTAAAATGGAAGATACAACACACAGGTTTGAAGTTTTGACATTTAAAACTTCAATTGATTATTGGAACATTCAAAGCTATCTAGATATAGGCTATAAAATAATAAAATTAAGAAATAAACTAAAATTACAATCCGTTCCCCTAAATTTGCCGGTGTGTGTATATAGAAGGTTTTTATGACAAAAAAATTCAGGCGTTGTATACATTGATTCTTATAATATAATTGATGTAAACAAACATTTTATATACCAAGTTGTTGTCCACTTAGTATATAAAATGTTACTTACAGACTATAATAATTATATATTAATTATGGTGTGATTTCAAGGACTGTGAGCTCGTAATATACAGATAAAACATCGGTATCACTAACACTACAACTTTCGATTGATTGACTTTTCGGTTGATGATGAGAACCCAAGCGTTCTCTAAACACGTGTCCCGAGTAATCAATCACGTTAAAAAATCTTTTATGCAACCCGAAAGACAATCCTGAGATGAGAGCGAATTTATAAAATTGCATGCAAAGACTGTGATCAAATTTATATTGGACAAACAAAACATCTAGCCCACTTTCGGTATGGAAGAAAGGAATCGTTCGCAATAGCACAACATTTAACTGAAAAGGGACCATCGATTCTTGGAAAATCGGTCTTGTACGATAATTAAAAAAAAAGACGGTCCCTTTTCAACATGTGTTAGCAATTAGTTCGGTCTATGTAAAGAGTCGCATGCAATGCTTGTTTATACTAGAAAAGGGGGATGTTTATATTGATAGTTTTAATTTCATTTATCTATTCGGTTTTTGGTTAATGATGAGAACCCATGCGTTCTCGAAACACGTGTCCCGAATAATCAATCAAAAGTTGTGGTGTTGGTAATGCCGATGTTTTATCTGTATATTTATTAAATTTTTTTGTAGATTATTAGCGCATTGAAAACCCTTTTCAATTACGTATTGACTTGATTTGCTGTCGACAACGTTCAAAAAGAATTTCTTAATCGCCTTGGCTGTTGTCAGATTGTTAACGGTGCTGAATTCGAACACTTAATGTTAATGTTTATAATATTTATTCAAATATTTTTCGATTTTAATCTTTACAATAATTTTCCTTCAAAATTTCTTTAGGTAACAATCTTGCCGTTTGTGAAAATATCTGTCCTTTCTAATTCTATACGAGAGCTTAAACTTTCCGAACTTAAAGTACTGTCCAGTGGCTTTTTTAGGCATAAACCAAGAGTTTACAAGCTTGTGGCATTCAGGCTTACATTCGAAATAAAAAAATATGGGATCCCATCATTTTTATCAAATCCTGTTGTTCTAAATCTTTAAACTTTATCAAATAAATAATTTCTCGAGGCAGATCGTTTTGCTACTTACAATTCAGTTCAGATAGTCCTCTTTCACATGCAACAAAACCTTCTGCCAAACCTCCTTGTTAATAATATGGCAACTATTGTATTATACAACACTCTAGAAATCGCATCGAGATATTATCTTCAAAATCATGATACAAGATCCAAAATTTCGCAAATCCATTCAAGTTACATTTACTTTAAAGAAAAAATGCCCAAGAGCCTACCATTACATAGCAAAATACCTGGGGATATATCTAAATCAGCTAGTCGCTTATCGAAAACAAAAAACTTAAAGTTAGAACTCAAATTGTACTAATATAATGGCTTAGTGAAATAAAATCATAATTAGATATTAAAGGAAAATTGGGGCAAGACTGTACTCAAGCCAAACTAGGCAATGGAATCCAGCCAATACAATCTAGTAGTGTTGCCCACGGATTATCACCAACTCATTTTGGTGTATACCAAACACATTTACAGAAAGAGATCTATAACGTAGTGACACGGTTCAGTAAGATCTATAAAAGAAATGAACAAACAATCATTGAACTGTGCTAACGGGTGTTCTATTCGATACATCATCAACGAATCATGGATATCATGAATATATGATCAAAATCATATTTCCCTAGACTATTGCACTAATAGATCATAATACATATTATTTAGAGAATCTGATATATTTGATTAATTTCATCTAAATCATTCAACATTTTCTATAAATATTCTTACTAATTACAACGTTTATTTGTATTTGTTTTCAAACAACGTTGATTCTTCTACGTTTTATTTCTTCAAATTGATAATTAGCAAATAATGATAAGTAACATTTATTATTCAATTTTTAACGGCATAATTTAAGTATTTAAAATGACGAACATTGCATTTCTTTTAATTAAAGCCTATTAAAAATGAATTAATTATTTTCTTATTTAAAACCAGGAAACTTTATTTTAAAAAATAAATAATCTACCGTTTTTACAATACAACTTAAATGCTAAGAGAAAATTTTCAATGAATGGGTTGCGTGAACTATACGGTTAAAATGATTTAACAGGTGATAAACAAGATAATAAATAGAAAGCGATAGAAAAACATTTTTTCTATGTTAATATATACAACAAAACAATAGTAATATACATACTTGTTGAAAACTAGTAACGTGAAAGTACACGGAACATCAATATAAGTAATTATGCAATAATAATTAGGAATTACGAGATGAGTAGCACACAAGGAAAGGTCAACAACGATTACATAACTGACAAAACGAATTAACGATGATATATTACAGATTCGCACGAAATAATCTGAATATTCTTGTTATTTCTTAAAGAGGTCTATTTTACACAAGTATAGATTTGTTCGTTGGAGATATCTCCAAATTTCTACCTCGATTCGAAAAATATACGAGTATAGGATAAAAATAAATATAAACAGGACAATTACATAATAGAGCCAATTCATTCAATTCATTCATTCTTTTTAAATTATTAGATATTCTTGTTATGTACTAACTTATTATTATGATAAAATCAATACCAGACTAACTGGAGACGAGGTAAACGAAGTAACTCTCTCCAAAGAAAGTTGTGAACACGACAATCAACAGCACGATGCTAATATTGTGATAATTAATTAGGAAATAATTAAAGATTAGAAAATGTAGGTTCTTTAAATATGTAATTTTGCAAGAATTTTTAAAAAATCTAGGTTTCTATATTAATAGTTAGCATGTCCGGGAGATATTAGAATAGACAAGTGAACGCAAGCAAAATTGTTGACTGTACCGCAAAAGAACACGAACACAAACCTTCATATTAATAATAAAAATCGGCATAATTTTAGTATTTAAGAAAACTCTCAAAAATGTACGTATGTAGTTGAACGATTGATTTAAATGCATTTGTCTTAAAACGTTTAATTTTTATTATATGGTTAGTGAATCAGTATAATTTGATACTGTGCACAAATGAGAATCGCAGTCACCTTTTCTAAGATATCTTGATTTTTAATTTATTACCGATTCTGTTCTAGACAATGACATAAAGAAAATATTATTCAGTATAGGACCAGGATTTCTTTAAGGATTTGGAAGGATCCTGAAATGATAGATATCTCTCAAATTGCAAAAATGTTGATGACAACATTTTAGAGGACAACAAAGTTTACCGTATGAACAATTGTGCTTGTGCGAAGATGAGCATTCATCCAATGATATATATGAAATTGTATGCCAAAGAACCAATTTTGTTGAAGTAAAAAAGTTTGTACATTTCAACAATAATTCCATATTATCAATATCAAATTAGAACAAAAGTGACAAACTATTTAAAAGACGTTCACTTATTGAGACTCTAAATAGTAATTTCAAAATATTTAGCTTCTTCGATGCAATCTTACTATTCTTGATCAAATGGTTCGTTGCTTTAGACATCATTTTCTAAAATGACATGCAAGAGGAAATCCAATTACATTTGTTTTCAAAATGTAGAACGGAATATCAATGGATCATATGGTCATATTTTTACCAGCATGAAACTCATGACACACAAATTTTGGACGTATAAAGACGACTGGTACTAACCGAATGAACAAACTCGTTATTATTGATTCTCTCATACGACCTCATAGGTTGTAATTAAAGAACCTTATTCTGCAGAATAATTTTTTTTTTTTTTTTTTTTTTAATGTGTGGTGGGTGCTTAGTTGCAGTGACTCCGTAAGCTGTATTACTTGTCTGGCTATCACTGCAACTCTTGCGGTGTAGTTTAGTGTGTGTAAGTTGTGTTTTAAATGGCTTTGTGACAGCATCATATCGCCTTTTATGATGCCGCGCTGTTAATCACTTTGCTGCCAACAGCGAATGGCAAGTCGATCTGGGATTAAACTCTCTGAAAAAATGTCACCGTCCCTCCAGAGAATTGAACCCCGGCACCTATCGTCCTCTCACAACAATAGTCAGCCGCCTAACCACTGCGGCCATCGACCCGTTTTATTTGGCTATTTTATTGCCATTCCATAAATATGCGAAACCGTGATTTTCACAATAACCCACTCCGAGAGATCTACCGGAAAGCCCAAAAATGCCACAAACTTTCAGAATTCTCACCTATAAATCTCTCATGTTACCGTTCTCTCTAGCAATAAAGAATTTGTGAGTTCTAATAATCTTAGAAAAAAGAACTAAATATTGGTGTTTTCAATTGATTTTTAATTATGTATCCTATGCTACTACTATCCTAGATACAGCACTGACTCGTCGACATATACCCTTGAATAAATCCTACAATGAACAAACATACAGACGTTCAAAAGTTAAAAAAAAACATGACATAAAATTTTGTAAGCTTTCCTGATGACTTCCTCTGTAAAGTAAATGTAATCCAACATCAAATACACTTTTAATACGAGTTTGTACTAGTTATTAGGTGGTTCTTAGCCATTTCTTTTTCGTAAACTCGTTTTATTACAGTAACTAACTAAGGGCATAATGCAACGAAATCTTTTGAAAAACTGCAATGCTATGGAGACAATGACTCAAGTGTTAGTGGTAGTTTAATGCATTCTCAGAAGACCAAGTCTCGGTTGAAGATGTACAAGGTACAATTATCGATCTTGTGTTTTATGATCACACCAGCTTTCATAAAACTTTGATCCAAGAACTGTAAATGCGAAAATTGAACAATAATAATAATTAGACGTAAACATGTTTCGACCGTTTTAGGGTTCATTAAAAATAGCCCCCATTGTCTGGAACATAAAGTTACCACCTTGGATTTTTAATTATTTCTCGGAAATAAAGAAATCCATCAACTTACGTGATTTGCTTGTTTTCATAATTGCAATTTGGTCCATAATAAAGTTATGCCTGAAGGTCATAGGGGAAATGAGTATGTTTACTGAGAAGTCCTAATTTTTCTTTTGTCTACGATTGGAAATTCACCTTGAACGACAACGTTTTGGAATATCAAAAAACCGTGGAAAGGCCTATAAACCTGGAGCTGATTCACGTTATTTCATAAGTCCATATAGCGATGTGTGAGTTGAGATTTAATAAATTTAATTTAGAAAGTGATACTTATAATTAGAAGAAGATCAAGACAATGTACAGAAATAAATTGGTGGATTATGCTTATCAAAAAATGAAAGCAAGTAGTGATTACTTAATTGTCGGGAGACATCAATTTCGGGTAGGATTTTGTTTTTATTTTTGATGGGTACTTAGTTGCAGCGGTTTCTTAAGCTGTATCGCTTGTTTGACCATTATGTAACTCTCGCGGTGTAGTTTTTGTGTGTATAATTGTGTTCAAATGGCTCTGTGACAGCGTTATACCACCTTTTATAATGCCGCGCTGTTAATCACTTTGCTCTCAACAGAGAATGGTATTATAGTATTAAAATTTAAAATATTAGGGCGAGGATTACCCAGCTACGAAAAAGAGTGATGTAGAAGAGAGATATTTAGTTTTACACTAACTAAGTTTGGTCCATTTGCTATTTGAATTATTACATAGAAGCATGATAGAATTCTTAACGAAAAAAAGCAGGACCGTAAAACATTCATCAATGGATGAATAACGTGTATAATGAAGATTTGTCGTCATATTATATGGTAAAATTTTGGTCCAAGCAATTTCTACAGAATAAATAATCAATTAAAGATCGTCCAAGATCCGGAAAGTCTATCGGAGCAAGAACAAAGGAAAAGATCAAGAAAGTCTACACTCGAACAAAAATTTATTGACAACAAATTTGTAATTCAAATTTAAGGGTGGAGCTGAGGGAAAAAGCTTTTTTTCGAAAATTTATAACAAGGTTCTGTATAATGGGGCTACGTCAAATTCCCAGAATAATAAACGACAAGGACGCAAAATTTATGGCAACAGTGTTTTGGAATACAGAAGGAATCTTGTTAATTGATTACATGAAAAAAAGCTCGACAATTACAGTGGACATACATATATAAAGAAACACATCGAAATCTCTACATTTTTCATATATTTTACGGAGTTAGAAAAATATTGAAATCATTGCACGTAACGCTTTAATTAGAGGTCAAATACGATCTTACACATTTACATATTGAGTACTACAATGCCGACAAATAATAGATGTCAATAGCAATGTAGAAAAAAAAACTGTTTATGCAAAGAAATTTGCTTTGTTTAACCTTCTAAATCGTCTCATTGTCATTTTATCTCTCTCCGAATACAGTATTAGTAATCAACGGGTCAGTCAAGGCTTTCATCAAGGCTGGACCACCATTAGTAGTTCATATGGCGATGTAAACAATTAATGTAATGGATTTAAAACTTGTTTTTACGACAAAGTAGTATTTTATGCAAACTTTAATTCGAGATGCTTTAATCAGTATTTTGCCAATTATTTTTAACCAATAACTGATTCTGAGAACCCTTTAAGATCCTTCTGAAATCTCATCCTGAGTAAATGCCATTAGAAGATTCAAACCGCCAAATCGCACAAATTATTGATATTCTTAATTATAAATGCGTGTGCAACTATAACAGGTATACAGTATAGAAGGATGGCAAATAATTAAAACACAAAACGATAAATACAGGAAATACGTCACTGACAGTAGAAATGAGACAGAATAATAAAGGAAAACCTCTGAAATGATGATACAATATAAGTTAGAATATCAGAAGCAATAATCACAAATAAAAGTCAGTCACGAAGAAGATAATACGATAAAGAATCTTTTTATTTTATTCAGTTGATTTATTGTCTAACTATCATTACTACGTTATAAGAAAGGAACTAAGTATACATACAATTTACTAAAAAGATACTACTTTATTTATTAAATGCCTAAAGCAAGACATAGTAATTGCAATCACAAAGTATTACGATAATAGTTAAACTGGAATGGAAGACATAAAGATAATTTGTAATCATTTGAGGTAGGTCCATAAAACGAAACGAGTCAATCGATTACATCTTGCAAAAAACTTAAAATTACGAAATCGTCCTTGATATTTTCCCAGATTTATATTGGTACTTATGTATATTGTCGTCATGAAATGCTTCAACGTTTAATGAAACTTAACTGGATAGATTTAAATGTAATAGTATGCAAAATTTACTACCTGTTAAACAAAGAACAAGCAGTTAAAAGCAGCTTTGATAATTTTAGCTCTTAAGTTAATTATCACTATGGCAGTAACGAATGAACTTGTTATTACAAGCACCACAATAACATAAACGTTTATTAAAAACTGCAATAAATAATTAAATATGTTAATTATTCGAAGGTGAAACAATCTAGCAAATAAAATCCTTAAAAAGCTTTTATAAAAACACATTTTGATGTATTAGTATATAAATATACACACAACCAAAAAAAAGTACAAAAAATATACAAGTTTTGTAATTAGTCGTTCTTCTATTATCTTGCCAAGTGACTAGAATTTTAATTTATATGAAAATGTCTGCATATTTATTTCGACTTTTAGATTACATTTTGCCAATAAACGTTTTCTACATGTTCGTGTTCATTTTGCTTTAATTGTTTATCTTGAAGTAAATATTTTACATTTTCCAGTTTATTTCATGTATTCCCGCTATTATTGAATTGTGACAGTGAAACAACTTCATCTAGAACTAGCATCTTTGTTTCTATTTAACCAAAATCATCTCGCAAGGCAAAAACGCAGTACGCTGCATTAGTTCTCTCCTCTTCAAGTACTCATTCTGGATAATTGTACGTAGGAATTCGATTCTAATTGTTACAATAATGGGATTCTAATGTGTCTAAATACAGAAAGCGAAAGTATTATTATGACAACTATACATATAATTATTAAAATAAAACGATTACAAGATGAACTTAATTAATCTACAAACAAAAATAAGTTTAGTACAATGAAATTATGAATGTACAGGTCGACCAGAATGCTGTGGCCGTAATCTATTGTTAATGTAACAATATAACAAACGTGAATGGATAGATGCGCCTCTTACTTCAGCGCGTTAATTACAACTAAGTGCTGCAACATCATACCATGGGATTCTGGTCGGTAGTAAAAATGGCATTGGTAGTTTATGAGGATTTCATATAAGGCTCCTGTACAATCAAGGTGCATCGTAGTTTGATCAACAAATTTGAAAAAAAAATAGGCCCTGTAATCGAGCTTTTGAAATCAAACAGACCAAGAGTTAATGATCCAAATTGTAGTTCATCATGATAATCAAAACACCAATATTAAGTTGTTACAAATCGATAGTATTAATGTAAAATCAAAACGACTACAAATACCATAAAAGACGGCTTGGAAAATCCAGAACAGAAGAAGGCCAATTTAGCAATTTCGCCAATAATAGTTCAGATTTCTTTTTGTTTGTGGTGAGTGCAGTTGCAACGGTTTCCTAAGCTGTATTATTTGTCAAATTCACCACTGCAGTTCTCTCCGTCTAAATTCTGCGTATAAATGTGTTTTCGTAGCTTTGTTAGACTACCTTGTCGTTAATTATGTCCCAACAATAAATGGTAAGTACTACCAGGTTACCTATGTAACGAGACGTGCCACAAGCGCCATCAATAAGATTCAAAACCCGAACCATAAGTACTGCATTACCTATGACCAGCATCTCTTACCTCCGCGGCTATCAAGCTCTTTGAAATTGCACTCTGCATTTAGTCATCAAGTGAATTTGTAAACCGTTGAGTATAAAATCCATGCACAGGCAATCATTCAAAAGAGGCTTCATAGAACAAGCATTTTTTTCGAGAAAATAGAGGTAAACTAAAGATTAAGATATTACTCCAAAGTTGCAAAACGTGGACGCACTATTTGTATGTAAAATGCACTCCCTTTGTTCATTGCTATTTTTGAAAATCGTGTTTTAAGTAAAAATTTTCAAAATTCATTTTTTATTGATTTTTGTTGTTGGCCAAATCTCTTGAATCTGTATAATATGTTGAAATACGAAGAATAGCCTTCGTATTAGAAAGTAAGGAACGTTTTGGAATTAAAAAAAAACCAAGTATAAGAAAAACTTTTTGTTATATACATGTGAAAGACGGACTAACATACTACTTTTCAACATAATCACCACGCAAATTCAGGCACTTATCATAGCGGTGAACAAGCTTTAAAATTCCTGTGTCATAGAATTCTGCCGCCTGTGATCTCAACCACTCACTGACGCGTACTTGGAGTTCCTCATCGTCGTCAAAACCCTGTGTTGCTTCATTTTCGGGAATAAGTGAAAAACACTTGGAGCAAGATCTGGACAGTAGGGGAGTTGAACGAGTCCAAAAGTTCTTGCGTACAGTTTGCCGTGTGAGGCCGAGCATTGTCATGAAGAAGCAAAATTTTGGATGGCAATTTTCCTCGGCGCTTGTTTTGGATAGCTCTCCTTACGTTTTCCAATGTTTGGCAGTACCGCTCAGAGTTTATTGTAGCGCCACGCTCGAGAAAATCAATAAGAAGAACACCTTGCTTGTCCCAGAACACTGTTGCCATAATCTTCCTTGCCGACAAAGTTTGCAAACATTTTCTTGGTTTTTTAGGGGAACTTGTGTGCCCCCACTCCATGGACTCTAATTTGGTCTCACAATTCACACGTTTCACTCAGGTTTCGTCTCCTGTTATGATTCGATCCAGTAGCGCATCTTCATGACTGTGGTAAGCCGCCAAAAACGTCAAAGCTGCCAACATTCGTTGTTCTTTAGACTTGTACGCGTCCCCACTTCTTAGCGAATTTTCGCACCTCTTGCCCCTTCCCGCCGTCATTTATCCTATCTCTGAAATGAACCGGTATACATATAGTATTACATTCTACATACATATATACTCCTTCTCCTCTTGGCACTTTTAAATAGGCAATAGTCGGTTTGATAACGAGATAGTGCTGTAACAAAGTCATTGAACATATTTACACACACACACACAGACTACGGCTTACACGGTAAGAGTTGAAGTGTAAGATACGCTAAACAAACCAGCTAGCATCCACCACGGATAAAAGAAAATCAAACTTTAAAATCTAGATACCTCAAAACTATCGATATCAGTAATTTGTGTGTATAAAGTAGTAGTAGAGTAGTAATGTTACTGGATAATGACCTTGCGTCGCCTTATAAATGCTAAATTGTCGTATATTAATTTAATTACAACAATTATTATTAATTTAATTGCAACCATAAGGTAGCGATTGCAGCTTCTGCGGGGTGAAGGATGAAAACCCGGAACATCTGAAATCTAACTGTATCGCTATCACGAAAACCCGACCGAAATATCACGGCAAAGACGTCATATACGAAGAAGAAATACCTTCCCTGAAACCATTACAGTTATTGTAGTTTATTAAAGCTATTAGACTGGATGGGACGCTCTGAGGGCAGAAAAACCCCAGCAGCTTTCGGCTCATGTTCCAGATGGTTGCCATAGGAGTTACAAAAATTAATAATACTAACAAGTCACCGAGACGATAGTAAAATAAATGGATTTCTTATAAGCCCGAAAAAACAATCTCAAAATGTTTCGACGATTGAGAAATAATTATAACCGATGATCTTAGTAATTCATTTTGATATTCAAAATGAAACAAATACCGGGGAATGTCTATAGTTTTAGCCAAAAAACTATCATAGAAACAAAGTGTATTTTAAAGATACCTAAATGACCTTTCAATTGGGAATTTTAGGAAATTTAGATTAAAATATAAAAAAAAAACACCTTGATTTAATAAAAAAAAAGTCATCACAATTCATCACATTGAGATAGAATAGAACTGGTAAATACAATACCTAACCGAAGTAGCAGAATGCACAAGACGCTAATAAATTGAAAGATGACATTCCTTAGCAGAGTAGATGTATTATTATCTTTTAAGCGATCATTTTTTGTTTGTCGTGCGAGTCGTTGGATCTACTTGCAGGCAGTTTCAAAATAGTATAGTATACATATTTCATTCTACTCTGCGACAGGGGAATGGTTGTATATAATTTCACGCATTGCATTAGAACTAATAAACATTAATTTAGAAAACGTTGAATATTACTAATTAATCTTTTTGGGTGTGTTAACATTCGAACATTTTGACAGAATTCAATAAACCAAAACACTGTGGCATCCGAAGGAAAAACGCTATTAACATAGACGTCTAACACCTGATTTTTATATTAATATTCTATAAGAACACCCTAGTCTAATGACGTAACTAAAAGTATACCAAAAACTTCATTTGAATAATTCAGGTGTGGCAGCACGCCTATCGCATTTTTCATTTTGCAAAAACAGAGTATATCTCACAAACTAAAGTATAAAGAAAAACAGTGTTAACTATACGAAATACTACACCCAGTATATTATCCTAATTATACGCTCGAATTATCGTAATTACAATATCACTGCGCAAGTAATATAATTCCGTAGTTGTAGCAAGAGTTTACGCTAAAGAAATAGTGCAATTGTAGAGAAAGCCCGCCATGTGTTGTAATAACAACAAACAGCCGAACATATCCATTGTTTACTGTAACAATTCATGTGATAATTTAATAAATACCGCGGTACATCCTTGCGCGCTATTTTCGTCATCAGATCGTGTAAAAACCTCCATCCGTCTTCCTGGAAATAAACTTCGAGTGTTGCAACAATAATTGCAACAGAATGTTTGAATTAATTTAATGGAAATTTATTAGCTATATGTCTATTACGATAGTGATACAATTTTTTTTTCCATTATTTTTTTTTTGTTATTCAGTTGCAGATTACATTGCACGTTTTATCGGAGGAACGGTATTTAGCAGAGGGAGCTGTTGCGCCACCACCATGGGCGGATCCCAAGGTTAATCCGTGCGCTACTCAACCACGAGGTTGGCAGTTATTGTATTGGCCTCCTGATGGAAAATGTTATAAAATATTTAAGGTGAGTGTTCATGTATAGTTTGTTTCACAATATCGAAATAAATGCTCTAAGTGTACGGCAGTGTTTGTAGATAAGTGTCAATTCTTTTGCTGAGTTTACCCTAATTAACGGTCATAACTGATACTGATCACAAATTGCTATATATATATGGAGGATGATTTAGGGAACTGGTTAATTAGAAGGTGGATTTACAAGCAAGATCTGATGCTGACATTGTGAAATTAAGTGTACAAAGATAGCTGGTAGGGTTAATAAATATTCTATGACAGAAAACATCAAAACATCCTGTGCATTCCTTTAAATAACTCGTATAATAATAATATAAATAAGGTTTGTTTCCAACATGTATCATTCCTAAGGTAAGCTAAACCATGAAATAGATCCTAAAATCAACCAGACTGTATATAATAAAAATTTAAAAATATGTATACATACAGAAAGAAAAATATATCTAATATACAGTATTTTCAGTGAAAAAGGAATTAAAAAATTGTATCAAGAATAAAACGTTTCTCACTTCAGACGGACACTGCCGTATCTCAACGACCTTGATATCAAGCTTCCTTACATATTGCTGAGAACGTTATCTTTGTTCGTCGCCAGCAGCACCGAGATTGAAAAGAAAAAATGTCAAAATGTAAATCAAGAAGATATTGTCGACCAATTGTTCTGCATTTTTGGCACTGTGATTCCCCAAAAAGTCATAATAACAGTCTTAAGTGATATTTACAATGCTCAAACGACCAATTCTTTATCATCAAGCTTTTGATTGATATTTAGATCAATTAACGTTTGTGATCTGACAAATATCCTTTGCGTTGAAAAGGGACTTAGATGAAAGCCGTCCGCTATTATTATTCATTGCCTTTACAAAGTTCATTATCAACCGAATTCTATACGCACAAGTAAATCCCTGAACACTACCAAATATGTTATGGCCGCATACTACAACTAATTTATTTTGGCATAACTTATGTTTTTCTTATAGGTACTTTTAGACTATCTTACGCTATTTCTAGTAATTATGAATATTTTTTGCCGCCTGGAGCGATTTACTTTTAAGACCATACGTAATAATGAAGGCAGTCAAGAACTTCTCGTAAGTATAAGTCAAAAACTGAGTTGTACTACCGAACTCATATATTATGTATGAACAAGTTATCAAGAGTATATATTAATTTTTAGAGTACCAAACTCGTGTAATGCAGTGAATCGACACTTAACTCCAGGATTTGAAAATTTTAACATAGCTTTAGTTGTTTCAAGAAATAGTGATCAAATAAAATAGCCACCAAACCTAGAACACTATGTGAAACTAACGAAATGAAAATACAAAAATATTTCCATATCCATCCATACAATTTCATATTGCAGACGAGTGCATGGGCAAAAAAATTCTTATTCCTTTATATTATCAGTAATCTAACTTGTGATGTCATCAGAGAGGAATTTTCTTTAGTGCCTGAGGATCTGCATCACCCTGCACTGCATGTTGATATTGAAAGTGGTATGACTACCACCCATCGATTTCAGGACGCACATTCTGTGATTGCTTCGTTTAACTTTAAGAAAGCTAATTACCCTGTGATGTACGATTTACTTCTTCATGTTGACTGGGGTGACATGTATAAAACGCACTTCTTTCTTATTTCGTCAATTTCACACAATTTTTATAGTAACAAGTACATGTTATGACCTATGAAGGATACTTAACGTTTCTATAATAATCAAAGTGTTCCAAATTCTCTAGTGCAAATTGTGTTTTTGTCAAATTAGGATGTTTTTTAACAAACTACAATTTTTCAAAAACAGCCATATTGGAAAATAAAGAACTATGAAAATTCCTTAAAATATGATTAAATTATCGGCGAAGTCCTTTCAGAATTAATTTTCATTCAAATTTGAATTGAGAGTATTAAATGGTTATTTTTCAGTAGAAACAAACATTAAAAAAAATGCAAAAATATATATGTACATATGTACAGGGTGGGCAAATTTCGATGTTTTAATAGGGGATCTCGGTAACTATAAGAGGTATCAAAAAACGGACCACGGATCCTCGATCTGTTTTTTTCGAGGAAAGGATGATGGTGAAAACCACATTTGGCTATCGGCTTTCGGTTTCGAGTTATCCGTGAAAATTCGGTTTTTCCCATTTTTTTTATATCCTACCTCGAATTTCAAAATTTTTTTCAAAAAATCTCTAACGTCACTGCATTCTAATCAGAAAAGTGCCTGAAGAACGTAAAAGTCATTTTTGTCAATTTTCATAAACAGCCGAGATATCGTGATAAAACGAAAATGGGAAAAATCGAATTTTCACGGATAACTCGAAACCGAAAGCCGATAGCCAAATTTGGTTTTCACCATCATCTTTTTCTCGAAAAAACAGATCGAGGATGCGTGATCTGTTTTTTGGTACCTCCTATAGTTACCAAGATCCCCTATTAAAACATCGAAATTTGCCCACCCTGTACCATCTTTGGCAATTTAAATCCGAATTCTTGATCGGGGAATGTTGATTTTGTAAATAAAGGCTTTGCTTTAAAGTGAATTTAATTACTCTAAAGAAGTTCATCAAAGCAGTACTCTCTTTTAGAGGAATTAAATTTGCTTCCAAGTATAGCCTTTATTTAGTAAATGGAAATTCCTCGCTGAAAAATTGGCAGTTAATTTGCCAAAGATGGTACATACATATCCAAAAAGGTACGCAATTGGTTAAGTGGGGAAGTATTTGCATCTTTATAAATCTAATCCATATACTTTTGTTCCTTTAAGGAAATGCAAACCATGCATTTGCAAAAATCGTTTTAGTTCTGTAACTCGTTTATTTGTAAAGAAAAAATTGTTTCAATACAGTTTTTCGAAATTTGTATGCCGAATAACCACATCTCACTAGAATTTTAGTTTTGATTAGCATGTTTGAATTAGAAACAAAAGGTGATTTTTTAAATGGAATTCATAGATGGCTATGATATCTTCTAATAGTCAATTTTTTCTGCTTGTAATGATGTACGGGTCGTACCACTTACTTTAATAAATAAAAGAACAATACACGTTTTTTATTACTATGTTTAACAATTAGCAGCACTATCAGAATATGTTCTAATCAACTATGGTTTCCATTAAAAACATGATTAATTAAATAATTCAAATATGCTAATCAAAATTAAAAATCTAGTAAGATGTCGTTATTTGACTTAAAATTTTCTAAAAGCAGGCTTCTAAAAAAATGCAAATCTTCATGTATATTACGGGGCCGAATAATTTTGTAGCAAAAACAAATATGCTTTTCTGTAATTGCTTGAAATGTTTAAAACTTATTTCACGTGGGAATTTAAGTCAAGTTAAGGAAGGAATATTGGGATAAGCAGCCAAAAAGTAAACAATGATTTAACAAATCTCCATTTAATATTCAAAGCTTTCGGTAATTAGTTGTTACCTTCTTCAGAGAACGTTGTGGAGAAGAAGGATGCTAACATTAGATTTAAACATGTAGTCTAACATATACCAGAACACATTTTAAAAAATATTAGCAATTTTAAGAAACAATGTTTAGACAAACAGTTACATTAATTTTAAAAAATCGATTGATGATCGATAATGTATACTTAAATCAGATAAGCGACATGACAATAAGTGTAATTGGTTTGTTCGCCAAAAATTATGTGGGAGAAAGAAATGAAGATAAAGGTCTAATCTGCAGAATTGACATAGAAAAAAGACAATATCTGAGCACTTATGTAGCTTCTTGGATTAATTAATTTTGTTAAAGAGAAAGCTTCAGGGAAGTTTAACCGTAGAAATATTATTCCCCATACAAACTTTATGACTTCCTTTGAACGCCTTATTGATTGAATTAAAAAAAAGCCGAAACATGTGTTTCATTAATTGTCCCAAAAAGTATTAATACCAAGTTTAAGTAAATTTGACCATAAAAATATTTCCGACATAAACATTACCATTCCTCTTTACCCCCTTAGGGGTTGCATTTTACATTTGTTATTTAGCACTGCCTGGCAATATTTGGTAGGCTGGGACACTATAAGTTGTAGACAAATAAAACTTTTTTCTTATTTGAACGCGGCATATTCACGATTTTTTAATTTTCTGTAATTTACATAATTAGAGGAAAAGAAAAATAAGTACATAAAGGTCACAAAATATATATATTGATTAATTAAAGAAAAAAGAAAAAATTGTCATAAATAAGCACTTGCTTCTCTATGTACAAATGGAATGGAAGTAGCTTCGCAAAAAAAGATTTTGAAGATTCGGAAAACTTGTAGAAATTGCTGCGTGAAATGAACCGTGAACCATTAATACTTTCTACAACTAAATCATTACACCGCGACATAAACTAAAGACCTATGACATTTATACACAATGGTTAAATTTACTAACGAGTATGTAGGTGTATTATATTCACTACGTATTATGTGCGGTAAATATAACACGGTGCTGCTAATAAAGTTATGTAATATACCGGCTTTAAAGAGATGGTTCATTTCGTTGAATAACCATAAAATAAGTTTAAATGAATAATGAAATCATAAGCGTAACCGTAAACGTGACATTCTAATCTCTAATTGCTTCAATAATTGTTATAATTCATCTCGTAAGAGAAGTTATAATTGCTCATTCATAAGTCATCGCAACCGCATTTTAAAGACTCTTGATATTATGTAAACCTATCAATACACAACAGTTAAAAGAAACCGAAATGTGTGTATGTACTTGATAAGTTAAACTAAATATACATACGTATGTCTTTGAAGATGTATATAAAATAATAGAATATGATATTTATTACTTTTTCAAAAATACTTCATAAGAAAATATGCAAACAGCTTAAGATTACAATAGTACTAATAACTGTAAGTAGTGAAAGTAGTAAACGAATCAGGAACAAGCTACAATTATTAAAAATAGAAAGATTGATACAAGTTTTTAGAATTTTTATTTTAAATATGTTCAAAGTAATTGCCATTTACAAGAATGCACTTAACCATTCCCTCCTTCCATAGTTTAAAAGCGTTCAACCAAGTGTCTTTAGGGATACTATCAAAAAATCTTACTGTCTTCTCTATATTTGTTGTATTAAAGTGAGATCTGGACTTCTAGAAAACCATCTTAAAACATTATTATATAAAATTCCAAAACTAACTTCATGAACTGGTACTGATGATCTCGATAACATTACATGACTAAAATTATCTGGAAAAAATCAAGGTGACTATTCAGTGTGAATCTTCAGGTTAGTCAACATCCTAACTTTTTGACTTTTCCAAAACGTCGGATACAATACGAATATAATGTAAATGATATGTAAGTCTCATTTTTCGGATACTAATATCAATAATTTTCTTTCTAATCTTCTCGCTGATGAACATGACACATTGTTCTTTTTTAGACAAGGCTATGGGAAACTGTTCCATTAGACCTAATGTAACGTGTAAATGTGGCAGCAGAATGTTTTTTGAATTCCCAACGTTCTTCTGCAGAATGTTCTTATCAGGCTTTAACACTTTTCTTACAGACCAGTTTTCCCCAAAACCTGAGACTAGTGTTGATCCCTTCGCTAATCCCATTCACATAAGAAACTTGAGAAATTATAAACGTCATTTTGTTGACCAAGATGCATGCGTGACACTTTGATATCGCCACATATGCCACCCAGCCAAACTAGTAAAATACAATAAATTTTCAGAACCTTCTTCAATATACACAGACTGCGAGCAAGACAGAAGATTAGATTACTTTATTACTTTCTTTTTTTAATGTAATCACCGCTACACAAATAACAATCATTACAGTGTTTTCTTGACTCTCTGCATGTCATTGGACCAGACTGAGAAGATCTAAACACTTATTTCTCCTTTTTGACCATTTCCGGAATCCTAAACAGATGCATGGCATACATATTTTATGTATCGTCCAGAACTTCCGATCACCAAGTTCCAATATTTAAAAAGTATCTCTTTTTTACGAACTCAATGAATGTTCCTTTGGTGTTTCTAATTTTTCTTTTAAATAAATGGAGTCCTATTGCATTGCAATATCAAGAATGGCCTATATAAAGAAAAACTGCAATTTAAGTTGATGTTTCTAAGGGTACTTTGTTCTCGAAAAGAAAAGCTCGAACATAAACATCTGTTTGACAGAAATTTGAAATGAATATTGAAAAATCATTCTGTTGCGGTTCACATTCACAACACTGTATACATGTCTAACTATCGCTCTTTCAAGCTTCAACAACCGTAACAAACTAGACTCACGTCGGTATCGATATATGCATTTCCTATAAAGATCAATGAGCAGGTATTGTATTCGTGCGAACCTGAAGGTAAAGCCAAGGACATAACCGTTACGCAAAGCAATTGTGTACACCGAAGAGATCGCTTTGGTGTTTGTTTCATGGTTTCCGTTATATTCAGGAAGATCTACAGTCTCACGTAAAAACCGTATACGATATTTTAAACGGAATAGTAAATTTTTAGCATATTTCCTTGTCGTTATTAAACTTTGATGGCTTCAATTCTTCCCTTTCATTTAGAACTCTCGTGCAATAATGCATTGATCATTTTAAGTTTTTTTTTCTGCAAATATCAGTACTGAAGGTAATATGAGAGTTCCTGTATGTAGTCTCTATAAATGAGTTTTAGAAAGTTGTTACGTCCTAAGAAATAATTTGTACTTATCTAACAGTGTGAATATTTCGGATAGCTTATAAAACATGCAAAGTGATATAAATTAATGAAGACATTGAAGTTTGATAGCTGATAAAAGACAGTTTAGTTTTATCATGAAAAAATATAGAGTGATACAGAAAAAGCAAGTTTGATCTCTATATATATGTATATTCTGATTATTATACCCGGATTATCACATATCCTAGATATACCTTGCCCAAATCTACCAAAAGGTGGTCGCTTATGGTTAACTGCAGTCAACCGTCAAAAACGGTTTTTTCACTTCGTTTTTTTTTATGTGGTGGGTGCTTAGTTGCAGTGACTCCGTAAACTGTATCGCTTGTCTGGCTATCACTGCAACTCTCGCGGTGTAGTTTTTGTGTGTGTATGTTGTGTTCAATTGGCTTTGTGACAGCATCATATCGCCTTTTATAATGCCGCGCTGTTAATCACTTTGCTCCCAATAGCGAATGGCAAGTCGATCCGGGATTAAACTCTCTGAAAAAATGTAAATGTTGAAGACGATGTTGAAATGACAACTCGTCGTTTTCACGCTTCTCTCATCGGTATTGTCTAAAAGGTTAAAAGAACTAATTTAAAACATAGGAATATTAAGAGCGTTCAAAATATACTCAAGTTTAACTGCAAAGAAATCCTTTTTGTTTAAGTTTCTGGAACAAAATCCTTGTTATTGACTATGCAAAATATTTCTGCTTTTCCAAGTGGATATTCCTGGTAATCTGGTTTCTACAGAAGAAATTTTGATCAGATTCCCAACAAAGTAAAATATACGAGAAAATCCAAAACCAGAGAGCCACAGTCAGTTCCTCTTCCTCGACTGTAGTTAACCTCCCAAGAACTAAAGATTGCAAGACCGCTGCACGAGATCAGAACGTCATAGATAATCTAAATACTTAATTTGCCAAAATCAATTGGTGGTCTAGATGAAGCACCTATCTTGAATTTTAGAAATAACACGAATTTAAAGCAGTATCAATGTTATCCTACTTATGTCAAATAACATAGTGGTCCGTCCTCCTCTGCACGGTCTTACTGTCTATCCATTTACTCTCTCTGTCTATCATTATTGATTGGTTGTCTTAAAATTATTGCAGTATAACAGTACAAATACGCAAAACAGTGCTAAATTTTGTGTAGTACCTGGTGATGAAAGGATTTAACACTTTAAGTGTTTAATTAAAATGAAATAACTGCAGTAAACTTCAACAACAATGGAGTGAGTAGTGCCCTAACGTATCTTTTATGTCGAAGAACATTTCATATTAAATTCAGTTAGTGTCAAACATTTTAATGTAAAAAATAGTCCTTCAAGGCCTTTTATTTATTCATGGAAAATAGCAGTTGTTCAGGAATTGACGACCGACTGTTTATGAACATGACCCATTTTTATTAAAGATTTCGTTAATAAATAAAACTGCTGTTTCTCGGTTAAGTAAAAATCTAAAAGAATTTCACGAATTTCTTAGGATGGTGTGCAATTTAATAAGTATAATCAGATCATACTTCTTTGATGAACCGTCATAGTTAAGTCAGAACATTCAGTTCAAGATAAAAAGAGTTGGTTTCAACATGATGGCAACCTGGCGCACAACAAGAATAACATGCAGAAATGCAAATTTTTGCAGATCAGCTTTTTCCACAACGATTAATTTCACGCAATGGGACTATAGTTGGCCCTCCAATACCTTTTTTTAGGCTTTTTAAAGCATAACAACTACTGTAAGTTCCAAAATTTAGAAGAATTGAATAGGACTATTACTACGGCATGTCATAAATTTCCAATGTTAACTGTATCTCAACAGCGAATGGTACGATCTTCCAAGACGGTACCACTAGTAATTCCTGAGAAGATTCGAACTTGCACCTAAAGGGTGACCACTCCCAGCAAATCAGAAATCATCAAATCCCCAAAAATGTGACGCTACTATTTAAAGTTGTGGGCAACTACATTAATTAACCCTACCTCGGATATAAGCAAATCTACTCTTTTGATTGCTTTCCTGAAGAGAAGTTATGAAAGATATGATTTAAGAAAATCTAAAATCTTAACAAAGGAAGATTTTGGTATGTCCTTAAAGAAAATAGACAACTTAGGATAAAATACCATTTTTATTCACAAAAAGAATATTTATAAATACTAAGTCATATTCATGATCAAAACTAGAATTCTTGACAGAAATACGTTGAAAAATGTTGAACTTATTAAAGAGGATATCTGGACAAGTTTATCAATAAATGCCAGTATATCTCTAGTGAGAAAATGATATTATTACTATTACATTTGGTTACTAACTAAAAATGCCTGTAATAGGCGCTCATGGTATATTGTTAGAAATAATCCTGAAACAAGTGCAATGAAAATAGATCAAGCATTAGAACCGGACGACGTGGTTTGGATCCATCCGATCTCATCAGTGATCCGTAATCGTATAATACCTCCAACCGTGGACTAATTCCAACTCCATGCCCTCTAGGGGTGCGTTCGTATATTCCGGGTAAGGTGAAGAGAAGAGAACTCCAAGGGAATCAGCTGATTGTCCTTTTTACTTACCCTGTGAGTACCGCGTATTGTAGTTTTAGAACGTTGTAGGAGACTGCGTGTTGAAAACTTGATGCATGCGGGACGATTTTTACCGATGTTTAGAGCTCGGTAACAAGGGGAATACCTTTTTCTAACTACCTGTGTTCGTAAATGTAACTGTCACGGTAACATCGAGGTGATACCTAGAGTTTACGAACGGTAGTATTCCATTTGGATACACTGTCGGCGCTACCGGTAGATTTTACGAACGCACTCTAGTGGGTAAGGTTATTTTCATTGCATTTGTTCGCAGGGTGATTTCCACCAATCTACCATGATCGTCTACTACAAGCATTTTTTAATTTTTATATTGTGGTATTTGTCGACGTTTTCATTTGGTTACTACTTACAAAATAAACTAATTTTCACAATTATAATGAAAATAACTTTTCGTATTGCAATTGTTAGATTCTAACATAACCATAACCGGCACTGTAAAATTAACATGAACCGCTCTACTTTTTTCGAATTCAAATACCTGTGTCTTCTTGGATTAATCCATAAAGTTGTGCATGAATTAATGCGTGATGATAGATATATAAAGCAATGTTTGCAGTAAAAATTACCATCAAATAAATAATAAAACATTAACAATAACCTGCCACATAAAATGCAAAAAAAACCAATGGAATATTTTCTCTCTAAGTAAATAATTACAGTGTAAATCAAGCGCCTATTTCCAATACCTGAATGGATAATAAACCATTCAAAACACTTTAATATTTTCCAATCACTGGAGAACATCGCATACATACTTTAAAAGAATACATCTTGCGTAGCCACATAAACTTGAAAGGATCTTTTTAAGGATAGGCTGTTGTTTCTCATTAACTGAAGCGACCGTATCGATATGACAAAAGAAAGAAAACCCACAATGACATTCGATTTCTTCCATGTCAGTCACCTTTTTTGTGCGTATCTTATTACACCTTTTTTTACTATTGTTTTGCTCTGCGCAGATGGGTTATCCCTGCCCGGATGATATGGAGCTGAGCCCTGCCGCGACAAAAGCCGGTGTTCGAGAATTTTCAGCCGAATGTCGTTGCCCACCCAAAAGCGCCCAGTCAACGTACGACGGCCGATGCCATGAATTATTCAAAGCGGGGCCGTGTCAACGAGGACAATACTTCGCTCCGGACAGTAGAAGTCACACGGACTCGGAGTAAGTGATAACATTATATTAACTAAATATATGAAATCATTCCATCCATAAGAATAAGGTATTAGTACGTTTCTTTATATTTTTGTAGGATTGAATAATCAACTAATATTTATAGACATTCTATTATTATGTAATTTCTCCACATTTAAATTATTTTTAATTGTGAAACAATAATGAAGAATAAATCATTTTTCATTCAAATCAGATGTATTAGGAATAACAATAAGAGATTTATCAATAAAGCGGCCTACAGACGAAACGATCGATTGTACAATCTGTTGTACAACTATAGTTGGTTCGACGGTCTAACCGATAATCCCAACGTGTTGTAGGACACTGTCGAGTTGGATGGTAGTATGAAGAGAGTATTGCACAATTTTTTCCAACTCTTCTGTTTCTAATATACTTTGGTATGCTTTATTTTTATTCTTGTAATGATATACAGGGTGTTTTCTGAGGTAACCGGCAAAATTATATCATGTGTTCTAGAGATAATTTTGACCAAAAAATTTCATATACACCATAGATCAATACCCTTTCGTTTTCGAGATATCGATAAAAGAAGAAATGTTTACCAATAGATATTTTTATTACGAAACCACATAATAACATAAACTATTATTGTGATAACTGCACGAATTGTTCCCCTGCGCTTTCCAAAGATGCTCATATACAAATAGCGTTAACGTAAGCACATTTTTATTTTTGTCGATATCTCGAAAACGAAAGGACATTGACCTATGGTGTATACGAACTTTTTTGATCAGAATCATCTATGGAACACATGATATAATGTTGCCGGCTACCTCAGGGAACACCTTGTATGTACATACATTGCAAAATTATGTCACACTACATTCATACTACATATCCAGAAGTTTAGGCTTGTGCAGGAAGAAGTCTAAAATCAATGGAATTTCTTTTTGGCCATGCATGTTTATGTATTTCTGTTTGAATTTAAATCCCATTTTAGTAGATTTTTCACCAAAAGCATCTAAAAAAACAATTAATCGTCTAACAACAGCACTATCGCAAGAATTGTCGTCTTCTTCTTCGCTAATGTCATAGTGCTATAGTGACTCTACTTTTGTCAATTAAAAATGGAGTTCAACAAACAGTTGTACTATCTATCAACTTGTAAGTTATTTACGTGTGGAAAAAAACAGCGATCGACGGATCTGTTTGACTGTATTTCCAACTTGTAGTACGACACATCGTTGCATCTGTAGGTCGCTTAAGAGGTTTTCGATATTTTTCGGTTATATCTATGATAAGGCACCGTACTATAATAAGAACATCTTGTTATCACAATCTGGAAGCTAGTACAAATTTTGACATGAAAGCATTCAGAAGAAAATGCATACGATAATAAAAATATTGCTGCAGTGCATGAAACACTGGCCGAAGATCCAAGAGTATTAATTTCATGCCGTTTTTAACAAAATTTAGTTCTCTGTCCACATAAGATTTAGAAAAATTGAACTAAATCGAATGGAGAGAAATTGTTTTAATTAAATGTTTGAAAACAAAACATTTTTCAATGATTTTTGCAACGATAGAAAGTCATTTTCATCAGAGCACGAATGTTATCAAATATAACTGTCGCATCTGCAGCACTTAAAATCCACGAAAAACTTCTAAAATGCCAATGTACTCAAGATGTTACTGCTTAATTTTATTTATGAGATAGGGATAGAAATAGGTTGTATTTTACCGAAAATTAACGTTACTGTGCAATACTACAAGGTTTCGTGTGAGAAGGAGTTTTAGTAGATATGAATACAAACAATATCCACTTTCAATAACATCATGCGAAGAATCACATTGCTAGTGATATAATGGAGGCTTGGTTGTTGGAGTAGTAGAGCGGCTGTTCTTTGGTGATTGCAGACCAGAGTTATGGGGATCGGTCCCACAACCGAGTACCATTCCTTCTTGGGAAACAATTAATGCCGCAATATTATTTGTGGCGCGGTAATGTTATACCACAACCTACAAAACACAGTTATACAGCACGAACTGCAGTGATAATCCGACAAAAATACAGCTACCACCACGTACAAGAAATTGCATGCGCAGTTTAGATGATTCGGATGCAAATATTCTGAGATGTAAAAAAAAGACAGTTAAGTGATAATTAAATTATTTTTAAAAAGAATCAAGCTATTGTTATTTTAAATTTTTGGTTTTGTGAAGAAGGGTGCGGAGAGGGGCGGGGGGGGGGGTGTAGTCGCAACTCTATATTGTCATACACAGTGTGGACACTACTTATGGAATAAAATTAGTCCCGAGCTAGATGAATTTTTACATTTATTTTTACGTCTCTTACATTGAAATTTAAATGTACAATTGAGGACGCCCAAAAAGTCAATACCTTTAACCGCGGTGGAAATATGGATGGACCCGTTATAAATGTAAGCCGAGCGTAAAATGCAAGCTAGCACATTTATTCATTAGGATAATATTTTCTAGAGAACATAATATCGTCTATATACATGAATGGTGTATTCATAGCACAGTACTTTCTTGGTCTTTAAGTTTTTATGTTGTTTCTGGCGATATAAAAATCTTCCGTGTTTAATTCGTTATGTGTCAATAAAAATCATATTCTTTAAACCTATAAATGTTAAGGATAAAATCAAAAGTAGATGTGTTTGTAAGTTAAGGCAAACAATACGATAAATATTATTATTTAAATATAGGATTTTTAATACGTAGACATTTGAATACAAAAGAGTATGTATTATTGTCATATAAGCCAGCGGCATACGCGATGGGCAATTAATCTTTTTTGATGATTTTGCAGTCAAAATAAGGTATACAGGGTGGGGCACCACATTCGCCTGGGTTGATATACAAAAAACGGTAACACATATTTAAAATCTTTTTGCTGGAGCATGTGTAGGTCCATTTGGAGCACGTTCTAAAATTATATTGAGATATACAGAGTGTCCCAAAAGAAAGGTACACATCAAGCTTATCAAAATTTAAATGGAACACCTTGTATATTATTGCATATTTCGATGACGCAGACTAAATAATGACAAGTAACTGTTGTATTCCCTATACCTAGGTTCAACAGTTTCTGAGATATTTAACAATTTTTGAAAATGTTTAGAATTTGAACTTTACAAAATAATGTATAATGTATGGCATTCAGTTCCTTCTGATTATAACACACAAGCATTCTTCCGCCGATATTGCTATCCTATTCTATCTTATACAAAACTAATATCGGCGAGTTTCACGTCTGCATTTCCACCAAAGTGCTACTATAATTCTCTTTAAATTCGTTGTAGGTCGTTGCTTTTTTGGCTGTCGGACCTGTACAATGTGATACGTTAATTTGCAGTAATTGATTGGTTAGTTTCTTTTAATGAATCGTATAACATATTTGTACACAGATTATTATTTCAATAGCAAAGTGTATGTAACAAAACCGGATAACGTTGACGATTTCAAAAACAGAATACGCACTTTAATACAAAATATTTCACTGAATCTTTTATAAAAACTTATGCAAGCATTTTGCTACAGTTCTTTCTATTGCAATGTCTTGAATATTTAAAGTAAAACAATCAACAAGAAGTAGTGTAAAAAAATGTAATACTAATTAATCTCTTAAAACCCCTCTCTTTTTCATTTAAACCATAAATATTGTAAGTGGTTGAATCATGCAGAATTAGAAAATTTAATAATGTACTAGGCGATCAATTAAAAAAAAACTCACCAATTAATTAGTGGAAATTAATGTATCACCATTCAAAATTTATAAAATTAATTTTATTCTATAAATTGTATTCATATATTATATTACAGGCAATTCATTTGATATTGTCTAGTAAAATTAAGGATAATATGTTGAAGCTGTGAATAAAGAAAAAGATCAGGACCCTTAAAAAGAATTAAGTTAAAATTGCTTGAGTTACGCATTACAAGACAACATTGTACAGGATGTTTACAAAGCAAAGCCGAAGAAAAACATTTAAAAGAAAATACGTATATAAGAGACATTGGAGAGTTGGTAACTTCCGTCAGTCCAATCATATCATATTAAAAAGTATTTTCCCATTGATAATTTTTTGCATTTTATCCTTAAAAGTCAAAAAATAAGACAAAATAAAAGGGATTTATAAAATTAATTAAAACTCAACATCGGAAAAGAACTAATTAAATTAGGCTAGCTAATGGAACGGAATTTCCTTCAAACAACTTCAAAACATAGTGTAATAGAAATTCCATAGACACTACTGTGCAAAAAAATAAGTGTGAACTATTCTTTTAAATTAAATTCTTTGTGAATATTATTTTTCCAGTACGGTTTCAATGATATGTCTGGGACGATAGTGTAACTATCTGGTCTGACTCAACAAAGTCATATCCATCAATTTGCGCCGGTAAATTTAGAGAAACCCCTTATTATATTGAACAACATACAATATTAGTTGTATTTATCTTCATTTTAACATAAAATGCAGCAAAAGAAACAAATGTTTAATTGTAGAAATGGGTTGTAGTAAACATCGTAGGTACGCCAGAAATGCGTAACCTTATGTTAAAATTGAGAAATAAAGGTAAAACGTACAAGTTTATTACAGAAACTGTAGATTGCTCGCAAAACATAACAAATACATTGAAATGGAAATTAAGAACTGAAAAACGAGAAAGACCAAGAAAAATGGACATACGAACAATTCATGCAGTAACACGATTGGTACGAGTAAAACCATTTATCACTTCCATATAAACAAGAAATGAAATGAGCCTTAATACAGACTCCTCGACGATCAGGAGGCGTGTGTTGGAGTTAAAAGTGCACGAGTACCGAGAAAAGTCCCTTTATTGAGTCGATGAAACGTTTTACGCAGAATAAAATTTGCGAAAAGTCAATCAATCAGGCATCAATTGGGAGCCACAAAAGTGGCACAATATGTTATGGAGTAATGAATCAAAAATATGTTTATTTGATTCAGATAGAATTAAAACTTATGTGCGACTCCCGATAGGGCAAAAATATGCGCCTAAGCATACTATAAAAACTATTAAACATGGCGGTGGAAATATCATGGTATGGGGTTATTTTTCATAGGTCAAATTTTCTGGATAAAAGAAAAAAATGACACAAATTCACTACGTTACGAAATACCATGCTTCCTTATGCTGAACAAGAAATGCCGCTGCGTTGGACTTTTCAAAAAAATAACGATCCTAAACACACGTCCAGGGCAGCAAAGCAGTGGTTTGCTGAGAATAGTGTGCGTGTAATGGCATGGCCCGCTCATTTCCCAGACTTAAACCCCTAGAACATCTATGGGATGATGTCAACGCTTGGCGCTCAATTCCTATCAAGCGATGCCAGGATTTAGTAGATTCTATGCCACGTCAATGTGCTGTCGTTCTTCAAAACCATGGATATGCCTCGAAATATTAATTCATAAATTATACTACTTGTAAAGTTTATATTTTGTACTTATATGCATTTATTTACTTTTGTTAAACATACCTATTTATATTTATATAATTTATGTTATTATAGAAGTAGTAGTATACAGTAGTGTATTCCAATGCAAAAAAATCGAAACGAACCTCAATGGACAACGTAAGAACCAAATTTGCACCGACAAATCTACCTAAGATATTATGCAGTGACGTAATTATATTTTTGACGGAATTAAAGAGAAACGCCACCAGATGTGAAATTTGATCAAAATTCTATAGACTTTCAATTCTATAATGAAAGAAAAACGCCGATTTTAATATCATACCTTCTGCGATTTGTTACTGCTATTTATATTTTTCGCTTGATAGGTAGTAATATTTTTTATGTGATTATAATGTTTGTTAATTCAGCCACATGTATAAATTAATTGGGTAATTAAATTGTTTAGTACTTTTTACAATATCGTGAATTTTTCTTAGTAGTTTTATATTACTAGAATGTATTAGTCATCGTTATTAATAATAATTAATTGTAACTATGAATATAATTTCTGCATATTTGCAAATGACTGACAAGGAGTTTCTTATTCTTTTTGAAATAACTCAAAACTATTAAATTTAGGTATAAGGAGTGTATATTTTCACTTTGTCTTTTTAAATAAAATAAACAGAAAATTGAGTTTCTATTTAGCAAAAAAAAAATTGTCATTGATAAATATACCAATGTTTTGATAGCCCTTTTTAAACTCTCTGTATACAATTTTATACAATGTTTTATCATTATAATTATGGTGGCTATAAAAATAAAATTGATAGTGGTGCAAACGAGACGAAACGTTTTAAGTAAAGTCGTAAAAACCCCCTGCAGTAATTTCAGGAAAACTAGAACAGAATTCAGATTTTTCGAAAATTCAATGATTCAATGATTTTTAAAACAAATTATTGTTTAATACCAAAAAAGCACGCTTTTGTATCTCTTACCGGTTTCGAAATCTCAATGGTGCCTCTTTAATTTATAACAGCCTGTATAACGTGTCGAGGTTTAATTAGTTAAGCCGAAACACGTGTCTTAACGTTGATTATTCTATAATGTCAAGTAGATACATGGTGCGGTATCTACAACATACGTTTAAATATTGATCTAATTCCAATCGCAGACACCATTTTTTTCTAAAAATACGAGGGCGTATTTTTATGTATAGCTATGAAACAAAAGAGTGACGATGTCAAACAAATTATTGAAAAATTACTGTCACTGTTAGAAGTACATGTGCTAAGTTGTGTTTGGTTTGTGCTCTTTATTGGGATTTGAGGCGGTCTATTTCTCGATAAAATGAGTGAAACTAAGGTTGAACATCGCAACGTAATAAAGTTCCTTACAAAAGAAAGCAATGGTCCAAAAGCAATTCATGAAAGAATGGTTGCTGTATATGGGGAAGATGCACTTATTTTCAAGTAAAATACTGGTCTAAACTCTTTCGATGGAGCCGAGAGTCAATCAATGATGACCCAAAGTCTGGACAACCTGTTGAAGCTCGAAAAGTCGAAAATTTGGTACTGAAAGATCAGCGTGTAAAGATCTCTGTTATTGCCAATGAAGTCTGTATATCCGAAGCAAGTGCCCTCAAAATTTTGGATGACGATTTGGATATGAAGAAGGTGTCTACCCAGGTGGATACCCAGATTGCTTTCACCTGACCAAAAATTGTACAGAAAAGAAGTTTCTCAAGAAAATTTGGCCGAATTGGAGAGGGACAACACATTTTTATCTCGAATTATCACCGGGGATGAGATTTGGGTACATCATTGGGACCCTCCTACTAAACAATAAGAATCCATACAGTGGGTTCATACGGGCTCTCCACCACCAAAAAAAGGCCAAGGCACAGTTTTCTAGAAAAAAACTAATGGCAACTGTTTTCTGGGATGTTGAAGGAGTCTTGCTTATTGAATATACAGTCTGATTGATTTTACATGTCCAAGCTTATATGTTTTTTAGTATAAGAGATAGAAGCAACGCATAATAATCAAAAATATGTACTCTACATCTAATTATTAACTATGTTACATAATCAAAAATAGAAATTACACAAAAACAAAAGCGCATCACAAAACAGTTTTATTTTTAATATTCTTAAAGGGCTTGAAATTCTCTTTACAATGATACCAAAAAATATATATCATTATCTTGAAAATTGCAGCCATCATAGTGTTTTTAAATTTAATTTTTGTCAGACGTTACAATTTATTAGCAACCGTAGAAAACAAATACAAACAAAAGACGGATAGTTGGCCATATTTGTGCATCATTTGCACTTGTCAAACTTATTATTATTTGCTTACATTGCAATATGTATTATTATTATTACATTGAATAACAGCGTTTTGCGTCTGATGAACAACTCAAAGTAGCTGTTGAAGAATATTTTACGGGGTTATCGAAGCAATTTTTTTCTGAGGATATGGGGCAACTGGAAAAAAGATGGAATAAGTGTATTAGTGTTGAAGGGATTTAAATAGAAAAAATTTTTTTTGTTCTCTTATGTGCTTTTTTTTCATAACTAGGTAGACAACATAAAAATACGCCCTCTTATTATATTTATTTGGTGTTAGTGGAAAGCATTTATATTTTCTTTCTGTATACAACATACATAGTGTATTGTAAATAGAAAATTCATGTGTAAATTAAATTAGTGCTACTGTTCTTTTTAGTTTGCCGGTTTATAATTTATTAGCTGTATAACTACGCTTTACTAAATCACTTTTAATTAAATGTCTGCATATTTCAACATACATACATACTTACAAATACACGAATAGTGTCCCCGCCTTCGCGTGATCACAATTTTATATGCATGAGTCAGTACATGCTTTACTGAACGAAACGAAGGCATAGCTTACCAGTAACTGTTACATTTACTACTACCCACACTAAAGAATAATTAATTGTAAACAATTCTTTATAATTCCGAAATTTATGAAACCGTTTTATGAATACCTACAGTTTTCCTCCGTAGGTCCAAAAAGCAACATCGCGGTATATGTAGAGATATACCAAAATGCGAAAATCCAAACGAAATTTTCTGGCCGCAGAATGGAAGATGTTACGAGAGACTAACCAAAGGACCCTGCACTAAGGGACAATTAATCACAGCTTCGTTGGACGGACTGGCGGTGTGTGCGTGTAATCACAAGACGGATATGATTGATTATTTCTACAACGGTTATGGATGTTTTCAACATTTTACTAAAGGACCATGTAAAGAAAAGGGACATCTTTTCCTTGCGGATAGGAGTTGCGACTGCAGTGACGAACTACCGCATTTTCACGATATAACAAAACAATGTTTTGAAATAGGTAATACCAATACATACTAATAAATTTATTTTTAAGTTTTTTTTAATGACCACAGAAATTGAAATATGTATTTTATAGACATTTTCAAACAACCTATTCTATCTGCATTTCGATAAAGACGTACAGTGATATCCGGACACGACTACATAGAGAAATACCTTGCGCTCAATACTTTATTCCAAAGAGCAGCAGAGCCAGCTTACCACCTGCTGAGTGTAACCGTTGGTTGTCGCTCTTACAATAGCATTGCAATATACAAATGCATACACAGGTTGAGGCATTAGTGCGTCAAAGCTCAATATATCCATTAATATTAAAAATATCACAAAACGTTATGTACAAAAATCATAGACAGTCTTAAGCTACACATTTTAAAATTATTTTCGTATATACAGGGTGTTTCATATCGCTAAGGTGAACCAAACATACATTTTCTTAAATGGGTAACACTATATATTATTTCAAGTTTCGATTAAGCGTATCTTCCTCCTTTGACATAAGGTCTCATTGAGTTATACCGAGTACTTCAGAAGTTATGGTCAATTTTGTCTGAAATCCATTGCGTGTTCAACGTCCTGTGTATTCCACAGGAAACAACTTGAAATTCTTGTTGTATGGAATAACTTTTTTATATTATTACAGTTTTATAGCAAAATTATATTTTGCCAACATTACGAAAACTGTGTAGAGAGCGATTCAAAATGCAAATGCATTATTTTCTCATGTTATTTAATGGAGTATTATTTATTAAGAAAGGGAAGGACACTGTATGGATTTTCATTTTTATTAACCACTCCCTATACCTAAAATCGTTAATTTCTGAGATATTTAAGTATTGTACAGGGTGCTCTCTAGTGCGTCCAAGTACCATATCTCCCCTTGTAAATATTTTTACGGAAAAACAATTACACGGAGGTCACTTGAATAATTGGTATGGCACATGTACCAAAATTACTTTCACTTATACAGGGTGTTACATTTCCACTGAACAAAATACAACTTTGTTATTTTAAATACAATGGTAATAACTTTCAAAAAAATTATACAGGATGTGCAGAAATTAGCAACCAATTCAGATTACCTTCAAACATTAAAAATTCTTTTTTTTTAATGGCATACCTATTTTTATTAGTTTTTGAGTTATTAGAGATTATTGGTTCCAACTACGAAAAGTATACTATTGATGTTGTTTTTTGACCGTTTTTTTTGTTAAACAATAAAATTTCTACAGGTTTTTCGGTCCTTTAATAATAAATCTTTATTTTCAATATTTCGTCACAATTCTGTGACTTCTTCAGGAATTTATATTATTTAAAAGAATTTAGATTAACGTCGAGTTTTAATCTAAATTCTAAAAAAACCCGTAGAAATTTTATTGTTTAAGAAAAGTATATTCATATCTGTTATTTTTTCTCATAGTTAGCTATGAAAATAAAATATTTCGGTAAGAGTTGCCAAATGAGTGACAGTTTTGTTGCTTTTCATTTACACCAAATCTCACTTGCACTCAGTTAGCCACATGTTTAGTTAGTATGGTCACATTTTGTATCGTTTCAAAATTCGAAAAATGGTCTTTTGATAACTTTAATAGTTCCATGATTTTGATTTGATTTCAATTCTGTTAAATTTCGCTACGGTCATAGGTTGTGAAAATTTCACATTAAATGCACATATTTTTGCTGCTATCCTATATCATTTACCATGGATATAAAATAAATTTAATATATCACTATTAGTGTCATTTTGGTGATTAATAGTCATATTGGGCGGACCAACGAGTCTATTCGATAAACTGTCACTCATTTGACAACTCTTACTAAGTATGTACTTTCCGTAGTTGGAACCAATAATCTCTAATAACTCAAAAACTAATAAAGATAAGTATACGAGACCTTAATACGAATCGATGTAGAATTTCTTGCTGAATTAGGCGCTTCAATAAAAAGTACTATGTGCCATTAAAAAAAAAAAGAATTTTTAATGTTTGAAGATATCTGAATTGGTTGCTAATTTCTGCACACCCTGTATAAATTTGTTTGAAAGTTATGACAGTTCTCAGTATCTATGGCCCTTTACTTTCGTTTGCAGGAGTTTGGTACCTTACGCTTTAAAGAGCTTTACAATATTAATTTTTCTTTAAGATGGTGCAATAGAAAAATATTACGGGAAATTGTAAATATCTTCGAAATAGGTGAATTTAGGTATAGGGAACCCTAATACAAAATATTTGCAAATAATGCGTAGAATCGATTGCATTGAAAAAAATTATACCATTGTATTTAAAATAACAAAGTTGTGTTTTGTTCAGTCAAAGCGGAACACCCTGTATAAGTGAAAGTAATTTTAGAACATGTGCCATATCAATTCAAGTAACCTCCGTATAACTGTTTTTCAGAAAAAATATCTACAAGGGGAGATATGGTACTTGGACGCACTAGAGAGACAGCCTGTACATAAGGTATACATATCAGCAGGGTTGGGCAAATTTTCTAGGGCCACTTAATTACAAGAGAGCGAGAAGTGATAGCAGATCCTAATTTTCGACAATTGTAAGACTAGAATTATACTATTTCTATGCTTTCAATAAATGAGTGACGTCATCAAGTGTCAAAATGTAGTTTATACTGGCTATAATTTTATGTTCGACTGACTCACTCGCCAAATGATTGCGGAAGAACAAGTTATAAAAAAATTAGTCGCAAATGCTAGAGACTCACTTTTACCTAATAAACCGAAATAGAGGCGAAAATCGCGTGCGAACACTGTGTAAAGTAAAAAATTCTTAACTTTGAAACCATTGCAGATAATCAATTGAAATTTTGAATTTTGGATTATCAAATCATACTATTTCTTTTAGTTATACAAATTTAATTGAATTTTCACTACAAAAGAGAGGTGAATTTTTCCATGCCTACTTCAATTTTTGTAACTTTGTAGCGAAAGAAATCGTTTTTCATCTTCTTTTTATAAAACAAGCGATTATAGCGACCTGTATGTAGACTCGTGAGTGACTCTCTGCCTTTACATAATGCAATGTTATTGTAAAAGCGACAAACTACGGTTACACTCAGCAGGTAGTAAGCTGGTCCAGCGGCCTTTTGGAATAAAGAATTGAGCGCAAGTTATTTTTCTATGTAGTCGTGTCCGGATACCTTTGAAGGTCACTGTACGTTGCTTTGAAGAGAAATTAAACATTTATCACTTGCTCGAACTGTTCTATTCTAGTGTCGTAAAATAAAGTCTATTTTACTAATATAGATACGGACTAATAAAAATACAACCTTTCATATAAACATTAGAAATTAATGTTCATAAAAAGTGATTGTTTATATTTTTATTAGTTTGACGTCAGACTATAAAATATAAATATGAATTTACTATTGATTTAGATGTGTTTGTCGTCTACTGAAAAAAGCTTCATTATTACCGGTTGATTATGACCGCCTCTGATATTTGTTTCTGTGGCAATAATGTATAATTCTTTAAACGTTCTTGGTGACATATTCGATGCAGCCATGCAGGTTGCCAATCTAAAATTTATCGTTTATGAAAAACAATTATTTTTTCATTACTGTTGCATACAACAAAATAATTGTTGATTTTGTAACTTTAATAATAACGAAGTTAATAATAATGCTGGCTTATTTGCGACCCAAAGAACATGTGGATTTTCTATTACCCAATCATTCTCTTATAAATTTGGATTCATCAGCCCAAAGTATTTTCTTTAAAAAAATTTCATTTTCGTAAATTCACAAAATTCAATTTTAAGATTTCAGAATAGTACTAACAATAGATTCCCTAAACCTTCTAACTAACAGGTTTCGTAAACGACACTGTATTTGAAGCACACAGACAAAGAGAAAAACTTTTCTAGAAATTTCAGATTTAAATTAAATGTGTTAACTAATCAACTCAAAACCTTCACTACAATCGAAGAAAATAGCCAACGTAATAAGAATCAAAAAGTAAATAAGAAAAATCTACAAACTTTCCAGACGCCTACTTGTTTCCAACGTAAATATTTTGCTTTCTTTTATTTAAACCGCATTTCGTAATCAAGCACCTTATTTCATGCAAGGTGGTATTTATATTTCAATTTTACAATTAACTGTATGTTTATATACTGCTACATTCCCTAACAAACAAGCTCGACGATTAGCATTACATCAATCTACGTTTATATTGATTTGTCGCGGTCGAGCACGGAGAACGAGAGGTAAAACGTGCCTAGGTTAACGTGTTCCGCTCGCTCACTAATTCATCGCATTTCCCGCATACATTGCCGGCCCCGTCACGTCACGAATCATGTGCATGCTACACGCAACCGGAGTCGTGACCCCCGGACGCGCTCCGCTGCCGCCTCTCCTTTCGTTATGAAACGTGCCGTAATATCACCGTTATGCGCCTGCGTACGGCGCACACGGCATTTTTACGAAGTTGGCGTGCCGCAATATGTGTGACTAGTGATGCGATTCTATAGTATTGTTCCGTCTCTGGATTTGTAAATTCCGTCCTAGATGATCAGAATGGAGGAATTGCTGATCGAAAAGGTGAAACAGCGCGAACTACTGTTTAATTCGAGGTGTCGCGATTATAAAGACCAGAATAAAAGATGCGAAGCATGGGAAGAGATAGGAAGAGAGATGAATATGTCAGGTAAGTGGATGAAAGCGTTATCTGTATGTCACTGTTTGTGAATGTTTACTATTTCTTATTATTTATATATAAAAATATCTATTATAAAACAATAAATTAAAATAGGATTTTGAAAAATATATTTGACATTAGTTAGCAAGACATTTTTTTTACTAATTACACCACACTTTTTTAATTTTTGTTTATTCTTTCTCATAAGTACTTCATTATAAACAAATGAATATACACATGTTTCAATATTATATACAACTTACTTTGCAATTGCGTGTTTTGGCGCCAATCAACGAAATTAACCTATGAAGTTAGGCGCTAGTATACGTCACAAACCCGTAATTATTCTCATGTTTTGATTCTCATAAATTAATTTTCAAATAAAGTTTTTGATTATTGCTTTAAAATGAGATTGTATAATAAGTGTACACTATACATATGGTAAATATTATTAATTAAAGTAATTACTATTACAAGTGTACTATAACAACTTCTCAAGTATCTGTTATGCTAAAAATTATAAAATTTTAAAATTCATACGTTCTAAATGTTAAGTTCTTCAGTAATTCTGACTCGCTTAAAAAATAAGAAATTACGATTTTATGAATTTTATGAATGCTTGTCAAGCTGCTTTCTGCATCATATTTGTGGACCCACAAGTATTCGTTCGTTAGGAACTTATTTTAAGTACATCAAACCAGGACTATTGATGGCATTGACGAAATTCTTCATTAATCCTAGTTTGATATGTAACAGAGATAAATACACATTTTTAGGATTACACAATGCGTCTGACTATGAATGAATGATTCGCGTTTAGGCCATTCTTTTCTAATTTAGTGGCTTTTCTTTCAGTACTATTCCATTCACATAAAACAACAACAGTACTTTGTATAGTCAAACAGACCAAGAGTGAAATAACATTCAAATCACCACAAACCTATCAATGTAAATTTAAAGTTTTGATAGGTTTCTTTCATACTAGCAGAGTGAATTATGTAAGTATTGATGAGAATTTAAAAAGAAAAGCTGACTTGTTCAGGTGGTTTTTTTTAAATAATTTTAAATCCCATATGAAGTCATTACGATTTTCTTGAGTCAATAGATGCAGCTGAGATGAACAGCTTAATCCAAAAGTTGTATCACGAAAATCGGTTTCTTTGTATTCCTCACTTCATTCACTATGAACAATTCTTCGTAGCGTAGAAATGGTCTCCTTGCAGATTGTAAGTTAGGGTACACCTTTGTTTGTTTCAAATTTGACGTAATCTCTTTGTGTGGAATGTGTGGAAGGCAGAAATAACGAGTCAGATGAGTGATTTTGGGTCCCCTTCAAATCATAGGGATAAAAAATGAGTGAGAAGGCTAGAATACGATAAACAACAGATATGTGGAGCCCTATTGTTTGGTCCTCCATTTTACGCTCAAAAAGGACTTGATCATCACTTCACCACATAATAATAAAAGTGATTTGGATGCGTTGCAATGATTTGCAACAATCTTCAAACCATGTGACCTTGATTTCCGGTGTATTGAACATTATTCATTCTCGCTGAAAAGAGTTTTGGCTCGTCGTTTTAAAGGCATCGTTTGCGTTGTGTTTGAAACACATTTTTTGACGAACTTGTTATATATAATAACATAAAGGGTGGATTGACTGTAATCATATTCATAGGAAAAATTATAATTGTTGATAATGAAGTACAATTACCATAAAAAAATTGAATTAACTGTTGGTAATATTATTAGTAACTGATTCAATAACTGTCTATTTCATATACTCTCATTTAAAGTACGAAAGGCTGCGTGAGTTTTATATTTATACCTATAGTCATGTAGTGTTAGGTAAAGCTTTGTGATTTGAAATAACTGCTAGTTACTAACATCAATAAAATTACTTAAAGTCAGTTATTTCAAATCACTTTTCCAACACTAGATTAACATGCAACAAATAAGCGTGATTTCCACCTGAAGTTCTACGGTTTTTATTGCACACTATCTGTCTGGGGGTATCATTAATCTTTATTAGTTGTCACACATAACCTAATTAGTCCATCTTAACTCTAAGCGAAGATAATATGAGTACAAGATTTACGGCTACGTAATATTTTTGACGTAATATAACAGAGTGAGTCGAAAAGCAACTTTTTTTGTTTTTAAGCTACAACGTTTTATATAGTCATTTATTACGATATAAAATTTTCAAATCCACTTTCACCTAGTTCGTGTTCAAGTTTATCGTGTTGCAAATGTTTTGTTACATATACTCAAGCAATGACATTGACAACTGTCACTATGTCATATCTGCGGAAATTTAAATTTGTAAAAAAATATATAACTCGAACACTGAAACATACTAAGATTTATAGTTTATAGTACAAACTTTATTATTATTATAGCGCTATTCGGATAAAATTTGAATGATATTGGTATGTATACTATATTTGCAACTTTTTTGTTTGAGTTAAAATTTTATAACGCTTTCGGTTGTGCTGGTAATTACACATTGATGTTTTAAAGTGAATAAATAATGTTTAATGTTTGCATTTTTGGAATTTTTGTTTCCTTTGGTCACTATGGCGTTATAAACGCTAATTTGACAGTTTTAAAACTACCTTCTTCTTAATGGAACAACATTGTGGGTATTCTGTTATATGAATTGATAAATTCCTGACGATTTGGATGATATCAAATGTACCACACACCTTGTATAGGAATTAAAAACAAATATGCGAGAACAGAGTACAGAAGATCCATCTTCGTATGTTTTCGAGGGTTCTAGGAAGAGATAGCAAAAAAACTGTGTCTGCAGGAGATAGAAATAAACTGAGGTACAGTTTCAGAGCTTTTTTTCCTGACTCCGTAAGCTGTATTACTTGCCTGGATATCATGTAACTCTCGCGGTGTAATTTTGTGTGTGTAAATTGTGTTCAAATGGCTTTGTGACAGTATCATACCGCCTTTTATAATGCCGCGCTGTTAAACACTTTGCTCCCAATAACGAATGTCGATCTGGATTTCAAATATCTGAAAAAATGTCACCGTCTCTCCAGATAATTGAAACCCGGCTCCTATCATCCCGCCACAACGATAGTCAGCTGCCTAACCACTGCGGTTACCGATCCGCTTAATAATAATAATCATACAGGGTATTTTTTGATATTTGGCAAAACCAGTCCAGCACTACACAATATCGCGCTTTTCTTCGATGGTTAGATCAAATATCGATTTTCACATCTTTTGGGCACTTTTCTGAGTTACATATGATGGCATAAAGTTTATTTTGATTTCTTTTTTCATTTTTCCGATATAACCACAATTTGTTTTTTTATTAAACACCATGTATATTTTCTCAAAAATGAGAAGCGATTTCACAAGTATGTAACGTACCTACATATATAGTATTTTTTGGGGAGATATTTGGAAATTCCTTAATTCAATATTTATAAAATTTTACACTCAGTGGTCATGAAAAAAAAAAGTTTAACGTTTTATAACGGTGTCCCAATAAGTACTTCGGGATTTAGGTTTAGCGCCACTTCTCAACGACTTAACCGACATATTTTGTATCTGGCATATGACATCTACATACTCAGCAATTTCATCATCAATCATATTACGACAGAAGAACCTGTTACAATTGTGCACACTTATTCCTTACACGCGTATAAAATTCAACTAATAGACCAGTTAAAACCCATAAACCACAGACATCGCTATGCGTTTGCTAATTTGATCTTAGAAGAAGTTACGAATAATGCAGAATTTTTCAATAAAATTATTTTTTTCTGACAAAAGTCATTTCCACCTCAGAGATTATTTAAATATACAAAATTGTAGGATTTGGAGAAGTGAAAATCCTCGCGTGATTAAACCGAGGATCCCAAAGTGCCAACTGGTACCAACTGCTTTATATTGTTGATTTTGCAGAAATAGTTTTGGAGTAATTTTGTTCATTTACACAGGTTCTCTGGAACCCTAGAAAATATACAAAAATGGGCATCCTGTATATTGACAAATGATTGGACTAAGAAACTAATGAATCAAGAGTTTAAAATAGATAAAAATAAAATATAATATAATATAATAAAAATACAGAAAATGATTAGCAAAATAGAAAAACTAAGCAACAGGATAGGAGCATGACACAAAATTGAGGTTTGGTCAATTTGTAACTATTTCGTTTTATATGAAAAACGTCGAGAAATGCCACAATGTAAAAATCAAAAAATACCTATAATAGGCGTTCATGGTATGTTGTTGGAATGCAATGAAAATAGATCAAGCATTAGAAGCAGACCATGTGGTTTCGACCTTCTAGATCTCCTCAGTGCAACTACGAATGAAAGATCTAATTTCATTGCCGTTCACTGTATAATAATCTCCGACAATCGACTAATTCCAACCCAATGCCCTCTAGCGAACAAGGTGAGAAGTAGTACTAGAGTAGTAGAAGTCGGTACAGCAGATACTGATCTAGCTCGCACAATTCATGAATTGTGACTCCCGCTTTCATTGCATTCATTCACAGGATGAATTCCAACAATATACCATAAACGCCTATCATAGGCATTTTTTTGCTTTTTATTTCGTTTTAGATGAAAGCGTAGTATTACTACAATATTTTCTTTCGTTTAATCAATATAGTTTATAAATGGTGTCTAAAATATATAGTATCAATCTTCAAGAATTTCTCTTTTCATATACCATTCAATAAAAATGACCGAAATACTGTCAATCGAGGTTGTATAACGTTAAACACGGAAAGCAACGTATTTTTACTGCTCTAGAATAATTCTAGAGTGATCGGAGAACTCTATGTAGACTGAAAAACAAACATTCCAAATTTTGATAACCATGGAAACCAACTTCGACATATTTTCGTTCTTAAACAATTCCAGAGAACCAAACAATGCGAAAGATACAGAGTGTTCTATTTAAAATACAAAATTTAATGCAGTTTCCAGCAAAACCAAACATATCGCTCTATGAAGTCAACCTTGAAGGAATAATAATAAATCATAGGGATCATCACTCAATTGCAAACAGCCAATTGGTACAGTATAAAATACATCGATAGCTATTTATATGACAAGCGTTGTACAATTGGAGAAAAAGTATCTTGCCAGTGCGTAAAGGAAGGAGGCATTTTACTCAAACCCTACGGGAACTTTATTATCTAGTTTGCATACAAAGATATGAATGCCACGTGTAGTCCATGTAGGTACACTAGGACAAGAAAGTACCCGTGCATTTTGAGTAAAGAGCGTTCTTCTGACATACACTGGTAGAAAACTTTTTTCTCTAACTGTATGTGCCCGATGTGCAAGAATACTATGACTCAACTTTCGTACAATATTTTTACTACTACCAGTACGAGTTGACAGAAAATTACCACTTCATACATCAATAGAAATCAAAAACAAAAATCACGCTTATTTTTGCATAGTACTGTACTATCACTGACCTAAGACTTTACTTTGAAAATGTAAATGTCACCATTAAATTATACTAATTTATAGGAGAGTTTGCAAAAGACGCTTGGGAACGACTTAGAAGATGTTACACAAACGCACTGCATAGACGTCGCTTCAAGAAAAGTCCTAAACGGGTTTTTCCGTGGAAGTTTGAAAAAGAAATGTCTTTCCTGTTGCCATTTTTGGAACTAAGAAAGTAAGAAAATTCTTCTATTTAATATGACTTATGCACTAAATTATATTTGATCATACATTTTACTTATAGAAGCAGATACGAAAGCTCGTTTTTTTGGATATGACGACAATCAAGATACAACATTTGAAGAAGATCTCCATATCAAAGAAGATGTTGAAAATGGAGAGGTTGATGTGCAAGATCGTTTGGTCGAAAACTTACAAACGCATTTCATGGATCAAATAGATGTGGAAAAACGTTGTGAAAATCTCGACAGAAGAGATACGAGCCCTAACAATAACAGTATCGAACAATCACAAAGATACGGAGACAGTTATTCTTATGTAAAACCAGTTTACCAGCAACTGTCTTCAATTCCTTCCGTTTTAGAAGGGTTAGACGAAACTGATATGTTCTATTTGAGTATGTCACGAATGACTAAGAGATTATCCAAACTGGAACAAGCTAAAATTAAATGGCTTTTAAGTAAGGCTGTGTTAGAAGCAGAAATTGGTCAAGAAGAGAAGAATTCTCATCTAGATGTTTAAGTTTGATGATTATAAAGAGATTGTAATTTACATTCCACGTTGTTTAAATAAAGAGATTTTATGTGTTTGTTTAGATATAAAGTCATCCTTTGAAGATTAATAATAAAGTTATGTTTTAAGTATTTTAAGATTTTATAAGTTCTTGTTAATAATAATCTATAATTATTTTCTTACACACTAGAGATTTTAACGATATTTATAGAAGTTTATTTCTCGGAAAATACAGATAAGTATGAAAATAAATCTTTGTCGTAAAATATTATCTGTAATTCTCTCTTAGTGCCTTCCTTTTAGATCTTACAGTTTTATACCTGTATGCTGTTACATCAAAGAATTGAAACAATTTCAAGCAAGATTTTAGAAGCGTATACGATTCCTTTTTTGGGACTTGAACTTCGCGAACTTATGCGTGGCCGGCTCCTAGACAACCATCTTTCAATAAATAATTAAATATCTGATGAAGATCCATAATTGGAGATGCTCCTACACACAAGTTCAATGTCAAACACATTAAAAGATAAATGCGATGGGAAAAGATTTTTTTCAGAAGGCAATGACTAGGCATCAGAATCGTAAACACAGCAAGTAGAAGCTAAAAAAAAACTGGCGCAATTAATTTTTGATTTCCATTATTTATTCTATTAGATATACGTGGACAACAATCAAGGAAGGTAAACCATTGCTCCAAACCGGCCCTATTTAAGTTGGTACAACTTGAAAATTTGCACATAAGAAATTACTACAAAACTTGTATATCCTCGATGTCAAACTATAATCGACATAATATTGTTGATAAAATTATTTTCGACAACCAATAGAACCACTAGAAATAAAATTTAATAGAAGTTCTATAAGTAGCACTAATACGAGGGTGGACTAATAAGTTTCCGACCTAACAAAAACAATAAGTTTTTTCCTAAAATTTATTTTTAATTTTTCTAGATAGTCTCCTTGTAAGTGTACACACTTCTCCCAGCGATACTCCCATCTCTTCAACCTCTCCAAATAGGACTCGGCATCTTTCTCTGCAAAATAACTGTTTACGAAGGTTTGACGAAAATCTCTGTCTTCCGAAGGCGTTTTTTAGATTAGGGAAACAAAAAGAAGTCGCTTGGGATCTGATAGGCAGGGAGAGTGGTTAAGCAGTTCAAGCCGTAATTCGCGGATTTTCGCCACGGCAACTGCTGAGGTGTGAGACGGCGTATTGTCTCGGCCAAACAAGTTTTTTTCTTTCTGCAAATGTGGCGGTTTTTCAACAATTTATGCCTTTAGCTTGGCAAGTTATGATACGTAGTATGCTCCTGTAATGGTTTTTCCTGTTTAAAGATAATTGATTAAAGTAACTCCATGGCTATTCCGAAAAAGTCGCCATCGGGCGTGTAATGGTGTATCCAAGTTTCACCGCCAAAGCTCTGATTTATTCCGCCTAAAATCTTGAAAAACACTTTCTTTGGACATGTTCATAACCTTTGCTACCTCTGTCACTTTAATTCGGCGGTTGTTTAGCACCATTTGGTGAACTTTAGCGATGTTATCGTCAGTTTGTAAATGTCCCGAACACTTACCGTTTCCCAAGTGTGCACGGCCACGTTTAAATTCTGCTGCCCAAAATTGAATATTATATGATATAATATAATTGCAAATCAGAAAAAATCCTCTCTTAAGCCCCTTGCACACGAGGCCTGGTTTCCTGCTGGGTGGCTTGCTCGGTGCTGTGCAGGCTACTACTGCAGCTGCAGTGCTCGAAAATGACGTCCCAGCAGGGTCCAGTGCAGGCTCCCCTGCTGGTTTTCGGAGATCGGTTCGGTGTTATTTTTCCAGCAGGCTTGCACGAAAAAGCCAATCAGGACGCAGCATTTCAGCACACATGCGCAATGTCAGCAGAAATTCACGAGTGTGCACAGCTGTTTGTTTGGGGCAGGTGTGCAGTAAAGGCATTAACATTACATCTCAAAAGTGGTCTAAAGATCAAATTGTAGCCCTTATTGATTCAAAAGCAAAACCAGTAACTGCTGCTCGTCTGCGACGAATAAACATTAGTGGGTCGTCCATCATTGTTGACATGACGAGCGTAATACGTCACCACGCAGAAGAGCCAGCGTCGCCTGATGCTGAGCAAGGAAACAGGCATCGGAAAACAAGCCCCGTGTGCAAAGGGCTTCAAAAGGACCATAAAAATTGCACGGTTTCAATTTAAAATTTGCAAGTTAGGTTAAATTACTTAAAATTTGCACAAAAGATATTTATTTTATGAAGTGCCAATAAAAATATTTAAATTTCTGTGCAAATCAGTTTAAACCGCATCTCAATATCTTAAATAACAAAAAAGTTAAGGCAAATAAAAGAAATATGAGATTTCAATATTAAACAAGTAGAGCATGACATGTGGAATTTGAAAATGGATTCTTGCCGAGCTTTTGCAGCTACACCTTTTCCCCGTTAGAATCAAAATGTTAGCAAATCTCAGGTGATTTACCGCTACATTTTATAGCTTAATATTTTAATACTGTATTCATTTCTTTTGTCCTTACGTACTTTATAGCTCTGGTGTACAAATTTCTTATATCTGACATTAATTTCTAATTTATGTGCCATTTACTTAATTTTTCCCATAGGTCACTCCTTTCCACTGAGTTGAATTCTTTTGAGACGCCACTCTGAGCCATATTCTACTTTGCTGTTAATTTTTTCCGAGAGAATGCCTTCATACGCATAATTTATATAACATTAAACCAACTGAACAAATTATTTCAAAATTGTTATGGCATTATTACACTTGATATATAACGCTTTTTTGTCAAAAATTATTTCAATGTTTTTTAAGAAAATCAAATTTAGCAATCTTTAAAAAAATCACATCGAGTCAAGTATTAGTGGAAGCTTTTTGGAATTTTTTGTATTGTAAACACCATTAGAAGGCATGACTTCCGAACACTTTTTCTAATACTGCTCAAGTTACTGTAATTTTCTTGCAGTCATAAGGTACTTTCTATTAAACACTGATCCGCGAACAAAACCGGTTTTGTTCGAACGATTCATACACAACAGAACCGGTTTTGTTCGCTGATCAGTGTTAAATAGAAAGTACCTATAGTTTGATATTAATTGTTTTTTACGTAATTTATTTTACACCATGTATAGTTACAGGCATTAATCATGTTTATTTATTTTAAAGGTTCTACCGGTCCATGTCTATATGGCGAGGAATTCCAATTAGATCCTACGAAGAAAAAAGGTATCTGTGCCTGTAAAAAAGGCTTCATTCGTTACAGCATTAACTCCCGCTGCTATCGACCATATACGCAAGGACCCTGCCCAACAGGTCAAATGATTATGAACGAAACCAAGTGTGATATACAACCGTGCAAAAAAGGAGAGTTATATTTTCCGAAAGAAAATTCCTGTTATCGCGTAGGCACGAAAGGGCCTTGTAGGAGCGGTCAAGTTGTGACGTTCGATTTTGAAACGCGACCTTCACTGGACGGAATTTCATTTAACGGTATATGTGGGTGTGTAAGATCTAAACCATGCGAACATGAAAGTGAAAAAGACTTGTGCACTCGTCATGATCAAGTACTCTTCAACGATAAGTGTTACAAATTATACACGCAGGGACCTTGTGCTAGAGGTGCTTGGTTAACTCCCGTTAGACATAGGAAAGAAGATATTTGGACAGAAGAAGTGGATAGACGAACAGGAGCTTGTGACTGTATGCCAGGTTATACAAAAACTTTAAGGACAGTGGAGGAAAAAGTGATGGTTGAGTGTTTGTCCCCATCTGTGATTTTAGCCGATTATTTAAATAAGAATTATGTGTCGTTTAATGACACAGATTTTAGATATAGATAAGCCTTTTATAAGAAAAACTGTAAAAATTATTTAATAAAGTGTTCCCAAATTGTCTACTTAACATATATATGTTGCAAGATACAGGTAAATAAGGAACAAAAAAGACGAGTAGAAACAATAACCGCAGAAAAGGGTCAACAAGAACTAATACTGAATGTAGTGCTGAGATATATCAAATTGTACCCGTAGTTCATTCTTATTTAGTTATCTATTTACAATCATGGTTTAGTTGTCTTTTGCAATGTAACTGCTTGCTTTTTCTACTCGTGTAATACAATGCAGTAATGCATAGTACAAATATAAAAGAGAGAAACACTAGTTGTTTTAAGAAATTGTTATTGGCAATGGTGAGAAAACGTTATATTTCCTTGCAATAACCGATAAACAAAGAACGTAGTGTTAGCCACAATTGAGTACTCAGATAAACTCATTAATCAACATATCAGGACTTCATTTATAATTGATAGATAGACCTTACCTTTTTAAAAAATTACGTTTAAACTTATCACATACAATTACACTAGACAACAGCCAAAATGTTTTTAAAATACAATCAACGAAATGTTACTATGTTTGATGTGCTAAAATCGAGAATAAACTTGTCTTTTTTAATATAAATTCAAGTTTTAGAGGTACATGATGTCATGTGTCACTATATCTTAACACTGTAACCGCATATCTGCCTTGTACTGAACAGCTCCTGTATACAGCAAATGACAATCGCTACTATTGCGATACTATGGAATCGAATAAAAAGGTCTCGAATAATCTAGAAGCCATATTTCTGTATATAAGCAGCTTCAAAGCGGATAAGTTAGTCAGTCGAAGCTAGTGAGTCGAATCGAATAGTAGACAGTGTAAGATGACTCGGAACTGTGTACACAATCTAGATTACTTCTGTTACCTCAAACCGATTTCTAACCTGTTTCATTACTGCGTGTCTAGGACTTCACCTATTTGGAAAGCGTGTTCTGTATAAACGGGAGGCAAGTAAACAGTTTCGTCCGCATTCATTTATAATTAATATGCACTGGCTATGATGATTTATTTAACGGTAACAACTGACGTAGATTGCCAAAGAATAATTGTGTGTATTAAAGGGAGTCTACAAACGGATTGTTGCGAGACATTCAAACAAGAAATTAATTGATATGATTTATGTAATTAGAGAGCAAGTTATATAAAGAATTTATATACATATGCTGTACATAACTTGCTCACTAATTAAATAAATCATGTCAATTAATTTCTCGTTTGAATAGTTACTTCGTGTAATACACACAATTATTCTTTAAACAAATCGTCATAGCCACTTAGATATTTTTACAGTATATTAACTCAAATTGTTAAAAAAAAATTGTAGCTTGTCTGAAAACTACGTAATATCTTGAAACGTTTGCGATAAAACATACAGGGTGAGGCATTAGTGCGTCAAAGGTCAATATATCCATTAATATTGAAGATATCAACTACATATTTTAAAATTATTTTCATATATACAGGATGTTTCATATTGCCAGGGTGAACCAAAAACAAATTTTCTTAAATGGGACACACTATATATTATTACAAATTTAGATTAAGCGTATCTTCCTCGTTCCTTCAATATAAGGTTTCAATGAGTTATACCGAGTATTTCAGAAGTTATGGTCGTGTGTATTCCACATGAAACAGCTTGGAATTGTTTTTGTACTGGAAAAACTTTTCTATATTGTATATTACAGTTTTATAGCAAAGTAATATTTTGCCAATATTGCAAAAACTGTGTCCAGAGCGATTCAAAACACAAATGCATTATTTTCTCATCTGACTTAAATGGATCACCCTATATTTTATATCAAGAAAGGGAAGGACACTGTATTCACTTTCACTTTTATTAACCACCCCTATATCTAAAATCGTTAATTTCTGAGATATTTAATATTTTCTTAATAAAATTGAGATAAACTTGTTAAATATAACAAACGATCAAACAACATTGTAGTCGTTCTTCGACTGATTGATTTACATTTCTTAACAACTGTGTTATATTGTGCTTCTCTATTCCTTATTATGCATAATGAAGTGGCATTTCTTTTAGGAAAAACTTGGGCATACATCCACATAAGATTCAATTGACACAAAAACATAAAATAGCCGTACGTTCGCACAAAAATAATTAAAATAATGATAAAAATGTAGGTAAAAGAAATATATGTATACTTCAAACATTAACGTTTCTTGCAAACACAATCAAATAAACACATTTCCTGCACGTCAAAATAAAAGTATTGCATATACTTCGCAAAGGAATAGGATTAGGTAACACTACTTGAAGCAATTATAAATATTAAACCTTTTATTATTTTAAAACGGATATTCTTTCTTATAATTTTCTACAACCTCCTGTAACCATTGCATGCTATATGTAAATACCCTAAATACACATTCAAATTAATACTACAAACCTATTCTAATACACTAGAAAAACCATAAACAGTCAAACAAATTAAAAAATACTCACGATATTTTACGCCTCATATCAGCTAATGCACCTTCCAATGAATTTATTTTCATCTCCCTCTTCTTCAGATCTTCTTCCAGTGCGGCAATTCTTTCAGTTTTGTCATCGAGGCTATGCTAAAATATGTTAAGTATAAATTTAAAAATTTAACTTTATTATCAACTAACCAATAAAGAATCTTTTTCTTGGTCCATTTTCGCTAGATTTCCTTTTAAGACGGTGACTTCGTTTCTCAGATCAAATATTTCTTTTGTAGCATGGTCCTTTTCATTTTCAGTTAGCTTTAGTCGTTCCTGTACCATAAACATTTCCTTTTCGACTTGATGTAATTGACTTTGACAATCAGCTAATGCTCTATCGGTTTGTTCATGTAATGTTCTGGAGAACAACACCCAAATATGTTATCGAGAATTAGGTATATTGAAAATCTACTCTTACTTTAGCTGAGCGTGATATGCTCTTTGTTGATTGAATTCGCTTTGGCAGTTTCGTAGTTGGTCCTTCAACATATCGCATTCTTCTTGCAGGTTATTAATTGTAGCCCTCCTAGGCCTTGGGTGTGCGAAATCTCTTCTATCAGCTTCTAGTTTTCTTACATCTTCTTCGGAACTTTTAAGCATGCCTTCCAGGCGCGCTTTCTTGTAAATGATGTTCTGCCATAGTCTGAAATATTTAGATTGGTTTTTAATTTATGATAGAAAGAAATCTAAAATATTAGTTACATTGAGTCTATGACGCATGCCGTCTCTTTCTTCTTCTAACCTTTGAATGTCAGCTTTTAATAGATCGCGTTCTCTTTCCAGTCGCTTCAGTGAGGACTGAAAATTAAATAGAAACGTTGGTTTTTTAATATAAAATAAACTATTATTACTTTATGTATACGTACCCTAGCTGATGCCATCTCAGTATCATTGTCAAATCTATCCCTCGACGTTTTTCAAGTCTAGTCATCAGGTTATCTTTTTCCTGACTTAAAGTACGATTTTCATGTTCAGCGTCGCTACCAGCTGCTCCTTTCATCAGCTTTCTAGCGATGCTTCTAAAGTCCTAAATGTGCAAAAAAGTTTACAGAAAATACAAATAATATTTTCTTTTATAAGGAACTACAACGAGCATTCGAGCAAAACCAATTTTTACGATTAAACTCTTAGATAGCTATTAATACATCTAATAGCTCTACAATATCTTACAGTATCTAATGATGGCTTGTTGTTGCACATATTTCGCATTTTTTCCATTAAATTTTGACATTCCTTCATATAGTAATCCCGTTCGTTTTTAAGGTGATCCAACGACATATTAGCCTAAAATCGTTTTCATTTAAATTCCCTACAAGTTTCTTCTAACGTTACCTACCCTAGTCTGTATGTGATCAAACTCATTTCCAATAATCTCTTTTAAATGACTTAAGCACACATCTTTATTACGAATTTCATCCATAATCAAGTTTCTAAGTTCTGCAACGCATGTTTTTGGATTATCACAGAAATCTCTTCTCGTTCTCGGTAAGGCATTGCCTAGTGAATTTCTAGGTGATACGTCC
>CM043018.1:117232965-117466619 GCA_023690525.1 Holotrichia oblita
TCTATCCCTTCTTCTAGACTCACTTACTTATCATAGAGTTTTTCATGTCCATCTTGCAATCCCAGTAGCAATCTCGTCCTGGCAACTCATTATAGCATGTAACGATTAAAATTGTGATTGGATATTTCATTTCTTCTTTGGATATATTTGGATTTGATTGGGTACAGGAAAGAGCATATTTATTGGACTGTTCAATAAACAATTCAATTAATTCGTCATCTAAAAATGCTTCAAAAGTGTCCAAATAACTAATTTTTTTTTTGCTATAATCAGGTTCAGAAAATGATCTTGTTTTTCCTCAAAGTCGCTCTGGATCCATGTTATCTTTTCCAGTGCTGGACGTAGAAGCACATCATTTCGGTCGGACCCATTAGAAGGACGCCTCGAAGCACTCAGCTTTCGGCAATAATTTTCGACCCCTGATTATCCAGAAATCCGCCACCATCTTCCTCGCCCGAATCTTCATCCGTCAATATGTTTGCATCAGGAGGCTAAATATATATTTCGTGCACATCAATATCATCAACGTATGCCATTTGAATCGCTCTTTCAAAAGTACCTCCAGGTCTAAAATTAAAAAAAAAATACCGATTTAATAAGTTGCAATATTTTGTACACCATCAAGGCATTACTAGTACAATTTAAGAATATATCACAACATGACCTAAGAGCAAAAGATAGACATTGTTTACTCTAGTCGAATGTCCATTTTTCACCGCTCTAAATTTTACACTTGACTTTAGCACCTAATTTATAAGATTTGGTTGCACTAGCTGGTAAACTCAATTCACTATGTTGTTTTGGTAGCTTTCAACGACAAATTGACGAATACTTTTGTCATTCGTAATACTAATAATGCACTGTTGTCACTTTTTGCGCAGCTTATTTAGAGTTGCATACATATAAGTAACGCTAGCTGTTGAAGGGTTAACTAACAATAACTGGAGAAGATAAACAATTCAAGGTACTCTAGAAAGAGTCGAGCATGCAATGGTGGTCTAAAAAATTGTCCGTTTTATAGTAAGAATTGATTGAACAATAATAATTATGATGTTGATAATTATGTGTTCTGTGGGAATCGCTTCTTGACTGGTCGAAAAGTGTTGACGAGCGATAAAGATTTTAAATTTTTAGGAAGAGCTACACTCTTGTAGACAGATGCCAGAAATCAATCGGCAAATTTAGAACTCGATGAACTACCAGAAACTAGAATTGCTCATCCTGCCCGATATTTCGTTCTCGTTCTGAAGTCTATTTAGGATTATTACTTCTGCCACTGGATCTACTACAATCCATTGAAACGAAACTGTCCTTACCTCACATTAGAAATGAAAGGTTGTAGGCATGTTTCCAGATTTTAAGAAAATGCTTCAAGGGCGACCCCAAGGTCTTGCCACACCTTATTGTCTATACATGTTTAAAAAAAAAAAACCATCAGGATCAGTAGTTCGCAGAGGGCCTGCTGGAATATATCGGAGGTAGAATCGAAAGTACTAAGAACCTCAGCTTCAAATTTATCATCACTTTCAATGTCATACACCAGGCCTGAACAACCTGAAGGTGGACAGGGCTATCCACAGTAAGATTTCTACTTCTTTTAAGTGACCTTTCTAGGTTCCAAACTGAAAGCAACAGAAGAAATTCTTTATATCTGCTGTAATAAAACTCCTTATCCCGCCCTTAATTAATGGAAGCGAATAAATCGTACACTGCGCCATTTCATTTTTGGCGTCATTATCATTCACTAAAGAATAAGGCGTGCCCTTTACGATTCAAAGCAGCAGCGTATACTATTATCGAAAAAAAAAACAGAGTCAAATAGGCAAGGGGTAACCTTTACTGATGAATATATCGACATTTTGATGACGGTTAATGAATATTGAGCTAAACGATGCCATGCCTGCATACAAACGTCGCACTCCGTATACCTGGCGCTAGGAAACGGAGCATTCAATAGTGGTGTTATGGACTGATTTTCCGTTTCTTCGCTCCATTGATAAGTCTGTGGTTACTGCAAAGTGCTCGGTTACAAAACAATACATTAAATACATCTAGAGGAAGGCTTATGTGCTAGTTTAACAGTGCCAAAAGGTTATTAAACATTAATTAATGCAGATAATGAAGGAGGATTTTTCAAAAGTGTTCCGTGTGTTGTTTACGTTCAGCAAAACTCTGCAAGTGGTTCGATGTCGTTAATGCATAGAAGGTGTCAATTGACTTTTTGAAAGATTTTAGGGTGGTGGGAGTACGAATCGGTAAGTATGTCATCGGCATAAATGATAGTTTTGTTGCTGGGATGGGTAGCAAAATACTGGAGGAATAAATTGTAAAGAGTTGGAGAGATGAGTCTGTAGGGGCTGACTGCGTGGATTAATTTCCAACTGATCAGGTAGTATATATATATCAGTTCGTCAGTTAAGAATTCGTAATGTAATATATTCAATACTGTGAAGTTCCAACGAGAACTGCAATACAAATTAATTCATCTTACTTCATGTAAATCCAGGCGCAAGTTTTCTGTGACCAAAGAGGTATCTGTACAGTACTCTGTGTCTCAATTTACGAAGGTGTATTATAAACCAATCACACAAAATAATCTACCCTGTCCTATGTCACTCGTATCGCCTGCGAGCGCCTCGAACACATAAAACAGGTCATAAGATTTTGTTACAATTCGTATGAACGGGTTGTGCTAACAGACAGTACTCTGTTTAGAATTACCACGCAAAGATAAAATAAACTACTAAAGTTCGATTACGTAAATATTTATAATAATTTAAGGTTTGTTACATACAATAAACAACGCTAAAATGCTTCGATAAAACTACGTTATAAAACACTGAGGCATTTTTTTTAAATATGCGTTATAGTTGTATAATGTAAATACTTATATGGTTCCACTACAACATTGTTGCTAGGAAGTTCTGATTAATGATAACTCTAGTATAAACCATAAAATAACCTTGGTGATTGAAATTCATTTCAAATGAATAAATATGTGTACATGATTAGAACTCGTAATAGAATATGTTAACATAATTTAGTTCGTTAATGTATTGATCTACATTCGATCAATTATTGTTGATTTCTTGCTTCGTAAAAGAAAAACTGCAGAACACAAGAACTAAGCTTCAGATTATTAACTATGTTTATTAGCGAAAATAATACAATACACACGCATCTTAAATATTACTTTCCATTTTGTAATAATTTTCAGGAAAGCACGTAAACACAAACGGTGCTAATAAGTCAAGACACAAAAAAACTAACCGAATCGCTTCATTCACTAACTAAACCATTTAGTATTTTCACAACGTAGAAAACCCATTAGCACCTCTAGAATACATAAATACAGGCGAATGGATTCGTTGTAGAGACAAAAGGAAATAGACATTAACCTACATCGAATAGAACAGCGCTGAGTTTCTGAAGACTTGAGGTTTAATCTTATAAAAGTACAATCAATTTCGGGATAGAATTAATTTAAATGTAAATAACGGATGAATAAACTTATTATTATTTCTTTGTTAGGATGAATAAAGATTTTATTTAATTTATTTCTGTAATTAACTCACTATCTCTGTTATTAATTAAATTATAATTAAAATATAATAAAAACAAATACTAAAATTTTCAATTCTATTGCACAAGTGTTTGTGAAGTTTTTACTTGTGTGGACAATTTGTTATATAATCTTATTGCTTAATATCAACGATTCATTTAATCAAAATTGGTGCTATATAGTGACATACTGAGATTTTGTCTATGTCTATGTCGCGTCTGTATATTATTATAAATATCACAATTTTGTTATACAAGTCCTCCGTAGACAGTTTCAGCTTCCAATACACAGCAGTGATCTTCGAACTTCAAATTTTTGTCCAGAAAGAAAATGCAGCGATGTTAGCACTGGGGACAATACAAATCGCAAAGCAAGATCGTGCAATGAGGTCGTTTATATACCGTGCCTTCAAAATCTTTCCTCATTAGAGTCGGCCATGCTTTTTTTTAATGGTTGGCCAGAGTGCATGTAAATCTGTCAGAAATGCATCATTTTCACAGTTTGGTTATGTCATATAAATGTGTATCTGTAATAATTATAGAGTAATTAAGTTTTTGAAAAATATTTATTGCAAAAGCCAAAATTGAGAGAAAATAATACTAAAGCAGATGTTGGAAATGTTGATCGTTGTTTTGTAGACAAAGTTGAACTCTACGCTTCATGCTTTCAAAGCCATTTATTAAGATTTCTTCGGTGATGTCAGCACAAGAATGAACAATAGCATTACGAAGCTCTTCGATTGCTTGATGTCTGATCTTCAAAATCGTATTCTTTAAATATGGAAAAATAAAATAATCTAATATTGTCAAGTCTGGAGATCTTGCAGGAAAATTAAAAATTCTTGTATCGCAAAATTGCTGTAAAAAAAGCCATTGTTTCTCGAGATTTGTGCGCTGGTTCATTGTCTTGCTGGAAATATCCTACCGTAAGTTCAGCATCATGAAGTTCGTTGATAAACGGTTGTAATAATTCGTTTCAATATCTTTCAGCAGTTATGGTTTGGTTAAAAAATATAGGCCCAATAATTTGTCTTCTTGAAACTGCTAGCCAGACACCTATTTTTTGCGGATGCAACAAAGTTTCAGTGAATTCATGTGGATTATCTGCAGACCAAATTCTCATGTTTTGCTTGTTTAAATAGCCAGAGAGATGGAACCACGCCTCATCAGAAAAATAACATTTGTCAAGAACATCGTTATTATTTACGTTAATCAAAAACCATTGACAATACTGTGTTCTCGTACCAAAATCTATCTCTTTAAGTTCTGAAACTGCTTGAATTTTATAAGGAAACAATTTTAAATCCTTTTTTAAAATCATATAACATGTTCCCACTGACAAACCAACTTGTTGCGATAATGTTGCGACAGATTTTTTGTTGCGGAAAGAGTAAAACAAATAGTTTGTCAAGAACATGTTCTGAATGATTATAAAATATTAAAAAAACAGAGAAATTAGTCTTTAACTAAGCAAGGCTAAACTCCAATATTTTACCTTTTACAAGAGTCGTTTCACCTATCCAGGGATACACTGTGTCTTATAAATTTTACATAATTAGCAAAATCTTTTTTGGTGATCATTGTATCAAAACTTATTGCAATCTAGCCGTAATCACCGTATCGTCAGAGATAAATCTGCACATAAATTAAATTAGAGTGAGGAACATTTTGCACTTTATACTGTAATTTTGATTTACTAAAACCATCCGCTTCAAACGTCTAGCTCTTCATAACACCATTGGATCCCGCTTAGATGATCACACAACCATTATCAAAGATATCCGTGACTAAACTTTCAGTGTCTCGAACGACTTCCCGAAATACCGCGTTTAGTTTACAGTCTGCACTGAATATTAGCGATCATTCCAATAGGCCTTCAACAATATATGTAGCTGAATTTCTCACATGATTATCTTCCAATACAATAACTTTCCTAGATTCACTAAAACCTTCTTCACTATTATTCTGATTCAACTTCTTGATTGCAATAGATTCCGCCCTTTCTGTCGTAACTTAAATCCATCATCATTTTCTTCCATACAAACTAAAGCACCCAACCAGAAAGCAAATTTTAAAACAGGTAAATATAAATTTCATATAACGAGACATACTTTTCGTATACCGTTATTGAGTAAAAAAATGATGTACAAGTAACGATGCACTTCTAACAGTTTGCAAAAGTACGGGATCAGAAGCCAATATAGTATACAACGGACTTTTAACACTAGGCCGGTTTTTCCCGCACAAATTTTACAGACTTGACGTAAACGTTTGATATCTGATATTCTCGAATTTATCCGCAAATTTGTTGTATTCCACAAAAATCTCACAACCACGTAATTCCTGAAATAAATACGAGAAATTTACCAACAATTCGCAGAATTAGGTCCGACATCTCGTTAATGTGAACCCTATCCGATATCAGAACAGGAATCGGATCCGAAATCAAAATAACAGGGTCTAAATTTCGTGTCTCATTATCACATTACACAGCCGATATCTCAGTAACAGTATCGGATATTTTACCAACAGAATTATGTACCGAATTCGACATGTGTACACATCCAGTTAATGAAATTCGGATCCGCAAATTTTACTTTCAAACATAGTTTACTAGTAGCTATTAACATCAACATCATTCAACATTCAATCATCACCTTTAACGTCAATATAAATTATTACTCTAATTTGCAGGTTGGCAGTTCTTATTACATTATTCCGCGTAAATTTCGTTGTAGACTCTTGAATGACCTGATAGGTTGGACTAGTACATTGGCGACCGGGATCTAATGTAACTGCAGCTACTATTAATTTATGCAGAAAAAAACAGTCGCAGTTCTTAATTAAAAAAAAATTGATCCAAAATCCAAGAGGCAATGACGAGGACATGATTAAAGCCCATCGCTAACATCTAGCATCTTCCATCTTGAGTTCATTGAATTTATTAGGTGGAATGGGCATCGCTCAAATTGAATGCTTTGTCGTTGTACCCACGGTTTGAAACTGATAGGTAAAGGGGAAACGGCAAGTTGTTTAATTACTGATTAAAGTTTTAGTTGTGAGATATTTGAGGAATGAAGATGATGAAGAAGAAATTGGTCCATCGTTCGCACAGATCAAGATGCATTTACAACCAATTGCATAATTTTTTTTGCAGATTTTCGAGCTTAATGTGGTTTTTGACACCAATTGACAACCATAATACCTTCTAAGCTATTATAGGACATGTTGAGGAAGCGGGTTCCACTACAAAGACTGTCTCCTATATGCGCTAGTGGAGCGTGAAACACATGTCATAGGCCATTCCTAGGTAGCTTACGGAGGGACTCCCATTAAAGTAAAAGTTACTTTGACACATAATAATAATAATTTTATTGACCAAAGAACCAAAATACAATTAGCGTAAATAATTTAAAGTAAAGTACACAAAAAAAGAAAAAGAGGCAAAGGTCAAAAGGATTCATCATCAGTTCTGCCCATATGGCGCCCTGGTCTACCTGATGATCCAGTAAAACAGTGAGACTTATATCTAGTGACAAACAGAGCAGTCCATGCATAATAATGGCTACGACTAGCAAATATTAAAAAAAAAAATCCCATCTTCCACAATAGACAACAGATAAAATTAGTCAACTGAAGACCATACAACAAGTGAATAATTATGTTGAACATTGCTCACAAAAAAGAACAAAAGCCAGTTTAGTCTTTAACGTGCGAAATCGTGGCTCGTTTATATTAGTACGTATTATTAAACTAATCACAATTGCGGCCGCATTATAACGAAAATCTCTTTTAAATTGTTGTGTACGGGGCGACGCAATGTCAAGCAAATCTCTTCTACGGATATTTAAATTGTGTAGATCAGTTCTAAATGTTAACTTAGTGGCTAGATATGGCGGTGTTTTGGATTTCAAGATTTTATATACGTAACATGATAAGCTGTCTACGCCTGGCCATATTAAGCCACCCCAACTTGACAAACCCCCATGAGTTTCTATTACGCCTGCGAACGCCAAAAATGTACCTCAAGGATGAATTCTGGACAACCTGAATTCTCCTAATGTCCACGCTATCCAAGCATGGGCCATATATAGTGTCACAAAAATTAAAATGTGATAGAACCAATAAATCGCATAATGTCTTTGCTTAATTCGTGCCTATGTGGATACAACATCCTCAAGTTGGCGTATGCTTTTCTAATATTCTTATTAGTATTTTCACGAAACCTTAAATTGTCGTCCATAAACAATTCAAGGTTCTTTACAGTTTTATATTGTTTACGTATAGATTTAGGTATGGAATTAGTCAGAAGAAGTCTATTTCTAGTACCACCAAGTATCATAAAACTGTTAGAGTTCTGTTTTATCCCACCATGTTGTGTAGCGACATCTATATTATACATATTTACTCTGTTCAATAAAAGCTAACAGTCTGTGAATAAGATTAAACAAGAACGGTTGTTTTATTTTCCACGCGTAATTACAACAGGTTATGGGCCCAGACCCACGCGGTTCTTGTTAGTAGTGATCTTAGTGTTAGTTTAATATGGCTGTAAACTACATTGCTAGTGTTCCTAAACTAAGAGGAAGAGAAAACTACGAGGAATGGAAATTCGCCGTAGAGAACCTTTTAGTTTTGGAGGGATTATCAAGTTGTATTAAAAATGTAGTAGAAGCAGATGACGCCAAAGCTAAAGCAAAGTTAATCCTAACAATCGATACGTCTTTGTATGTGCATATTAAAGAGGCCAAGACGACAGTTGAATTGTGGAAGAAATTACAAACGTTGTTTGATGATAGTGGCTTTACGCGAAGAATCACTTTACTACGTAACTTAATTTCAATAAGACTCGCAAATTGTGACTCCATGGCAAGCTATGTGAACCAAATAGTAGAAACGGGTCAAAAATTGGACAGAACAGGTTTTAAAATTACCGACGAATGGATCGGATCGTTATTGTTGGCGGGATTACCTGATAAATTCGCGCCAATGATCATGGCGATCGAACATTCCGGCATTGCCATTACAACGGACGCGATAAGAACTAAATTACTCGACATGGAAGAAGCAAGTGGTAACACTGGTAGTGCTTTTGTGAGTAAAGGTTGGCATGGTAAGAAACGAGAAGTTGGTAATAAAGTATCTGTCAAAAAGGAAATCAGATGTTACAAATGCAAACAAGTCGGTCACTTTAAAAACAAATGTCCACAGAGAGATAATACTGCAAATAATACAACAGTTGCGAACGCTTTTAGTGCTGTATTTTTAAACGGAGTATTCAACAAGTCAGAGTGGTATATTGATTCAGGTGCCAGCATGCATTTAACGCCCAATGAAGAATATTTCGTAGATAATTGTAAAGAAACGGCTGTGAAAGAGATAATGGTAGCAAATAAGATGAAATTACCAGTTTTAGGAGTAGGTAATGTAAATTTAAGAACCGTTGTAGAGCAACAGCAGTTTGATATATCCGTGAAGAATGTTGTATGTGTTCCGGGATTAACAACCAATTTACTATCGGTAAGTCAGCTGATTAAGAATGGTAACAATGTTAAGTTCGAGGTTGATGGATGTAAGATATTTAATAAAAACAATCAGTTAATTGCAACAGCCAATTTAAAAGAAGGAGTTTATAAGTTAAATATTGTTACGAAAGGAAATTGTTTGTTAGCAACTGCATTAAAAACAAGTGATATTTGGCATCGCAGGTTTGGACACACGAACTATGAATATTTGAACAAAACAGAGAAAGTAGTAGAGGGATTAATTCTAACAAATGAATTAAAAACAGACAAACTAAACTGCGAAGTATGTTGTGAAGCAAAACAATGTAGATTGCCGTTTCCAAATAAAGGTAATAGGGCAAAAGATTTACTGCAAATAATACATGCTGATGTATGTGGACCAATGGAAAATTTGTCAATTGGTGGTTCGAAATATTTTTTAATAATAGAAGACGATTTTAGTCGTATGGCTTTTGTTTATTTTCTTAAGACCAAGAATGAGGTTATCGAATACTTCAAGGAATTCAAAACTTTGGCAGAAAACCAAGTAAGTAAACAAATTAAAATATTAAGAACTGATAATGGTGGTGAATTTTGTAGTAAGGAATTTGAAAATTTTTTAAAAGCCAATGGAATTATCCACCAAAAAACAAATTCTCATACACCAGAACAGAATGGAATGTCTGAACGTATGAACCGCACAGTAATAGAAAAAGCTAAATGCCTATTATTTGATGCAAATCTAGATAAGAAGTTTTGGGCAGAGGCTGTAAATACAGCAATCTATTTACGAAACCGTACGATAGCTTCAGGCTTACAGAAAACCCCTCTTGAAATGTGGACGGGTGTTAGGCCAGATGTCAGCAACCTTAGGATTTTTGGTAGCAAAACGATGGTTCATATCCCCAAGCAGAATAGGCTAAAATGGGACAAAAAGGCAACTAAGCAAATATTAGTTGGTTATAGTGACAACACGAAAGGTTATAGAGTGTATAATCCCAGTAATAACACAGTTTCTATCAGCCGAGATGTCATCATAACTGAAGAGGCAAATAAGAATATTACTATTACAACAAGCGAAGGAGCAGTTCCAGAAGTTCATCAGGAGGATGATGGGAATGCGGATTCAGTGGGAGCCACGGGTGATAGTAATAGTGCTACAACTAATGATGAAACGTTTACCAATGGCGATAGTGACAGTGACTTTCTACCAGAAATAGATGTACACATGCCAATTATACGGAAATCTGAGAGGACGCCGAAACCAAAGGAATTTGAAGGATATGTAACTTACCTATGTGCAGTCAACAATTTAGACGATGACCCAGTAACACTTGATGAAGCTATGTCAAGACCAGATGCAGGTAGATGGAAGCAAGCTGTGAAAGATGAGCTGGATTCATTCGATGAAAATCAAGCATGGGACCTGGTCGATGCTCCTGATAGTGGAACAATAGTGCAGTGTAAGTGGGTTTTTAAGCGAAAGTGTGACAGTGACGGTAATGTAAAATATCGTGCAAGATTGGTGGCTAAAGGTTTTTGCAAAAACCTTATGTAGACTTCGATGAGACTTTTTCACCAGTCGTGAGACACTCGACTTTAAGACTTTTAGTTGCTATATCAGTTAAGCTTAACCTAAGTATTTTTCACTTTGATGTAACAACAGCCTTTTTAAATGGTATTTTAAAAGAAAAAGTTTTTATGACGATTCCTGAAGGGCTTGAACTATCTGATAATAAAAACAAAGCTTTAAAATTAAAAAGGGCTATATATGGATTAAAGCAATCGTCAAGAGCATGGTATGAAAGAATCAATCTTTTCTTGTTACAATTAGGCTATAAGAAATCAGAAATTGAACCTTGTCTATTTATAAAAAGGAAAGGGAATAATAGTTTAACTATAATTGCACTTTATGTAGACGATTTTTTTATTTTTAGTAATGATTGTAAAAATGTAGACTCGTTAGAAAAGGAATTGAGTTCAGAATTTAAAATAAAGAATTTGGGTAAAGCTAAGCAAATTCTAGGAGTTAGAATAAATAGAGATTATGAAAATAATTGTGTTACTCTAGATCAAGAATGTTATATAGATCAGTTGTTAAGGAAATTTAATATGACTCACTGTAAAACTGTCAACACTCCTATGAATATTGGTGATAATAATAGTGAAGCAAAAGTCTGTATGAAAGATATTCCTTATCAACGACTTATAGGAAGTTTGATGTATCTAGCTGTGCTGACACGTCCAGACATTGCTTATGCAGTCAGTTATCTGAGTCAATTTAATAGTAACTTTACGGAATATCATTGGAAGTGTGCGAAAAGAATATTAAAATATTTAAAAGGAACTAAAGACTATAGTTTAAAATTTACACGCGATGATAATATATTACTTGGGTTTGCTGATGCTGACTGGGCAAGTAATGCGCTTGACAGAAGGTCGTATACAGGCCTTGTATTCAAACTCTCAGGTGCTGCGATTTCATGGCAGAGTCAAAAACAGAGAACTGTTGCATTGTCTAGCACTGAAGCTGAATACATGGCACTGGCTGAAGCTTCAAAAGAAGCTATATATTTAAAGAATTTAATGTTTGAATTGACAGAATCCAATGACCCCATTACTGTATTTAATGATAACCAAAGTGCGCAGAAATTATGTCTAAACCCAGTGTTTCATAAAAGAACAAAACACATAGATGTAAGACACCATTTTGTGAGAGAGGCTATCTCAAATGATTTAATCAAAGTTGAGTATCTTTCAACGAACAGTATGGTAGCTGATATTTTGACTAAGAGTTTGTCTACTGACAAACATACTAGGTTTGTAGAAGAACTAGGTCTGCGCAAATAACATGTCGTGATAGTGGGAGTGTTAGAGTTCTGTTTTATCCCACCATGTTGTGTAGCGACATCTATATTATACATATTTACTCTGTTCAATAAAAGCTAACAGTCTGTGAATAAGATTAAACAAGAACGGTTGTTTTATTTTCCACGCGTAATTACAACAAAAACAACACTTATTTCCATTCAAATGAAGACAGTACTTCCCAGCAATTTCGGTAAATTTTTGAAGGTCCCCCATTCATATCTCTTACCGCCGCGTCTAAGTCTAAAGATGTACAACAACTTTTGTAAAGTTGTGTATCATCAGCATAAATGTGAAATGTGCATGAAAACTTTTGAAAAAGTAGCATTTGAGAGGTATAGATTGAAAATAGTAGCGCTCCCAAAATCGAACCGTGAGGAACCCCTGAATTCAAAGCAACACTATCAGAGACTTGATCATTAAAAATAACCCTCTGAATTCTCTGACTTAAATAATTAGAAAAAAACTTCATTATATTTAAATTTTTTAATTATAATTCTGTTCAAATTTGTGATTATTTATGTTATTAGTTTTTGACACATATTTAAATGTCAATTTCTTCCATTGAAGAAGTCTTGTAAATGAAAACATAACATTATATGTTCTGAAATAAATTAGTATTTAATTAATTTCCTGTTTCATTGACCTAAAAGTGGAACTACGCCTATGGCTTCTTTTACGTAATAATGTATAAATAAATGCATGCAAAGTTTTAAATTAATTAAAAGGGTTTATATAGGAGTATCTCATGTTACACCCGACAGTAATATTCTCGTAAATATAAAGGTCTAAAGAACACAAAATCTTTAAATTCTCGTCGCAACCTCATAAAAATTTGCATTGCAAATTAGTACGTTACAACACTAACCGATATTTTCTATGTTTTTGTTTTGGGTGGTTCTCTCACAACTAAATTCTTGTTAACCTTCAATTTTGGATCTATTTATGTACGAAAAAGATCTAATTATAATTTCTAACTTTTTAGATGGTCCATCTTTAGATTAAATAGCTATTCACGGGTGATTTATGCAAAGGTTTATAACGTCTACCAAATAAACAAATGAGGTATGTTGGGCATTTTATTTATACACACGATTTATTACAGATGTCAACATGTACAAGAGTCCTTTTTAGTTGCAAAATGTGTGTGCAGTATGTACCAATTTTCTTAATACGTCCTAGGAAAATCCTAGAGTGTAATAAAAAATCTAAATAATACAATAAAAACAATTTTTTTTTATTGTATTAACAATAAAATAAATGTTTAGCTGATTTGGAAATTTCAAAATATCTCATTCTAAGTAATTAATTCCGACGTGACAAAACAATATTTTTGACGTCAAACGCTTCACTTCAGATATATTTTACTCATCTCATAGGTTGATGTTTTCAAAGAAATGCTGTTGTTTTTATTTCACATAATGTAATATAAGTACGCACACATTGAATAAAGTATATGTCGAAATCTCATAATTTTTTTCAAAATACCTACTTGCCTGTGTAATGACCATGACACGGCAAGAAGAAACCAACAAAATGTAATTCAAAAAAAAATTGTGAAATTAAATATTATAAACAAGGACATCCAACATTAAAAACATCTCAGGATGATTGTTTTAATTAAACTCATAAAAAAATATCAAGAATAAATGCTTACACAAAAGGAATGGTGGTCTATTTTCGCAATTTAATTTAATAGCTAGAAGCAGTTAAAAAGTCGTGTTTACAGGAACAGATTTATGTTTTTTAAGTTTCAAAAGAGCAGTTTTTATTAAGTCCAAACATCAACAACACAAAAGTGAAATCTAACTTTATTATTATAATTTGACGTGAATGGTTGACGATAGCCTTACTCGCTTTATTTTCACAAAATTCAAAAAAATTCTAAAAAAATTTATTGTAAATAATTACAGTAAATTATATACCTATTACAAAGAAAATTTAAATATTTGGTAAACCTTCCATCCTTCACTTTATGTATTTTATTATTGTGTTTTACTGTTCAGAATTTCTTTACAGATCATAATCTGGTTTCAAAATACATCAAAGTTGATAAAATTTAAAATATTTTATATATAAATACACAAACTGTTATATTGTTTTAACAATCTATTCGGATACATTAAACATAGAATGCGGAAGTGTATTTAAATGTCCACTATGTAATACTTCAAAACACATTTAAATCGAAAGATTGAATGCCGAATTGACAATAAAACGTACGATATATCGTTCAAAATTACGTTGATACGGTTGTCATTCGAAATTTTCTTGTTATTAGCGATAAAAGCGCTATCTTAATTAGAGGTTTTGTTTTGGTTTATTTTGATTTCGTTTTTGATAGAAACGTACCTCGTCCCATTTGATAAACTTCTCTCCTTTCTGGAGAGTTTCCGGAGCCTCGACGGTTTTCAGGGAAACCGCGTTCTTGACGGCCCCAGTATGTGAACTGCCCCGGCCAGCCATGGTGGTACAATTCACCCCCTTTTTTCACACTACACTCATCATACCCTATTTAGGTATATTAACCCTCTGTTCGGCTACTCTAACATCGTCAGTGCCACTAAACGGTTCCAGCGCGCCTTCCGTTTACCCGTATCACCAGTTGCGTGCTTATTTATCGACTTATCAGTTATAACCCTCAGCTCACGACAGTATTAATTCACCACAAGCGAGGAGACCAACAACAACACTGCCGGTAGACGATACCATTTTGCCAATATGTACCGACCGAGCCGGTCGCATTTCTTGAATATTTATTAACAAGCATCCTGCCGCTTAGATGGCGCCACCTATTGTGTTTTCGTTTATTATCGAAGTTGTCATAATAAAGTAATCTATAATATTACACTCTAAAAATACAAAGCGTTCCAAAAGTTTTCACTCAAGCATGCATGAAATAAAACAGGAAACCAATTCAACAAATTAAATTTAAATAACATGTACTTTTGGGTAATATAAATTCACAAACAACTTTATTGATTTGCGATAAACACTACTTATACTCTATACGAACTTTTGAGAGGCCAAACTGGTAGCTACGTTAGGTTTTCGCGTCCTTTTCGTTAGGAATAAAGTAATGATGTCAACGATAGAATGTGTAGGGATTTTCTTTATATAAACATAAATAAGAATTGACTCGCCAACTGAAAAAACAAAACGAAATGTAAAGAATTAATAATAAGTAGTACTTCAATAGCAAACATCTGTGGCGTAACATTCAGTGTGGCCGTCCAAACGGCATTTTTTCAATTTCGCGGTTATTTCAAGATGGTACTCTATGAATAAGTGACTATAACTGTATTATTTCACTGTGATTTATAATAGTGGAATACCAGAGAATTTAGTAACTTCGAAATACCACCATAAAATACTCGCGAAATTGAAAATTGTTTGCGTGGGCAGGACTTAACATTCATCTGTCAATTTATACAACATGAACTGCCGTTTTGTACGTATGCCATTTGTATGTATGTAGTATATATGTAAAATTCACTCACCATCAAAGATATTCTAAAAACTGTTTTTTTTTTTCGAAGTACTGATGGGATTCGAATGATCTTTCTTTATTTTATATGTTGAATCTGTCATAATTATATGATGTTATACGTTCAAATTATTACTTTTATTATATACAAATAAACATTCAAGTTGATAATGGAGTTTGTACTAAATATTATGTAACTTCTTCCGGATTGAGTCAACATTGTTTATGAATTGAAAATTATTTCCATTCTTACAGCAGAATCTCATTGGTTCCCAGTACGATATGTTTCTACATTCTACATTGCTGGCTTGATATGTTTCTCTTACACAAATACGCTACACTTCACACGGGTGTTGGCGAGAAATGCAGATCTGTAGGTCCTTCATACTATACTAATTAATTTATATAGAAACAGTAAAAAAATTTTTGCAATACTGTATTATAAAGATATATATTTTGTATTATCCTTATCCACTGCTTTGGTGAGGTAACAATAGAACATAATGCAATAAAATATCTATGTTATATCAAAATTTGAAACTGTAGAGCATATTCTGATTCTCAATGCTGAAAATTTACTGCAGGTAAACGATGTATGCTCCTTGAACCGTAGTTAACTATTTACTGTTTCTGACTGTCTATTCTATTTGCTTAGCAGGGCCGCTGCGTGCGGGCGTGCAAGGCATGCAGCGCACAAGGGCGGCATTTTCAAGGGAGCGGCATCGGCGACAAAAACATATAGAAAGGAAAACAAAATATTGTCATAATTTGCATGTCTACAATTGTACAAGGGACGGCCTAATCGGTATTGCACGCGGGCGTTCAAACAACTAACGGCGAGCCTGTTGGTTAGAATCAAAACCTACGTCATAATATGTTGGTAACCAAATAAATATCCCTAAGCTGTCTAAATATATTTGAAAATTTAAAACGCAGAGTAAATATTTGTTTAGATAACGTAAACCACTTTCAACGTTACTTAGTTATGATTATTTACAGTATAAACCTAATCTGTAAACTTTTAATTGTCAATAGGTAAATAAAAATTTCTACAGGAATTATTTTATTTTTAAATATTACTATACTATTAAATGGGTTGCATATCTAAAAGAGGTCACGTGTGCGTCATGTGCGTTAAGCTTCATTTACATATAGAGGGTAGTACCAATTGTAGTGTAAGAGTAGTGGAGTGCCGAAGTTAGTTCTCATGGTTTTAAATGAGAGCATTTACATAAACAGTGCGAGAGTAACGGTAGTGGAAAAGTAGTGCCAAAGTTCGCAAACTCCAAACATCTCCACTACACTACCGATAGTAATACCAATGCGCCTGCGCAGAACAATCTACCAATAGCAGCTGATTAAAGCAGGCGCATCGCCATTACTTTTCTTATGTAAATGCATTTCTGCACTACTACACACCTTTAACTACAATTGGCACTACCCTCTATGTAATTCAAGCTTTATAGTTTCAACTAACAAACACGTATCCACTAATGGAGAACCGCAAACTTGGATATAGTCAGACATGTAAGATTGACTTATCATAAAATGAATCTACATATTTATTTTTTAATTTAAGAAACCATAAATCCATAAATTTCAATCTAGACTCATTTCTGTATTCCGAGATAATACAAACAGTAGGCCTGTGGTCGGTATTGTTTAGTTAGAATAGTTGTTAGTAGGTACTTTTTTGTGGAAAATATCAATTTCCACAAAAAATGTCGTACAACATTTTTTGACATATTGTACTGTTCGTGGAAAAGGAAAAGATGTTATGAAAATTAGCCTAATTTTCGTAAGATTTTCCTTTTTTTTACGAATCCAGTTGTAACGGCACACAATTTAGAGAGTATGTTTAACTGGACAAAAGATATGTAAGCTCTGAAAAGTGCTACTAGAGAGAAATTCAAACTATATAAACGAATGAAATGGAAATGATAAAGTAGTTCTGAGAAAGTCCATAGACAGAATGAGATAAAGTTAAAGAAACGAAATAATCGATAGGAACAAATAATTCTAACAAGAACAGAAAGAACTGTTCTAATAAGAACAAGGAGTACTATGAGATGTAATAGTATGCGGTTAAAAAGATTTCTCCTTACAATAAGTATAATATTAATGTCTACAAAAAACCACAGCATCAATTTTCTGCTATTTTAACTATTAATACTGCAACACTATGTTGTCCAATTAAATTTTATATTCTTATCATGAATTACATTGTTTAACATAACATGTACTATAGACATATCACAATTGCAGTGGAATATAACAAACAGATACAAATGTAACAATTACAACAGTTTAGACTAGAAAACAGGCTACAAGTTGTGATATAAACAATCATAAAACGCCAGTTGATTGTCCCAAATCGTCTTCTAATAATTTCTTATCGCGTATTTTAATTTGTAACAGAAGGCACTGTAGAACTCCAATTCTTACATCCATTTCTACAATTTCAGATTTAATCTTCGATATTGCTCTTTTAATATTGACTAGTGGTGCTGAAATATAAATAAAAATATTTATCACAATTATTATTATTTAATTTAAAAAGCTTACTTCCATCAGTCATTGAACTACCTCTTTGTTCCATTTCTTGTTTAACAGTTTCTAATCTCTCAGTTAATTTAGCAAGCTCTCTCGTTCTTTCTGTTACTCCACCACTTATATTCTGATAAACATCTTTAATTTTTGAAAGCTGATCTTGCAATGTTCTATATTCTGCCAAGACAGGCTCCAACTCCCTATTAAGATATTTTTCTCTGTTACTAATCTTTTCTAATGTGTGTGAGATATCTTTCTGTAGTTTTTCAAGCTGATACTTTGCTCCACCAAAACATTGATTAATTGTGACTTCATATTGCTTCATCTGTTCAAGATTACTTCTCCAATCCCTAGTATCAGTTCTGATAGTAACTTTCAATTTTGGTAAAACTCTTTCCATTTCTAGATACCAGTTTTCTTGATCAATATTAGCAGTTTGAGCTTCATTTGCTGGTAAAACTTTATTAACTTGAGAATCATTTAAATTAAATATGTTATCATCATCGGATTCGTCAGAATAATATGCAAGCATTTCTTCTTCAACTCTATCCAGAACTATCTCAGATTCATCTTCAATAATTTCACTTTCGTCTTCCTGTTCAACTTGAACCATAGGCCTGCAACGACAGATAATTTTTAATATATAATCAGGATCTATTAATAAAATTATACTTTTTCAGAGTAAATCCCATCCTTTCAATAGCTTTTTCTGCTAAACAATTTAATATATATGTTACATGTTCACCTACACCTTGTTTCAATTTATTAGGTGGAAAATCAACTATGATTCCCTAAAATTGATTATAATTGAAATATTAAACTTTACAACTTACCTTCAACTTACAAATTCTCTGACAGCATCTAATATATTTGACACGGTTGTATTAGGATCATCAGACTCTTGTGGAGTCTCGAAAGTCTTTCCACATTTACATATCAACCAAGCAGCTAGACAGGTAAATAAATAAAATTGTTCCCCAGGATTTTTAGGCACAATAAAATAATATCTAGAATTTAAATAAATAAGTGGGTATAATGTGGCTACAAATATTTATTACTTATGTATAGGTTTCATTTTAAGTGCACTTGTAAATTCAGAATCAAAATTAAGTATTTTCAATTTATCTATTAAGTTTTCCATGGCTACATAGCCACTGTATGAATTATTTTGATCTTTATCACTCACTATTTTGGGTTCTGAAAACATCTTGTACTATATTATTTGGATTATAAAATATAAATATGCTTGAAATGTAAAATAGTATTGTTTGTATTGTTTGTGTTGTCAAATTTGAAATTCAGCAACGTGTATGTCATAATATTTCGGTATATTTCTAATAGGTGGCGCAAACAAATTGAATTTCTTATCGATTCGAATAATATTATTATGCGGAAGTAATTTTATTTTTTACTTATATTATTTTTATAATTCATCAATCCAAGTTATGGAAAGTGGCAAAATAATATAAATATATTAAATTAACGTGACTGGTGGCGACATCTTAGAACATAAAGCTGTATAACTCACTAAACAGTTTGACAACTATTGGGCAAAGCGCGAACATATACATATTAGTGCTAACAATTCATAGAGGGCAATAACTGCAGTTGTGCTTATGGCATTTCTATCTAAACATTTGATCTGTCAAAACGCCGAACATTGAGTAAAAAAAGCCAAAATGTGAAAACATTTTAACTACTTCACTATTATGACGCGCTGTGCCAAAATAGTCCTAATATGTTCGTTAATTTTAGCTAGTGCCGTATGTGTAATAAAATTAAGTTCTTGTGTTTGGGCGGAACTAATACAGGTTAACGATGAAGTTGACGTTTGGCTGGAGCAGAATGAATTGTCGAAATATAAACAATTATTCAAGGATAAAGGTAACGGAAGTTTTTAAAAATTTAAATGTCCATTAATTAACTTTCGTTTATTCCGTGTTTTATTCTGTTTCACTTTTAATTAAGTAAACCGGTTGGTTTTTCTCTGTTTTATTTCAAGCTGTAATGGGTTTTGTAAAGATTACCGGATGATAAATGCTCTTTTTAAAAGAATGATAAATGATTTGTCATCTTTTTTGCATAAATATCGATTTTCGTTTAGGGGTTATTTTATTCAGTCGGTACATTTTGCGAAATAGGTGAAATCGACCAGGTAAAATGTTATAGTATGTCGCGCTTTGATAATGTAAACGGTTCTGGCGCGAAGCATCGCATGCGCTTTTCTGGTTCCCTTGTCTGAAAGCCGCCGGCCTGGGGTAACGGTCGTTTTGCCCGGATTTTAATCCGGCGCATCTTCCTTTTTTACGTTTACGCGGCATAGCTTAATGTCCGCGTAGAGAATGAAGAAGAAAAGGCACATTTTGGAGGATCACGGAGACGACTTCTGAACACGCTATGCCGGTAAATACAAACCGTTCGGTGACGGGTCGTATGATGTACGCTGAGTTCGTCATATGGTGGGGTGTTTGTTATTGGTCTCCCAGGGTAACGAATGTTAGCAGTTGCTCGTTGGCCTACGTTGCTTACGGTTGTTCCCGGTCCTAGAGAGCTATTATGGACACGATGTCCGAGTCCCCGTTACGACCCTCCTAGAACCCGCTGCTCACCTGTCGGTACCATGTGGACCGATGATATAGAAATTTGCTCAATCGGCATGACCATGCAGCCGTCCTCTAGTGCCTCTTCGGGTAAGATTAATAAAATCACCTTCTTCTGAACATAATAAAAATTAAAAAAAATTATGTAGTAGGTATGCATGATTTAGGATGCACAAAAATATACCACATAAAAGAAATCATATGCATTGCTTATACATTTTCTCTCTTTTGGCGCGCAGCGAAGTCTGAATTACTGTAACGTTTTATATGAACCGTATATTTTGAATGAAGTTAATTTTGGCAAATAAACAATTGCTTCAAAACTTGAGCTGAATTTTTTAATAGTTAATAGAATAACTTTATATGTACATACTTACCTAAAAAAATACTTTTAACAATAATGTACTTTATGAAGGGAATATAATGGACTTGGATTACATTAATTCATAATGAAATATTTTCAAAACTGTTGTTTTGCTCATACAAGTTGCTGCCACGAATTTAATTCAACAACAAACTAGCATATTCCAAAACTAATATCCTCGCTAATACCCTTTAACAAGTTGTAGCTTGCATAATGTACCCGATCTCTTTCAAATGGGCGGTTTCATCTATCTGGCTGAACTAAACCAGATTTACGATTGTAATCTTATTCGTGACTAGAATATTCATACTGGGATTGATATTATTATAAACGCATTCGTGTTAGGTACCTACATTCTCTGAGTTTCTATATGATCCAGTAGTTCTCAGTTTTTTTTTCATGCCACTCATGTTCGCTGAACCATTAAATAGCGTAGAGCTGTATTTCGGAATGGTGTTTTAATAACTTTGGATTATAACAGTTTTTGGTTATGGTTATGGTTGTGCCTATTTAAATAGCACCTTGAGAAGCTCTCCGTACCATGCGTACCATATTTGAAGAACTTCTGCTCTAATTGAACAAATTTATTACTTTGGAGAAGACTAGGAATTGTGCCTGGTTATTTAAGGATTACGTTGGCCTTAATCAATTCTGCTTCTCTTAGTCCTTAATGGTTATTATCATTAATTTTTGTTTAAAAATTTAATAAAAGTAAAAACTACTTCGGAAATAAAATAACACAAGGTAATCATTCCAGGAGGTCTACCAGTATCTTTAGTCAATTTTGATAGACACAAACCATCATACGTTGTCGAAAATTTATTGGCAAACTTGTCAAACATTAAAAAATATCCTTATTCTAAATTGGACCTCCTGTATACTTGATGTGGAATTAAAAAAAAAACAAACATTTTTCCTAATTATAACCGAATTGTAATTCTTCATCCTTAACTCGTTCTATCAACTATTGTTATAGCTTATTCAATAAATAAAAAGGACGATAATTTTGAAAAACAATTTGTTATGATATCACTTTTCATAATACTTAGGTCCTCTTCCAATCCACCAACTTGGAAAGGTTGTTTTAAGAAACTTCCTGACTTCTATTGAATAATGCGTTGAGACTACTCTATGTTGTAGCTACGCCTTCCTCGCAGCTATTGGTAAATTTTGACGTAAATTTGGCAATTGATTTTGCGGAAAATTCCGATAGAGCTATTTAAATTTCCGTTAATACGTAGGGACGATAATGTTCGCTAATGATTCCTTCCGGACATTAATTGACCATCTACTGTTGTTGATCAATGTGCCTAAAAATATTTGGATTATGGCTGGAGCAATATTGGAAGTTGTGAAGATTCACAATTTTCATATATTTCTGAAGGCTGACTTTATCAGAACACAACATCCTATCAAGAAAGTCACAATGTGCCCTTATGTTAGGTTATGTCCGCATACAAAATTCTGCACGTTATTCAAAATCTTGTTCAAAGAGTTGTTCATGTAACTGGATATGATAGGCATGGCAATGATAGTCGCAGCATTAGAGACCGCTTTTTTCCTAAGATCTAATAAGTTATGCAATCTCTTTTTATCTGGTTGACGTTGTTCTGGTTAACACTGAACATAAACACGACTTGGCAAGAAATGGTTCTTCTAATATTCTCCTAATATAAAAATCATATTACGATTTTTTTCTTTGTTGTTTGTATACCATGGCGACAAAATAATAAGGGTCTCCAATTGGAAATAAGACGAATAAAATGCTTTAAAGTTTGAAAAATTTGCCGCTAAATTTTCGACACCCTGTGATGATTTGTGTAGAATCAAACTTGTTTAAAGATACTGATAGACTTTCTTTGATATGTAGCTTGTTTAATTTTATCACTGAGGTACTATTTTTTATTATTTTTTAGAACAGTACCTAGTGCAAAATTGTTTCTTTCTATTATTTTTTCTGTTCAAAATATATTGCATGTGTGCTATGTATAAGTGAGAATGATTTCTTGAAATGCGTTTTGGGATAGAAATAATATCTGCGAAATATTAGATGTCTAACTTAACCAACAACTGAGCTATAGGAGACAAGGAGTGAAATGCTGGATCCTGTATATTTAGAAACAACTTTAATGCAATTTAAATTTCAAAATTGCATGAATTATATTTTGTATCACCACAACATTTGTCGGAGTTGCTTACTACTCCGCATTAATTTATAAAAAAAATCATTAATTGAGTTTTTTTATAGTTTTTATTCAGTAAATACATAAATGTGTAGAATACGTCAATATATGATGCTGAACATATTTAACATCATGCATCAACTCGAAAAAGGTATGCTATGTAATACATGTAATAAAATAATAAAGCTATTTATTCAGTAATACATACATATTATTGAATTTGTCAAAAATACATTCACATATTATCTGTGAACACTCTAAAACACTCCGTAAATCTTGTAGAAATTATGAAGACTGGTAATTTTTTTATCTAGCAAATCTTTGATATGGCTATTTTAGATTTTTCAATACTCCATTTTCGTTCCTGGAGAAATAATTCTGTTTGTGCATTTAGGATTGCTGTTTGCAGGTAGTTTTGTATTTTGTAGGTATGAGTTTACTACTCAATATACTCAATCTTGATTCAATATATGAGGTACTGGTTTTTGTTGCTTCCAAACGATAGAAATTTGGTCTCCTTAGTACTTGTTTCCATTCAACTATATCTCTAGCTCGTCTAGATTTTTTGCGGCCAGTAACTGATCTCTAGAATAATTTTTTTTTTCAATATAAATTTGGCTAAGACTATCTTGCCCATTTAAATCTTAAATATTTTATATTTAATGATCAAAATTTAGAATTGTCTTATTCAGAAAAGTACATAAACGAACTCCGTCGCCTACGACGTAATATCGAATACTAAATATACATTATATATATCAACATTGTGTATTCTATTCAAAGTCAATAAATTATTTCTTAGAAGTTTGTTACGCGTATTTACCCATGAGAAACTATACAGATATTATTTGTCAGAAATGCCTGAATACAAGAAGAGTGTGAGAAATATTATAGGTTGTAGTTAGAAACTGTCATATTTCATTTTATGATTGTAAAGGTTATTGTGTAATATACAGGATGCTACTTTCATTTGCATAGTTTTGTATAGTTATTTTTTTATCTTCGAGGTTTGTTAGATACACAGTTATATATTGCTAATGAACGTTATTAACATGCATTCAATGGACGCACATCAACGTACACTCACCTTAAAGAAGTTGTAGAACGATTTTACATAGCAGTAATATACTGTCTTTGTCAGGTCATCCCCTCTACATTTAATGTGACTGTCGCCCACTGGAGGCAATGGGTAATATCGTATTTTTCGTAATATGTGTATTCAGTCTCTGCTGTGCAAGCGGAGCGGGAGCAATTAACTCATACTTGGTTACTAGGAACTATTTATGTATTCCTATTAAAATCGACACATCGTTATTTCCTAGAAAAGGTAGATGCGATTATTCTTCAAGGCAGTAACAGAAAGTATATTATCTCTATTTGAATAGCAAGGAACTCTATGTGTGTGCGCCCTACTATATAAGATAGCGCGGCGTAAAATACCTACAATACATGTTGGTAATCTAATTAAAACTTTTTTAATAAATTCTTAAATCATAATACACATTTTAAATGTTTTGAAATGAAATGATATATTAGTTATTTACATACTTTTGACATATAGCGAGGCGTAGGCAAAGTTGTTTTGGATAGATAATTCATTATTAGTTGTTTATCTATTTATCTTTAAAATACATCATCTTCAAGATGTATTTTGTTTTCCTTGATATACTTAAAATCGTTAATTATCTTATTGTTAGTATATTATTTTAACAGTTAAAGGGTTTTGTTTTGAAAAAAAAATTAACGTAAAATTTTTCAGTACAGCAGAAGGCATTACTTAAAACGTACGCGCAATGTTTAGTTAAAAGAAAATATAATGCTATACAATTTTTGAAGAAGTTGTAATAGTAATAGTCATTAATATATCATTCAATGGTCTTGATTAATTTTACTGTAGTAGGTAAAAAAGTTTACTTTGCAAATTTTAAGGTGTCTATTTTTGCTGTGTATTAATACAATCAAATACAGCAACAATTTTAAATGCGTTTATCTCTCGATAAGATAATGCATTTTTTTCCCCGGACGTAGTCAGCCCGCAGACTGACAAGTGGTCCTGCGAACCGCCCCCTAGGAGATTTTAGTCACCCCGGAATCGTCTTAATGACATGCGTAAGGGTGATTGGGCTGTCTTTTCTTCGTTTTGTATTGCTCTAGTTCTCCTATATTTAGAAAAAAATATATATATAGAGTTCAGATAATAAATAGAAATATATTACAATATATTTCTACTTATTATCTGAACTGAATATATAATAAATAACAATGGTTATTTCTAATGAAATAATAAGTAAATAAATAAAAATAAAGTAGTATTCTTAAAAAAAGTAACAAATTGTAAAATAATAATAAAAGCATTATGTATATATCACAAATAACAGATATTCAAAAATAATTAGTATAATAATAATAAAAATAAAGTTGCTTTCTCAAAATAAAATAACAAAAAATAAAGTCGCATTCCCAAAATAAAATAAAAAAAAACTATGTAATAAATAAAAAGTAATAAATATTTTAAAATAATTGAATAAAAATTAGATGCCATCAATAATTAGTCAGCAACAACGAGGATAAAACCTCCGTTTCGTAATTTTTAATTTTGGCAAAAATGTCAAACAGTTTTTTTAAGTTATCATTCTTCATTGGTAGCCCACAGCTTCTGGTAAATTCATTAATTTTCAGTTTAATCATCCGATCAACCAAAAATATATCACAGTTAATTTAATTCAAGCTCTGTAATTGTTATTTATCTTTGTAGCATGCTTATGATAAAGTTATTAAAAAATAACGAAATATTGAGCTTATGAGTAAATCAGTTTTAATTCTGCTACAGACTGACACCCTAATATCATCTTATAACTTATTACATTAAATATATATAATATTTTTAAATAAAAAATATGACTGTATCTAAAACACAATCATAAACTGTAACAAAATTTTAACATTTACATACAGTTATAACATTTTTATTAATATGATTTATTAATGAAAAAAAAATATATTGCAAGAATTATGATGGTTAGCCAATATAAAATTCAGCAGTACAGTATATTCTATCATGAATTTAATAAAGCACTATATCAGATTTTAAAAAATAATATCGAAGAAAAATAATTATTTATATAAAATCATTAGTAAAACATTTGACAATAACGATAAACGTTAATAAAACTCTGCGGTAAGCACATTATTTGAAGTATGAGGGAATTAGAACATTGTTGGATGAGGTATATGAATCGGGGGTTAGTATAATCGTTTGTTCTTTTGATGTAAAACTTCCAGAAATTCTCTTTCAAGTCTAATATGTCAATAGACTATAGATCCAACAATACGTCCATTATTTATGTATGTTTAATTATATTTTACGGGGAACGGCTAATGACAAATTCCAAAGAACAGTATCTAGTCGGCAAAATTTTATGTGAAAATGTATGCCAATGCAAAGAAAACCTATGCAGAAATTATGGGATTATCTAAGATGCCTAATTATGGCAAGTATTTCTTAATTAGCAAGCGTTTAAGTTGTTCACCCCCCAAATAAATCTTCAAATGCGTAACCTATAAATCCGATGCAAGTTATATTTGCAAATTCAGTTTGCATTATTATTCGTAAACATGCCAGGTGATTTCAGTAGTGTCGAAACAAGATCCAAAATTGTGACGCTTTGGGAACGTGGTTTGTCCTATAGCGAAGTTGCTCGAGAAGTTGGACATTCGGTAAGTACAAAATTTTTATATATAACACATTGCTCCTTCTGTAAAATAATATATTTTTTTCTTTGTCGTAATAATACGTTTGATACTACAGATTCTACTAAACTATTTTTATTATATGAATTCCATTTATAAACCTATATAGTTATATTTAGTGCCTCCGTTTTTACGATCCGTACCATCTCGCATATATACATATTCTAGAACTTATTTCTTTCGCAACTTTTTCAGAAATCCGTGGTTCATTACTGGATCAATCGATGGCGAACGGAAGATCAAAACACCGCGTTGAAAACGAGACCAAGGTCGGGCCATCCGCCAAAAATTGGTCCAGAGGATGCCGGCAGAATTTTGCAGCACGTCAGTCAACAGCCCTTTATCACGTTAGATAAAATAATTGAAGAGCTAAATTTGAATTGCCGTGCAGAAACGCTACGTAAATTTCTGCATAAGCAGCGCATCCACTGTCGGCGCCCTGCAAAGAAAGTGGAATTGTTTCCCAGACATGTCGCGGACCGTTTAAATTTCGCACATGCAAATTTAAACAGAGATTGGAGCGCCGTCATATTCTCGGATGAGAAGGTCTTCTCAACATCGCAAGACACCAGGAAACTTGTATGGCGCGCCAATGGTACAAGATTTAACGCAGACAATGTTGTAAGGGCCCGGCAAAGCAACCGCATTAGTTTGGCATACTGGGGGTGGGTGTCCAGTGCTGGACCCGGAGAATTAACTCGAATAAATACGCGATTGGATGCTAAAGAATACATCCGCATCTTGGAGGATGTGCTGCTCCCTAGTGTGAGAACCTTCTATCCTGAACCTCATCCAATCGTTTTAGTGCAGGATAATTCTGCCGTCCACACGGCAAGAGTAGTGAGGCTCTGGTTCCAGCACAGAGACGACCTCGAAGTTCTTCCGTGGCCAGCTAAGTCCCCTGATCTGAATCCCATCGAAAACCTATGGGCAGTGATGGGGCAAATGTGGGACCAGAGAGATGTGCCGATTCCGCGGAACCGAATGAATCTTCACAATCACGTGACTGAGATTTCTAGTTATTTTAATAGCTTTTCGTTACGCACGTTCCCAATAATAAAGGTTTAGCCCATTGGCATCTAATTTTTATTCAATTATTTTAAAATATTTATTACTTTTTATTTATTACATAGTTTTTTTTTATTTTATTTTGGGAATGCGACTATTTTTTGTTATTTTATTTTGAGAAAGCAACTTTATTTTTATTATTATTATACTAATTATTTTTGAATATCTGTTATTTGTGATATATACATAATACTTTTATTATTATTTTACAATTTGTTACTTTTTTTAAGAATACTACTTTATTTTTATTTATTTACTTATTATTTCATTAGAAATAACCATTGTTATTTATTATATATTCAGTTCAGATAATAAGTAGAAATATATTGTAATATATTTCTATTTATTATCTGAACTCTATATATATATTTTTTTCTAAATATAGGAGAACTAGAGCAATACAAGACGAAGAAAAGACAGCCCAATCACCCTTACGCATGTCATTAAGACGATTCCGGGGTGACTAAAATCTCCTAGGGGGCGGTTCGCAGGACCACTTGTCAGTCTGCGGGCTGACTACGTCCGGGGAAAAAATGCATTATCTTATCGAGAGATAAACGCATTTAAAATTGTTGCTGTATTTGATTGTATTAATACACAGCAAAAATAGACACCTTAAAATTTGCAAAGTAAACTTTTTTACCTACTACAGTAAAATTAATGAAGACCATTGAATGATATATTAATGACTATTACTATTACAACTTCTTCAAAAATTGTATAGCATTATATTTTCTTTTAACTAAACATTGCGCGTACGTTTTAAGTAATGCCTTCTGCTGTACTGAAAAATTTTACGTTAATTTTTTTTCAAAACAAAACCCTTTAACTGTTAAAATAATATACTAACAATAAGATAATTAACGATTTTAAGTATATCAAGGAAAACAAAATACATCTTGAAGATGATGTATTTTAAAGATAAATAGATAAACAACTAATAATGAATTATCTATCCAAAACAACTTTGCCTACGCCTCGCTATATGTCAAAAGTATGTAAATAACTAATATATCATTTCATTTCAAAACATTTAAAATGTGTATTATGATTTAAGAATTTATTAAAAAAGTTTTAATTAGATTACCAACATGTATTGTAGGTATTTTACGCCGCGCTATCTTATATAGTAGGGCGCACACACATAGAGTTCCTTGCTATTCAAATAGAGATAATATACTTTCTGTTACTGCCTTGAAGAATAATCGCATCTACCTTTTCTAGGAAATAACGATGTGTCGATTTTAATAGGAATACATAAATAGTTCCTAGTAACCAAGTATGAGTTAATTGCTCCCGCTCCGCTTGCACAGCAGAGACTGAATACACATATTACGAAAAATACGATATTACCCATTGCCTCCAGTGGGCGACAGTCACATTAAATGTAGAGGGGATGACCTGACAAAGACAGTATATTACTGCTATGTAAAATCGTTCTACAACTTCTTTAAGGTGAGTGTACATAGATACATATAATATAAATTTACGGTAACGTTTCCAAATCAATTTTAAGAGTATCTATGTCGTTAGTTGTTATATTAACGAATCCCTGCGGTGAAAAACAGTCAACGTAGTGATTTGATTAAATAACAGAATATTGCACACACTGCAGGCATTTCTAATTTTAGTAATCATTCGTTATTTAATCAAGTTTGCTCAATTGAGGCGTTATTTTTACAAATCATAAATGACCAATTATGACCTTTCCCAAATAAAACAATAATTAATAATCGTGGATTATTGTTGCCACAAAACCAGAACAGATCACTAACATGTTTGAAAAACCGTATCTGGATAAACCAAAGTATGGACCTCGCCAAATATATAAGCGGTCGCTGCGATAGTTTCACTATGATCCGTTCTTCCATGTTTTACTAGCTAAACGTAATAATTTATCGGGGTATCTTTATTTCTGCTATTCAAGTCGAATCGAAATGGAGAAAATCAAAATTTAATCAACATAATTTTCTATAATGTTGTTAAATCTCCAAAATAGTTACTACCACATGTAAAGCAAATATGAAACGTGAATGCTGTCTGTTCTGTTTCACAATATTTTTATTATTATAGATAAAGTTTGTGCTTTAAAAATATGTTAAAAGAATGCGAGTTGATTAGATATATTTAGAATTTTAACCCAATTTATAAAATCCGGGTTACACACTCTGGGGTAATTTTATCTCGCAAAAGCAGTATCTGCTAGAGTTTATGAGATAACACAACCGTTCTTTTCTAAGTATCATTCCTCTGTAATTCTGTCGCGAAAGTTTTGGAGATCATTTAGTTGGATTTTAATATAAGGGATTACAAAGAAACAAATTACGGTGGTTAAGATGAGACGATAGTGCCAGTCATTCTACTGCACCTCGTCTAGCGACCCATCTATTGGAAAATTTTGCATTGAATATGATGAGCAGAAACAGTATCTTTCTGAAGATAAAGGTCTGTTGGAATAAAAGATTACCATCAAGCAAACTTTTATCAACAAAATTCCTCAATTTTAATGTACCATCTTTTAACAGACGTTATCATTACTTTCAGATGCACATCATGTTTTTTTTATCTATGGTGGGGGCTAGTTGCAGTGACTTCTAAAGCTGTATCGCTTGCAATCCTCCTGTGTGTTGTATTCAATGGTTTTGTGACAACATCTCGCTGTTTATAATGCCGCACTGTTAAATGATTGTCTCGCCAGGAATATATATTGTTTTTGCCGTGCAAACATCAAATCTGGAAAAATGATTACATTCAAAGGAAATATTCCTGTTTTAGAAAAACCGCTTGGCATGCTCGACAATGTAGCCGCTTTAGAGTAAGCTTTATTAACTAATTTTGCAACATGGTACTGTGTGTCTCCGCGACGCGGATGAGTAGTTAACTACTTTCGCACTGCTTGATTGTAATAAAGGCTTAGTGGTGCATATGTAGCTACATCTAATGGTTGCACTGCAATGTGGAGGAAAACAAAATAGAGTAATATTATGTTGTTTAGTATAGTCTAATATTGGCTACTGTGGTCAGCCAATAATAAAAGGATTAGAATATTTTACTAAATGTTTGGACCACTGAAAGATTGTTTCTCTGTTCATATAACCCTTTTATTGTGCAAATCCAATTGAACCAGTCGGTGGTTGTGAAATTAAATTATCTATTGCATTCATTCATCAAACTACAATTAAATGTTGTCCCCTCTCACCAGCAATTAACCTACCGACTTGTTTTCTCCCTTTGGTTTTTCTCTTGGGTAATCTTCTCTGTTTTAGTTTGTGCTAGTGACATTCCAGTCTCATTTACATTATATATACAGTGGCAGCCAGCTACTTAAGACCGACAATAACTTTGGAAATAAAAGTAATAAAACTTGGTAATATTGTGTTACTAAATGTTTAAATTTATTTTACAAACAAATTAAAGATAGTATAACATAAAACTAATACATTTCTCTTTCGCAACTTAACGCAGAAACACGTTATTGTTTGTTTTAATATACATACATATATATCTTGATTTTTCCAGACCAGTTTTAATTTTTATAATATTTCTAACAAAAATAAGTTCATTCGAATATTTTAATTTTTTTTTAATCAATAACGGGTTGCTCTTTCCTTTTGACGGATGACTTCTTCGCATCGCCGTGGTAACGACTCTATTAACCTACGACAACGTTCGACAGGTATGGCGCGCCAACCTTCTTTAATAGTGGCATAGAGTTGCTCCAAATTTGTTGGTTTTTTTCTTTTAATGTGCTTATCGACATCAATCCACAACATCTCAATTGGATTAGGGGGTTTGGTGATTGCAATGGCCATGGCAAAATATTGAGAGAGTGGTAATTTAAAAATTGTTTTATTCTGCGTGCTGTGTGGTTTCGGTCATTATAAGCTTGTAACACCCAATCAATGGGCAGATGATCATTGGCAAATGGTAATAGGATCTCGTTTAGTATGCTCATGTAAACATATTGATCCATGATGCCGTTAATGCGATGAATGGGACCAACGCCTTCTAAAGTCATGCCACCCCAAACATTCACAGAACCTCTTCCGCCTTTCACGGTTGGTCTTATGCATTTGCTGGAGTATTCTTCATGAATAGGTCGTCGAACATACGATTTACCATCAAAGCCAAGTCTGTTAAACTTCGACTCATCTGTGAAAATTACTTTTCCCCGTTCCTCTAAAGTCCAATGGCGATGGTCCTTTGCAAATTTTAAACATTCTGTCTTCTTCGGACCGTTCGCACACTAATTTTGCTGCCGACATCTGGACCAGCTTCACTTAAAACCTGGCTAGCTGTTTTGTGATGGTCAGCTTCCGAAATACGATGCAAAATTCTGTCTTCTTGCACAGTGGTTTTTCTAATTCTGCGGTTTCTGCGTACATTATCGGTTGAATTTGTTTTATTTGTGAATTGGACTGCTTGTATGCATACAGTTTTTGAAATATTTAATCGTTGTGCAATAACCGAAAACGAGTATCCTTCTTCTCTTAATAATTTAATTTGCTCCCTCTGCTGGGGAGTGACATCCAATGAGACCAAGTTTAGGAGTTATAGCTGTTTATTTAAAAAAAACAGTGAATTACTCCCCACCACTTTATTTTAATAGATACGTCAAAAAGTGTTAAACAAAAATTACTCGAGTAAAGCTTAGCTTTAAAAAGCATATATTTTTGGTAACATTTACTGGGTGGATTTCACTGAAAAATCACTTTAAAAGTTTAAGATGCCGGGTATGCCCCCTGGCGACAATCTGAAAATATTTTCCACTGCCTTCTTTTGCCCACTTTAGTATAAAATTTTTTACTGCAAGTCTATACGACGAATAGTTTCAGAGATACAACACTTTGCATTCTTATCTGACCACCCTGTACATATAGGGTGTTTCCTAAGTAATCTAAAATATTATATGGGGCGCTTCGTCACTCAATTTTAAGACGAAAAGTTCATATAAACATGTGTGATAAGTCTTGTCCTTAATGAGATATAGGGTGTTGAATTGTTTGTAATAAATCAGATGTGATTGTATTTGAAATTAATTTTTCCTGGTGACGCTACTGGTTTTTAGAAGTAATACGAAAAACATGCTTATTATAAGTGACGTTTGAAGTAACGTTGACAACTGTGTCAAACCTAAAAACCAACGCAAACAACGAACAATAAATTTTTAATAATACGATCTTTTTGTGTTAAGTTAACAACGATGCCTGTGTTTACTAATGCTGAAATGGCTAATATGCACTTCTTGTATGGACTAGCTAATGGTAATGCCTTAGAGGCTAGACGTGTGTATGCCCAGCGTTATCCTAATAATCGTTTACCATGTTCAGATACGTTTACTAAGCTACATATTCGTTTACAAGAAGCTGGAACTTTTGCCAAATCAAAGAATATTATTGGACGACCCAGAACTGTGAGAACTCCACAATTGGAAAACCAGATTCTTCAAATAATTGATCAACATCCAGAAACGAGTACCAGAAAAATTGCTAATGACTAAATGTTGGTAACAGAACTGTTTGGAATATTTTAAAAGATAACTTATTGTATCCATATCACGTTCAACGTGTACAACATTTGCTAGCTACTGACTATCCGCTTCGCATACAGTATTGCCAATGGATTTTAAATAAAATAGCAAACAATCCCAATTTCGCTGCCGATATTCTGTTTACGGATGAAGCCAACTTTTCAAGACATGGCATTATGAATTTTCATAATGACCACATATGGGCAAATGTAAATCCACATGCCATAATTGTAAAAAGATTTCAACAAACATTTTCGGTCAATGTTTGGCTTGGCATCATCGCAGATTATTTAATAGGACCATTTTTCCTTCCTGCACGGTTGACCGGTGCGACATACCTTCATTTTCTAGAAAATGAACTTCCAGTTCTTTTAGAAGATGTACCTCTTATTATTAGAAGGCGCATGTGGTTCATGCATGACGGAGCTCCTTCACGTTTTTCATTGATTGTTCGCGAGTTTTTAAATAACGTTTTTCCAGACCATTGGATCGGACGAGGATCTCCACACTCATGACCCTCTAGATCACCGGGACACAATCCTCTGGATTTTTGTGTGTGGGGATATTTAAAATCGCTCATTTACACAACCCCGATATTAAACGTACAAGATCTTCAAAATCGTATCATACAAGGCTGTAATCTTATTCGTAACAAACCTGGTATCTTCGAACGTATTCGGCTATCAATTAGACATCGAGCAGATGCTTGCATTTTAGCTGCAGGTGAACATTTTGAACATATGCTCTGAAATATAATATTTTTTCTTTTTGTTGTTGCTTCTAATAAAATAATAAAACACCCTGTATCTTATTAACGACAAGACGACAGAACTTTTCGTTAAAATTGAGTGACGAAGCGCCCCATATAATATTTTAGATTACTTAGGAAACACCCTGTATATCTGAGCTATAGTAAATTTAAATTCATTAAGTAAGTACTGCTTTAAGTTTCTCAAAATATGCTGTTATTTGAATCTTATTGAAGGCTCGACTCTGGCTAATGAAGTTGCTTCTGGAGTTCTGATGCTTATTTGAGAATTTCTTGTTAAAAATCGCTGCAGCTAGGATTGGCTGCCCTGCTGTCTCAAGTTCTTTGGTAAACTTATGTTTGATCTGAAAAAGTAGGTAAAGTTTCTCCTAAAAATTCACTTTATTTTTTTTTTGTTACTTGTCCATTGATAGAGCTCTAAATATTTGCAGTGGAGTGGGAACTTATTTGCCTTAGATGAAACCATAGCTTTTCTGCAATACAACCTTAATCCCCAGAAATGGAGACAAACTATATGCCATCGTATCAAAACCATTCTGTGTCAATATATGGCGAAGCGCATTGTGCCACTAAAGCTGTACTCAATAATAAATGAAACCATTTTATCACTAACATATTGCACTATTTTGAAGTTAGAATATTACGTCACATGTTTATGGTTATGTAAACCAGTACTCTATTGAATAGCAAAAATTTGGTCAAAACATAATTTTATATATTATTCTGATGATGCAGATGAGTAAAGTTAAACAATTTTACAAGCAACGTTTACAATATCGCTTCTCCTCACACATGGCCTGTATCAGTGATCCCAAACTAAAAATGGCATTCCAGCCGAATGCACGATTCGAAAGTACCAATTTAGGGAACTATTTGTTGGCCGTGTAGATTTGTTACGCGCCAGTTTAAGACTACTATTCAATATTATCTATAAACATCTATCTCGGAAATAGCGCATCAGACCTTCCCTGGGAATTCAGTTTTTGTAAAACTATAGATATAACATTCCGTCATTTAACATTATAACAAGAAATATTTAAATTCATTTTTTCCGTTTAAAGTATGTCATTAGCATACCTTGCAAATTAGGCTTCAAATATTTCAACTTTTAGCACATCTACATAGTAAATATTCTAGTTAGTTACTACAGTAATACGTTTCCTATAATAGCTACATGTTTTAATGTCGTAAAACTTTTAATATTACACTCTCATTTGGAATTTATAAACACATACATACATTCCTGCAGGTGAAAATTGAATTGTTTCCGACGCGAATACCAATTGCATGGCGTAAATGTTTTAATTTTTTATTCGACTGCGATATCTACGCAGTTGAAACACGTGGAGATTACCTGAGCATCTAATGTTCTAGCTATCTACATACATTCTCAAGCAATAATTTTGCCGAGGCACAAGGTAGAATGAAATCGTGAATTATTTAATGCGCTGGAGGATGTTGTCGTTTCATTCCACAATAAAATCTAATCTAAATTTAAGAGGTATTCTCTAGGGTATCTATTCTCATGCGAAAACAAGAATAACATTAAGTAATTAAATAAATGTATGCTCTACAATTTAGCGTTAAATATATTGTTGAATTAAAATATATTGGCGCAGAAATTTGCTTTCCACGTAGGAGTACCTTTCGTGGTGGATCAGTATGCATTACACGACGTAGTCGCTATCAGTCTAAAATTGTCTGTAAATGTTATGAGGTATTGACAGCTATTGTCAGACAGTTGTGAAAAACGACAGCGACGTTTCTTACGCAACTTTGCGGAAAGAAAATAACGTAATTTCATGTCTCTTAACTATTTTCCGATTGATTTTGTATTTAGTTATTTTAAATATAAAACATAATATGTAAAATTAAGAAAAAATAATAAATTTGTAATTTTTATAACCATACGTGTGATGCAGAAAATTCCGTGATAAACAATGCATAGCCACTCTGAAAGCAACACTAGAAGTGTGAGGACAATTCTGAGGTTTGGAAAAAAGCATATTATATACTATAAAATTTCCGTTGAGTTCTATGAATCTTTCGGTAGATTAATTCTAAGGATCAATCATTTTTGATAAAGCTACAGACCATCTACATATATTAGCATAAAAAGAAATGCTCCACATGTCGCGTATTCAAAATGTCGTTTCCTTTTTATGGCCTTAATTGTGTTTCCCTTTCAAATAATGTTTCGATATCTGCAGTCTCTATCATTTTCTTGGCATCAGCTGCAATCATATCAAAACCCTTTATCCCTTTTCAATAAGTTAAACTAGTTGAGTAATCTTTAACTCTTCATTTTGCAAAGCGTACTAATCGTGTTAACACTGAATAAAATCAGGTGAGAAAACACAAAACAGTAAACTTGAAACTTCTTTTTTTCTAAACTTAAATCAATGTTTTGGTTGGAGAGTTCTTGTTTTTTGGGAAGGACCAATCAGACATCGTACATTTCTGTCTCAGTGATAACTCACAATCAATGGAGTTAGTACAACTGTTTAGCTTTCCTACATTTCAATATCAAAAATGTGATATCAGAACCGTATATGATATGATGGCTCAAAATAGAAAAGAATGTATATTTTGGTTAATTTCCAACTATAGAATCTCCGACTACAGTCTGGTTAAAATAAGCGTGGACGTCACAACATCGAGTTGAATCCTGATAATTGAAAACTATTTGATGCAGGAGGGAGGAGATAAAGGATCTAAAATGTCATTTACACAAGCAGCATATATGAAAAAGTCAAAACAGTTTGTGTGTAAATGGGTAAAACGGTATCAGGAGTCAAAAACCGTCGATGACCTTCCGGAGCGCGGAAAAATTCGCAAAACGTCCAAGAAAGAGGATAAATTGATTATTTCAACATTTACTGGAAAAAGGGCTATAACGCTACGTAAGGGACAGTCAAGATTGAAGCAGAAAGGTATAGATGTGTCGATTGGAACCATACGTACTTGCTCACATGAAAAGAATATTAAAAGCTGAAGCACTATCAAGAAACCGTTGCTGTCTGAAAAGCATGTAAACAAGAAACTATCCAGGGCGGTAGAAAACATGTACCCTGATTATAATCATATAATTTTTACGACACGAATGCCTATATCTCGAGCCTGGTCTACTTCTACTCAGAGATATATACAAAGGAGCGTAAAACATGCGATAAATGTCCATTGTTGGGGCTGTTTTTTCCAAGAAGGAGTTTGTTCGTTTGTATGTTTTTACGGATAATCTTAATACAGAAAAGATGGGAAAAATATATGAATGATTCCATCTGCAGAAACACGGTTTGGATCAGATAAAGAAAACTGTATGTTACAGGAAGACAATGATGCAAACCATAGCAGTCGTCCTTGCACGGTACTAATGCCCTGGATTGGTCGTCAGAATCGCTTGACGCCAATCCAATTGAAAATTTTTGAGCATATCTAAAGCTAAATCTTCACAGAAAGAGAATGCATATAATCAAGCAACTTCTTCGAGAGATAAGGACATTATGGAGGTCTTTACCTTAAGAGTATGCCATGCGTCTAGTAGAAAGCAATTATAAGCAACAATGGCGATTGGGCGGCGTACTAGCAGCATTGTGTGATAGACTAAATTGTAGTAAGCCCCTTTTTGTAATATTTATTATGATTGAATAAATAGTTTTCAAATAATAACGTCTACGCGAGTTCTATTTTTTTTTTTCACTTATTCATATTCTTTGTATCATTTAGTTCCAGCAGATACAAATTTCGAATTCGTACGTTTTTTTTTCGACTGAGATCTTGTGAAAATGGGAATGTTTTTACACCCCGTTATTTATTATACTACGCCTGTTTACGGGTCCACAAAGCTAGTTTACTTGCAATTAAAAAGATTAAAAAAAAATCGATGTAGTGCTGTATTTCATCGAATTTAGTAGTATTGGTTTTGCATCCCATCTCCCTGCATTAAGTGCCTAAATAAATTGAGTTATTTATTATTATTTTTATTATTTAGTAGAAGTAACCTCTTCAATCCCCCCTCAAAAAAATTGTTGATTTTAATGGTTTTGTACTTTATTTGGGAAGTATCTAACTAGTGTAAGTTACCAAATGTTTATAATTTCTTAGATTTTTGAATAAATAGCACTTCAGCTGGCTGGACATCGGAACTAAAGTTGTTATTTTTGTTAAATGAAATAACACACTTTTTATGGATAACATTTAGTCCAGCCGCCGGGAAAGACTTAAAAGCGACGTAAAATATCATTTACGTAGATATGCATTCAAACGTTTGAAAATATGTCCAGCCGGCTGTACCGATGGTATCATTTGTCAAATATCTCCTTATTTTTGTAGAATATTCAATATTTATTATTATTTATTGTTCTCATTAGGATGTATTGCTTAATTAAATGAAGAAAAAAAACAGAGTACCGAATTGTATGGAATTATTAAACTTAGATTTAACTCGTGTTACTTCTAAATAATCTGAAATGGCTTGTGATAGATGAACGCCCTATAAAAGTAAACTTTTTATTAAAATTAGTCAAATTTTAGCGGTACACCAGCTTCGTTTAATGATTGGACAGTAGATGTGACCGTCCTGTGATACGACAATTGCCGAAGCTATCGCTCTTTCCCAGCCCCTACACCTTCAATGATTTTACTATGAGCTATTATTGATATACATATTATCAACAACGGGTCGAAGGCCGCAGTGGTTAGGCGGCTGACTATTGTTGTGAGAGAACGATAGGTGCCGGGGTTCAATTCTCTGGAGGGACGGTGACATTTTTTCAGAGAGTTTAATCCCGGATCGACTTGCCATTCGCTGTTGGGAGCAAAGTGATTAACAGCGCGGCATCATAAAAGGCGATATGATGCTGTCACAAAGCCATTTAAACACAACTTACACACACTAAAACTACACCGCAAGAGTTGCAGTGATAGCCAGACAAGTAATACAGCTTACGGAGTCACTGCAACTAAGCACCCACCACACATAAAAAAAAAAAAAAAAATTTTACTCTCAACCAGTTCATGAAGCGACCGGATGTCGCTAGCTCTGAGTGCGTAATTACTCCTAATAATTCCGCCCGAGGTTACGCCTAAATAATAATAATAATAATGCACTTTAATACCCAACGGAAACTAATTACAGGGTAAACTAACAACACAATTATACATGTATTACACATTAATAATAATAACTTAATTACAATTCATAATCAAAATACAATATTACGATTAAGATTAATTCACAAAATTATAAAGACAGCAAAAATATAAAAGTATGAGCAATCCTAGCTACAAAAAAATATCATCAAAATAACAATTTGCAATTCTACACATTCTATTAACAGGTGCATTTATCAATACATTAGTTCTAGGTGCCGGTAAAACAAATGTGACAGAATAACGGGCGGACAATCGAGGAACGTGAAAGTGTAAAAGTTCCAATAAATTAGGAGAGTTAATCCGACCCTGAAGTAATTTTTGAGTAAATCGAGCACAGTAAATTTCTCGTCGAACTGTCAAAGATTCTATGCCGTGTCTATCTAGAAGGCATTTATAATCAACACCTCTGGGAGGATACGCACCATCCAGTTTGAATGACAGAAATTTAAGAAAAAAATATTTGTAATTGAGATCCACACTTATGCAAGTGTCATTAAAAAGACATTTTATTAAAAATTCTTATTAATGTTGTTTGTATCTAGTAAAAGTAGTAATAATTTTTTTTTAATTCATCAGTGGTTAGGCAACAAAATTTTTGAAATCGATCAATTCTATAATACAGTTAACCAGTGAAACAGTCACACTTTTCTTTAAGTTGGCTAATATGAAGTATAATTAAAAACCTTCCTAGTTATATATGTTTTTATTTACTGGATTATACAACTCATAATGTAGTAATTCCCTATACCTCTACTGGACTAATAAGTGATAATTAAGCACCGTGCTTTTTCATTAATAAGCGGTAATCACCTTTGTTGATTTACCATAGCAACCGGTTTTAATCGTTGATTGTTCATTGCAAATTGCTTGTCAGTTACATTTCCTACCTGTCATAATTTGATTGAAAATGTCGCCAGACGGCGAAACTATGTTAGAAAATATTGATCAGACAGTTAAAAATAACAAACCTCTTAATACAATGCAATCTGAAAACTAAATTTGGTCACAATTTATGGAATGTTGTAAAGTTCGATCACATATATGTATTATTCATTCCTGTTTTTTGCTTTATTATGCATTGTTATTAGGCAGCTCAGAATGCTTGTCAGTGATGACATTTCCTATATGTATTAGTACCCGTTAGAAATTAACCTCAAAATGTCGTACCTAATTTAGTGAAGTTGGTTTATTCGTTGTATAATCTAAAGAATACAACTCTTGGTTTTTGATTATCTACAATCGCAGCTTACTCGATATGTTGCCAAATAATTCCACTCGTCCTTCGGACTCGTGGAATTAATATTTGGCAACATATCTCGTGTCAAGCCGGCGATTATCGATAATCACAAAACCACTCGTTGTATTATATATGATAATTATGTTAGTCAAAGATAATTTTCATTGAAGTGTGTTGTATTGATAATACTTTATTAAACTAACAATTTTATGATAAAAAGTCAAGACAAAAAAGTTGCAGATTGAGTCTGTCTTTTTAAATCAAGTTTTTAAATAGGAAAATATAGGCGCATTAAAAAGTTCTGATGCAAAATATTGTAGGGGTTGTTTTTTTCAGCCCCTTGTGATTACATTTTAGGGTAACAAAAACACTCAAAAACTGCCATTTTATTAGCATCAGTTATCTGCCAAATTTCATTCTTCTAAATTTTTCCAAAGTGGATATATTAAATAAAAGCAATTTTTTTTACCTAATTTTAAAGGGCTGTAACTTGGAGGGAAAAGGGTATTGAACAAAAATTTGTATGAAAGACTCTCCTTAATTTTTGCTAAAGAATCATCTCTTGAAATCTTTCGTATCAATTTAGAAACATCCTGTATATCCTCTTCTATAACTTTTAATCGACTTTAGTATTTGATATTACATTAAAAATATTCCTTATTAATTCAATTATTAAATAAAATTTTTTACTTACATACTTATATTAAAAAAGAAAACACAACAAACCTTAATAAGTAGTTCCGATAGTATGAATTAAAAAAATACATCTTCATTAGAGTTTATTTTCAGGTAAGATTTTTTTATTTCTTCAAAAAAAAAAAAAATTGCTAATTCTTTTAAATCACGATTTAATTACTCATGTACTTTTTACCATATTTATTTAATGAATAATAGTTAATGTTAATTAACACCATACCTATATGTATTCTTACGTAAACATTCTATAATTTATTTCAATTATTTACAGGTTTATACCATGTAGCGATTAAATAAAAAGAAAATAATCCTTTTGATAAAGGTCGGATCCGATCGAAACGTTAAGGAAAAAAAAGTTTTATTGTCTAATAAAAGGCAAAAATAATCCAAGAAAAATTCCTTTCATACATATATACAGCGTGTCTAAAAAAGATGCGGCAATATTAAAGGGGGTGATTGCCCATGTCATTTTATACAAAAAAGTTCCTATAAACATAGGTCCGCCAACGCTTCGTTACCGATCTACAGCGTGTTGAAGTTTAATTAAAAAAAAAACCAGTAACAATTAGATTTTTCCAAAACGACTTGAGATACCATAATGCAATTTTAGGCCTGTTAATAGCTGTGGGAGACACATACTTTGCAATACAACACGATGTTTTAGTCGTACCAGTGGCGCGCGTATTGGCGCGTCACTGGCTATTTTTCAAGAAAAAAATAGGACGTCGCTGATTTCCCTAAAAATAAAAATATGTTTTTATTCTTTGTTCAATTGTGAAGAAAAAAGCTCTCTTAACTTTTTATCGTACGAAATACCGTTTTTTAGTAAAAAAAAAAAAACATTTTAGTGCATGTCCATTTATCATGCGTACAAAAATATTTTTAAACAGTCCTGTTTTACGTCAATAATGTGTTTAAAACTTGTAACAACCTTGTTACTGCCGATGTTAGACGTAAGCTACATGTTTCCAATCCTGTTGTCCCTAAATTATATTGTTTACCTAAAATTCACAAACCTGGCAAGTCGGTAAGGCCAATTGTTTCGGCAATTGACGCACCGACTTATAAGGTTTCCAAATGGCTGACCAATGAATTTAATAATTTGCCAATACAGCAACCTAGTTTTGCAGTAAAAAATTCGTTAGAATTTATTAAAGAAATTCAAAATATTCAGTTGCTGGAGGGTGAAATATTGATTTCATTTGATGTTAGTTCTCTCTTTCCTAGTGTACCGATTCCAGACACCTTGATATACCTCGAGGACTTGTTGCTTCAAAATAGTTTGAGTCAACAATGTGTCCAGGAATATATTCGCTTAACTGACATCTGTATGAAACAGAACATTTTTCAATTCAACGGGAGTTTTTATGAACAGCTGGAAGGAACGGCAATGGGTAACTCCTTGTCGCCCTTTTTGGCTAACCTTTTCATGAGCCGTTTTGAAAAGGACTTAGAATCTGAGAGCGAATACTTTCCTAGGGTTTGGTTGAGGTATGTGGATGATATTTTCGCTATATTTGACACTAAAAAATGTAATATTGACGATTTTCTCAATAGATTAAATAATCGGTTCGAAACCATAAAGATCACTTGTGAAAGAGAAGAAAACGGTCAGCTATCCTATCTAGCCTATCTATCATTGTGTTCAACACAAAATGGGAAGCCTGAATTTTTTGGTCCACAGACTTCTCACTTTTCCCTTGAACAAGGCGAGGTATGAGAAAGAGCTTAAAATTATAAAATATGCGGCCAAGTGTAATGGTTTCCAGCCTCAGCATGTCTATAAGTTAATTAGGAAGTTTAATTATAAGAAAACTGTGAAAGAATCTACGACTTTTCGAGAGGATGTTAAAGCTTCACCCGTTGTGACCCTCCCTTACGCTCCCTTTATCACTAAAGGTTTGAGTAAAATCTTCAAAGAGCTAGATCTCAGAATAGTTTACAGTTCTGGGACTAGTTTACGAAGTCTCATCGGTAACCCTAAAGATAAAATACAACCTCTAGAAAAGTCAGGTATTTACAAAATCAATTGTAAAGATTGTAATGAAAAATATATTGGGCAAACCAGGAGAGCAGTCTCAACTAGATTCAAAGAGCATATGGCTCATCTTAGATTTAATAGAATTGAGAAATCGAGCGTTGCCCAACACATTTTTGAAACAGATCACAACATCGACCATACGAATGTTAAATTAATTAGACAAATAAACAATTGTAAGTTTCTAAATGTTTTCGAAAGTTTAGAAATATATAAAAATAAGTCATGTGTAATGAACTGTGACAATGGACCTATACCGTATTCGTCATTGTTTTCGTTAATCGGAAATTAATGATGCGTATCGGATTGACCGTGCATAACATTTAGGTTACCTGTTTTTGTAGGTTTTATTTTAATTTAGTTTTATCATCGCCTTGATAATGACAGCATTGCTGTTGAAACGCGTCGGTGTTTTAGTTAAAACTTGTTTGGTGTTCAGTGGGTTAAAGTGTTTAGTGTTCTGTTTTATTCACTGACATATTGAATGAGTCTCGTGATTAATAATTTTATATGTGTCGAATTTGTTGAAGTTCCTTATCATGAATTGCTATACGCCACAGTTTATTTTGAAGTAATAAGTATTGAATATATTCATATAATAGAAATATTTATAGATTTGAATGATGCCACTATTTTTTAGTCTCTTTTTCGTGGTGAGTTTCCAACTTAAAAAAAATGTCTATTCGATGTTCAAACACTGCTAAATGGAAAACGTTAATTTAACGTTAATACGTTTATTACCAAAACTTCGTTCTTTTTACTTATTCTAATCAAGTGCTGTTAGCTTATTCATTGCACACAGTTAGCTGGAAAATCTAGCTGCGAGGAGGCGTAAATAAATGACCTGTAAAGACAAACGGTTCCACACGCCACAAATAAACATTTATTTTGCTCGATGTAACGCTGACAGTAATTGCTACGTGACAAGCTGTTAAAATGTGTTAGCTTTAACGTCGAATTACTCGCACGTACCTATTTACCAGTATTAATTATTTTCGAAGTATACTTCAAGAAAAATTCCTCAAATTATGCCTACAAAATTATACCTACTGAATTTATTTTTTCTTTGATTTGATTATGACGTATTTAAATCAAGATAAATACTTTAGTTACGAAGAGGTATTTTTTTTAAATAACTTTACTAAACAAGGAGGTACAATTTAAAAAGAAGCTCCATATTAAGCAACTGTCAAAGAAGAAGATGGTATAATTTAACATGAGATAAGTTTTTAAAATTATTGTCGACTACCTGTATAATAATATATAGGTAGTTCATTAATATTTACAGGAGTAATCAAGGCTGTAATATTGGCATAACTTTGCGCCCATAAGTTTTGATGTTAGGTTACACATTGATGCTATCATCCCGGAAGTACTACGCTAAACCGGAGCATGCCTTATCAAACTTCTCTAGCATACCGTTATCCATAAGCTGTGTACATTAGATTTCATCAAGATTCCCGCTATAGCTTCGTAGAGGAGATACACTGCTTGTCAGAAATATTTGCCTCGTTTTACACCAAAAGGATGTATAATTGTGAAACACTATTACTTATATCGAAAGATTTTCTGAAAATTATGCTCTAATGTTCCATTATAAAGAGACTATTGCGTAATACTAAATGCGGACACATATCTTTGAGCTTTGGTGTACACTTAAATTAGAAGTAGTGATAAATTCAGGACATCTCTGTATATGTGTATCTATCTATCTCTTGTTGGTTCTCTTGCGAATTACACCGTTATTACCATAAAGCAGACGCAAATGAAGGGTTCATAGTTGCTCGTCACCATCTAGGAACCACTTCGAACCTTGTTAAGTACTGCTATTTAATTTTGATAAGTTATCGTGTGTCATTAATTATCTCAATTAAATGACAGAATTATTGTGAATTCACAAGTGTTCTTGTTCGAAAGGGTATCTAGGCAATTAAGTATGTATGTACATACGTATTCTGGCACAGTTTTACTAGTAAGTTTGTAATTGGAGAACTTATATTAGGCGGCTTGATGTGAGTACATGATGGAAATAGCTTACGAGGTATAATATAGAAGCTGAGCGTTAACTATTACCGCTTTTTACACAATTTTTGATTAGTAATATTGAAAGCATTAATGACAATGTTTAAAATAATATTTTTATTTTACTGGTTCATATTAAATATGCAGGCCGGCTAGCCACAGTGCAACGGTGGTTGAGTCATTCTCTGATAAGGACAGTCCAGAGTTACGGTGCGTCTCTCTAGCGTCGGTTTCTCTGTTAAGTAACCATTCGTTGTTAAGAAACAATTAACTTCGCAATATTACTTACGGCGAAGTAAGGTTGCAATAAACCCTGGAAAATACGTTTAAACACACAACACTGCTACACAGTAAGACCTGCTGTGGCAATTCTATAAACAACACAGATTAGAAGCCACTGCAGCTGTGCCCACCACAAATGAGAAACTGACTATTTTGTGCACCAGTAAAGGAGCACAGGCAACCTCAAAATTCCGATTTTAGTGACACTTTATTTTCGGATGCGTTAGTACAGTAAAACCTAGATTTAGCGGACTTCGGATTCAACGGACGCAATCTAGAATTGTTAAAATTGGTAGAATTCCATTTAGCGGACAATGCTTCTGATTTAATGGACGCGGGATACATAATTTCTTGTAAATCAAGGTGGTGTGGTTAATCTATGAATAGAATGCTCCTCAGCGATGATAAATCTGTATATTAGATGGGTGGGGATTACGTCAACTGCGGCCTCCCTTCCTTTTAGTGTTTACTCATGTATACACGTTTTTATTGTGCATTCCAGTTTCTTCGATTTGTGCAAAATTACGTATCAACTTGTTTCCGCTAGTACATACACAAATTAACGCTATTATTCGTTACTATTTACGTTATCAACCCAAAATTATTATGGAAAAACAAAAGCGAAAAAGAACAAATTTGTCTGCAAAACAAAACTTAGACCTTATCAAAAAGATAGAAACGGGAATATCCGTTTCTCGTGTTTGTCAAGAATAAAAGCAAATGTCTATATTCTTAAAGCCAAAGACAAACTGAAACAGTTTTCATTAATGCGTGATACAAATGCTTCAATCTAGGACAGAAAACATGTGAAAATGGCACAGGAAACTTCCTTGGAACAAGCTTTGATGAAATAGTACGTGCAGCAACGATCCTGTGGCGTTAATGTGCGAGCAGTTGAGTTAAAATCTGCTGCAAGCATACTAGCGCAGCGTATGAAAATCACATTTAAAGCAAGCTCTGGATGGCTTTGGCGATTCTGTAAACGCCATGGAATTGTTAACAAAAGAACCTATGGAGAAGCCTTAAGTGCTCCAACTGAAGAAATAGAACCATTTAAACAACAGTTGACAGAAGTGATTGATGATAAAGAGGTTTTGAGTTGCCAAATTTATAACGTGGACGAGATTGGTCTCATCTGGCGTTCGCTTCCGGAAAATACTCAGGCATACAAAAACGAGAAATCTACTCCTGGTCGAAAAATAAGCAAAGAAAGAATTTCTGCTTTATTATGCGCAAATTCTGAGGGAACTCACCGGCTAACGCCTGTTACTGTTGGGACAGCACGTCGTCCAAGAGCGCTAACAGCAGATTATATCAATCATTTACCGGTAGTATATTATAACTCGAAAAAAGCTTGGTTTACGTCAGCAATTTTTAAAAGTTGGTTTTTTGACCATTTCGTACCTGAGGTCCGGAAATTTCAAACTGAGGTTATGGACATACCGCCACAAGAAATAAGGGCCCTCTTATTGCTCGACAATGCCCCCGCACACCCTTCTGAGACAATCCTTGTCCCACAAGATGGAAAATAAACTTGCACGTTTTTGCCAAAAAAATCCAACCTCCCTTATTCAGCCCATGGACCAGGGGATAGTTCTTGCTACAAAACGACTGTGTAGGAGAAAGTTTTTACAAGAAGTTATGGTTGTTTTAGAAGACGAAGGTACAGTTGAAGATACTAGGGGTCAGCTGACATTACAAAATCTGAAAAACGATTCCATCAAATCGGCAATTTTCAATTTTGCAGCTGCATGGAACGAGGTAAAAGCTAGCACCCTTGAAAATGGCTGGAACAATATTTTTAGATCAGAGAGCCCTGATAATGTTTTAACAGAAAACCTGGACGTAGTGGATTTCCAGAACACACTGATAAGTGCAGGAGAAGACAATGTTTCCGAAAATGACATTATAAACTGGCTGGAAGAAGATGAAGGAGTTCCAGGCTATCAAATCTTGTCAGAAACTGAGACTGCCGAAGAAGTAATGCAAAATAACAATGAAACAGATAAAGAAGATGAAGAAGAAGCAGAATATGATATGCCAGTTGTTTCCAAGACAAAGCTTTTTGATTTGAGGTCGTATCTTGACGAGGTGATCACATATATCGATTCATCGAATAATTCACAAATACAACCCTATTATAGCCACTTCAGATCATTCAGAGAAATTATTAATAAGCAATACAGCAACAGAAAATCAGAATCTCCTCAATCAAGCACTTCATCTAGTGTCAGTTTTCAACTAAAAGAGTCTTCCCCTTCCAAATAATGTAACTAAGCGTGTATATATGTATAAATATGTACTTTTTGTATGTACATGAATTGTTTATTTTCCTTTATGTATTTAAATGTTGCATATATCTGTGTGTGTGTGTGTACGGATACGATTTCGATCTGTTTTATATTTTATTATGTACCGCCTACATATTCATACCATAAATTAAATGCATCTTTCAAAATATGTATGTATTACACATTAAAGGGTTATTTTTTAATTTAACGGACTTTTCACTTTAGGCAAAATGTGATGTTGCGGACTTTTTGATTCAACGGACAATCGGAAATAGCGGACAGCACCCCTCCCCAATAAGTCCGTTAAATCGAGATTTTACTCTACTTTGGAAATATGTACCTGATAATTGAAGGACTAACATTTCTTCTCCTAACATTTTTCTGGCTGTGTTTTCTTACATGAATTTTAGTTCTGGAAAGGTGAAACATCTGCGCGTTAAGTTTTAAATAATACTAACCTTTTTTTTATTTATTTTTTTTAATGTTAACCTTGAACGGTATTATAATAATAGTCTTAAATATCCAGTTGCAACTAGAAACAAATTGGAAACGTGAAAATAGATTTTTTCTCAAACATGAGTAGAGTATAAAATGTTACTTCTGGGCTAGATCAATTGGCATATGGAAAAATTCATAAGAAACGGTCAAAAACCAATAGAAAAAATCCTTAAAAAAATCACGAATTTTTATACACCCCAAAAATACCCAAATATCTATAGACCATTAGAAATTGGGCACACGGAAAAACAGTTGAAAATTGCCCATAATTATACAAAAATTACCTTAAAAACAGGAAAAATCTTTACAAATTCCCTCTAGTTTTTCTTCTTATCTCTACTTATGCCAGAGTAAAAGTCTCCGATTGCAAGCTTTCAGAAATGTTTGTAGTCAGATCCTCAGCTGTTCACTTAAGGGAGGTGATGGAGTTGGTCCTCTGATTATATCTGGAATCTACCCTTGTTGTATTATCTTCAAATTGTCTCCAATTTAAGCACCATCGAAGGACCAAGTCATCTTCATATTCGATCAGAATGACATAATGTAAAACTTAAAATTATCGAATTATTGCGACCAACTAAATGCATAAAAATCCAGAATGCCAATGTTCATAAATAGAAGTTGAAGAAAAAACAATGTTAAAACATAATTTCTAATAGACAACCGCCTTAAAAATATATGTCCTAGATGTATGCCAACAACAAAATGAAGAATACCAGGAGGAGAATTGCATCAACTTGCCTGCAAAACTATGGTATAGAAGAACCGGTTAGTACGGACTGGTCGCCAAATTTTTATATTTACAGCGTAACCATGTATAGAGCAAACATAAAAATTGGTCTAACAAGATGTTTGTTTATCGTAAATTTTCTCAATTGCTACACTATAAAGGTGTAATTCATACATTTGCAATTGCACTAAAGTTAAATATTTGCCTATTACGAAAATGATATAGCAAATCGTTTCGTTGGAATTTATTTAACGGACCATTAAGTTTCAGATACCATCGAATCGTAAAAGTACTGATAAAAGCATTTTAAAAGCAAGCAATAAAATGATTCCCGTACTTCTCGCAGCACGACTTGGACTCAATTGCTGCTTCGTTATTTATGGTCATTCTGCAGGAAATTAGGGAATCTATTTCATATCATAACGTATCGTCAGCACATTTATATAAAAATTTATGTGAAAACTCGAAATGGACCCTTTATTTATTTATTTATGGACTAGAGTTAGTTGAATTTTGATTGATGACTATCTAGATGCAATAAAATTAAATTGTTTTTTATATCTTACACTATATATGTAGGTCACTCAAGCAAGTTGAAGATATCGATTTCATATAAACCGCATTATGAAATTAATTAAACAAAAATAGAACAGCGGTTTCGTGGCTATTGTTCTTCATACAGCAATTACCATTTTTTATTTATAACTGGCCACCACTCTTTTATTTGTGGACCTTATACAATGTTCTCTTTATTTCCCTTGGTGCTTTAGAGTGATTGCGGTTTTATGGTTGTACTCTGGTTAGAATTTGATTAATATATTTAATATCAAATCCGTTTTAATTATATTGTTTCAGAAAAAAGAGAGCCAATCTTAAATTGGCTTAAAATTATTATTGTGGTTTGAAGTTAATATTTTGATTTATGTTAAAGGGTACAACGCATGTCTACACGAATATCACCCTTCCATTAAAGCAGTTGCTACATAAAAATTATGTTTTTGTACCTCTTCGGCTGAAAGAGATAAATGTATGAGAATTTATCTCTTTCGGCAGAATAGTCACAATAGTAACAGTGGAATATGGGAAAATTGGACCAACACAGCATTTTTATTTGTGTACATTTTCGTACGGCCTCTGTTATGCTAGGGTTGGAGCTGCTGCTTCTTTAGCCCTTTTGGTCTGGGGTGCGTGGTTCCAGGTGCCATGTGAGTAGTGATGGTAACGATATATCGATATATTTAATATATCGATATCTTTTCAAATATATCGATAAATAAATATCGATATAATAGTTTCGATATATCGCAAAATTCGGCGCTGGTTTTGTGAAACTTCAATTTAGTTTGTTTTACAACGAACATTCGTTAAGTTACTTAATAGTAGTAAATAGTTAGTTATCTACCTACATTTCATACGATAGGTATCAGAATTATCGGCTATAATTGGGATTACTTCAACAAAATCAAGTTCTTCCCCGAAAATTGTTCGCGGAGAATTACTGTACAAAGTTTATAAATACAGCTCGACAAATATTTTTTCCTCAGTCTCCAGAGCTTCAAAAGTGTTCACTGTGAATGAGTGCAGTGTGATTGTTCAAAAGTTAAGTGAAGTTGCGATTGAAATAAACTTTATTTATTAAATATTAAGTAACTGATTATTGGCCTTGAAAATATGGCTCATCCGAGAAGCAACATTTAGAAGCATACTCTCAATTTGGTATGTGAAAATTCACTAACAAATACAGAGGGTTTGAATATTATTATTGATAAGGTACGATCAATAGTAGTATGGTTCAAAAGAAGCGTTAAGGCTAGTGATAAATTAAGAAAAGTACAAATCAATGCAGGAACGTCAGAAGGAAACATGAAAAAAATGATTTTAGATGTCAAAACTCGTTGAAACTCCACGTATTACATGTTAGAGAAAAGTCTACAAATATTACCAACGGTCAGTAATATTTTGTTTTCTGATGTTAATACTCCAAATATAATTACTGCAGCCGAAGTCGAGCATTTTCGAGGAATATGTAAAATTGTCAAGCCACTAGAAAGGATGACAGTAGAGATAAGTGGTGAAAATTACCCAACCATAGGCAAAGTAATACCTATGATTGGTTGTCTGATAGACCAGTACAACAATTATTTGCCCTGGTATGAAATAGGTAAACAATTGAAAACAACAATAGTAAAAGAGGTTTGGTGCTATTGAAAAATCTGATATACCAGCTGTTTCCACAATATTAGATCCTCGATTCAAACAAACACATTTCAGAGATCATCAAGCCATAGGCACTGTGATGAGACACATCAAAAGTGAGATCACGACTTTACAAAACACCTCTTCTTCGTCAAAATCTTCTGATTCGTCTGCTGAAGACCCTGAATTTGATTTATGGGCGCATCATAAAAAATTTGCTCACATTAAAAAAAGTGGACAAGGCAAATCAAATAAGGATACCTAGTGCACTTAACCAATATTTAATTGTGCCAGTTAAACACCTAAAAGATGATCTCTTGGATACTTGGAATGAGATGAAAGTGGTATATACCAACTTATTTAAATTGGCGGCAAAATATTCTTGTGTTGTGGCAACGTCGGTCCCCAGTGAGACGTTATTTTCAAAACCTGGAGCAACCGCTACGAAGAGTCGTAACCGTCTCACGGGAAGTAGGCTTTCCAAATTATTATTTCTGAGCTCTTTGTCTGATAGCTTGCATTTATGGAATTAATGTATCCACAAATTCCGGGCAAATAGCTTACTTCTTGTCCTGTGACTGTGAGACAGTTACTTATAGCTTATAATCAAAAAACATTTAATTTTTCATTTTGTGGAACTGGATATTTTACCTACTAAGTTATATACAGGGTGTTTCATAATATATGCGCAGGACTTCAGGATGTGATAGCTTGTCAAAAAATTTGAAAAAAAGTTTCTATTAACTTACTCTCTAAAACGCACCATTTTCGAGATACAGCGTGTTGAAATTTAATTTAAAAAAATCGTTTTTTGCAAAACGGAGCAGTATAAAACCGATAAAACGAAACTGCTACAAAAGTAGCAGTTTTTTTAAACTGCTAACGAAAAGTAGCAGTAGCAGTTTGTAGCTGCTAATGAAAACTAGCAGTTTTACACATCACCAGTATATAGCTTACGATATATGATGATTATATCGATATATTTGTATTTTTTGCCATCCCTACATGTGAGTGCTTGAAGACGACGTCCTCCTATGTGTGAGGCTTGGCGGCAGCCGGGGCTACTGCGTCATTTCAAGGACCGAGATGCCCTTCTCTATATGTACATACTATTGAATTTCATTAATAAATAATTTATTCGTGCGTCCATATTGACTTTTATGTTTGACCCGCCATCTATTCATAAACAGTCGAACTACACGAGGAACAGCTTGTTTATGTTATATATAAATTCCTAGTTTATCTATTATTTCATACCGAAAAGGTTGGATCATTTAACAGCAATTTTATCAAATATTCAATGTGAAACGAGTCATGTTTGAAACGAAAATATTTTCAATTACTATACGTTTATTTATTATTAACATATTTATATATTTAACAGGAAATTGCAAATATTTAATTCAATAATAATACTAAACACAATCTCGCGTTCGTAAGCTTGTATAAACTAAACAATAAAAGTATATCTCGTATAAATCTTACCATCTAAAAGCTAATAAAAAGTACAAGGTAAACATTTCTGGTAAAATACAGTCAGCTTGAATTTTCCAGAGCGCAAGAAATTCCTTTGTTTCCAAAAAGACAACTGCAGCCGCTTGCCAAAGTAACCTAAATTCAGGAGATTAGTGGATTAAGCGGCTATACAACTTGTGTACGTATCGTCTGAAATTCCTTCTACTTTTTGTTAGTCCACCCTTGTTGGTTCTTTAATTAATAAAATGAGTGAAATTTTCATTATTTTTTGCAAGGCACGAATATATTCGTATAATTGTCGTGAAAAATTATTTGAGATTAAAATAATCGTGGAGAGACAACGAATATTAATGGCTGTGTATTATTGTCACGGATAACGCGTATAAATTATATGCTAGAATGGTGCTCGTGCATTAGTAAAATAAATTCGACTCGACGGGCTATTCATGTCATCTGTAAGCGCAACCTCGGAGCTTAGTTCCATGTTTATACCAGTGTTGTTCTGATAGAACGCAAACAAAGGATAATTCGTCACCAATCAACAGTCAACTCGCATCATGTAACGGATTGGATAAATAGAATTGCAGTAGAAAAGATTCTGTTTTATCTTACATTGTTCTGGAAAAAATGAGAATAATCAAGGAAAAACAGTTTTTATTTTAACTCAACTAACGTGAGATACACACTTCTGTTACATCACCATCCAAAAGTTCCCAAAATGACATACATGCATAAGGCAAAAGCTTTCGTTAGAAAATGGGTGGAGCGATATAAATAAACAAATAATGTCGATGACCTACCTGATAGGGGTTCTCATCGGAGAACTAGATGGGGTGAAGGTATTCATTGTTCAGATGTTTGAAAAAAACAACTCTTTCTTTACGTAAAGCCCAAGTTTTATTACGCATAAAGGAAATTAACATAAGCCTGATGACCATAAAAATCGATTAAACGAACACAATATCCAACATCGTAGTACTTTGTTAAAACCTCTATTATCTGAAAAGGAAGTGGAAAAGCGTTTAGCTTGGGCGCGCGAGAATAAAGATCGCGATTGGAGAACAATGATGTTTTCACTGACAAATCGTCATTTTGGATATGGATTCCCATTAAGAAGGCTTGCTCAACTGGCCATCATCTGCAGTGGACCGTAAAGCATCCTCTGAAGCTTCATATGTGGAGATGTTTTAATATGCGAGATTTTGGGACTTTATGCATCTTTAACAGCAATTTAAACACTATAATGATGATCAAGCTATATAAAATAGGGCTCCTAAGATCGGTGAAAAAGTGGTTTGGAAATACAAACGAAACTTGGACGCTGGTGGAAGATAAAATACCGTAGTCATCTGTGCACTGACTGGAAACGTCAAAATGGGATTGTAACCATGGATTGGCCGTTACAGTCCCCAGATGTAAACCCTATCGAAAATGTGTGGTCCATTATCAAATGTAGCCTACAAGGAAAACGTATATCTTCCGCGAAACAGTTATTACACCAAATTCGCAAAATATCGAAGTCTCTTCCAATATCTTACGCTGAAAAGTTAGTGAAAAGTATGCCCAAACGGTGTGAGGCAATTATCAGCAACGGGAGCGACTGGACTCTTTATTAACACGGTAGGTAATACTAATTTTTATGTAGTTCTTACTAGTGTATACACTCTTGGTTTACGACTTACTTTTCTATTAAAAATACCCACGATGTTCTTGTTGGACAGAGTGTAAATAAACGCACTAAAGATGATGTTAGACAGATATAGCCTTTGCGTGTTGGCATCACTGATGCGAATGATTTATCCTCATGTGTACAAGAGGATGTAGAGTTTTGTTTAGTACCTGTCTGTCGTAGAAGGGGTACGTGTCGACTGAAGTCTAAAACTAAGCCCAGCCAAAGACAATGATATGAGAAGGATATTAAATATATTAAGCTATTATGTATTTAAGGTAATTAATTAATTTTATGTTATTAAAACACTTCAAAAACACACTCAAACGTTATAATAAATTAACCCCCCACCACGGAGAAAACAGTGCAGTTAGGGGGATTAGAAGGAAAGCGTAGGTGGTAGTGTGGTCAACAACTCTTAAACATCGCTGTATATAGCGAATTTTGGTTGGACCTGTAAAAATTAACAATGAAACAACGGGATAATTGACAATTATCGGATATATAAACTGCCAAGCTAACAACAAAGGTTCTCTTGGAAGATAACCATTTGTTCAGAGAGTTACTTCTAAAGAACAAATTTCTGGCAGGGTTTGGACCGTAACGGTGCACCGTTGAGCGAAAATTAGCCTGTATCATCGCAGAAAGGCCTACTAATCACCTAGTATTTAATAAAAAAAAAGAAAACCTCTACGTAAACGACTCCAGCAAGGAGCGACTTCGAACGCGCGAATAAAGAAAGTTTTTGAAACACACTAAAAGTAAATGTAAATTAGTTTAATTAATTTTTAAGTTTAAAAATTTGTTCAAGTTGACGTGAGCAAGTAGCTAACTTTTTTTCCCCTACACATAAATAATACTCTTACGTAATTAAGCAGTCACTTAATGCAACGTATTCTTCAGAATGCAATAAATTAATTGACGAAATTTGGGAATTTTAGAGGAATAATTAGTAGTCCAGAACGACTAATATCGACCACAAAATTTAATATTTTTCAAAAAGGAGCGGCAAAGAAATAATGTCTTTACTATTATTTTATGAACTATTCAACTTCTAAACTAAAACACGAAAACTTTGAAACAATATTTAAAAGAACTAGAATAATATGGAACACATTTCAACATGTTATGTTCCACAAAAAAATGGGCTAACAAAATTTTTTTTTTTTACTTATCTTTTTAAATACTTACATACACAATGTTTTCTATTTGTGTTTGTATGGACTAATTTTTAATATAAATTTACAGAACTGTAAAACAATATCCTCCTATCTTGATTAAAGTATAAGCAAATAAATGTCAAAATATATACAGGGCGTTAAAAAAAACTTTACACACTTTTCTGGGTTTCGATGCTCTTTCTATTGTATGTTATACAAAGTTGCAATCATCTTTAAAGAGACTTGCGCACTTCATTACAAACAAGGCCCTTTCAAGTATCTGATGCAAACAAAAAATTTAGAGGAGTGGGATCTAATTCTCTTGATGTCCATATAATAGGTCTTCCCAGACTAATCTCGATATTCTCAAATCGTTTGTTTCTTGTTTTTATCTCCACTGTCGCCCGGCAAAATGTGTACTTTTTTTTAAGACCCTTATTTATATATTGTATAATATTATTCAAAAATGTCTAACATGATCGTTACCATTTAGATGTATAGCTATAAATATTTAGTAAAGAAATTTTGATGTACATATTTCGTCATCAGTACAAATAAATAAATACTCTACAAGAAGTTAAACTAAATATTTTTCCAAGCTCTTTACTAATAAGTCATATACACTTTTCCAGACGTTAAAGACTTGACAATCCTGACATCGCTACAAACTAACGTAACTACTTCTGGATGTTATTAGTTAAGTATAACTTATTGCCGAAGTTTAACGAGAAACGGATTGCAATAACAGCTTTCCCGTCCGACGCGTAATATTTCTCTCAACCTATAAACACACAACATCAGACGCAAGTTCCGAAGCGAATATCATCGCTACTTTTCGATCTGATTTTTTTTCCCTATATTTTTTCTGTCCGTTTACGTGGCTTTTATTAGCAATAAGTTCTTGAATATTCGCTAAGGGAGAGTGATCTATATACCACTTGTGGATGTTGTTTTAGCTCGGAGAGCGGTCACAAATCAAAACAAATTGCTCGTCTGGTTCTTGGTCGATTATCTTGAAAAAGTGTAGGGAGCATTAATTCGGTGACAAATTGTATTGGGGCGTTTGCTGGCTTCTTAATTTACGATCGAGAGGAGATAATTAGGCAAGCACAGTGTGGCGAGGAGCTTTCTTAATTAGCTAATAATGAGTTAATCAATAATTTGAATGCGTACTTCAATCTCCCACACAAACGCATCTATAGGTCTTGAATATAAAGACATTCTAATTCTCCAAATGAAAGTTAAAAGTATAAACAGTATTTCTAACTAATTTAGAACTCTTAACCATCATTTGTAATTTTATATTTTCAATTATCACGTTTTGTCGTAAAAGCCATTAAATATAGCACTGGACATCTTTTTCTTCTGAGAAGAAAATAATTCTTTCTCCTTTTCCATCCAGTCCACCAGTGTAAGACTGACTTCCTTTTGTCCTGTCGAAATCTCCGATTAAAGTTCGCAAAATTTTGGGATTTTGCGCCACCAATATAACATCCAGAGTTTTACTAATAGCAGTGATAGTTTCGTCACATTCTCAACTAGATTTTCCCACAAGAAAATGTTATAATAATTTTCTACAAACTCTGTCAAAACCCTTAATAACTCAATAGTTATTACAGATAGGTATAGATAATAGTAATACAGTTCGATGCAGAAGTTACTTCTGTTTCAAAATATTGAAAATGACATGAAAGATTGTGTTTGAAAAAATCAAATTTTAATGGTTTGAAGTTGTACTACAGCACTATTAAATGTTGGACAGCCTGCATATACTGCACTAATTCTAAGAACTGTAGTGCAAAGGTCAAGATTTCTTCTATCCATAACCTCAATTTCAAAATTGTTACTCCAAAAATAGCAACGATACATAATGTTATTTATCATGATAGAATAGAAAAATCTCGGACGACTACACTTAGGTATAGGGAATACTAGTAAAAGTCGCTCTAAAATAACTTTTAGATTTCTAAAGTGCAAAGAAAACCATATTCCGTTTGAAATAAGAAAGTTACTTTCAATTTCCGGTACCTTCGGAAGTGTCGCCATCTTAAGAATATTTTTAGTCAATAGATTTAATTACCCTATATACATATGCAACAGAAATTTATTGTCATTACAAGGCCCAATCTTTCTAATGGCAGATCTAAATCAATCACCTATATACATACGAGGGAGCGTTTTTATATTCGCGGAATGAGCGGGTTGTAGGGGGTGATTAGGCGCATTGGAGGCGTGGCCTGTGCAGCGACTCATAATTAGTATAAACACGAAGTTTCATTGTTATTAGACAGTTAGTCTTTAAGCTATCGTCAACCAAGTAACATAATCAGGAGTGAAACGTGAAATATGGAAAAAATCGCGTGTTCGCCTGCATTTTTGGACCTCTGTAATGAAGACAAGGATGGTGTATTGAGTCGAATTGTTACTGGAGACGAAACTTGGGTTCATCATTATGAACCTGAGTCCAAACAAGACTCCATGCAGTGGCATAAAAAGGGCACAGCACCTCCCAAGAAATTTAAAGTGTTACAATCAGCTGGGAAACTCATGGCAACGGTATTTTGGGACTCGGAAGGAATATTGTTGATTGATTATAAAGATAAAGGTGTTTCTATAACCGGAGAATACTACGCTTCAATATTAGAGCGACTAAAAGAAGCCATTAAAGTGAAAAGACGGGGAAAATTAACGAAAGGTGTGCTGCTTTTGCACGACAACGCGCCCGTCCACAAGAGCCGCGTTGCGTTAGCTGCCCTGCATAAGGTGGGCTTCACCCACCCTACAGTCTAGACCTGGCCCTGAGTGATTATTACCTGTTTCCGAAAATGAAAAAAGAGCTGCGGGGTAAAAAATTTACTGCCGATGATGAAGTCAAGGAGGCAGTTTCGACGTATTTTGCAGATAAAGAGGAATCATTTTTTTATGAGGGTATAAATAAATTAATTGAAAGATGTGAAAAATGTATCCGTCTTGCAGGTGAATATATTGAAACAGAAAAATAATTTGTTTTTTTTATTTCCACCCCTTATCCCCCATTCCGCGAATATAAAAACGCTCCCTCGTTTGTATATGTACAGCGCGTCCACGAGCTACCCCTAAAAAATAAGAGGGGTGATTGAATGTACATACAAAAGTATAAAAAAAATACAATCATACAGGGAAGAATAATATTTATTTATCATCACAACGCCTTGTAAAAATTGATTACAACTCGACCTAAATTATAATTTGTTAATCCTGTACCAAACTTGAACTGTAAATTAAATGTAGTTCAAGATTAACTGACTCAGTGCGGTAGCTCCTTTAAGAAGCGTTTCCGGGCCCAAGTTGATGGAAAGTTTTTTTTAATACTTATGTACGTACAATCACCCCTTATATACTTTAGGAGTTGTTCGTGGAATTTTCCAATAATAATTACTAATAAGTAAGTGGTGTTTCAAAAAAAGCTTAGCTTAACTTTTATATAAAAGCTCTTCTTTATTTTTAAAATGAAAAAAGAGAAAAGAGACCCAGTACATATGCTTTAGTAAAAGATATGTGGTTTAGGCTAAGGTTGGGCTACTTAAATATCTCTTATGTACATTAATTTTGCTGACTGTTTTGACGCTGTAACTGAGTTGCTGCCATCTGGTATAATAGTCCAATAACAATCTGCTAAAATTGAGGAATTCCACTTTCGTTGACACATTTTCCTATTGCTGAGATATTTCGGTATAAGAGCTTGCTATATTCTTTACCTATAACTCCACAGTTTTCTGGGAAGGAATCTAGATGAGAACAGAAAAATAAATTTACAAAGATATGTTACAGTCAAGTTAACACTTCATAACAAGTTTCCTATACTTTTCAGTTCTCTTGTTTTCTAAATAAATACAAAAAAACAACATTGAAAGTAAGTCATTCTGTGCGGTTACAATCTCTAAAATGTTTGCCAATTTCTGGTTCACAAAATTTCTTCTTTGACCTTTTCTTCACTTTGCTCTAATATTTTAAAAACCTCTCCATCTTTGTTTATGGTAACATATAGTTACAATACTTTCCTGCACTGCTGTAATCTAGATGCCAAAGAGCATAAAATATTTAACTAGGGTATCAAATCTTACAGTAGTGCCATCCCAGATAACTTAAGTTAAACAAAGTACTTAATATCGTGGAAATTTCTGATTGGATTATTGAACAGTGTAAACAGTACTACATTATTCGGCCAATTGTTATAACGTTTGGTTACACAGACGAGACGAGACAGGAAATCTTTCGATTGTGACCAGAGGCACAGTTTATCTTTAAAGTTACTTTTACCGTAAATTGTATAGATATTTAAGAAAATAAAACACCCTGTGAGTACACGATAAAATATTTTTCTTTTACACAGAAGAAATATATTTTTTGATAAGAAAGCTAACAATATGATATTACCCAAATCGGGTACTAAAGCGAGTCATTGAGTCTATAGGCATTTCGAAATGAAAAATATTGGGTGAATAGTATAAATAAGAAACTCATGAATTTACGACAGACTCAGAACTGGTGTAGAAGTATTCATATTTCTAAACACGTTACTGCAGTATACCACAATGCTGTAAAATAAATATTGATTATGAGCAAGGACTTTTAAGTTTGAAAAGAGTAAGGACAGAAAACATATTTTGTATCGCGTGTTGTGCCAAATTTTATCCCGACGAATGGAACGTGAGCATTATACTACGAAACGTCATGCATATTTTGTACTTTCATACAAGGATCAGATAGGTAAAAATCTCAATAAAACTACATCTCATATAAAGCGGCAAAAAATCAGTAGGGAACACTGCGCTGATTTCGTATACAAATGTCATGGAAATTTATTCTTTGGCCGTGGTATGGTAGTGGTTGAGTTAAGATATCGGAAGTCGGATACGACATGTACATAACTGTATTACGTAGTTCAGCAGGCAATAGAAATGGCGTGGAAAAGGTTAATCGGAGACGCACCTTTTGTTGGAACCATTTCGCCGAAATTGCAAGCAACTACCGTAGCGAATGTGATTAATTAGCTTGTTACTGGCAAACATGAGGTCGTTTCTTCGAAATATAATTTGGTGATTAATTAATGTTTGAGCAGGAAATATTTACTTGTTCCATTGCTAGATTTACATTCTATAATTGCGTATAAGCAAGTTTATAGCGGAAAATTTACACAGTGTTGATTAATTGATCAACGAAATTAAGATGTTACGGATCAATTCACGTTAATACGATTGATTAACGTTCTATAATATGGATTATAGGCAGTTAATTTAAATAGATACCTACCTGTTTAATTGCAATATATGCTATTTAGTATAATTATTAGTTCTGAACTTATATATTTTGATGAAGATCGAATAAATAGTGTTTGGAGTTTGGTGGTAAAAAACCTGTGCCTTTATTACTTCTTGTGGAAAAATTACGTTCGCAGATGTTTCGAGAAACGTTTGCTCGAAAACGACTTTCTGGAATCTCACAATTATTGAATTTCAACTCAAAATTTTTATCGCTCTGGGTTCCTAAGAGAATCCGGCAAGGAGGCTGCCTATTTAGGCAGATCACTTCATAAGTACAAGTAATAAATGTGATTAAACGAAAGTTTTATATCTATTTGTAGAGATAGAAGTAGGCTTTAGAGTATCTCGCAATCAATGGGAAATAGAGACAAAAACTTCTCATTCCTTAAATCTTTTAAAGTCGTTACCCCAATCAGAAATAGGATCCAATATTGTAAGCAGATCTGGCTTTTGCTACGGATAATAGGCAGGCGTAATTACAGGTCATATCTAGCACTATTTTATGTACAATGCCACTGAGTATCTATCAAAGAGGTACTGCTATACTTCTGCAGGATGGAATCTTTGAGAAGTTTCAATAATTAGTGAAGGTAATAGGCACAGGCCGGCAATGAGCACACAGCATCAATATGATCATCTCTTCATGTCATAATATTTATAAGAAATTTATTTCTTTCATAAAAATAAAATCTGTACAAGTGATCTTGTACAATTTCGAAATTCATACAGGAACAGAAGCACTATCCAATTGAACTGGAAAACAGTGCTACACAAGCTCGACAAGCACTGTCCGTTTGGGCTTTTACACCGTTAATTCTGAGCGACCAGTGACCATCGGCTATCAACAAAATTTTATCGTCTGGTAGTGGTTTATTGTGTTTCGCAATCTGCGCGAGAACTTCATCAAGAGTACTCCTGTCATCCAGCCGTTTCAATTGCAACTCCAATCGAGACAATTTGCACACTTGCACTGTGGACAATTTTCATTCATCCATTCTGTTTGGTTCCATGTTCATTTCAAAAAGAAGACTTTTACATCTTTTAAAAAAGGAGGTAGTTCTCTCTACGTTGAAGTTGGATGCTCGCAGAGACCTTCGAGTTTTCGTTAAGAAATCATAGGTTCTCTCTTGCAGAATTATTTTAACAATTAAATCGATAATTAATACTTTTTTTTAACTAGTTGATGAAGCAGTATTTGAACATCGGTTGAAATTAGTCCAAAACTTCACACAAGAAGTTTTATATGATCGAGCCACTCTATTTAGCTATTTACATCAAATGTTGTCTGAAACTGACTTTTCTGGTACGCTTTGAATAATTTATTGTTTCCTCCTTCCACTCTTTGTCTCAATATAGCTTGAGGAAACTCCGAAAAAGTTTGAGACTTTCAACCATCTCATTGTCGTAACTTTAACTTCTTGAATAGCAAGTACACAATTTTGGAAACTCAATATTACTTGTTATCTTACTGATCTTCAAAGTTTTTCGCATGGAGTTCTTCCTTAAAATCTTTGACTTCTCATCGTAGCTTCACAAACAAGCATGTTACATTTATTATAATGATCGTTGAACTAATTAGGGTTTCAACTTAGAAAGAAGAAGACTTTCGATATTTTTGGCTTATGGTGATCTAAAAATTTATCAAAACATCTTTTACGTAGCTGGCTGTCCATTCTTCAAAGAAAATATTGCAAAAACACCTTCACATGTACGATAGTTTCCTTCTCCAAAAGATGCCTAGTTCAAGAATCTTGAAATAATTTTTGATTTTGTGGCTGGCTCCTGATTTTGCAAATATACTTACTCCGAAGATTCTGTTCTGTAGCAGCATAGATGAACTAAACTAGTTAATGTAATACAACAAATTATACACAAATTTACATACTCACAGTAAATATTATATAACTTATGTAATTTCTATTATTTAAATTCTTAAAGATATACTGTTTCTAATTGTCTACGCTATGTATCAATGTCGCCGTCATAGCACTTGACATTATTAACTTGCCTCGCTCACTAAATCACTGAAGAGCTAATTGAACACATTTTTCGTAGTCTGCGGCTTCAACTGCACTAATTACATTAAAAATTAAACTTACTTCCTCTTTAATTATTGCCTGGACAATTCATGACGTCGTTTCGCGCCAATAAAAAATGTAACAGACTCAATTCCCCTAAGTTACTCTGTCCTGTCCGTTAGCAACATTAATAAAAGCACATCGCGTTGGTGGATTTTGGCGCAGTTTCCGTTTTTTTTTTTGTTTTGTTTTTTGTCGCTAGGTCAGAAAGTTTGGAGGAAATGTGAAAAGTTGAGTAGCAAAATATATAGGTGTATGCATGTATCACGAGAGGGAAACATCCGTAACATAAAAAAATTATTAATTTAAATTCCATGAAACCGTTTCGCAACTGGAAGCCGGAAAATTTGCGGTAAGATAGAATTTCGCTCAGGTGGAAAGATGAAACCTCTAGATTGAAATATTTTCGATCGTCTTTCGTCTTGTTTTATTCGTAACTTATTTCATAAAGTTTTCGAATATCTACCGCGGGAATATTTGATACTCGATTTTGTTCTAATAAGAAAACTGTATTTCGAGAAATTTGAATGCATAGAACGGGAATACCATAAGCGTACAAGTGGAAGAAGATAAATCGCGATTTTCAATATATATGTATGATGTAGTCATAGAAAATGCAATATCTACGTCTAGACGTTCTATAATTTTATATTAGGTATGTAGATTCTCGTGTTTGTAGGCTAACACTTTCATTAATTCTACATTCACTAACCTAGATTTAATATTTAAAAAAAATGTTCAAAGTACAATTTTATTATTGCTGATATAGTAAATCAAAATCTTAACACTTTGTTTATGCTTTTAGAAACATCGATATCGTTTATGCAGTAATTAAATATCGTCATTAGTGGGTTCATACCTATACATCCCTTACTGTTCCAAGAATCGATCGTCCGTTCTCACTTTCGTTGCAAAGATATTGTTCTATAAACATAAAAAGCAGCAGTAGATAATATCTTCTTCTTGTAAACCATGAAATATCTCCAGTACCTTCAGATCATTGCAAGTATTTCATTCATATTCTCCGCGTAGATTGCTTTCCTAAAGTGTAGGAGTATCCTATGGATCATCATCATATCATTTTGCTTCACAGCTTGAGTTATGCTTCAACATTTAATTGCTCACGTCACTAGTTAGACTTCACCACATAATACTCTGATTTTACTTAACACGTCACTTCACTAAGGTTTGATTCTCTTAAGCCGGACTTGATTATTTGAAAACACTTGAACATGTAGAGGTTTATGGAGCCTCTCCTTATAATTCTTAGCAATCTCTTTTAATTTCTTCTTTAACTGTTCTAGCTGGGAGTTCCCTATGAAGCTCGTCATTCTAAACATACCGAAGAACACTGGTTAGAACTCGGTTCTGGAATAATTGAAGGCAATTGTAATTGCATTCGTTAGTATAGCTCCACAACTGAAAGCCACATGCCATGTGTTTAATAGACAGCTGAGAGTGACCTTAGAACCAGTACATATTTTTGAGTTTCAATTATTCTATTTTGTTTCAAGATTCCATTTTCATATAAGCTCGGTATCTTATTTGAGACAGCTGTGTCCCTATGAAATTATTTTATTATTCGACTCAACTAGAATGTAATTTCGGAATTTCATTTATTTTTATACGATATCATTTGATGCATGGTTTAGATGATATTGTACCCTGGGAATTGGCAATTGTTTCTGCTGTTGTATTTCCTACCACTGGTATTGTGATGTTATCTGCAAATTTAACTAGTTCCATGCCTTCTGATACCACATCATGAATGTGTAACAAGTGAAGTATTGGTCGTAGTATGCTGCCTTAGGCAATCCTGAATTCATTAATTTTAAGCTCCAAATGTGTGTTTTCTTGCTTAACTTTAAAATATTCGCTGTGAGATTAGTAGTTTTTCTTGCCAAATTTTGTTTGCCTCACTTTCAGATATACGGTTGAGCATATTTCCTTTTCTTCTAGAAAATTTTCTATATTTGTTACTTGATGTACTGTCGTTTCAAATTAAATAGGAGTGCGATTTTTTCCAGCTTTGCTTTAATGAGAATTTAATTTGTTTAAAGACGTCCCAAGAGCAGTCATCTATTTTTTTAGAGAAATTAAATTCGCTTTAGAGCAATACCTTTATTTAGTAAATGGAAATTCAACCAGCAAGCAATTGTTCTTTTCAATTATAAAGGACGCCCAAATGCTTGCATTGATTAAGTTTCTTAATTTCGCTCGGCCTTTTGTAGACAATACCTTTAATAATAGATCCGGTCGATGGCGGCAGTGGTTAGACGGCTGACTATCGCTGTACGATAGGAGCCGGGCTCAATTCTTTGGAGGGAAGGTGACATTTTTTCCGAGAGTTGAGTCCCAGATCGACTTACCATTCGCTGCAAAGTGATTAACAGCGCGGCATCATAAAAAGCGATATGATGCTGTCATAAAGCCATTTGAAGACAATTTACACACACAAAAACTACACCGCGAGTGTTACAGTGATAGCCAATTCCTTTGAAATTAAATTAAATTCTGGATTTCGTTTTAAATCTTGTTTACTACATCTCTGTGTGTAACTAATTCTATTTCTATGGTTTGCACATATGTACATATAACTTAGACTTGATCAATTATTTCTTATTCTTCGTTGAGTTGGAAACCAGTTGCCTCTGTTTGTTGTCTTTGGTACAGGTACTATCTAGGCTAGAATGGGAGCATACAGACTAAGGAATACTAGCAACTGGAGACCCCACTATGGGTTGGGGCACACCAGAATAGAAGCAATAGTACAAAACCCAATCTTTGATATGGGGAGCGACATATCAATCACCAGGATTTCCTATGACAAACCCTTCAAGATGTTCTTGAATTGAGATGAATGGAAAAATGGTGAGGGGAGAAAACCGCACGCCCAAAACTGGTATACAGATGGGTCAAGGGCGGGCACTAATTCTGGCGTTGGTGTATACGAGAAAAACCAGGGTTACAAGGTATGTGAACCACTCGGGCGATACCCAACGATATTTCAAACAGAAATATATGCTATACAAACATTGCGTTAAAAAGAGTTACGCCGCCAACCGCGAGGGCAGGCGATCTGTATTCTCTCTGACAGTCAGGCAGCCTTAAAGGCTCTAGCATCTTATTACATAGCCTCCAAACTAGTATGGGAGTGTCTGCAAAACCTAACTGTCCTGGCCAGAGTCAACAAGGTCACCTTGGTGTGGGTGCCGGGACATTATAGCAGGCAATGAAACCGCAGACCAGCTAGCGAGGGAAGGTTCCCAAATTAAATTCACCGGGCCGGAGCCAGGTCTGGGTATCACAAAGAGTGCAGTACGTGGTGCAATTAATGAGTGGATTATAAAACAACACCAACTAAATTGGAACCATGTAGCTGGACAAAGACACAGCAAACGGATGATGGAACGACCGTCACAACGACTAACTGCTGACTTACTTGCATTAAACAGGACTCAACTTAGGGCAGTGGCATGTCTATTAACAGGACACGGCTGTCTAAGAGGTCATCTGCACAAGATGGGGATCTATAAAGATGAACCCCTATGCAGACTCTGCAATGAGGAGGAGGAAACAGCCTTTCATATCATCTTCGAATGCGTGGCACTAAGTCAAATTAGGATTACTTTGCAAATCGCATTTGATCTACCAGTGGAGAAAGATTTACCAAATAGGCTTTTAAACCTGATCGAGGGAACTCACCTGTTTGAGTAAAACGGAATCAAGACAGGAATAACACAATAGGCTTATTGGGCCGCAGTGTTAGGGATAATTAGAGTTGCCTCTGTTTGATAGCAATCAACAATCAACAGGTACTATCTGCTGTTCTTGCTTCTCGCATGTTTGGTATTGGTCGGGGTCGGGTCCTTTTGTTATCAATGTTAGCTATTCATTTCTGGCTTTTCGTTTTTTCCTTCATGTTTCTTTTGTGTAATTGCTTCCATTTGAATTTTCCTTTTGAATTCTAGGCTGCTATTACACACTGCTTGCTGACTATTTATTATAAACTATTCTAATTCATCTTCCAGCTGTTCCAGCATCTGATTAGTACATACAACTTTATGCTCTCACTAAGTTCCAATTTATGTAGCAAAGTCTTTACTTAAAGAGCATTTTGAATATTAGCAATTGTGGTTCCAGTAATTTTTTCACTTACACTCTGGAGCTGTAACATTTTGGTAGAAATATATTCTGAATCTGACATACTAATCACTAATGCTTTCATCAGTCTAATTTCTGTTTTTACAAAGCCATGCATCTGATGATGGGAATTTAGGAAATTATGGTCTTGCAGAATTAATAGACATGTAAGCTATTTCCGTTCTTCCACAGAAAACAAGAGTAATAAATTTTTAGATACTAGTAATTTAGAAATTGGTTTTTGCGTATTTCCTTTTAGGTGAAGTCCACAGAAACGCAAATTAGATATATGTTATATTTACTCTTAAGTTTTGTTGTAAGTACTTAGCAAAAAAATATATAATGATGGGATATTTTATTAAAAGTTTACAAATTGTACAGAGTGTCCCATTTTGGGCACTTTACCAAAGTATCTCAGTTATTAATAACAATAGAGAGTTGTGGTTTTCGTGATAGCATCCTACTTTTTTGTGAAACGAAAGGTGCCGCAAACAGAATTTTGCTGTCCCCCTTAGTTTTTGAGATATAGGGTGAAATTGAAAATTTTCAATTCACAATCATCTGTCATAATTCAGTTGCTATGGAACTTAGTAAAAAATAAAAATGGAATATCATCCAGTTTTTACGAAGAATCCAGTGGCGTAGTTAGTCTGTTTCTAAGTGTAATAATTTTCAAGTTATGGACCATACTTATGATTATTTAAATGGAATGTCCTGTGTATTATTTTTAATTTCGATTAAGCATAATTTGATGATGTCAAAAATATATAGTTGTGTATATTTATTTACACAAACAAGTTAAGAATTTGATATTTTTTAAAATTCACACACGTGCGTTTGTAAACAGTAGGCCATTGCCGAGTTACTTAGCAAACAAGCGAATGTTCAAACTTTGACAGATTTCTTGTTGCGAATTGCTCTTGTTACGTATGTGTTTTTATCGTAGTACTCTTTGTTTGGCCGTTTATGAAAACTATGAAGAATACCATATGCTTAAATGTTTTATGCAATGCGACTACAATCCCCAAGAAGCTTCGGAGTTATACTCCATTGGGTGAAGTATTTAAAGCGCTAGCATTAGCGTAATTTCTGGTTTTCATATTTAAGGATCGTTTTCGTTTATATTAGATATCCTGAAAGAAGGCAGACATTTTCGCTCGTTTGAAAAAAATCTAGTTCAACATGGTTATTTTATACAGCCTCGTCACAAAACATATATCAAACAAGGCAAGGAAAATAAAGCAATAAATGTGTTATCTTACGCAGAAGCCACCAATTCGATATCTTGTAGCAAAATTGAAGAATAGGTTAGTGTGACAAAATCTTACGCGCAAAGAATTTTATGAAAATTTGAATATCATCCATGTAAATTTAAAGTAGTTCAACATTTGCACCCCGGAGATGCCGAGCGCCGAGTAACGTTCTGTCAATGGTATCTGGAACAAATCCGAACCAATGAATCTTTTGGAAGGTTCGTCATCTGGTCTGACGAATGTTATTTTTTAGTTGCTGGAAGTTTCAATCGTCACAATACGAGCCACTAGTTAGTAGAAAATCATCACTTGATATTTGAAAGGGCACAACAAGGACGCTTCGGTGTTGGTGTATCATGTTTTATTTTGGGTGGACGCATAGTGTATAGAATGTATGAAGGGGGCTCACAGAACATAGGTATCTAGAGATTCTTGAGGAAGTTATACCCGAATTGCTGGAAAATGTTCCATTGGCCCATTACAATTCAATTTATCTCCAACAAGACGGAGCCTCCAGCCACAATGCTGGCTTATTAAGGCCATTTCTCGAAAATAACTTTCCCCAAAATGCATAGGTACGAACGGACCTGTGAGATGGCCTCCACGATCTCCCGATCTTTCCTTATGAGATTTCGTTTTTTGGGATTTCATGAAAAATAAAGTGTATACGGTACGCCATAATTTCGTAGCGGAACTTCGTGAGGCAATTGCTTTGGCCTATCAACTAGAAAGCCAATCACTATTTCAAATGCAATTAAAAGAATGAAAACCGCAACTCTCTATTGTTATTAATAACTGAGATACCCTGGTAATGTGCCCAAAATGGGACATCCTGTACATCCGTTGAATTTAATAAAGTCAATGCATTTTTAAATTCAGTTGTAGTATGTGATGAAAAGTGGATCCAATGTGATAATAAGGCGATTAGGGCAATGGCTTGAAGGTGGAAAAGTGTCTAGAACGTGCCTCAAGAAAAATGGTGTTGACCATATATGTATTGGTGTACTGAATTAATATACTATTCGTTTTTACAACCTGTCACAAGTTTTACTACAGACTTTATAGTACTCTACTAGTACATACTACTGTAGAGCTCGATGCTTTGTACGAAAAATTACTCTATCGACAGTCTGCCCTAACCAATACTGTAACGGCAATATTTAGACTTCTATGTTGCACGATCCACCAATTGCAGTAGTGTTGGCCTACTAATTTTTATTTGTTTTGACGCCGGAAATAGGAACTTTATTGATGGAGACTCTGTAATCTCATTTGAGGGTTTATTCAAAAACAGGAATTTATAACAGCTGGAGATTGTCTTGTAGAATAAATAAATTTTACTATCAAATTAAAAGCCTTTATTTGGCGCGATCTAAAGCAAATATATATTTGATAACTTATGTAACAATTAACATTAATGAATGAATTTTTGGAAACACATTATAATATAATATTTCCGTTCTATGTTTTATTGTTTTATTGCTATGTAAATTACATATTTGATCGTTGCTTTATATACATTTATTATTTGACATTTTAAATGTTTTATTATAACCAAAGTTCGTTATCATTATGTGAAACTAAAGTAAAAATCTGAACGATTTTTTTCGATGTGTATTGGTGAAAGTAAGGTAAAGTATTCTAAAATAAATATTAAAATTCCGTTAATCTGCATATCATCTATAACTCGGCTAGTGTTATAAACTGTTTTTATTTAAATTTAATCTTCCTTATACATTTCCGAAACTGTCTCTACCTTCGTAGCATCTGCAAACATTTCATTAGCAACCGACGAAACTAATTAACTACACAGGAAGCCTTACAAGTAACTCCGACACTTCACTCAAAACAAGACTGCAAGGGAAGTTGTGGCGAGCACCACTTGTTTTTATTTTGTCTGGTTTCTAAATTGAGTGAATATCCACGAATATCTTTTCCGCAATAGCATAACATAAACTTTATAACAAGAAATGGAAAGTAATATTTCCACGCAAATGACAAATACGAGAATGGAATATACATATTTCTAACTGTCTAATATGAATGAACTGCATGAATCGTTCGAAAATAGCTTGATAGTAGCGAGTCAAACTCGGAATTGAAATTTTAACGATACTTAGCTGGTATTACCCAGAAAGTTTCTGTATATTGCGGGTTAAGGATATCCGTTATTTTATACAGCTTGTAGTAGTTTGAAATATATTCTTATGTCACTTACAGAAATAGTAAAAAAGCATTGGATGGTTTAAAAAAATCTGTTTATACGCAATGCATAAACATGCAATTTAAACATACAAAGTTGTAAACAATAAGATGTGTTTGGAAAATAAAGTTTACTTGATGGTAATAAATTGGTAATTTTATTAATTAAACTAATGCTGAGATATGTAAATAAATTTTCTACCAAGGCTCTCGTCCCGTGAATTGTTGGTAGGTTTCAACAACTGCGGAAGGGTCGGGTCAAGACTTCGGAATAGGTTGCCCCCAAGAACTTTCGGAAAGGAATAATCATCTAGATCAGAACAAAGCAATCGTGTTTCGGTGTGTTACGGTCACAGTTGGGCATTCGGCGAATAAAATCTTATTTAACGTTTCGTTTGAAATGTTGTCAGGTTGTGCGTGTGAACGAAGGTTTCTTATATAAGTAGCACTTAAGAAATACGTATTTCATAGTTGTAACTAGGTACTCCTTGAGTGCAACTTAGGAAAGAATGATTTAAAGAAAGGTTGATCATGTATTTCTCATTTCGAGATTTCAATTTAAAGTTTTTATAAACCGACAAGCAATTGCTAAGAACATCACATAATATATTATATATCTTTTTGCAACTGTGGATAAAGATCTTTGTAATTAAAAGCCGTAGTCTTGATGTAGTACTGAAATTGGTAGACCATGATTACTATTTGTTTCTTCTAAGTCAACATAACTTTTTTTAATGATATTTAGAAATAGAAACGTATCATGCATATTTAATATACCGCGTGAGCATTCTTTATATTACTATTTCCAATCATCTCCTCATATTTAAAACAAAATAATTTTCATCGTACTCAGCTATGAGCAGCCAGTGAGAAACATTAATGCAAACTGTTCCAAATTAAGAACAATATGCATCTCCGAGACAACATTGAGAATCTGCAATAAAAATGTGTTGGGATAGCCGCTTCCACATTCCTGAAGATGAAAATCAACTTAGATAACAGACCTAAGAAAGAAACCAACCAAACAAACCAACACAACTATTTACTATTCTAATATATTTTTTGTTATGAAAACAAATAACCAGAAATGTTTGTTTCATTTCCGTTTTTTATTCGCTGCTGACAGATATTTAATCCAAACGTTATTATACGTATATATTTATACATCCTAACCTCTGATATGAGTTGAAGAAACTGCCGACTCTTATTTTTTACACTCAAAGGATCCATCGTAGAACTCGAAAATATATTCGACAATATTGTTACAAAAAAGTGGAACTTTTCTTTCAGAGCAAAATACCACTGTAACAGAGCCGTCACAATAGATTGATGGCGCTGTTCTCTCCTAGATATAGATGATCCATTACCGAAAAAGCTCTCCCAAAGGAATTATCGAATCAATGTTCCGTATCTGACGTCGTTTATGGCAAATATCATAATTTATTGACACATGTGATAGATTACATTTATATTGTATGTCTAGAGCTGCCCAAGTAAACACATATCTTGGTAATTATATATGTACATATATTTGGAAATATTTAATTCTTAACAGTTTATTTGAGGAATTCTTACTTTGTATTATTTGGATTTTTTAATGGAACCATTACCAGAAATTACTAAATACGAATATCGTGCCGTCATAAATAAAGGTGACAGGATCAAATACATCCTGCTACATGTAAGTACTTCTATATCATAATCAACGCATCACATAATTCATCCGAAATAACGTGCTATGGTTCCGGAATTGTCGCTTTAGTAACGGTTGGAGATACGTTTATAAACATGATGGTCCATTTGTTGTAGAATTTATGTATTACGGGTACTTGTATGGTATACAATAATCTGTTTTAATTTCCACATGTTTATTTTAACAAATGAAAACACGATAGTATTTGAAAGATAAAAATACGTAAGTATATTACCTAAATACAGCGGAAACTCGCATTTACTAATATGTGGGTTATTTATTTAAACGCTTACTCCGGTATCAGTGTTGTTGTTGTTGCAAACTTTTACCCGAGATATATTTACTTAACAATAACAACAACTTACAAGATAGTTTCCTTGTTATATTGTGTGTAGTTGTACTGAGTTTTCTGCAAAGTTTAGTATGTCACAAAATCGATTAAAATACATATGCGCTATATTTTCATAGGCAGTCACGTTTTCATTTTTAAATAGATACATGTATGTATATGTATGTATGTGCATATAAGAAATCAAGTACAATCACTGACAGAAGTAATGTCTCCCGCTACAAAGCAAAGAATATCAAACCTACATTCCTTCAAGTTCGCTCCGGCGCTAGGTAAACACCGTAATTATTAGCAGATTTAACGACATTTAAAGATACATATATCCTTTTCCTATTTCAAATCTATTCAATTTCAGCAGTGCTTTTTACATTTTCTTGTTCTTTCTTTTCTATTGCAAATTAGAGAATCTTAAAAGGATAATTAAATGTAAATTACATTTAAGTATACATTTGTGACAGTAATTGCTTCTTGTATTTTTACAAGTTTAATAAATGTTTGCATTTATAATACACATGTGCTGAAATGTGATAATACAGTAATGTGTCATCTATGTACAGGGTGTCCAGCCTAAGATGCAACGATCCATAACCGACTTATTATTAATTTTTTGAAAAAATGTTTCAAATAAATGTTACCTCCAATCAAATTCTACACATTTTAAAATTAGTAGAAATAATGGCGGACTTCCGGTTCTACCGTAAGTAGATACTAACTTTATTATTTTAAATGGAACACCCTATATATTATTGCTCTTTTTGATTCCTTATTAAATTTAAAAGGCACTTTGTTAAAGCGTTGAGTCTAAGTTGTACCGTTTCTGAATTACGTGACGTTTTTCGAAAAAAATGACATCTGCATTGTCTTCGGTATTTGAAAATATCTCCGTAACTGCGAAAGTTAGAAATATGCGGTTTTCAGTTTTCGCTTAATCATAAAAGAGGGCAGCAATTTTTACAAAAATGAATGTAAAATTTAATTTTCTTCCGTTTTTATACGGATGGTGAAAAACTGACTTACGGTTTCCGAATGCTTTTCTGGTGACAGCCCGAAAAATGTGTCTTTTTCAGACATTTAAAATCTTAGTAATCCTTGAATGTAAAAATAATTGATATTGTATTTTTACTATAAATGCACAGAGTTTATATCTGTCAAATAAGTATAGTACTTAAATTAAATATTTTAAGCAGCGTTTAAACTGTGTTCTGAGAAACCACAGAGTTCCATGGAACCCTGCTGTCGCTTTCCCATTTCTGCAAAATCTTGACGAAATCTTTACCGCCCTGCTCGTCACTCATTTTTCCTAAATTAGCAGGAAAGAAATACAAATGTGACTGCGAAAATAAACTTTGAACAACAGTTGGCACTCTAAATTTTTATAGATCTTTAGCAAATTAGTTATAATATCTTCAAAGTTTTCACTCTTTTGATTTTTCAGAAAATGTTTGCAAACATTTTTAAATGAAGACTGCTGCTAGCTCAAAATCATTGATGGTACGTTTAAAATTTTGATCTTTGAAAACTGCCTAATTTATAGACAGGAGACAGACAAACTATCTCACTTTCGGCACAACCACTCGACATGAACACCCTGTACTCACTGTACTGACTTATCAGTTGCTAGCGGACTTGAATCTAGTTTTGGAAACCAGGTAACCTGTTTCCAAAACCAGCTCAAACCAGATAAGCTCGTTTGCTCGTTTTGTTACATTATATATTGTAGAATTTATGCTTTTTAGTTGTTTTTTTACTTATTAGCTTTTAGCTCTATTATATTTGGAATTGCAATGTAATTTTCTTCGACGTTTTGTTGCGTTGTCGTAAGCTTGCTGAATGTCTCTTTATCCAGTATCTTCAATATCTGCTATTAGACTGTCAGAATTTGCAATAATACGACGAAGCACGGAAGAAGATTACATTTGAATTGGCGCAGCCAGTAAAAGCCTATGAAATCTTGCATTCAGAGTTATTTGGACTTTTACTTATTCAGTTAAATAGGTATATAAAAATATTCAAAGAATGTTACATCTTAGCTGAAAATGATAATTAAACGTTTATTTAATACTGTCATTCATCACCATACGTCGACGCGTTTCGATTTTATAAATCTCATCAGGCTGTCTTTATGAGAATGATTGTAATTTATTGAAAACTCGTTTATATCCAACATCGTGTATTAAGATGTATATGAGAAGATTAATTTTACAAATATTGACTTAATTAAAATTGACTATTAACTGATTCATTTTATTTCAATAAAGAATAATTGTTTATTACATTGAATGTAGCTGTAGAATTAGCGACATCACTTTATTAAATAAGCCAGAAATAATTGAAAATTTGAAAAGTTTCATATACAGGGTGATTGTTGAGAATGGCCTATTAAAAGTATTATACAAACGAAACGGAATTTTAAAACGAAATTTCATGGCTAGATATGGTTGAATATGAACTATCACGTGAAAATATGCTTGAATAAATATCACTTCCGGTTAACTGGAAGTAGGCATCAACTTCGATTTTTTAAATAGCATGCTATAAAATAAATTACAGATTCGGCTTCTACGACGAATTTTACACATATTTAAATACAACTAAATAATTTTAATTAGAAGAAATCAAAGAAAAAAATTTCAGATACATGACATTACTTAGATGTGATTTGTCATTAGGAGACATTTCGAATGAAATTTTAAACGCTTAGCTGATTGGCTGTTACACAACATTTGAAGTTCTTCCATGTAACATTGTACAGGGTGTTTAAAAACTTAGTTGCTTATAAATAATTTCAATCCGCGGAAAGTAGTTTTTTAAATGGAAAGGTATATATTTTCTTAGATATTCTGATTCTAAAAAAGATTCTTTTTAATCCGTATTTGGTGTTCCAATACCAAAAATCTAAGACTGAATAAGTTATAACGGTTTAATTAGTCTCCGTGCCTAAAATGCTCAGATATGTCAGAAAAGAAGAAAGAGATACAGAAAGGAAAAGATTTAGTCATGGATAAATTATTACATAATGAGTTAACTTGCTATAATTATTTTTCAATTCCTGAAATATTTCCACTGGTAGGTCAATAAAACAACATTAATTAAATGCCAATTTATTCTAGAATGTTAAATTAGCTCACCCTGATTTTAGAAAAGAAAATTTAAGTTAAGTTAGAACAATACTAGAAAAAAATAGCTAAAGAGTTTTATAATAAATTCACAAAAAAAATCACAAAAGAATAAATGAAATATATAACACACGTACAAAATCAAATCGTAACATATGCCACACTATACCATACATAAACAATTTAAGCGACACAATAAAACAATAAAAAATCAGACATTCACATAACTTTCATACCTACCCACACTTATTCACAAATTTAAAAACACTCATTAAACAAGATAATCAAAGTAATGTCGTTTATAAATTTTTAAAATCGTTTATAATAAATATTTAAAGAAATGAATTTATAATCACGAATACACTGTTACACATAACGTCACCGCTGAAACTGCTTTATCTAAGCACTCTAAAGATAGACGACATAATTTTGATTTTCAAAGCACTAATATTTTAAAAACGGAAAATAACTATAAAAAAAGATTAATTTACGAAATGATATACATTAAAAAAGATGAAAACGCGGTAAATTTTAGAACAATTTAAGTGTTATTTATAATAATTTAATTCACGCCTGAATTTTATTAATTTTAAGCTCTTGACTAGGTTTTTGCCATGTTTTTCCCTAGTCCTTGAACAGAATTGTTAGAGTTTGACAAAAAATAGATTGATATACGAATAATTCAAATCATTTTAATTTTTATAGTTGTATGAAAATGTAATTAAAATTCGATATATCAATGATTTCTTTGTTTTTTTTAGATATTTTTGTTGATAGGCATGGCCATTTATATTATTAGTATTTTGACACATAATAAATGTCAATTTCTTCTACTGAAGAAGTCTCATTAACGAAAACATAGTATTATATGTTCTGGAATAAATTGGTATTTAATTAATTGTTGTTTTATCGACCTACAAGTGGAAATATTTTAAGAATTGAAAGATAAGTACATAAAGGTCACAAAGTAGTTATATTACTTGCTATAATTAGGATTTAACAAAAGACTATTATTCAAAAATTATATTTGTCACTTTATTGAAAAGCTCAAAAAATTTAGGTCAATATATCTTTCGATAGTAATTTAAATATAGGACTTAATCAAAAACTATCTGTACTCTTCTTTGTTTATCATCTAGTAGTCACAGCCAGTTAATCAATAGTATCGAAATGAATTAAGTATTGACAAATAAAAAAGAAATGAGAAACACCTGATAAATGTAGTACGCTGTACAAAACAATGCACAAAAATTATTGAAACGTTTCTACATTATTGGCATATAATTGTACAGCAACCAGTTCAAAACATCAATACTCATATAATAATTTTACGCTGGTTAACCCTTTCGTACAAATTCATTATCGATACCTATTACATTCGTCAACCTAACCATCATGTGACTTCATTGTGTTACAACTGTTTAACCTTAAATTAATTATAAAGCTTTACAATAGTAGTGGGTAGGAAGTTGTAGCAAATGTTTTAAAAGTTATTTTATCAAGCATCTGAGGTGGTTGTAGCGGTAGATCTCGCAACGTTATCTATTTAAGTAATCGTATTAACCGGGGTTTAGGCTACGAAGAACAGCACATAGCACATAAACCAACCGTTCGTATAGAAGAGGCAAAGAGTAAATTTAATGTGTGCTTTGTCTACGGAGAGCGTAAACTATATTTTGTAATTGGAAGCGCGCGGCTACTCTGCAAAGTTAATGAGGGTTTCCAATACCACGGATTAAGTTAAGCGCTCGGTCACAATTTCAGATTTGTCAGCGACGAGCTCGAATCTGGGGATAGATTAGGATTGTACGGTGCTGGTGTTTTATGTACACCTACAATCTGCAGTCTCGTTATTTTACGGGCACGTATCTATAGCGTATGTATGTACCAACGTTAAAAGGTTAAATAAGGTGGAAATTTATGTTTGCAGTATTACCGCGCAGTTCAACTAATTCGCTACGTGCTCTGAATTTGAACTTGCGGATATAATTTCAGATTAAAATTTTGCAACTAACAAAGGTCGACAGGATACAATACCACCGACAAAATGCGTCGGTGTAGCGTTAGCTAAATTCACACAAATTTTTGTAACATTAAATTTTATCAAAATGTGTCTTTTTAATTAAAGGACCACTCATTCACATTTATGGCAGAAAGTGTTGCGATTATCTGGTGTAATTGTTTCGATATGTATACAGTGCAATGCGGAGTAAAGGGATTATTATCCGACAGCGTCTGCAAGCGTTAATAGAAGATAACAAAAAAGCAAATAATCAAAGTTAGCTCACGCTATTTCTGGATAGCCTACATGAAAAAGCCACTGTCATTTTAAGTTAATATTGTTTCTCTATAAAACAATCGCTTTAAATTGGCAAATAAAAATCTTATATGTCTCAAATAATTTAATTTGTTACTATCATATACGTGGTTTAAACAGGAACGATATGTTCAAGTGGTCTCAGTTGCACCTTTTGCTTTAGAAGATAATTACTTCAGCTACATCACCTACGGTAAGGTAATTCAGTAACAAAACCATAGAACAGTATACACACTAAATTTAGACAGCAGAAATGTATCTCTTATTCCAAAATCGTGTTTTAGCATGATCGTCGAAGCTCCATGGTTTGTTACCAACGAACAAATTCACCGAGACCTAGGTATCCCAATCTTGAGTACTTACGCGAGAACGCTAACCATATCTACCCTTGAAAGCGCCCATCGATGTGGGAATCTGTTGATTTAGCACTTTGGGAAGTTGGATCCTGACAGGTCTCCGCAGTTGGTTAAAATGCGGCATATTCTGAAGGAGCTTTAACAGCGCCAACCTAAGATCCAACCACCACCTGTGCAGTCCGTTTAACATCTCGAGTCACGCGGTCAGATTGGACCGCTCAACTAACGAGCATTTAGGCTTAAATCCGGACATAATTATTTCATTCAATTTTTTATGCCTGGATTTCAAGAAAATCTGGATCTGAGAAGAATCTTTTTAATGTGTATGTTTGTTACAAAAATAGTTATTCAAAATAAAAATAATAATGTGGTGACGTTTACCTATTGTTTTTGAATATAAGTTTCTTTGGTTCTTTGACCATAATCTTAAGGTTTCGCTTAAGAAGGGATTTTTTTCAAGTACAGTTAATGAAAGGATCCGATGTGAAATAAGCCTATTTAAGACATCTTGATTACAGTCAAAGTCATTGAAAATTTTCTAGGATAATCTTTTCTATATGAACATCTAGTGTTTAGGATGTACCAGTCTGCAGGCGTATTCAATTATTGCATCAACCATGGTCAAGGAGCAACGTATGTCGTACAAAATCGGGGTCATTGGTTGCCATTTGGGTTCTCTATTGTGCATTCTTTAGTATCTGTTACAAATGTTTTCAAACTATTTCATGCATTGATGTTGTTTCCTGATGATATGGCATTCCAGAATGACCAAAAAAGTGGACGATTGTTGAATTTTTATTTATCTTGGTTTTTTCAACATGTGACTAAATCTGGATGAACTTTGAAAAGAATCGTTTTTGATGTGTTTTCTGAAAATTTGAATTTCCGAGTTAATCCGAGCCTTTGGCATATCTATTATAAGTCCAGTTCCTTTTTGTATTGGTTTTGAATCCTTTTTTGTTTTCTTTGACCATAATCTTATCTTCTTTTGTTCGAGCTTTCCATTTTTTTCAAGCGAAGTTTGATGACAAGTGTAAAATGGTTTCAAATAAACGGATTGGAGCATGTAGAACTGATAAGTCAAAGTCATTGAAATTTTTGGATGTTTTTCCACATATGTTAACATCTCATGGTGGAGGAACTACCAGTCGCCGCGTTGCAAACCTTAGCATCAACTATGGTTGGGAGCAACGTATGTCGTACAAAATATGTTCCATTTTTTTCTTATTGTGCTCTTTAGTAACTGTTTTGATTGGGTTTCAACATACTATTTTCATCCATTGTAACGTTTGTTTCATCAGAAAAAAAAATTCGTATTGGTCGGTAAAAAAATTTGGACGATGTACTTTTGGATTTTTCCAGTTAAATCTTAGTTTTTCCGTTCAACATATGACTGTAATCATCAAGGGAACCAATGAAATTTGAAATATGAAGTCGTTTTTGTGAGTGTTTTCCTGAAAATGTTTGTTGGTAACCGAGTTGATGTGAGCTATCGCAGCCCCATTTTGATACAAGTTCCATGTTAAAAAGTGCATTTTGCTCACAATTTTGGAAAACGTTCTCAAGATCCAGACAAGGTCTTGAAACGGTGTGGTCGAAATGAAAACTTTGGAGCTCCTTTCAACACACGTCTCAGTAACATGGATGGCATCAATTTTGATTAGCACATTTTTTTTTGCTTCTCTAATAAGAGTATAACAAGGAAAAATGTTCTTATTTGATTCGGACTAGATAACCCATAAACATATTTCCATGTAAAGTCATCTTCGACAAAAGGTTGGCGGGCTTATGAGAGTTCTTATGGGTTTATCTTTTTTCAGGTTTTGTTTCCTGAGCCGTATTCATTGAAACCTATTTTATGATAATACGTTTATTCCAAATAGGGTATCTAAAAAAAAAATTAGTTGGCCTATATAGAAATTTCTTATTTTGTACTTTTACTAGATTTGCAAGTTAAATGCTAAATGATTGTGTTCTGATCAGCCATTTATCTCATCAGCCTTGCGGAAAAGTGAGGACCAGAACTTTTGAGATATTATCTTCCTTGAAGATATCCATTTGCAATGAACCTTAGATATACAGACGATTGTAACTTTTCCTGCGAGTTTTAAAAGCCATGCGTTTAAGATCTAGCAATCTTGGGACCACAGTGTTTGGACCCGCTCATTCAAGCCACCTTTCAAGGAAATGAAAACTTAAGAGTTCTTTCACCATCGATACTCATACCATAACCACCCACTTGTGACTTAATTCTATGATATCGGTACAATTTTTTTTTAATCCAGTATCTACAGATTTTAGCCAGACTTTGTCATAACAAATGACCATTAAATCATTTAGTGAAAACGTTAATTTTAACAAATATTTTAAATTATAACAAATTTACAATTTGTTGCCCTAAGCGTGGCGTCGTCCATATACGCAAAAAGTTAATAACGGGGGACGGGGTACCCCGTACCCCTCATTTTTTTACATTTTTTTTTCCATTTTTTTTTACTTATTTATCAAAAGAAGGCCGATTTTACATAGAATATGATGATGTATAACAAGTTTAGAAAATTAATAATTGTAAAAGTAGAAAAATAATAATAAAGCTTCAAAATTAATAAGCTTGTCTATTGATATAAATCAAATAAACTATAACAGAAATATTTGTTTTCCTTAATATAATTTCCAGTATAATAAATGGTCTCAAGGTAGATATCTTCACAAAAAGCTAATAACGGGGGACGGGGTACCCCATACGTCCGAATTTTTTTAATAATTAATTTTTTCATTATTAATATTCATCATATTCTATGTAAAAGTGGCCTTCTTTTGATGAATAAGAAAAAGAAAAAATGTAAAAAAAAAAATGGGGCGTACGTCCCCCGTTATTAACTTTTTCCGAATACGGACGACGCCACCCTTAGGGCCATCCAATATGCCGCAAAGTATGGGCTTATCTGTTCTAATTTAGGAAATATTTGCAAAAATTGAAAAATCGTCCAAACTTTGGAGGGGGATGTACCCCAAAATCGTGCGGATACGCCGATAAAAAAAACACGTGTCTCTTATTTTAAGGTACTCTTTCGATGTGTAAAGTTTCATCTAAATCGGAGGGGGACACCCGCCGGGTGACAAAAATCGTTGCGGTGATCTGGTGTGCGCATTATAACATTGAAAATGAACCTTTTTATTTGCTAACTCGAATGTAATTTTCTTTTCCTCGTGCACTACGCTGTGCACGCTAGTTTGTTCTACAGCGTTTATATGTTTTTTGAAGTTAGTTTTACTCGAGCGCACTAAAAGGTTGAACACATATTAAAACGACTATTTTCGCACATAACGGGTGTCACACATGAAATGAGAATCAAGTAGGCAGCACCTGCAGAAATCGGCGTATGCTAAACAATTGACTGTAGTTGTCAAAGTGTTTCTTTAATGTATCAGCAGCACACGTAAGTCGACAGATTCCTAGTATTTAAAAGAAAATGGGTTATAACAAACAACTTTTCCAAAGAATAAAATTGCTTTTCGGACAAAAGAGTAAAAAATATATTGTTAATCATTTTCGGGCTGAAGGATTTGCTGTTTTTACCATATATAGACACTTCAGTGTTTGTGAACACAACCATAGATTAGTTACTACCGCAAGGGGTCATGGAAAAACAAAATGAGTCCAGTAAGCTTGAAAAAATTAAAAAAACACGCGATAAACCGTACAGGTACATCTTTAAGGAAGTTAGCAATCAAGTTCAAGGTATCTCATGAAACTGTGCGTCGTAATTTATTAAAAATTAATATAAAAATTACAAACGCGAGTCTGCTCCAAAATATACCGATAAGCAATTACAGAAGATCCCTCTTCGTTGCAGAAAACTAAGGCGCGAGATCATCACACCAAATGTGACCATCATCATGGACGACGAAAAATATTTTACGCTACGTAATGATAACATGCCTGGAAATTCTGGATATTTTACAAATGATAAAAATACAGTTTCGCCTTACGTACGCTATAAAGCGATAGAAAAGTTCCCTCAAAAAGTCTTAGTTTGGCTGGCTATTTCTTCTAAAGGAACTTCTAACTTCGCAAGTGTACATAAAAGAGTGTATGCCCAAATTATTAAAATTTATAGAAAAATATCATACCAATGACGAATACGTCTTTTGGCCCGACCTCGCTCGTTCCCACTATGCGAAAGCAACGGTTGAATGGTTTCAAGCCAATAATATAAGATACGTGCCTGATAATTGTAATCCACCCAACGTCCCTAAAGCGCGTCCTATTGAAGACTTTTGGGCTATATTGTCTCGAGCAGTATATGATAATGGTTAGGAAGCAAAAAATCCAAATCAATTAAAACGACGTATTAAACAAAAAATAAAATCAATAGACATGACTGTAGTCCGAAGAATGATGGCCATGGTTCGGCCAATGTTGCGATCTATAGAAGAAGGTGGCAATACTGTAACAGATGAAATTAGTTTATTCTTTTATGTAATTCAATATAAGTTTGTATAATTTTTAATAATTAATTAAAGTAAGTTAAAATTACAAAATAGTTTTTTCTCATTTCATATGTGACCCGTTATATAAAAGTTTGCTGACTATGTACAATTACTTTTTATCGGGTTTCTGACGATGGAAAACTATCTAACTACGTCCTATTTGATAGCATGGAACATATCCGAAATAACGGTGTTGTAGTGCAGACACAATTATCTACCTGCCTATTTTATTAAAGCAATGTGTATTTTATATTCTGAAATGAAATATTAGAGATGTTAGGTTTTTTATCGTCCTAATCAATACTGTTTGCTTCAATTCATTGATGGTACGCTATTTATCAAAGTTATGCTTTTCTTCTGTCCAAGGTAATGTGTTTTATTTTCATATTTACAAATATTAAATTGATGTTAAAAGGAAGCTTGTGTTAGTTTAGTATTTACTGTTACTTTGTAGGAAAGACAACGTGCGGGTTACCATACATGTTAAAAATAAACCATTACAAGCCCCAGGACATTAGCATTTTAATTAAGGTCCATTAGTATTCATCAAACGTGATTGATTGTTATAGCCTAATTTCAAATATGCTTAGGAACGCCATTACACCAGAATCAATATCTCCTTTATTAAGTCTCACATTATACTGCATTATGCCCATTTTTAAATGTTTACTGTTTTTATTTATACACACGTGATATGTAAAATTTGTATATAATGCAAAATTGATCATGTACTTCATAAACTGTTGAAAATATATTTTGAATATATTGGATTTAATAATTTTACAAATATAATTAATTAAGTAAATTTTAAAATCAATTGAAACTAGAATTCATCAAAATTCAATAAGCGCAAATCTCATTTTCGGCTACGAAAATTTAATTCTAATTTAATAACAGCGAAAAGGATTCCACCGAAAATCACATTGAAGCGATTATTGTGAGGAAAGTGAAGATGCTATCAATAAGAATTTCATCACCATCGAGGGGCGTATCGAGTAGTTCTTCGTTCTGCGCTGGATGAAATTCATTTATTCATAATGAATGGTATTTCCGCACCTCATGGCGCTTCATGAAAATCGGTGAGCGTCATCTTCGTTCTTTTTCGCTTCGATCGCCGAAGAATGAGGAGAGTTTGCTGGACAGATGTTTCGAATTCCGGGCGGCCTTGATGGTTCGAGACAGTGGCAGTGGTCTCTGAGTATATGGGGTCATCAGACACTTTAAAATAGAGTGTTTGTCCGTCGTGTAAACTGAAAAAGTGAACAAAGAAATATAACGTTTTTGTTTACAACATATGTTTTAAGGACACCAGCTTTCTAGTTAAATGTTTATTTCCTTGCTGGTTTGTATGTGCAGTCACACTTTTTACTTGTTTGTATCTAATTAACAATTCTTTATCGTTTATATTAATTTAATAGCTTAATTCCATACTCCGTTAATTTAGTCGAACGAAAAAGTTTGGTAAATAGTATTTGATTAACTCAAAATATTCCAAATTCATATTCCTTATTACACAGTATTATGTTCCCACAACAATGTATTTTAAAACATTGAAAGATAATATTGCAACCACTTACTACAACCTACGCTTTAAAAATAATTTAAAATTTGTGTGAGATCTAATTGTGTACACACAGGTATGTACAGCTGTTCCGTGGCAGGTTTTCTTCACAGCGATGTGGACTACGTGTAAAAGCATCTTACCGTGAAAGCTGACCCTATAAGAGATACGATATTCTTCCTTGTATTAGCAGACATCGCACGAGAATAAACTTCTATTTGAAATTTGAGATTTTAAAACACAAAGATTGTGTGACGTTTCGCACAGGAGTGTTGTAGGTTTTTTCTTTTCTAGACCAACCTACGTTTTAAGGGATCCGATTACAAATAAAATCATGGAATAGAATATCCTTTCGATTGGTAGATAAACTCGTTTGATTTACTTCTAGAATATTATGTAGCATGAAATATTATTGTTATAAATTCATACCTTGGAAATAAAGTGGTGTATCGATTTTACGCTGGAATGATGAGAAATAAGCGGAGCGGATAATCTTAAGCCGAGTTTAGTTAGTTAAGATTAATTGTTCTGCACATCGCGGGAATACTCCTTAAAATGCGTGTAGAATGGTAACGATGAAAAACGTACGAATAAATTTGAGAACTCGATTTATCTTTAGCTTAAAAAAGCGTCGGTTGATGAAAATGCAATTATTAAATGTACAGGGTATAATAAACAATAAATTTCAGTTTCTGACGTGCTTTGGATTCCATTTAGATTCTCTTCAAACGATTAATTTTTTATATAGGATAAACAATCAGAAGTAACCACTTAACCTGAAATTTTAAAATGATGGCATTGTTAAGCTGCTATTAAAGATAATTTCAGTATTCTTTATTTGAATACTTGAATGTAATCTTAGTGATATGAAGAGCAGTCATTATGTTTATTTTCATTCGTTACAGGAATAAAAGTATATAGATATACTAAAATATGTTGCCCCGGAAAAATCCAATGAAGGTTTTCAGTGAAGGAACTGGAAAATGGTCATTTGTTACGTTTAGTATTCTAGGTATCGAGTAATAGGGATTCCAAAAATTGAAAAACAGAACTTATTAAACGGCTTTCATTTGACGAAATTGGGCAGACTAGTATATACTGCTCCCGACATGTGTCGTGTAATGCTCGGAATTAGTCCATGATTGCAGATGTTATACGAGAAAGGTTGAGTAACGAATTGCGATGAAATTAAATCTTGGATTTGGAGGATCGCTGACGAGATCGGATAGATCGAAACTGCATGATCCACTTCTAATGCTTGATATATTTTCATTGCACTCTTTCGCAGGATGATTTCCAACAATATGCCATGAGCGCCTGCTCATGCTTCATGCTCAATAAGTATTTTCTACGATGTATCTGTTATATCTAAAATCGCGTTCTTCCTTGCTGAGATTTCTAATAAATTATTCAGGGATTATCAGCTTCTACGAAGAATCATGCATATTTGCGTCTTGATCATCAACCTTGTATGCAGTTGCACCAGGACCCTTGTTTTCGCTATTCCACACTCCGTTATATGCTTTTGCTACCAGTTTTTTTGGAAACAAAGTAGAGTCTTAGTATTGTGAACGTGCTCTATAGTGAACTATCCAGGGCAGCAAACGCAAAAATACATCTGCTTAATTGTAAAGAGTGAAAAGATTTGTGCCTCGACAGAGTAACTAGGAACTAAATTATACAGTGTAGTAGTAAAGCCTCATTCTACATGCTCAACACTCTATTTGGTAAATTTATTCGTAAAACTTTATTGATGTTTTAACGTGTAAAGTTGACCCTTTGAAATGAAAGAGAATATCTGAAAAATGGCAGGTGTTAACTCTTTTGTCAAAGTTTTTCAACACATTTTGGCATAAGGTCGACTCTATCTCAGTCATGTAGCCTTTGATTTAATTACTTAGGTCTGCAAATGTTTGGGGGATTCCAAGAAGTCAAATCAAAGAATCTTGCTGTCTAATTCATGTCTCCAAACCTAAAAAATTATTGGATCCCAAATGCAGATTGTGATACTGACTATGCAATAATTACCTAGTCTATCTTAATTAGTGACGAATAAGACAATATCGAAGTCATAATTAATTGTAAGTACTTTACAAGCGTCATTTTAAAAGTAAATACGCCCCAACTACTTGTCGGGACTAGCATCTGGTTCTCTCGATCTATCTATTCAATTAGGGTTGGACACCTGTGTCCAGGCACTTGAGCTGGGTGCTGCTCTTTGTACCACCTCCATTAAAACACTAATTTCCAGTTGAGAAGTTTACTGTCCTCTATAAAGTTCAATAACTTGTCCATTGGAAGCTTGAGTTTCCTCGAAGGCTCCAGTAGATCCTTTCCGAACTGTTTCTGCCTGAATACCTTTAATTCCTCACATGTGCACTCACCCGATCCGTGTTGTATACAGGGTGGGCCACTTAAAATGATGCATTAAAATTATGGCCAAACTAAATAAGAAATTTAAAATCGGACCAGTTAAAGTTATAGAGTTCTAAGGGAAGCACATTTTAATAAAAATGTACATTTTATACCATTCATCATGACGTCATACCGAAATCAATTTGCATTGATTTAAATGGGATGAGGTATTTTTATTGCAAATTTCAACAGCTAATTTTTTACGTATAACTGCATAAAATATGACCAATTCTAATAAGAAATGAAATCAACAACTTCTTGAAATTGTCGCCAATATTTAAAATTTTGAAGCGCGCGAATAATCTTATTTACTTGACGCATATTTGCGTAAAACGCAAAATTTGAATTCGGCTCTACATCGATATATGTCATTAAATGTCACTTAGTGACTGACAAACGTTCAAAATTAATTATTTTAATATCTAACTTATTAGAAACAATAATTTGGTGTTGAGTGTTTGACTTATTGACCAACTTGCATTAAATCTGCATTGGCAAGTGCAAAAACATAAGCCGCTGGCTTGCATGGGAAATAGATTCAAATAGTTATTAGTCATCATGAATATTATAAAATTTACATTGTTATTGAAATGTCCTCCTCATCGATCACTATAAGTTTACCTGGTCGGATTTTAAAATTTTTATTTAGTTTGGCCGTAATTCTAGTGCATCATTTTAAGTGGCGCACCCTGTAGATGCTTCCTTAAAAGTCAGTGTCCAGTTGTCAACCCAATAATGACCGTAACTTATTTTTTGTGCATCGAATTAGGTTTTCAGAGAAATTAGCGTCCCCGTCCCTTATTAGCGCTTTAATGTGGAGTTAACTTTTAGTCGACCTCCATTTTCTTACACTTTGTTTGTCTAACCAAGACCAAATCTCCCTTCTAGTAGAATCTCTGGTGTGAAGTGTTTCTTAGAACCCTCCTTGGCTAGTTCATCAGCTATTATATTGCCTCTAATATCCTCATGCCCAGGCAGCCAAATCAAAGACACCTTGTTGCTATTTACAATCTTTAACTAGTTTTGACCTGGTAAGAGGTGTCATAACTGCCTTGATAGCGACCTGACCATCAGTCATCCTGTTTATTTTCCTCTTCGTGCAGCCTCGCCTTGGCATCTGGTTGTTTTCCCCAAATCCGATAATTTTGCTTATTAACGTAGCCGTCTAGGAGGTTTGTGATAAAGGCCGTGTCATGTCGTTTCATTTCCAATATCATTTCTTCGCGCAGCCTGATCTATCGGTTTCAATTCTTGTGTTAATTGGATCTTGTAGCTCTTGACGTGACGATCTTTACACAAAATTCAGTAAAGGGTTGACAATATAGCTAATTGTTAACAACGATCCTCTATGCAGATGTTTGGTTCTGTGACACATTTTCTCTGATTGCAGCTTGTGTTGCTAGGAAGATGATACACCAGTAGTGTTTCGTCTGTAAGATAAAATGAGCGTTAACTTTTCTCCAAATCATGAGTACATTTATAGTAGGACAACAACGGCTACCGAAATGCGGTGGTAATTTACAATTTGTGATTGAAAAATTTTCTCAATCGAACGCTATTTCAGTGTTTGTTCTGGAAATATAAAGTCATGTACAGATACCTAACAACATTATTACAATACGCGGTACGGTACCACTTGCTACAAAAATAGTGATGTCAGTACATACCAAAATGTAAATTAATTTTTCTGTTAGCCTATTATTGAAGCTAAATAATAGAAGTACCATTAACACTCTGAATATTTCTGACGCTAAAGAAGAAGTTTATTTGTTTACTTTTAATGTAGGTATTCACACGACAGTAATTACACTATTGAATATTATTCATTGTTAACTAACAAAACCACATGCAAACAACGTTATATGGAACTAAATAAAGGCACCATATAAACTACCTTTGTCATGGAAAACGTGAACAATCAATAGCTTTTAAATTTAGAACGTACTATCGATAATTTCCTCTAATAATATACGTTATATAGCTAATCGGAATGCATTTACGTCAATCGAACTCTGTACTTAATCGTAGTACAATATTAATACGCTCGGAAACGAATGCATTTACACCTGCGGTAAACGTCGAACCAAAACCGAGCAGGATCCGTGCCAATAGCACGTCCATTAGTATTCATTCGATGCATCAAATATTCACTGTTCGACGCTGCCGAAGATTGTCCGATCTATCTTCTATCGTTGTTCCAGTTTCGGGGATACAATTTTAAGTGTGGAAACTTGTTTACAGGTATCTCCCAGCTAGCGCAGTGCGGCCAGCTGGGGGATCTCCCCGAACTGCCCGCTCCCGATGAGCAGCGCCTCCAAAAGGCTGCCGCCCTCCTACAACAACGACTTGTTTTTCGACAGTGGCTTACCAAATATAACCTGCAGAATCACTATCCCAGGTAAGCAAATAAACCTTTGTACACAAACGCTCCTGAAAAGAACTCGAAGTAACAAAGAAGCCAATGTAACGGAAATCTTGAGAAAATAAGTATTTTCTATCGTTTCGTTTTATTATTTTTTTTTTTCGTTGGATAAGTAGCGGAAAGGTCGGATTTTATATTTACAAGTTATGCTAGAAATTTACATCGTTTTTCAACAGTGTTAGATGTTGGAAAAACATTACATGACGTTTAAGGTCATTTCAGACTACAGCTAACGCTTCTTTTCCATTGTGATCATAAATTATCGCGCTATTATTTGTGTTTGAGAACTTGAATATAACATGACGAAAATATGTTTAATAAACAGGTGACCATGATTTTTTAACAAGAGAATTTTTGTTAGTTGCATATTCTTTAAATAGATATTAGAATTGTCATTTCTAACATTATTTAAACACTTAACACAAATTCAACAACACGTTCTTTAGCTAATACTTTGTTTACTTCTTGTTTCTTATCTTATAAATCTATTTGACCTCGTCCATTATAATGAGTTTATGTATGTAAATGTTTATGTCGACTTCAGGCATTAGTTAATGCATAACTTTAGGCCCCTTACTCTCATATCGTTTGTTCAAATAATATTGAATGTCCTGTTATAAATTTAAGTGATCATTATGCTATTATGCATTACGTATATTAGAAATAAACAATGGGAGGAAGTATACAAGGAAACATGTCCAAATTATTGTTTGGATATATTTTCAAATGTTTTTACTTTGAGCTCTATTTGGTACGAGTAAAGACTGTCAAGAAAGATAGCAAATCAACTACTTGAATTGTATTTTCTTTAATTGAAGTGAAGAATAAACAAACGCTATACTACGAGATTAAAGTAAACAATATTCAGTGCTTACATCAACATTTTCAGAAGAGTACCTACAACAAATATCAAGATGTATGTATCTGTTGTGTAGTGGATGATAATAATAATCGTTTCAGTGGAATCAATGCGAAGAACTGCAACAGTTTACAAATATTCAAACTACCGCAATTGATTTATACCTGCACATTCAGTTTATAGATTCTTATATTATAAAAATTCTTTATTTTTGTTTATTTGATGTTAACAAAAATTAACAAACTACTGCTACTAAACTTTTGATGATACTCAATGGAGTGTCATTTTCTCAGACTTCTTAGTCTAAAAAATCTAGGTTAATCTTTGCAGTCTTTCTTTCCAGCTAAATTGTTTTCTTCTTCGCGATCCTCTTCTTGCTATGTTAGTGTTACACGAAAATACTCAACGCTTTTCTTAATCCAGAAAAATCATTCTAAAGTATGTTATGCAAATTGGCAGCTTTCTTCTCATATTCGGTGCACTTCCACTACAAAATAAAAGGACTAATACAGTTCGGAATTGATAGATTTTTAAAGTTAAAAACTGAAAAAAATTGCAGCCAGAAGCGATCTTCTACCATATTAGAAGCAAATCTGCAGCAATTTCCATCCGTAAATAGTATGTATTCAATTATATTCATTGATTTATGGGGTAATATCCATACAGCAGGCGTGCACTTATGGAATGCTTTAGACTGACTCGTACGCGAGCATCCCAGAACCAGAAATGCGCATCACATAAGTATTCTTCTACTGCTATTGTATTCCTTCGACAAACGATCCATCCATGTGACCGTCACTTACTTAGCCCCCAGGAAATCCCTTCGGCGTTGATTTTGTTATAACACCGAAAAAATGGCGAAGGAAGACACAACCATTCAGATTTTGAATAATTTAAAAAGAGACACAAATGTGGGAAGTAAACCTTTAGTAAAAACTGAATGGTGCGGTTTATTGTCCTAATGATCTGGGTAGAGCCTACAAATCATGTTAATGATTGCTATATCCAAGAGGAAAAAATAGGTTATCAACTATCCAATAATCTCCCTTGAGAACTGTGTCCATTAGTGACGAAATTAGTCCTATTTATCAAGAAGAAGATGTGTCATCAACACCAAGAGATCGTGATTTCACACCAACCACGTCATACCGCCAACTACACAAAATAACTCGATCTCGTGAGAGATCTAGATCTTCCAAAAAGTGGAATCTATCAAAAGACGATAGTATGTGTTTTTCGTAAACGTCGTAAAGGTCGGTACTATTATTTGACATAAAAACTTGGGTTTCTGCAATAAAATTTGAGGTTTATTGGCGGCTTTAAATATAAACTACAAGCCAGAGGGATGGATATTGTCTATAAACATTTTAACATGAAGTCTAAAGGCAGTACTATTGCATATTAGTAATATGCTACTGTCTATTTCTTGGATATATCGTTCATATAAAGAAGTCATACGACCAATAGCAGATCTGTGGCGATTTACAGGTTGTTGCACTTTTACTTAAGATGTAGTGAAGCTATACCAAGTTTTCTGTTTTTTTTTTTGTGTAAATGGGGCATTTCATTACAAAACACAAGACGTTGTTCGATGAATATTACAGCCTAGTCAAAATTAGTAGAGTCTAAAAAGATTTTGTCGCTACTACTGCACATCAATTTCTGCCTCATGAAAAACTTTGCACTGAATAGAGATGGGTCAGCTTTTCAGTATCTGCGTCAGAAATTCCCAAAAGAAGCAAAAATTAAAGGTATTTTTGTTGGGCCATAGATTCGAAATTGGAACATTTTGACAGCACTCTAACAGATGTTGAAAAAAAATGCTTGGAATGACTGTCAACTCGAGGTCATTAATTTTTTGAGAAATAAAAGAAACTAACAATTATGTTACTCTTAATAAAAATATTCTGTCATAGTATCAAAAATGGGCCTTCCGATATGTCTCTAAAGATACCTTTCATACACTCACACCTGGACTTTCTTCCTGAGAACTACGGAGCTGTAAGTGATAAGCACGGAGATATATCAACAATGGAAAAAAGATACCAGGAAAACTGGAATGCTTTCGACTACTGTTGAGCTCTTGTTAGAGATGCTCCCGAAACAATTCACTAAAGAATAGTAACAAGATGGTTTATTTAGTGGCTCTACAGGTATAAAAGTATCTGTCTTTTATTTTTTATTAAAACTACGTTTTTAATTTCATTGCCATTTCTATATTCAGCGCCCCCAAATTATCAAAACAAATGCACTTTTCAAACAAGCTACAACAAATAAAGTAAAATTTGCTGTCATCATCATTTTAATGGATTTGATCATTATATACCTGCTTCAAAATGAATAATAATTATTAAATTGACGCATAGAATTAATATTTTTAACTGGATATGCATGTTACATATTCAAGAGCAACAATGTCAGCTTACAATGTTTTCTCTCAACATCTGAAATAAATTACGCAAACAGTTGTATTATTCACATTGAGATCTCCACTTTGTACAGATTATTCTAAAACTTGAATCCCTGTTTGACAAAACCATTCTTTATGAATCCGTGAGATATCCTTTGGACCATTGTCTTATTGAAAAATAAATTCTTGTCTCAAAAGAATCGGTCCTTTCATTGTACCAACAATTTTTGTCAATTCTGTTACACCAGCATATAAAAAATACCTCCATTATTATTTGTATCATTCTCTATAGGATGGTCGCAGGTGGTACTCGCATTGCGGCCACGACCTTATTTTGCAACTCAAAAGAATTTCTTCTTAGACAATAGTCACAGTAGCTGTTTAATGGATAGCTTCTCTACTTTCCCTAGTGTCAACTTCTCAACGGCAAGGGATTGTTTCCTAATATCTTTGAATGCCTCGCAATGTCATAGTTCATGTCTCGGTAACTGGGATTAGATAAAGGACTAAAATTGAAATAGTGTAACTAATTTGCTTCAGTTATTGCTTACCATAAGTAAGCAGATTCCTAATCCTGCTGCATAGTTTCTTTTAGAAAGCTTTAACAGTTTCTTGTTTGCTTATCCTCTATGAGTAATTATAATATCTTTTCCTTTATATTGTATTTATATTCTAACTAATAACTTCACTAATTATCTGGCAGGCTAGTTTTGGCTCTATCGGTTTCCTGGTTTTCTTCTATACTAAAATGCCTAAGAGGCCGGACCAGTTTAACTGTTTTTTTTCCACAACCATTTTTTGCAGTACTATGAGAATACCTCGGAATACTTGCCCAGCACAGAGGATTTCTTATCCACGCGCCTGTCCGCCCACCATACACCAAAACCAAATTTGGTTGCAAATATAATTGCATACTATCTAAGATCTTCCAGCTTTGTCTCATAGCCTCCACTGAAAATTGGCCGAAAGAACCTCTGTACGAATGCATTTCTGATCAAATGGTTCAAAATATATGGCGTTATTGGAGATTTCTATATTTCTTCTGATTTGTGCCAAATACACTTTTGCTTTTTCGCCCAGACCAGAATTTAAAATTTAAAGTTCTAAACTATCTAAAATTAATCACTAATAAAGCTCCAGAATAACGATTTATTATCAATTATCATCAAACATTACGTGTAATAAATAAATAAAATTTTCTATTTGGTACATGCATTTTATTGTGGCGTAATTGAGAATTTATTTATACCTATGACTAGTAGAGAATAAAACTTCTGTTTCTTATTCTTTTCTTTACTAGCCTGAATGTTTTCAAATAGGTACTTTACAGTTAACTAGAAAATCTAAAGAAGAATTAAAAACAAACGTTTCTCTTAAAAGAATAATACCTCAATAAATTTCCTTTGAACCTCTTTCAATACTGTCTTCAATCACCTCATTGTTTGCAAGCCGAAAGTTTTATTTTATAGTCGCGCAGCATTTCAATCTACTTTACAACCATTTCTTACTGAAAGTTTTTCTTATTTGACACGAACAACTACTTCAGCAATTGCGCCTTTTAAAGTATTTTCCTTGACCTATAAAAGTTTAAAAAATCTTATTATTTCAGGAATATTAATGTCAAACTCATAATATCCACCGAACAATAACTATTTGAATTTCATTTAAAATTACATTTTTTGTATTAACAAATACACAAATATGTAAATTCCAATACAAAATATGTGTCCGTAATAACCTTCATTCGAATAAAAAGCAAACACTGAAAAATGCATTTAATTAAACCCGATGAAACCAAACCATTCTCGCCGGTTCGTTCAATTAAAATGGCTATATAAATAGTGGTATGAAATTAATTAAAACATGGCAATCCTCTTCGGGTTTTAATAATGCATTGCTCAAGCTAGAACATCCATTCATCGTGCAAAGTAATTTAATTTAGTGGAGATGTGCAAAATGTTATTTGAGTTGTAGATCAACGCCAATTCGAATGTGTTCTGCATTGTCCATATGTATGAATGTACATATATACATACATATATCATGTGATGTGAAATTCTGTCATTTTACTCGATTTCATATATGGAGTGGAACACATAACATGAATAGAAAAATTTAATCTATTACATCAGGTGATATTTAAAAAATTTTTGTTGTTAATATTTCCATGCGATATCGTTCACATTATTCTCAGAATTAGTGATACTTCTTTCAAGACTAATTAAGATTATAGTGTTAAATTCTTTGTTGTTCACCACAACAAACAATCAACAAGATTGAAATCAAAAAAGTAAAAATAAGTTTGATAAACTAAAAACTGGTTCGCATCAACCATAAACAGTTACTTTTGGTGTTATCGAAAAATAACATTTGGTCTTGGTGGAAATCCACGAAAAGGTCAGAAAATATCACTGTTACCTGAAAAATCATAATGTCTCATTATATAGACACATCGAAAAAAATCATAATTAGAGTAGGCTATGTGAATGGATTGTTACTTTAGCCACTTAACATTTATTCATTGACATTTAATTTGAAAACGTTTGTGTCAAATATTTCTGAGTTTATTAAATTACGTTAAATTGAAAAATGTTATTCAATACAGAGCAGAAAGCTAAAATGATCGAATGCTACTTCCGTACAGGTGAGAAAGTAAATGGCGAGTGGCAATATTCAATTCCAGAATGCATAGCCGACTTTCGTGAAGAATATCCTGAATTAGTATTTGATTACAATAGTTCTTACAATCTTTTGACAAGATCTGTGTAGTTATTCAGGGAGACTGGTGACGTTGATCGAAAAACTGGTAGTGGACGACCATCTAAATATACAGCTGAAAATATTGGAGTGATTCAGCATATTATTGATGAAAATCCAAAAACGTCCATTTCAGGAATGGTGCAACAGACAAATCTGTCCTATGGCACATGCCAACATATTCTAAAGAAAAATGTGCATGTCATGCATACAAGCTGCAATGTTTTCATGAGCTTCGTCAAGTGGATTATCCAAGACGAGTGGAATTGTGTCAATGGTTCCAAAATAATCTCAACAATGAGGACATCCTTAACATGATTTTTTTTTCTCGGACAAGGTTTGGTTTTATCACATTCACAGAATATGAGCTTGTGGTCGATAAATCCTCACTTTTTTGTTGCAAAATCATTGCATCCCCAAAAAATTGGTGTTTGGGTTGGAATATGTCGAAAAAGATTGGCGGGTTCTATTTTTTTTTAAGGTACACTTACTGCTATACGATATCGCGATGAAATACTTGGCCCATTTATAAATCAACTGGATGATGAAGAATTACAGAATGGGTATTTCCAGAAAGATGGTGCAAGAGCACATACGACCATAGAAACTCTTCAATATCTAAGAGAATTTTTTGACAATAAGCTGAAACACTGAAATCCCATATCCAACTAGGTCTTTTAATTTAAACATATGCGATTTTTTTGTATGGCCATACATCAAAAATTCCATTTATTCAACGCCAATATATAACTTGGAAGTGCTTAAAAATCGCATAAGAGAAAAGTGTGAAGAGATTAATAACTCACCACAAATGTTGCATGAAGTTTTTGATGGGTTACGAAGAAGAATTGGGTTATGTTGAGACGTAACTGGACAACATTTTCAATAATTTTTATAGTTTTATGTATGTAGGATTATATGATCGCTGAAGACCAACACAACCTATTCCTGCGGAGGAGATAACTGATGACGAGAACTGATTTATCTACCCAATAAAAAAAGAACTGATTTTCTGATCTATTCAATATCGGTTCTTTTCAGAACCAACACATTTACCTTAAAGGAAAAAAATTGCGATAGCTCTGTTATATATGCTTCCATATTTGTGTATTGTATTAATAAATTACTATATTCATTAATAAATCGGCTTTGTCGTTGCGGTTATATTTTGCATACGTGATGGTATCATTGTGTTTTCGAACAGCTTCATATTTTTATGTTAGTTTTCATATCTTTTCGCGTTATTTTTTCCTTTCTAAAATGCAAGATGTTTTTGATAACAAATCGTTATCAACAACCACTGATTTCGATAGCCGTCTTCCACGTAAAAGTCAATCCGTCCTACTATCTTGTCAATATTAAATGAATTATTTATTTCTGTTTATATTGCAGCATTGCAGTATCATTTCGAAGTCTGTTATAAACTTTAGGTTACAAATGTCAAATAATAAATGTCATTATGTGGTAATGGCTAAAGTACCGATCAAACACATTTACATAGCCTACAGTAATTATGTTTCTTGTCGATGGCACAACACACGCATACATATAGTGTCTCCAACGGATCATATAATTACAACAACTTTAACGTTTTAAATCGAAGCTTATCTGAAATTAGTTCCGCTCCCCACATCTATTTTTGAAATTCGAAATTTTTAAAGTCGTTTCAGATTGATTCAGGTTTGGTTTAAAGTTTCCCAAAATAATAGTAATACAAAAAAAAATGTTTTCGGTAAACCCTCTTCTAAACTTCAAAATCTTGAAAGTTGTTGGAGGTTATTTTGTTGTTTTAAACATTATTACAAAACTTTAACCTTCTACCATGTGTAGCTTGTGAAGTAATTAAATAATTGAGGAAAAACCAAAGGCCGTAGCCGGGTAAGTATGGGTTGCCGGCCCCCGGCGATTGTTGGCTGAAAATTAAGGCATATATTTGACCCCCTAAAAGTCGCCTACAGCTAAATTTTCAGCTCTGAATATTGAACGGCCTTCGACTAAAAAATTAAAAATTAAAATTTTTTTGAAAATTTTTATTTCACGATTGGGTTGTCCGATCGGAACGAATAAAAAATGAAAATATGTACATTTTACGATGCTACTAGAAAAAAAATATTTCGGTTTCCGTCCGTCACGTGATCAATTTTTTTTTCAAGTTTTTGTTTTTTGATTTTTTTTTTTGACAAAGTAGCCGTTTTGGTACAATCACCAAAATTAAGAACTGTTGGGTGCTGTTCACATGTAGCAGCAATTATTTACTATTTGTCATTTGCAAGATACCTCTCAAAAATTCCAAAACCGGCTCAAATATTAAGTGAATTATTTGGTAACGACAAAGGAACCATTGTAATTGCGGATGATACCGACGAAGATTAATTGGTATGTATGTATGTCGTTTTTTTATTGGTTGACTAAGTAATTCATTAAAAAATCTACTATTTTGCTAATTTATTTTTATATAACCTTTAGGTGAATGCTATCAATGGCTTAAAATTATATTGATATCTACACAAATAACTTTTCTTGCAACAATTTGTGGATTTATCAATAAATAAATAAAAATTATTGTACGAGTTCGTTAGATAGGTAATTATTGACGCAACACTGTTAACTGAATGTTTTTTTTTTACTTTGGCGTACCACTTGGATCGTCTAGAAAAAAATTGAGGCAGTAGGGAAATAGTAAGAGAAGATTTATAAAAATTTTGGTGATTGTACCAAAACGGCTACTTTGTCAAAAAAAAATCAAAAAACAAAAACTTGAAAAAAAAAATTGATCACGTGACGGACGGAAACCGAAATATTTTTTTTCTAGTACCGTCAAAAAATGTACATATTTTCATTTTTTTTCGTTCCGATCGGACAACCCAATCGTGAAATAAAAATTTTCAAAAAAATTTTCGTTTTTATTTTTTTACTCGAAGGCCGTTCAATATTCAGAGTTAAAAATTTGGCTATAGGCGAATTTTAGGGGTCAAATATATGCCTTAATTTTCAGCCAAAAATCGCCGGGGGCCGGCAACCCATACTTACCCGGCTACGGCCTTTGAATAATTGCTCCTTTTATGAAATTTAAAATGTTGAAATTGTTAGAGGTTGTTCTAGTTCTTAAAGTCATTCGAAAATTTTAGCTTTATACTATGCATACTTCTGGAAATAATTGATAAAAGCCGAATTCCGCTTGTTAGTCTCCTAGTTTTCCAAAACTCTAAATGTTATGTGTTTGTTGTTCTAAAGCGATCTACAGACGAAACGATCGATTGTATGACTTGTCGTACTACAAGTTGAAAATAAAAACGTAAAGACAAGTCAGTCACTGTTTTCGCTCCATACGTAGATCGTCAGACCAACTACGATGTTACAACAAATTGTACAGCCGATCGTTTCGTCTGTAGGCCGTTTTAAACTGTCGAATTAACTGCAATTGTATAACGGAATGTACAACCGATCGTATCGTCTGTAGTTCTGTATTGTGCCAAAGTTTCACCTGCCGTTTCGTGCATAGTTTGTTAAATAATTAAGACAAACCAACGTTTCATTTGTGTGAGGTTAGCCTCCCCATTTTTGGCCAAATATGAATTTAGTATGGAGTCCTAGGACCCATCCAACACGAAATCCTTGTGAAGGTGATTCGGTGATTCTTCTTGTTATTATTCTACTTAAGTAAAGTTAATTAGAATTTTTTTATTTCAATTTTACAGACTACTGAGCTTAGAGGTCGCCACATTAGAAGACGTCTATTGGTTCGAAGATTCAAAAGCCCGCCAAGCGCTTCAGAAAGATTTCCCTCAGTGGTCAGCTGCTCGTCAAGCCCTACCCATATCAAAACAACGCTTAGAATCCTTAAAAGCTGATCTATGGAGTGAAGTGGTGAAATCCAGTAATCATCAGGACGCCTGGACATGGGGTATGAGAAATTATTTATAATGTATATAAGGAATTTACGGTTAATTTGATATTCATTGCTTCAGGTGGAATGCTGGTCGTTTCAGTCTCCGTGGCTGGGCTGGTCACCCTGGCTGCCATGACACAACCCTCGCTTGCCCCAGAAGCTAAACATTCCCTACTCCAGTACGTCACCGGTAAATACTTGCTTCCTTCCAATTGTAAGGTGGTCTTTCATTGGACTGATTCGCATCCGGTCGGACATACCATGTCGTTTACAATACATTTTTATCAGCGTAACGGCCAACCTTACCCTATCTGTGATACCGATCAGCTGTTAGTGGATGTCTCAGAAGGCAACCGAAAGGTAAGCTCCAAAACTTATTTTTTAATGAAGTATCTCTGTGTAATAAAAAAATTAAAATTGTACAATCGGAGAATCCAAGCTCGAAGAGGTGTTTTGTGTTTCCTTCTTCTAATTTTTTAGAAATTGGATTGTTCGAGAATTGTTTCTTAAATGGAAAAATAGTTGTTGATGTTTGACAAAATCGTCAGCGAAAATGTGTTTATAAAATAATACAAAAAATTGATTAACTTGACTTTTGTAAAACTAACAAAAATTAAAAAATCGAATATTTCTGACACTGTGGACGATTTGTGTCTAAAATAGTATCTTGTGTTTTAAATTCAAATTACAATAACTGATGAATGAGCTTTTTTTTAAGTATCAAATAATTATTATTGCAATTTTGTTAACAGCTATGACCCTTTTTCACCATACAGCATGGGAGAGATGGTTTGCAGAAAACTTAAGGTTACAGATTTCCTTGCCCATGCATTTGGTCCAGCCGTCAGGTTTTGAAGTTTCTTCATAATTTTCGAGACATCAAATATTTCTGTTCCATTGCTCTTCAGTTTCGTTACCACTGGCTTCTACATTTATCCTACTATTAGTTTTTCTTATTGTTGCTAGTTTTTTTGCCCTCAACTTGCTTGGCAACGTATCCGTAATTAACACTTTAGCCAAACATCTAGATCTTAGGATTAGTGCTTTTCATTTTACAACAGGGACTGAAAATATTTCATCAAACAGTCTACCAGGAGTTGTTTTTTTTTTGTTCAGATTCTAGATGAACTTGTTATTGGCAGTTCTTCTTGTGTCGTAACAAGTGGTAGAGGTGTACGAACTGTGTCGTCATCAGAAAATTCTACCTGATTAAATTATGTTTTTCATTTTGATGCACATTTTTTCTAAAAAGAAAAAAAACAATCTGAAACTGCTTGAGCATTAGAAGAATTGATTCCTGTGGATCTAACTTTAACTCTCCGTCATTGCTGTTGCTTTAGCTGTTGTGTTTAGCAATTAATCAAACTCATAAAATTGTTTCATGTTTCATTAAAAGAGCTTTGAAGAGACTTGAATAATGTCCAATCTAACGGTTGTACATAAGATGTGATTGTGGGTTGGTAAGCATAATAAAACTACACGATGTGTGTCAACATATTCAAGCATTTCAATAAAATTGTGAGATGTGTAGTCGTCAATATTAACAGTATTTTTCTTGAAGCCTTTCTTGCGATAAAGTGGTTCTTCGACCAATCAAAGAATAAGTTACTTTTTGTGTAACCTTTTTTCTTCAGGGTTATGGCAGTAGAATTTTTGGGATTTCAGTTGCTGGCTTGGTTTATTGTTTAATAGTAGCTCAGACTCGTTAACGTTATGAATTCGCTCTAACAGGTCAAAATATTCTTCAAAACATGCTTCTCAGACATTCCAAGAGCTCTATTGAAAAGTACCCCTGCGTCTGTTTAATTTTTAACTGTTGCTCCAAGTTATAAGGTATTCACATGCAACGCTTCTGGTTGGTACGAAACCTCTATTTTGGAGTTTTCTGATATGCTCTACTAACAGTCTTTCATTTAGTAGGTATAAACCTACCTCCGATATACATAATAGTAAGTCCTAAGTCCTAGTTTTCACAAATCGTAATTATCCTTCCTTGCTCTTTAAAGTTGTCTTTGGAAGACTAAAATTTCATGTAGCTTAATTTATGGCCGCTTTTCCATTTTCGACAGCTTCTATTGCCTCTTCTAGCTTCAGACTAGTTTTCTTCAGACCACAGTCCTCTTGAACTAGCTCCTTCTCTGATAAAACTTAACAGTATGTATTCTATGCTAAATAAAAAAATATATAACGTGCGTCATCTCTCCCCAATATGTGTGAAGACGGGCAGTGATCGCTTTGTTTACATTAATTAGACTAGAATAAACGTTTATATTGATGTTAATTTTTGTGACTAATATCATATGAATGACGATTTCTAGTGAAGTGAGCGCGAAAATAATGACATTTTCTAATAGCTAAATAGCTCCAATCACCATTTCAAACTAAAGAACATCACATCATTATAATCTACTTTTGCGACATCTATTATCACCTTAAAGAAATAGTCTAACTTTACCATCATAATTTGTGATTGGAATTCTCACTATATACAGCAAAAATTTGTTCATGAATAAATTTGAGACTTTTCGTTCTAATTTAAACAATATTTGGTATTAGCGAAAAGATTCTTGTTTTATAAAACGAGGTATATAGTTTTCCGTTGATTAAAACGAGTTTTTCTATTGATACTGTAGGCAGAAAAATAAAATAGTAAAAGAAAGCAAAATACGATGCAATATGTAGGTGAAGAGCCACAATCTATTCACTTGTTGGTCTTATGCAAACAACCCCTCGAATACTAGGAAAACTATTAAGCGAAAAGTAGTGCCGAATGGATAAGCTGTATCGATTATTTGAACCGGATGCCTGAAACATGCACAATGCACCGAAATAGATATAATCCTTTATGCAAAAGTGTGCAACATTGTGTACAATTATTTTGGTTTTTTTAAGTCATATGGTTATGCAATTATCATTTAAAAGTAAGTTAAGCATATTAATCCTTTAATTTTAATTCGTGTTCGGTTAATTTCACGGCGAAAATTCTGCTACATTCGTTTCAGAACTTTTTACGACACGACATTTTCGCGATATCTTGTCGTAATGAGTTGCTGAAAGGAAATCAACTTACGCTGGTGAAAATTTTAGAACTTTCCAAGAGTAGCTATCTACCATAAATGCAAATTTACATAACTCGACTTGCGTGCTGTGGATAATTTATGGACGTAGGTCACACTCTTCGTTTCGTGTTTTTTTGCTTTTTTTGTGGAATGGAATCGGGAAACGTTACCACAAAAGCCAGTGTACCTAAAACGAGTGAATCAATTTTATTTAAATTATTTTCATATTTGGGGGTGTTTGCCGCGTCGTTAGTTAAAAAATGTAAAATTTACATTTGAATTTGTTCGAGATGCTACATTTACTGCATAAAGTTGCGATGTCCATAAACAGTGGTGAGTGAAATACAAAAGTGATGAAAATTTGCGTAACATTGCAAGGAAATATATTTCCAGATTATATTTTCATTTCTGTCAGTTTTTGTTTAATTCGAGGAAAAAATTTCGAATAACCGGATTTTAGGCATTATATTTTTCGCATTGTATATAAAGTAATATTATGGATGCATTTTAAAATTTCAGGATAGCTTTAAAAACCTGTCTGCCTCGAATGTTCCAATATGTATACATGACTGTTAAAGAGACCCAAGAGAAAACTCGCTCTGCTTTTGCTATCATATATATGTGTATACGTTAAACATTAATCATACATGTCATAGTCTAAATTGACAATGGAAATTCTTCTTGCCCGTAAATTATCGATAATAGTAAATAATTGTTTGTATTATTTTGACCTAAACAGTGTACGAAGGAAATTATTTACTATTATTTATATATTATGTGTATACATACATACATATATATCCCACATTTATTTTCGTTGATGAATGAATCAAGAGCACGAAAGTAATTTAGAAACAAGCGGCTGTCCAAATCCGTTTAAATTATCCATCATTTCAAGTCACCGCAGTGCTGCTTCCGATATCGATGATTAATGTATACGCCGAGCCTTCTCCTTGTTAACTGATATTAAGTAGGAATGAAAGCGTGGTCTTCTTGACGCGTAGAGATACGTCCCCGATTACTGATAGCATTTTTAACGTACGCCCTTTAATTTGTTATAGTTTCGTTGCAAACGCTGATAACTTCTGAGGATATCGTATACTTTTTCGAGCTTAAAATTTATTTTGTTAAGAGAATGACAATTAGATAACTCAAGTGGTGGAAATACAAAAAGGTTTTCCACAACTAGTTGACAGTTGGGTTCTGGATCATTTATCAAGCAAGGTTCTTTTTATTGCCATTATTTTCGCAGAGATTTTTTGTGGATAAACTTGACAAGAATATATTTGTGATTCCTACTGAGGTTTTATGAAAAGATATACAGTTTCTTCAGGAATAAAAAAAAATCTGATTTCTTGCAAATAATTAAGGACGCTTAAGTAATGTATTAGAATTAAGGATGTTTTACAATTATGACTGTATAACAAAATACTAAGGGCATACTATGTAATTGCAAATTCTTTGTGAAATTATTATTTCATTGATTGATAAAAGAATCTGTCCCAAAAATGTTTTTTGGATACATAGGGTTGTGAATTAATCATAGGCACATAGATATAGCCCCATATTCGTACTTGTAGTGTTATTGATTAAGTAAGAGTTTTAATAAATGATATCGAAGGCTTCCACGGTCTGAGTCTCTGTTATGAGGGCTTCCGGGTATTGACCGCGTTATAGTAAAGTACATATATACAATACAAAATAAAATAAAACAAAAATGAAAAAGAAAAATTACAAAAAATATACCGGGTGCTCCACAAAAATTTCCAAAGGCTGTAATGTCTTTATTTATCATCTGATTTTAATTATCTATATATGAAACTGTAAGGTTTCGTAAAGACTACAAACAGCAATGCAAATTATCTGTTTGTCAGACATGATTCGCGAGAAACGTAATTCAACTTTTTTTTTTTCAAATTGCACTATATATATTTTTTTGATTTTTATAAAAGAACATTTCCTAACGATTCGAATAATGTCATGAAAACATACACTTAAATAAGGAATAATGCAAGAAAAAGACAAGTTTTTGCAAATTTTTATATGGCAAAACTAACAGTAGGTCATGAATTGGGGTACGCAATTAAACAATCACAGCGTCTTTTTTAATCAACTATTGGTCACTGTCAGTTTGAGTGATCAACGCATTTTTCAAACCGTGCACCGTGCATTATAATAAACAAGTTTGTATAAGTTTAATTTTGATTTATTTTAATATTAATAGAAAATATGAATTTTGATTATTTAACGGATATGCTTGAAGTTTATTTTGAATGCGGGAAAATACCATGTGACGCTATTAGAATTTATCAGGAACGTTTCCCTGATAGGGAATCACCACATCACAAAAAATTTGAACGACTGGAAGCCAATTTGAGGATGTACGGATCTTTTAAAAAGCCAAAAAAAGACGTGCGAACTACAGATGAAAATTTAGATCTAAACGTTTTATTGATGGTTGCGGAAAATCCTAAGACGTCCGTTAGAGAGATTGCTAACAACATTGGATCATCCACTACAACAGTACATTCTATTTTGAAAAAAACATAAATTAAAACCGTACAAACCTCAACGGGTCCATCATTTGCTGGAAGACGATTATCCACGAAGAATGCTATTTTGTAATTTTTATTTAAATAAATTACGAGAAGATCCACTATTTTATTGTAAAATTTTCTGGTTGGATGAGTGTACCTTCACGAATAATGCCATATTTAATAGAAACAATCATAGGTATTGGAGCAATGACAATCCTGGATTTCTTATTGAAAATAATATCCAGAGAAGGTTCTCTTTATATGTTTGGTGTGGAATTTTAGATTCTGGATTAATTGGACCATATTATATTGACGGTAACCTAAATCAAGAAAGATATCATACATTACTCGAAGAAATAATGGACAATCTAGAAGAATTGCCCATTGCTCAATACGCACAAATTTACTTCCAACAAGATGGAGCTGCTGGAGCAGTATTTATGGGAAAGTGTTTTGGAGTTTTTCATTTGATTATTTTGTCTGATCTAAACAACAAAAGTGTTTATTTTATTGTCTGTATTTTTCATAATTATGAATAAAAATGACGTTGTGATTGTTTAATTGCGTACTCCAATTCATGATCTACTGTTGCCACATAAAAATTTGCAAAAACTTGTCTTTTTCTTGCATTATTCCTTATTTAAGTGTATGTTTTCATGACATTATTCGAATCGTTAGAAAATGTTCTTTTATAAAAATCAAAAAAATATATATAGTGCAATTTGAAGAAAAAAAGTTGAACTACGTTTCTCGCGAATTATATTTGATAAACAAATAATTTGCGTTGTTGTTTGTAGTCTTTACGAAACCCTACAGTTTCATATATAGATCATTAAAATCAGATGATAAATAAAGATATTACAGCCTTTGGAAATTTTTGTGGAACACCCGGTATATACAACTTACTCAAACTCGACGTTTCGCCACTAATGTAAGTGGCTTCTTCAGGAGCAAAACTAGGTGAGGGGCGCCAGAAGGTCACGGTAACTCGACGTGTCAACCACGCTAGAGGCGAAAACCTTCTGACAAGGAGAAGATGGACGTGCAGGGGTATATATACCATTGTGCAGGGAAACGGAACGGTGAGCGCGAGGCAACGATGCGGAACAGTGAGCACGGGTCGAAGAAGCGGAAAGGACGGATTTCCAAATGCTGGAGAGTGGGTAACCAATATCGCGATTGAGATTTTGAGGATCTCTCTGGATCTCGATAGCTTCCCTTACCTTTCGTGGAAAATAGCGATGAGACTTGCTTACAACAGATACCTGATCAAAACAAATTTTATGGCCCGTATCTATGAAGTGTTCGGCTAAGGCTGAGTGTGTTGAGGAACGTGACTTAACGTACCGTTGGTGTTCCTTGATTCTAGTTTGAATAGAACGTCCAGTTTCGCCAATGTATACTGAGCCACAGTCACAGGGAATTTTGTAAATACCTTTATGGGAGAGAGCAGGGCGAGTGTCCTTGGGCGAAGGAAGAATTTGGGAGATCTTGTTTAAAGGTTTAAAGATGGGTTGGATATCTTGCTTACGAAGAATTCTACCGATGTGATCTGTAACGCCATGGATGTAGGGAAGAACGATGGTACTTAGCTGATTACTAGATTCTGGTGCTACCTTAGGAGACCGTGGATGAATGTACCTATTTATGACCCTTTGTATGTTGCCGGAGGTATAGCCATACAATGGCTATACCTTCTGGCGCCCCTCACCTAGTTTTGCTCCTGAAGAAGCCACTTACATTAGTGGCGAAACGTCGAGTTTGAGTAAGTTATATATATATTTTTTGTAATTTTTCTTTTTCATTTTTGTTTTATTTTATTTTGTATTGTATATATGTACTTTACTATGACGCAGTCAAAACCCGGAAGCCCTCATAAAAGAGTTTTAATAGTCCAGTCAATTTCTACATCTGACAGTAGTAAGCAATCACACAATCAACCATATCATATATTACAGCACTTAATGATTTCTTGTAGTTACGTACAAGTTCTTTTTCTAGAGTGTTGACAGCCAATGACACAATTTCTCCAAAATTCGTTTCCAATAAAAGAGAAATTGTCTGATATGTACCTTAAAGTCCAGCTTTTCATTGCAGGATATGAATTCATCCGGGAAGAGTTCTCTTAAAGCAGCAATAGCCACACAAATAGTATGACTTGTGGCTGATTCTTGATGGAAACATTTAATTTTGAGAAATCTGGAGAGCTGTTGCATTACAAATGTTCTCACCATGTATGTATAGCGAGATACATGAAAAATTTTGGCATTTCCTCCATCGTCTTGAAAAAATATAGCCCTATAAATAATGAAAATACACACCAGTGCAAGTGTAATGGCTTTGCCTGCAATTCACCTGGGTTCTTGTCATTCCAATATTGACTCATTTTGTTTGTTTACATATTCATTCAAAAGAAAATATGCTTTATTAGACATAAGCATACGATGAAGTTTTGATCAAACTTTTTCACCCATAAGATAATTGCATTAGCAGAGGTGTTCTTCCGTTTCGTGAAACATCGAAATAATTCTAAAAATCTTTATAAGAAACGCTTTTACGCACTGAGAGCACACTATACACCCCACTACTCGATGTTTAACAAATAAACTTAAACGACATCCATCCTACATCCCATGTTCTTGTAAGTGCCCAACAGATCATTCACATTGTCATAGTTATCATCTTTTCTGCTACTCTAAAAGCCCTTCACAATTACTTTGAAGAAGGACCAAGCAGCTAATTCGATATTTGCAAGTTTGATATCAAAGGTTGAATCGCTATATACTGGACCACTGCTTCATGTTTAATAAATCGCCACGCTCTCTCGTGGGCAGAAATAGAACTATGTCAGCTGTCAGAAATATGTTTACATTTACCACTATCAGAACTATAAAGATAATGCACCAATTTTAAGCTGTCCAATACATTTTAACAGGAGAATTTGCCAAATCTATAAAATACTGAAATACTGAACATTTTAATGCCTACACATGTTAAGACTGTGGACAAAAGCTTTTAAAAAACTAGGCAGTTATTAAATATATATTTTAATGGGTACATTTGTCAAAACAGAAAAATAGCTGTTTCTGAAATCTAGGTAGCTGTCAAAAAGTTTTTGACGTTTATGGTATTCAACATTGTAATAAGGAACGAAAATGAGAAAAGCGAAGGGTGCCGAATCAACCCTAGAATGATATCGCATTATCTTGTTTCATTTTTGCCAAATTCTAGATATTAAATGCAATAATGGATTTTTTGGAAATACACGTTACGTCAAATTTTTGGATCTCGTCCGTTACGTCATTGACAGCGTAATTAAACAAAGATATACGTAAAATATTCATCACCGACATTTAACGTACATTAGAGAGAAATGTCAATATGACATATGAGTCGATTCATACTGACATTACTCATGACGTAACGGACAAAATCCAAAAATTCCACTATATTTCTGAACGAACCAAACAAAACGGCAATCAACTTCAAACCAAAAGGTAACACATTAACTACATTATCACGTCATTATTTCATGGTCGGTCATGTTACGGACCAGTAGCATGTAAATTAAGTGGTTTAGAGACAGCAGCTCTGTAATATCAATTGGTAACAGTGCATGTACGAACTAATCATTTTCACAATTTGTATATCACCAAAATGTATGCAAAAACTGAATATTTAACTTCAGAAAAAATATTTATCATGTTAATTAAGTTTAAAAAGTAATAGTACTAAAGGTGATGCTGAAAATGTTGTCCATTGTTTTGAAGACAAAGTCCAACTTTACGCTTCATGTTCTTAAAACCATTTAACAGCAGTTGGCACTAGAATCCCTAATAGCATTGCGAAGCTCTGCAATTACATGACGTCTGGTTTTAAGAATAATATTCTTTAACATGAAACAAATAAAATAATCTAAAATTGAAAATCTTTCTTAAAAAAATCCTTCTGTAAGTACATCATCATAAAGTTAATTAACTAAAGACTGTAATTATTGACTTGACTGAGTATATTTCAGCTGTTACGGTTTGGTTAAAAAATATCGGTCGAATAATTCTATTTTTTGTAGATGTATCGAAGTTTCTATGAATTAGTGACGGTTTTCTGCCCATCACATTGTCACGTTTTGCTTATTGAAATAGCGAGAAAGAAACATTTATCGAGAATTTTGTCATTTTTTACATTATGTAAAAATCATTGACAGTACTGCGTTCTCGTACCTAAATCTACCTGTATGAGTACATAAACTCCTTCGATTTTATATGGAGTCAACGTTGTCCTTTTTTTAAACGATAGGGCATGTTCCCACTGACAACTGAACTTAAACTGAATAAGCCCATTTTCCATTATTTAATTTTCGACCAGTTCTAAAGTAACTTTCGATTATAAACTGTTTGTGTTGTTACTCTAATATGTTAATAAATAATCAAATGTAAACTCTTCTAATTTAGAATTTTTACTGACAGCAATTTGAAGATATCTCAGCGTCGTCAATCTTACTAAAGGAAGTACTTGAAAAACAGCCTACTTACTCTAATCAGGAAAAAAAGTGAATATGTGTTGTATTATTGAAAATATAACGTTTGTACAAGTTTCTTGTGAGCCACAGTATGAAGCCTATATACAACTTCAATTAGCGTCACTAATATATGAATATAGTGGCCTTTTATCGAATTATGTCCATCATACATACATATATGAATGATAGAATCATTCATAAAATTGTACTTTACTGTAATTTATACGCGAATAACATGACACGCAATGTATTTTTTTATATTGATATTACCAGAAATAGATAAATTTTAATAAACTACAGACGTAGGCGGTAATGGGTTAAATAAAATATCTCAAATATGACGTGAAATATACCAAAATGTCAAAAGAACATACGCAATCACGTACCCACTCGGTTATGTCTCTAAGTGGAAAATTTTTGAGTACAAATCCCTTACAGGTGTTGATAATTTGTGTGATGTTAGAACCGGTTATTAGTTTTGTATCCGAGACCATCAAAACCACACCCATATTATTTATTCCATTAGTCTTCGATAGTGTACACGTTTTGTTGCCCCAACAAGAAATTCGTTTTATTACAGAGATCTTCTTCAAAACTGCGATAGTATGCAATTAGAATTGAAGCGAAACGGTTATGAATGTGAGTCAAGATGCATTTTATACTTGTAGTGTAATGATATTTTTGAGAATCTTGTTAAAACACGCAGATTTTGCTTGAGCATAGGCCTATTGCTCATTGAATTGAAGTCTTCTGAATGATACTGTGTGAGTATAGCATACTTGAGAATTAAAGCATGATAATTGAGATTAACGGCATATTCGAAATCTTCGATATCAAACTAACCTAGAATATTTACAAAAAAATTTAACAACGAAAATGAATCTGCCAATAATGTAAACGAAATAGAACTTTAACGTCTTAAATGACCTAGTTACGTGTATAACAGGCCCTCTATAATAACCTTTCCTCCCGCATATTAAAAATGCACTACTAAATTATGTTTGCAAATGTATAAAATAATAACCACGACAAATAAATTAATTCTATTCTGCAAAGCTAAATAATTATTCTCTTCTTTGTTTCCTTTTATAAATGCTATTAATGCAACCTACAAGATAATAATCGCGTACTACAAAACTGGATCCACTGTTCTGATAACATTTAGCCCCGTACTTAATTTATTAAAACAAAGGTCCCGCAATAGTCCGAATGCACGCCATATAAATATTTGCGCCAGCTCGAAATTAAATGAGAATAATGGAATGTTGGCAAGCGTCATCATGATACACGAAAACAGATGAATTTCAGCCGACAAAGCAATAATTACTCGAATTAATGTCTAACCGTGGAATATGGCGCACTTAACAAATTAGTAAATGTTAAAATACGAATCTGTATATATCACTGGATATGTCCTCATTTCACGTAGATCTAAATAATTAACACAATATGTTTGGTTCCAAAAGTATTAAAAGGAACATAATTGCTGTTTGTATCACGTATAATTAAGTTTATATTTACTCTTCTGATGATTTGAGTATCATCAGAAATCATAATTAAATGTTATAATTCCGGAAATTTGGTATCTAGAGTAAGTATGTATAATATACAAAGGATATTGTAGGATAACAATAGCTAGAATTTCCGGCTCGAATTTTATTGAAACCGGGAAAATATTTTGAGTTGAAGAATAAGTATTCGTATTAAACTTATAGCAAGGATCGACAGTTTGACATACTGAGCATGATTATAAGTCTGTCAGTTGGGATATATTCGGGATATAAATAATCAAATAAATCTACTGTACGAAATCAAAATATGTAAATCGTATTATAAATATATCAATAATCGTACATAGCACCAACGTCTGTGCTCGTCAGAGATTTTGGCTGAACCTGATCGGAATTGATAATGCATACGAAATTTGTACATATATAGAAAAGTGACCAAACCAGTAGATGAAAATAGATTGGAAAAACTTGGAGTATAAAGATACACGTGCTCGAACAAATTACTACAAAACTCGCTTTTCAAAACGAAGCAAATTAAATAATGAAATAAAAAATGGTAACGCAAGCTAATTGGATATTAATTTACGAACAATTTTTTTGAATTTCTCACACCCACGACAAAATTATCGCAGTAGTTTACACAACAATTGCTGTTGGGAACAAAGTGATTAACAGCGTGACATTATAAAAGGCGATGTAATGCTGTCCCACAGCCATTTGAACACAATTTGCACACACAAAACGACCCCGCGAGTTGCAATTATAGCCAGGCACGTAATACAGCTTACGGAGTCACTGCAACTAAGCACCCACCACACATACAAAAAATGTAAATTTTAAACACCACAAAGTGCCATGATCTCTCTCTACGGTAACAAAAACTCCCCATTCACACGTTGAAACAAGAACACAAGAACAGAAAATAACGAAGTACTGAAAATAAAAACCTTTAAAAACCCAAAGCGTACTTACTTGAACATTTCCGAAGGTTCTAATTGATGTTTCAAGACATGGAAATGGTGATTCGTGAGTCGGTCTAATGTTTCAGAATGTCGCAAACAACGTTTTCATCGCTGTCCAGTATCAGATTTTGGGTTTGCTCTATTCTTTTTTCATCGATACATATTAGAATCAAAATTAATATTTGCTGAATTGCAGTTTTGCAAACCAGGAGCGTTTTTTATCACATTACCTAATTGAGGTAGATACGTCTTAGAAACATTTTTTGAAGAATAACAATATAATAATACAGGTTTTAAAGAATGTGCCTCCTTCACAACTTTCCAAGCGTCAGCAACCATATAAATAGCCTCTATGAAATTATTTTTTTGGAAAGTTTTACAATTATTTCAGACTGGAGAAATTCCTTTCTGTAGTGCTGTTTGGAGCTCTGAATCAGATCCTGATCCATTGGTTGGAGTGTTGATATAAAATTTGGTGAAAAGCTACGGTAAACATTCTCGTTCTAAGGAAATGGAAGGAATCAACTATTCCGATTTGCTTTTGATGCCTTTTTACATCAATTTACATGTTGAACATATTGGTGTGTTTGATTTTTCGATGACAAGCAAAGGCTTGTGCGTACGCAAAGCATTAATACTCGTCATATCCGTGATGCGGGATCTTATATCCCGGGTGCTGTTGTTTCAGTTTTCGATACTAAACATTTTCTTGTTATTTTCTTCCAATACAAATGCGTTTCATCGGCATAGTATATATGTGTTCTATCATAATATTCTTTACGATTGCGTTAAATGATTCTTAAATAATGATATCGAAGGCTTCCACGGTCTGAGTTTCTGTTATGTGGGCTTCCGGCTTTTGACCGCGTCATAGTAAAGTACATATATACAATACAAAATAAAATAAAAACAAAAATGAAAAAATACAAAAATATATATACAACTTACTCAAACTCGACGTTTCGCCACTAATGTAAGTGGCTTCTTCAGTTCGAGTTACCGTGACCTTCTGGCGCCCCTCACCTAGTTTTGCTCTTGAAGCATTCATTTTTGTTTTTATTTTATTTTGTATTGTATATATGTACAGGGTGTCCGGATAAGGGTACGGAGCGGCTGTATCTCGACAATGGTAGTCAGCAGAAGTTCTGGAAAAAAATTCTTATACATAAAGTGGGTAAGAAAAATTGCTGGAAATTATTTTTAAGTGTGTAAATCGACCGCTAGAGGGCGTAACTGCTGCGAAGAAACATAAAATCTACGCTATCTCGGAAAGTCAGGTAATCACCTATAACTTTGAAAACATCATTTTATAGCTTGGGTAGTACTGCATCATTTTGTCTTGTGAAATTTTTTTCTATCAGCCATAATAAAGGGGGGAAACCGATGAATTTATTAATCTTTATATTGTAATATCTCTTGAACCATTCACCCGATTTGAATATTTTTGATTTCGTTAAAAAGAGCATTTTGTGGACTCTTAAATCAATTTTTTCTTAAATTTTTCTATTTAAACCAAATAAACTAGAGGACGTTATCTGCAACGTTCTTACATTTTTGTGATTTTTGGAATAAAGTTAAATGGAACGATACTATGTTCCTGACAGATTCTTGGCCACAATATAATTATCCGAATTTTAGTGAAAACCGCATCGCGATATGTCCATGCGTTCTCGATTTATAGGAGAAAATGTTAAAAATTAGAATACCTCAATCGTATCAAGTTACCTTAGTAAGAAAAACAAATCAGGTAGCCATGGTTATCTGTAAATTGAAAGGATTACAAGTTTGACAGCTGCCAAAACTTTGTAATGTGCCGAAAAGGCTGTAATTGCGTTGTATCAAGTTACCTTTGCAAGAAAAACAAATCTCAAAGCCACAGGCCAGCAGAACATAATTTAATTGTAAAACAAAATAAACACAAAACAATTATAATTAAAGTTCATCCAAAAATACGTTAGAAATGTTATTTTACATTAAAAATGTTCAAAATGTTGTCCATCTTTCTCGATGCATTTACGTAATCTATTTTCGGTAGAAAAAACTGCCGCTTCAATTTCAGCCCTAGACAAGCTTCTAATGGCATTTTGTATTCTTTCCATCATGTTTCCTCGGGTTGTCGGTTGTTCTTGAAATACCAAGTCTTTAAGTCTACCCCACAGATAGAAATCTAAACAAGTTAAATCCGGCGAACGTGCTGGCCACGGAAATAGACTTCCTCTTCCAATAACCTGATTTGCATATTGATCCTCTAAATGCTGACGTACGTTTCGGTTGTAATGCGCCGGACAACCATCGAGCTGGAACCACATGTTTCTTCTTGTTTCCAGCGTGATGTCCTCTAAAAGTGGTGGAAGAGAAACGTTTAAAAATTCTAAAAACCTTTCTCCATTAAGGGATTGATCAAAAAAATATGGGCCTATAATTTTTCCTTCCACGATCCCGCACCATACGTTCAAACTCCAGTGATTTTGATATGCTACTTGCCGCATCCAATGTGGGTTTTGCTCCGACCAATAATGCATATTATGCAAATTTACACCCCCTGAGCTACAAAAAGACGCTTCATCCGTCCATAATACTTGCGACAAAAAATTTGGATTTTCCCGAATCATATTTAACATCCAGTGACAATGGTTCAGTCTTCTATCATAATCACTGTCTCTTAATGCCTGATGTAGGACAATGTGGTAAGGATGCATATTATTGCGTTGAAGAATCTCTTGGACACTTGTTTTTGGGACTCCTAGGTCGTTGGCAATTTTTCTTATGCTTAAGAATGGGTCGTTTTTCACGTAGGCTAAAACGTTAATAATATTTGCCTCGTTACATGTTCCACGCCTTCTTATTGGTGCTCTAATGGGCTGCACGCTGCCAGTCTCTCGTAAACGAGTAGCCAATCTTGAAAACACTTCTCGAGAAAAATGTCTTCTTTCTGGAAATTGCATTGCATATTGTCGCGACGCAATTACAGCATTTTCGAAACATTGAAAATAAATACGTAGCATATCATATGCTTCTGCGTTAGTAAACGGCATATTTTTTTACAGAAAAAAGATCGATTACAAAATAACTATAAGTCACAGAAACTATCAGAAATAACTTTTGGCAGCTGTCAAACTCGTAAACGTTTCAATTTACGGGTAACCATGGCTACCTGATTTGTTTTTCTTACTAAGGTAACTTGATACGATTGAGGTATTCTAATTTTTAACATTTTCTCCTATAAATCGAGAACGCATGGACATATCGCGATGCGGTTTTCACTAAAATTCGGATAATTATATTGTGGCCAAGAATCTGTCAGGAACATAGTATCGTTCCATTTAACTTTATTCCAAAAATCACAAAAATGTAAGAACGTTGCAGATAACGTCCTCTAGTTTATTTGGTTTAAATAGAAAAATTTAAGAAAAAAATTGATTTAAGAGTCCACAAAATGCTCTTTTTAACGAAATCAAAAATATTCAAATCGGGTGAATGGTTCAAGAGATATTACAATATAAAGATTAATAAATTCATCGGTTTCCCCCTCCTTTATTATGGCTGATAGAAAAAAATTTCACAAGACAAAATGATGCAGTACTACCCAAGCTATAAAATGATGTTTTCAAAGTTATAGGTGATTACCTGACTTTCCGAGATAGCGTAGATTTTATGTTTCTTCGCAGCAGTTACGCCCTCTAGCGGTCGATTTACACACTTAAAAATAATTTCCAGCAATTTTTCTTACCCACTTTATGTATAAGAATTTTTTTCCAGAACTTCTGCTGACTACCATTGTCGAGATACAGCCGCTCCGTACCCTTATCCGGACACCCGGTACTTTACTATGACGTGGTCAAAACCCGGAAGCCCTCATAACAGATTCGTAAAGAAAAAACAATTTGAAAATCAGTTTAAAGCGTTTCGCCCTGAATATCTACCTTTCTTATTTCAAAACTTTAATTATTATACCCAACCTATGGTTTCTTTAAAGTACGGGTGACTCCCTAACATCTTGTTCATTTCTACAACTTCTTTATACATCTTTGGGCTATTATTTGGTTACCCTTGACTTCTTACTTGCATGCTGTATTTGCTACAGCTTCCAAATCCTTACTCCCAGTTATTTTCATAATCTTTTATGTAAAATTCCGTGTTCACATACACGTAAAAGAACATGTAGGCAGGTCTACGGGTTCTGTTAAATGTCTACCCGGAATGTCTCAATAAAACAATAAATTTAAATTAATAATCAAAATTTATTTTATCGCCTGCAAAGTAATTCCCTTCCGCGGCAATACACTTACGTCAACAATTAATCCAATCATCTATACATTTTTATAGGCCGCGGCTGGGATCGACTTCAGCCCCCTCCTCGAATTTTCTTTTATGGCTTCAATCGACTTGAAACGTGTTCCTCGAAGTGGCAATTTGAGTTTAGGAAAGAGGAAAAAATCACATGGAGCCATATCTAGTGAATATGGTGCTTGTTCGATCAAATTAGTTCAGGTATTGGTCAAGAATTCGCTCACAATGGTAGCTTTGTGAAATGGTGCATTATGGTGGTGCAACATCCAAGATTTGTTTCTCCACAAATCCGGCCTCTTTTGACGAATACTCTCTCGCAATTGCTTCGTAACGCCTAAGTGCTATTCACTATTTGACTTTGCGGAAGGAATTCAAAGTGCACCACACCACGATAATCGAAGAAAACTGTGAGCATGACCTTAATGTGTGATCGACTTTGCCTTGGCTTTTTCGGTTCGAATGAGTGTTGACTTGTTTACATGTCACCGGTAACTCGAGAAAGCATGTCCTCAGCAACCGCTTTTTGATGTTGTTTTTGCAAAAAAATTCAGCTATTTTGGAACAAGCCTTGCTGCGATGCGTCTCATCTCCAAAAGCTAGCGCAAGAGCTGAACATTTCACACGAATCAGTTCGTACGATTTTGGTCGATAATCGTACCAACTGATTCGTGTGAAATGTTCAGCCCTTGCGCTAGTTCCCTCAAGCTATAATCACGATTTTCAAGCACCAATTCCTTAACTTCAGCGATGTTTGCCTCAGTCACAGCCGTTCTTGAAGTGCTCGCGCGAAGCAAATCATTAACGCCTTGACGACCACTTTTGAATGCTTTGTACCATTCATCCACCTGTGGAACTGAGTCGTCGTAGGTTTTACCGAACATTTTCAACGATTCCGCCCACGAAATTCCGTTGGGAACACAAAATTTAATGCAAACTCTGCTCAACAAAATTATTCATTATAACAATCGAACAACGCACTTGAGGTAACCAGCACAATCAGCAGTTGTACACATACTAATTATAGACATAACCTCAAACTTGGCTTAATTGTCTTACAGTGGTGCCTGCTTAATGGCAAAAAGAAGTTTGACAATAAGCTTACGCTGTATTTCCCACTTCATATTCACGCTAACCTAGCGCCACTGGTTTCCTTACTATACTGTAGTACCAAGGCCGGAAATGGGTTTTACACACAGTTTAAATGTTTTAGCTTTTATATTTTTTTCCTATTTTGTTTGTGAGCTCAGTAATTCAGTAGTAATTAATTCTTGAAATTAAACAATTTTGTATTAGCTAATAATGTTTGATGTGACAGAAAAGGGGCTGTAGCTTTTGCATGATTGAGTTGCTTTTGTTATCCTTAACACACCCTTAAAATTTTGGTGGGGCACATTAATATGAAGCCAGTTTTATATAAAAGAGAGCTCGTACAATATCACTAATGTTGCACTCTGTATATAGCATATAATTACTTTTAATTAAATGTAGAATTACGATTTGCTTACCAGACTACGATATCAATAGATGCACGTTTTATCTGTAGCTTGTTTCATTATTTACTAATGTATGATTAACAATTTTTAAAAGTATGTAATTAGAAAATCAAATATTCTTAGTATAATGTATTTAGATAGCTTCTAATAAACAAACTTGTTTAGCCCAAGAAGAACTTTTTCTAGTTTAGCCTTGATGAGAACAAAATAACAGGATACCTCGTATAAATCAATCGATTTTAGCATTCTAAACGCGATTCCCATTTAAGGAAAATTCAACAATAACTCGCTGAATACACTTCCAACATCATTGCAAAGATAATCGAGAAATTGAATTTAAAAAGGAAGGAATGCAAAAAAAAACTCTATTAAAGACGTGATTGATGGTGATAGAGTATATGGTAAAATATTGTGTGTCTCCGCTTCCAGTGCCGACATTGCCTCGATGAATCGGTAGCAGTTCTATTGTGCATAATACGATACGACACATCAACTTAGCACATAAATACCAAACAGCTATACGAACGAAAAGGGTCGGACAGCAAGATGTACATAATAAAAGATTCAGCAGAATAAAAATCTTTATGTGCTTTCGGAGACGGCATCTCTTGTTCTTTATTTTAAACAGATATCGTTCCTGAAATATAAAACCTGCTTTATTTCAGCGAGCTTAGAGCCGCATTCAGGTGATATCCATGTTGAAGGGCGCAGAAAACTCACATATCTTTGAGATACTTTACGATGTAATGTAGAATGTCGTGTTTATTTATATTTGTCAGATCTGAAACGCATGTTGAAGTGATATAATTATTAATTTTATCAAGAAAAATTCTTTAGGAAACATTTATATACATTTCACCAGAGACTCAGAAAATTCCTAATTTAAAATATAAACGTATCCTAAACTCGGGAGATATTTGGTTTTCCTGAGTGAATCTGACACCTATCTTTGGTTTTGTTTGTAATACGTAGGTTGGTAGATACTATAATTAACTTAATTAATTCTGAATAGGTACTTTAGTGAACTTGCGAGTCAATTTTTTTATTTTTTGCAGCAGAAACAGAAGAGCGAATTGTTTTTGTAAAAGCCTCGGCAACAATTACAAATCTCTTTATTCGGGGGGTATCTTCCAAGACATTAATTGCTATGGGAAGAGGAAGTGCTTGGCATGTGTTGGTTTAGCTCGTAGATTATTTGGCTTGCTATGAATTGTTGAACGATCCAGATACGAATAGGTCAAATAAATTATGAATGAAACCTCCCAAACCTACTGACACGCACACGCAATATCTAATATGCAGACATATGACAGAGACCCACAGGTTATCTATTTATTATAATTATAATAGAAAAACGAATTTGTATTGCTAAATAGGCGAAATTATTTATTAAGTATACAATCGATATTTTCAATAAATATTTTACTTATAATTTAATTAGTATTCACTTGTTGGAAATCCATTTTTCTAACAACATTCCATTTCCATACAGTGGCTTTGTCAAGTATACATATAATACTAACCTAAACTTAGGTGGTAATATCTGTTGACATTGGTGGGGGTGGTTTTTTAAATAGGTTTAAAAGTTGCATATGTCTAATTGGTTATTTAGTAATAAGTTTGTGTTTTTGAATTTGTTGATTTCTGAACATTCTAAATTGTTTAAAAGGACACTTTTGTTTTGTGTATGCAGAATTTTAAAATTGTCGTTGAAACGTGTTCACATTCTAAGAAATGTTTAACATAATGAGAGTCGGTGTTTGTATTTTGAAAAGATCTCCTGTGTTCTTTAATTCTGGTATTAAAAGAACGACCTGTTTGACCTATATAGAATTTTTGGCAACTCCCACAGTTTAGACTCCCGACATTTCATCTTTTTCGGTTCTTCCTTTATTATTTTTGATAAGCTTACCTACAGTGTTATTGGTTTTAAATGAAATGTTTATGTTTTGTTTCCTTTTTAACATTTTACTGATTCCCTTAGAAACTGAGCCTAAATAAGTTAAGGATCTGTATATCTTTTGTTCTTTGTTTTGTGTAGGGAAAGTAGAGTTTATAGCCTGTTTTAATAAATTCTTCTTTAATATGTTATCTACTATCATGGAATCAAAATTGTTATTCACCGCTATTTGTTTAATTTAATTAAATTCACTTTCGAAATTTTTTGTATTGAAGGGTATAGTTATTAGTCTATGTATCATGTTATGAAAAGCCGCTAGTTTTTGTTGTGTAGGGTGGTTTGATTGGTTATTTATTATAGAATCAGTGTGTGTGGGTTTATGATAGATCGAAAACTCATGTGTGTTATTGGATCTTGTTATAGTCAAATCTAGGAAGTTAATGGAATTATTTATTTCGATTTCCATCGTAAATTTGATATTAGGGTGGATGTTATTTATTACGTTAAAAAGTTTTCATGTTGCCTATGTATTTGTGCCTGTGAAGGAAGCTATTATGTCGTTCACATATCTGTACCTTAACAAAGTTGTCTCTTATTCGTTAAATGTAGTATTAGAATGGTTTTTGAATCTAGGAAAGAACATGTGGTTAGAAAATTGAATATTAGCATTATTATTCTTGACTCTTTTATCTGAATTTAATAAATATTGAAGTTTACTTTTCTCTGTTATGTATTTGTTATGAAGGGTAGATCGGGCTTTCAGTCTGAATGAGTTGTCTAAACAATCAAATTCTATAGGGTGAAGTCTATGAGTCAGTTCTGTGTGAATTACCTTTAGGTAGATGTTATCACTATCTCTGATGGCAAATCGATGTTATTTATCTTCTTTTATCCATTTAAGTTGGCCTATTCGTTGTCCTATTCTGGCCGACTTGCTTTTGTTTGAAGTTTTAAGCTTAATATATTGCGGGACTACTCCATGTGTTATACACTTGTTCAGGAACCAGATGTTTGGGTGGTTAAATTGCATCTAAGTATTAACCAAAACATTTTCGGAGAACATCAACATAAGAAACTAATTATGATTAACCGTCAACCACCTATTCAATATTCTCTAATTAAACTTCACAAAGATGGATTTCCGATTAGACCCGTAGTATCATATAATAACGCACCTTGTTACAAAATTTCCGAAAAACTAATCAACATAATCCAAGACACTTGTGAATTCAAAGCGAAATACCACATTAAAAACTCATTGGACCTAGTAAATAAAATTAAGGACATATGTACAAATTATACACCACTGAAAAAGATTTAGCTATGGGAAACCCTTTAAGCCCCATTTTAGTGGAATTTTTCATGGAGAAACTAATCCATAAACATACCCAAAATTTCATATACTGGTACAGATATGTAGACGACATAATAACTTGCTTCACAGGCACAAACAGGCAACTTTCCAATAACACATATAAGTTTTCGATCTATCATAAACCCACACACACGGATTCTATAATAAATAACTAATCAAACCACCCCACAGAACACAAACTAGCGGCTTTTCATAACATGATACATAGACTAATAACTATACCCCTCAACACAAAATATTTCGAAACTGAATTTAATTTAATTAAACAAATAGCGGTAAATAACAATTTTGACCCCACACGCAGAGAAATATTATCTTGAGTTAAAACAGACTGTTTTAGTTCAAAACAATCCCGTATTTGTATATCCGCAAAACTATATTCTGTTATCACAAGAATATTATTTTCTAAGAAAATTGTTTTCCCGCAAAACAACATTGTTTTAATGTAAGAATATAATGTATTTGTAAGACTTCCGTATGTCGACCACTGAATTGACAATTTATAGGCAATTTAACGGAAACTACAGGTTTTACTGAGTCCAAAACGGCCCCCCTTTTCTTGCGGAGATTAGTCTAAGATACTTAAAAATCGTTCTAAAAAGTGTTATTTCTAGGTTATGTTTCGCTAATGTGAAAATCCTCGCAGAAATGTCAAAACACTAGCGAAACATAACCTAGAAATAACCCTTTTTAGAACGATTTTTAGGTATCTTAGACTGATCTCCGCAAGAAACGGCGGTCTGTTTTGGACTCAGTAATACCTGTACTTTCCGTTAAATTGCCAATTCAGTGGTCGACATTCGGTAGTTTAGCCAATGGATTATTTACTTCAAGTACAACGTTTGGTTGAAATTATTCCTCCAATTCCCATGAACCTAAAATACACTTCACATAATGCATTATTAAATATGTACTTTTATTACTGCAAATGTCCACGCCTTAACTACAAAAAACTTATATGTATCTAATTCTAATTCTTACAAAATGGTGCACGCAGATAAAATGCACGCATAAACGCTTCATATACACATATAATCTCGAACGCAGCTGCTCGAAATTTGCAATTCAGCTATTTCACAAATAGGGAAGTTATTCAGATCAAATACGTATTTTACAAAAAATATAGTCTAGATTGTATTAAACGCATTTACTTATTCTAAGAAAATATCTTTGAATCAAAACAGAAATATTCTAGCATTAAAAATATTTGGGTAAAACAGTATATTTTCCTAATTCAAGAACATTTTTCTCTGTGTGCATGATAGTAGATAATATATTAAAGAAGAATTTATTGAAACAGGCTATAAACTCTACTTTCCCTACACAAAACAAAGAACAAAAGATATACAGATCCTTAACTTATTTAGGCTCAGTTTCAACAAAATATAAACATTTCATTTAAAACCAATAACACTGTAGGTAAGATCATCAAAAAAATAAAGGAAGAACGGAAAAAAGGTGAAATGTCGTGAGTTAAACTGTGGGAGCTGCCAAAAATTCTATATAGGCCAAACATAGGGTAATACCAGACTTAAAGAACACAGGAGATCTTTTCAAAATAAAAAAGCCGACTAAACATTTGTTAGAATGTGAACACGATTTCAACGACAATTTTAAAATTCTGCATACTCAAAATAAAAGTGTCCTTTGAAACAATGTTTAGAAGAATGTTTAGAAATCAACAAATTCAAAAACACAAACTTATTATTAAATAACCAATTAGACATATCCAACTCCCCACTTTTAAACCTAGGTATTCAAAAAACCACCCCCACCAATGTCAACAGATATTACCACCTAAGTTTAGTTTAGTACTATATGTATACTTGACAAAGCCACTGTGTGTGCGAAACATGTCGTATTTGTTATTAATACAATTTTTTGGAAATTAAAACACGCTTGTTTATTTCAAGTATTTTTGTGCATTTTATTATAGTATATTATGCAACAAGTTTGATAAACAACACTTTAGTCACGAGTTGAATTAATCACGAGCGAGCGAGTTTTTAATACGAGTGTCTAGAAGAGTTTATAAAACAAGTTGTATACTATACTTTTTCTACGACCATCACAATGAAAATTGAAATGTTTAGGTGTGTTTTATTAAATTTACAACAATAATTATAACATAAACATGTATGTAATATAATCCTACTAAATTAACTTATTTAGGTAAATACACATTAACAGTTAAATTAGAAAAATTACTATACATAGTTATTGATACAAACCATTGACGTTCCCAAATTTTTTCCATCAACCTGGGCAGCAAATTATCGGTGGCTCTAATCGCTTGTTCTCTAATTTCTGGGGAAGTAGCCGTAAATTCTTCATTTTCTTGTCTTTGTCAAAAGTCAAAAGTTGACGTTGTGTTCGGTCATCACAAGACTTGTGCACAAGTCGTGACTAAGAAAACTTCGGCTCGTGATTAATAAGGCGGAAACATCCGAATATGATTCAAGCAATGTTTAATGATTTGTCGTATTTAAACTGATATTTAGCGTATCGATTGGCCGTGAAAAATGTGCTGTTTTAGAGATGGGAGTAGAAAAAATATTTTACTGCTTGACTGGTTTGGATTAATGTTTTACCATTTTCTCGTAGCAGTACTTGCCTAGCAATTGATGTAAATATTTATGGATACTATATAATTAATTTGCAGCATTTCAAATGGTTTTAACTATTGCAGTATCCTCGAATTAGAGTAGCTTATTCTAAAATTGGATTCACATTTGGGCACCGTAACAATAAACACGAACTAATGCAGGACGTGTTTTGGAATACAACTCTGGATTATTATAAAATCGGTAGTACATAACCTCATAAAACATTTGCAATGTTTATAGTGAAAAGCTATACTAGTACTAGTATTTGAAACATTCAATTATACGTTTAAAATTGTATGGAAAATGGGAGCAACGTAAATGAATTAAGGATACTTTATTTTTCATGTATCGATAGATACGAACACGAAATCGCTTTTCGACGGTAACATTGCTGATGTAACTTTGACCGGATTGTATTAAAAGCAAAGTTTCACTTAATGATAGAAAATTTGTAAGTACAGGAAAGACCAGCGAAGGAACAAGATCTTCCGTTTAGTGACCTACTTAGATTTGTAGAAAGAAAAAACACCGTGTTTTGTGAAAATATTCCCGTGAACAAGTTTTCATTATAGTTACTAAAGATCGATTCTATTGTAAAAGATTACTGCGATTACACTGAAGTTAAAGTTAGTTAATTTCGTAATTGTGGCAGCGTTGACAAAACAGCGCTACAAGCGTTGCTTATTGGATGCAACTTTGAATACATGGTGAAGTAACAGTCGCGTTTGCGAACATTTCATGATGTTATCCAGGATGGTTCACTGATACGGCGCATGTGTTATGAAAACTACAAAGAACTCGCATTTTATTTCTAAGTTCGCATTTGCTTTTTATTTGGGATTTGCACGTTCTTGGACCTCCTCGTCCAGTCAAAGAGCTCTAATAAACTTAATGAACTGTTATGGTTTCAGAGAAGGTTCAGGGTTTTCCAGTAAGAACGATATGATTTTAAAATTAAATAAAATAGAAATGATTTCAGATATAACCATACTTTTTATATTATCTTATAGTATAATCGATAACGTTTATGTTTTGAATAGCACTTCATTTAAATGTCCACCTCGGCTTCGTGTACACGAGTGAACTCGACGAATCCAATTTTCAACGACTTTGTGCAATAAATCTAGCGTAATCTCACGAATGCAGCGTTCAATGTTCAATCTCAAACTATCAAGTGTTTGTGGCCTGTTTGAATAAACCTTAGATTTTAAAGAACTGCTCAAAAAGTAATCTAAAGGACACAAATCACAGCTTCTTGGAGGCCTGGGAACAGTTGAATTCTTTGAAATTATCCGTTCTCCAAACTTTTCTTGCAGTATGGCGATAGTTTCATGAGCAGTGTGACATGTAGCGCCGTCTTGCTGGAACCACATATCCCCTAAATCAAGCGGATCCAAATTTGGCCATAAAAAAATTGTCAACATCTGTCGGTATCGTCCACCATTCACTGTAACTGAATCTCCAACCTCATCTTGGAAAAAATGGTCCAACTATACCACGATACCGTAAACCACACCATACAGTTACCTTCAGGGGATGTAAAGGCTTCTCCTGAATTTGTTGTGGATTGTTTTCACACCAAAAATGGCAATTATGCTCATTTACGTAGCCACTTAACCAAAATGAGCTTCATTTGAAAAGATAATTTTTCCGCAAAATTGCGATCCCTTTCAAGTCTTTCTAAACTCCAAGCAGCAAATTCGCGTCGCCAAAGATGATCCAATGGCTTCAGTTCTTGGGTCAAAACAATCTTATACGGATATAAATTTAAATCTTTTTGCAAAATTCGCCAAGTTATTTTTTTAAGTCCTAACTCTTGAGCACGACGAGGAATTGATAAATTTGTATCTTCTGCAACACTAGGTCTTACAGCAGCTATAATCACAACAGTTCTGGCATTTCGGCGTCTTACTAGTGGTTTTATATCGTGAAGAGTAAAATTACTTTCAAATTTCTTAACGAAGCACACAAGGGCGATTATTTAGACCAAAGTTTCTGCGAAGTGCGCGAAAAGTGTTCACATAAGAACGACGATTTTCGTAAAATTTTTGGACAATAACCAAACGTTTTTGGAGCGAATATTTAGCCACACAATACGTAATCTGTTTCTAACAAGGTCTTTGGTCTGTGCTTGTTGTAATTTCCAAGAAATATCTTGGTGTGTCTCAAACCAGAGAGATTCTCCCAGAGCTCTCCCTCTCTGTCTTTAAGTTCTAGGGGTAGGTGCACATCCCTATACCGCAAAATGGTTTCGATCCCACAAACAAAGTTGTGGCGGCTTTCCTTGCCAATAGGTTAGCTTCTTCACTGATTCCAGTACCCAATATAATGCAACTCTGTTTTGTTTGCCTAGGTTGTTTAGTCTGCTAAGGCACTCCCAGACTAATTTCGAGCTAATGATATTAGAACGCATTCGATAGTTCCTATCAACTTCAGTTCAGCACATCTCTTGATTGCATTGATCTCTGCTTGGAAGGCGCTCCCATCATCTTCGAGTTAATGATGTTTGCTTTTAGGGAGTAGGTGGATGATTCTCCCACCTGCTCTTCCGTTGCTGATCATTAGATCGTTCGGTAGATATAGAAGTGGGGAGACTTCCGTTTGAAGTGACCAAACTCTCTGATACTTGAGTCTTACCTCTTGCTTTGAATACGATACTATAAAACATTTGCTAATATATAAAGGTATCTTGTTCATTCATCAATCTTCAAAAGATTGTGCCGCAGTTGAATACATTTGTCAAGATAATTCATAGCAGTATGTGTAAATCTTGGGATCGTCTACATATCTCTGGTAGTTACAGTTCAAATTCAGTAGCAAAGGAAGGGGGGGAGGGAGGTAAATGTTCAAAAGTGAGGGTCCTACCGCAAAAATAAAACAGAAGCCAATGTGATTCAACTTGGTAAAAAGCAATCCATGCTCAAAAGAACTCTGGGATGTCCGTATAGACTACATCAGCTTGTGTCGAATCTCGACTATTAAATTAAATAAAATAGCTAAGCGATAGGAAAGAGTTTCTGCATACGTACACACCAAAGACCCAGGTATACGATCATCACTCAATTTCATATATGTAGTATCAGGCAAGACGCATTAGCTATAACCTTTTGGTGGGTTATAACGCTAACACCAGCTGACTGATGGTATGTAAACATTGGAAAATATGCAGCATTTCTAGAGGTAAATGACTTGAGCAAAGTTGGTGACGATGGTTTGAGGCTGGCTAGCACTAGACCAGAATGTTTTTGGATACTGAATGATTTTATTTTCAGTTTTATGCAGATAAGTAGTGTAAGTTGTTGTTGTTCGAGCTCGTTTAAATTCCTCGTGATAATAACTCGAGTTTGTTTGATGTTACTGGTAAAACAATTTAGATAGATTTAGATGATTACAATATTTAATTTTAGATACAAATATTGCCAAAGGTGAACACAGGGTCTTGTAAAAGTTCTGGTAACTTAGCTGTATGAAAGTTATATCTGTATGTTATTATTCGAAAAGGAATTCATGAATGTATTTAGGAGTCTGTTTGATATCGAAGATTATTGAAAGTATGGGATGATCTAAATCCTCCGGCACTAAATCATATACAAATTCTAAATCTAAGTTTGTGAGCATCAAATCTAGGAGACGGCTATTTGAATTGGTTACTGTATTTCGTCGAGTACACACACATTAAACAGAAAAAAATATATAATGTTATATGTTTGCGATACATAATCTACATATTTTGAGAGACGGTTCATAAGCATTGTAATTATCTTTTTATAGAAAACATATAGCACAACACCATTCATTGTTTTATTTGAATTTCATAGTACCTAACTGTACATTACATTCGAATAATAAATGCATGCTTCGTTATTGTTTTAACACGCGAACATAATCAAATATTGATCACTCGTAAAGGTGAAGGAATTTCAGGCGATGTGTTGTTTTTTTTTTTGTATTCAATGGTTGATTAGACCTTGAGTCACATAAAAAAATTCAAGTACATTTCCGCGGTACAAATAATGATGACTATACGCCTGTTTTAGTACACAGCTGCTCGCTGTTTCTTTGTGATACATTTTATTATTTAATCAGCTGGAGTACATGCATCTGTTTCTCTCATATCGTTCCTACCGGGTAAAAATATCTTGGGCAGTTAAATCGAGGTTCCTATGACAGTGCTAGTGTGAATTAGTGATTAGAAATGTATGATATTTTGGAGCTAATTTAATGTGAGTATTGATATTGACTTGGGTACGTCTAGACTTAAAAATATTACGGCTTTGAGAGCATGTACATTGTATTTAGCATTTACTTATAGCTATATATCGATATTTTTTATGTGCAGCGTATTCGGGAAACGATGTAATAGATATAAAGTTTATCTACTTTCTTCACAAAGTTGCTACTACCTAAATTTTGTGTTTTATTGGAAAATTATATAAATTCAGTAAATAAGTTAGTAAATAAATATTAACTATATAAGCGCATCTGTTAAAATCATATAAAAAATAGGTATATTTCTGTATACATCGACATTATAAATATTGTAAACTTACCATTTTAGCGGTATTATTTTTCGGTGCTCATGTCTGCTCTCGAAGCTGCTTTTGTGTTTTTATTTCCGTTTCTAAAAAATTAACTTTTGAAAAATGAGCGTGAAATTAGCCATCTGAGCAACTGCTCGTCTTATGATTTAACTTACATCTACCAACTTCTGAGATATTATATTATTTAGTTTTATTTCGCCAAAGCTCGCAAAAATTATCTTACAACAACGATACTAAAGCGTCATAAAGCAGTATCAAGAAAATGTATCGCTAATTTTAAATTGACAATAACTTAAACTTAATGATGTATCCAATTAAGTTTAAGTTATTGTCAATTTAAAATATTAACGTGAAAGTTTAAATTTTGGCGCTGACCATACACAAATCCAGATCAAAAACATTATACGGAAAAATTAAGTTAAGATTGTTCACTTTAAGGTTTAGCAGCACCAACCCATGCGATTTGCTTAAGCATTTTTTTCTGGATATATGAAACAAATTTTCAAGATCATTGTTCACGTCATAAATAAACCGAAATTCTGACTAAATGTTTACCAAATGAAACTATGTAATGATGATGATCACAGTCACCAATTTATGTACTACCAACGAACTCAGTAGAGTCGGCAAAGAAGGGCAATTTCCATTGCAGTGCAATGAGCAACGTTGGCACGGAAACACAAGCGTCCGTATCAAAGCACACTTGTTCAGTATTATTCCACTGGTCGTTGTGCGTGTTTATTTGTACACACGTACTTAGAAAAATTTGCATTTAGACTATCACTAGAAGACGTAATAATAAGTATGCCGGATTTAGAATGCGGATAAAATTGGATGTGTAAGATGCGAAACTATTTGACGTGTACCAGCAGGTGAAATTGTGCCTAAAAAGTATAAAACACTGTTCTGCAATCCGTTCTGCATCGAAGCGTTTGTATCCGTCTAGAGCAAGTATTCGGATGATACATTACCAAGACGGATATCGAGAAGATACGTTATGCCACCTGCTGGTGACTGTATTGAAAAGAAGAATCAAAGCAGAATTGAGAGATAAAAATTGTGGTTATGTAGTATTTGAAAGTGTTATTGACAAGGATTCCAGATTTTCTCATACTAAGACAAATATAACATCAGTCGATGTGGAACGATGGTTTTCATTATTAAAACATATTTATTTCGCACGCCGTACTCATTTGATATATTTAATAGATGTCACCCCTTTGTGATTTCATGGAAGCTTCTTAAAAAAGAAACGTATTTTAGCACATTCATGTGTCCCTGGCGGCTATGCTCACCCATGAAAGTCACGAACATAAATGAAGCGACTATGTAAACGTTATTAAACGCTCGTATTGATACGGTTGCTTGGCCCCTCCACGTTTTTCGCTGCACTGCACTGAAACTTGCCTCTTTGCCCGACTCTAGTAATCAGAAACTTACTAGTTGCAATATTTAAGTAAATCGGAACTATTCTCGGTGTAATTTCGTAACATTGGAAAATATAGTTGTGTAGATAAGAGAATACTAATAATAGAACTAACTCCATTTTAAAGAAATGCGCATAAATTGTGTATGAATACACACAAATTATTGAAAATATATTTTTCAATTTTATTGTTTTAAATTGGCAAAGTATGAAGAATATTCCTGTTACAGTGGAAATTTAATGGAAACGACAAAGAAGGTTTACACCCGGATACTGAACATGCATTCGAAATGAAATTTTTATTGCCGTAACCGTTCATTTTATGGATTATAATTTTGTATTAAAATCATTTTTATGGTAATTTAGCTTTGCAAAATATATACAATCTGTAATTTCATCAAAATTAATTTATAAAGGAGCAAGTTAACCTTGAAGCATAACACTCACTTTAATATACTTTTTTTTTTCTGATTGTTATTCGTTTTCTTCAACATACTGGTCACACCGTAGCATTGGTTCATATATATGCAGTTGTTTCTAAACTGTTTTTCGAAATAATTTAAAATATTTATTGAATATCTGATTACGATTGTGTTTTTATTAGCTGGCTTCTTACATACTCTTTTTCAACAAAAAGGACGAAACGAATTTCATATGAGCTGGTCATATAGAAAACGAAGGACTACAATAATAGGCATCTGTAAATGTGTGCATGTTGATAAGCTGCATTCGTTTTGGGAGCCACAAAAAAGTTTTCAAGTTTTGTTATGTTGAAATAAAAAACAAAATCCATTTTCCTGTAGCCTGTTTTCTGTTAAATCAGGATTTCAGACGGAAAAGCACCATTTTCTTCGGACCAAGTGATTGAAGTGGCGAAACCTTTTAGGACCTTGTCGATGGTTACTGAGTGCGACTGCTTTTCGTCACACTCGCCTACTAACGATCTCGACGTCAATCATAATCTAATATTGTTTTTCGTTTTTCCTGACTAGGTATTTACATGAGGCATTGTCAAGTCGTCGTGATCAACCACAAGCTACTCAGTGATTGCTTCCCATAGGTTGTTTATCTCAATATCTTTGATCATCAGAGTAATTTTTCCTCTTCATTTTATAGACCTGTAATAAAGCCAATGATAGCAGTTTTTTACACAAATATAGAGGTCATTTGAATCTTCTTGGTCGATTTGTCCACAACAATTTTATCAAGAACCAGTAGGGCTTTTGAGGCAAATGTGTGACGAATTATTTAATCCCAAACAATATATTCTTGTTCAGTTCTCTATGGAAATAAAATAGAAATTTATTATTATTTTCATTTTTCGCATTTTAATTTTTGAATCTACTTACTTGTATAGTGATCTTTGGAGAATAATGTAGGGTTAGCCATGTTTGATAACGTCCAGCGGCAGAGAAGGGCTACTAATTATCATTATAAAAGATCGTGCTTCTCACGCTATAAAGCAACTCTCTGATACTTGAGTCTTACCACTTGCTTTGAATACGATAGTATAAAACATTTGCTAATATATAAAGGTATCTTGTTCATTCATCAATCTTCAAAAGATTGTGCCGCAGTTGAATACATTTGTCAAGATAATTCATAGCAGTATGTGTAAATCTTGGGATCGTCTACATATCTCTGGTAGTTACAGTTCAAATTCAGTAGCAAAGGTAGGGGGGGGAGGTAAATGTTCAAAAGTGAGGGTCCTACCGCAAAAATAAAACAGAAGCCAATGTGATTCAACTTGGTAAAAAGCAATCCATGCTCAAAAGAACTCTGGGATGTCCGTATAGACTACATCAGCTTGTGTCGAATCTCGACTATTAAATTAAATAAAATAGCTAAGCGATAGGAAAGAGTTTCTGCATACGTACACACCAAAGACCCAGGTATACGATCATCACTCAATTTCATATATGTAGTATCAGGCAAGACGCATTAGCTATAACCTTTTGGTGGGTTATAACGCTGTTATAACACCAGCTGACTGATGGTATGTAAACATTGGAAAATATGCAGCATTTCTAGAGGTAAATGACTTGAGCAAAGTTGGTGACGATGGTTTGAGGCTGGCTAGCACTAGACCAGAATGTTTTTGGATACTGAATGATTTTATTTTCAGTTTTATGCAGATAAGTAGTGTAAGTTGTTGTTGTTCGAGCTCGTTTAAATTCCTCGTGATAATAACTCGAGTTTGTTTGATGTTACTGGTAAAACAATTTAGATAGATTTAGATGATTACAATATTTAATTTTAGATACAAATATTGCCAAAGGTGAACACAGGGTCTTGTAAAAGTTCTGGTAACTTAGCTGTATGAAAGTTATATCTGTATGTTATTATTCGAAAAGGAATTCATGAATGTATTTAGGAGTCTGTTTGATATCAAAGATTATTGAAAGTGTGGGATGATCTAAATCCTCCGGCACTAAATCATATACAAATTCTAAATCTAAGTTTGTGAGCATCAAATCTAGGAGACGGCTATTTGAATTGGTTACTGTATTTCGTCGAGTACACACACATTAAACAGAAAAAATATATAATGTTATATGTTTGCGATACATAATCTACATATTTTGAGAGACGGTTCATAAGCATTGTAATTATCTTTTTATAGAAAACATATAGCACAACACCATTCATTGTTTTATTTGAATTTCATAGTACCTAACTGTACATTACATTCGAATAATAAATGCATGCTTCGTTATTGTTTTAACACGCGAACATAATCAAATATTGATCACTCGTAAAGGTGAAGGAATTTCAGGCGATGTGTTTGTTTTTTTTTTGTATTCAATGGTTGATTAGACCTTGAGTCACATAAAAAAATTCAAGTACATTTCCGCGGTACAAATAATGATGACTATACGCCTGTTTTAGTACACAGCTGCTCGCTGTTTCTTTTTGTGATACATTTTATTATTTAATCAGCTGGAGTACATGCATCTGTTTCTCTCATATCGTTCCTACCGGGTAAAAATATCTTGGGCAGTTAAATCGAGGTTCCTATGACAGTGCTAGTGTGAATTAGTGATTAGAAATGTATGATATTTTGGAGCTAATTTAATGTGAGTATTGATATTGACTTGGTTACGTCTAGACTTAAAAATATTACGGCTTTGAGAGTATGTACATTGTATTTAGAATTTACTTATAGCTATATATCGATATTTTTTATGTGCAGCGTATTCGGGAAACGATGTAATAGATATAAAGTTTATCTACTTTCTTCACAAAGTTGCTACTACCTAAATTTTGTGTTTTATTGGAAAATTATATAAATTCAGTAAATAAGTTAGTAAATAAATATTAACTATATAAGCGCATCTTTTAAAATCATATAAAAAATAGGTATATTTCTGTATACATCGACATTATAAATATTGTAAACTTACCATTTTAGCGGTATTATTTTTCGGTGCTCATGTGTGCTCTCGAAGCTGCTTTTGTGTTTTTATTTCCGTTTCTAAAAAATTAACTTTTGAAAAATGAGCGTGAAATTAGCCATCTGAGCAACTGCTCGTCTTATGATTTAACTTACATCTACCAACTTCTGAGATATTATATTATTTAGTTTTATTTCGCCAAAGCTCGCAAAAATTATCTTACAACAACGATACTAAAGCGTCATAAAGCAGTATCAAGAAAATGTATCGCTAATGGATACATCATTAAGTTTAAGTTATTGTCAGTTTAAAATATTAACGTGAAAGTTTAAATTTTGGCGCTGACCATACACAAATCCAGATCAAAAACATTATACGGAAAAATTAAGTTAAGATTGTTTACTTTAAGGTTTAGCAGCACCAACCCATGCGATTTGCTTAAGCATTTTTTCTGGATATATGAAACAAATTTTCAAGATCATTGTTCACGTCATAAATAAACCGAAATTCTGACTAAATGTTTACCAAATGAAACTATGTAATGATGATGATCACAGTCACCAATTTATGTACTACCAACGAACTCAGTAGAGTCGGCAAAGAAGGGCAATTTCCATTGCAGTGCAATGAGCAACGTTGGCACGGAAACACAAGCGTCCGTATCAAAGCACACTTGTTCAGTATTATTCCACTGGTCGTTGTGCGTGTTTATTTTGTACACACGTACTTAGAAAAATTTGCATTTAGACTATCACTAGAAGACGTAATAATAAGTATGCCGGATTTAGAATGCGGATAAAATTGGATGTGTAAGATGCGAAACTATTTGACGTGTACCAGCAGGTGAAATTGTGCCTAAAAAGTATAAAACACTGTTCTGCAATCCGTTCTGCATCCGAAGCGTTTGTATCCGTCTAGAGCAAGTATTCGGATGATACATTACCAAGACGGATATCGAGAAGATACGTTATGCCACCTGCTGGTGACTGTATTGAAAGAAGAATCAAAGCAGAATTGAGAGATAAAAAATTGTGGTTATGTGGTATTTGAAAGTGTTATTGACAAGGATTCAGATTTTCTCATACTAAGACAAATATAACATCAGTCGATGTGGAACGATGGTTTTCATTATTAAAACATATTTATTTCGCACGCCGTACTCATTTGATATATTTAATAGATGTCACCCACTTTGTGATTTCATGGAAGCTTCTTAAAACAGAAACGTATTTTAGCACATTCATGTGTCCCTGGCGGCTATGCTCACCCATGAAAGTCACGAACATAAATGAAGCGACTATGTAAACGTTATTAAACGCTCGTATTGATACGGTTGCTTGGCCCCTCCACGTTTTTTCGCTGCACTGCACTGAAACTTGCCCCTCTTTGCCGACTCTAGTAATCAGAAACTTACTAGTTGCAATATTTAAGTAAATCGGAACTATTCTCGCTGTAATTTTCGTAACATTGGAAAATATAGTTGTGTAGATAAGAGAATACTAATAATAGAACTAACTCCATTTTAAAGAAATGCGCATAAATTGTGTATGAATACACACAAATTATTGAAAATATATTTTTCAATTTTATTGTTTTAAATTGGCAAAGTATGAAGAATACTCCTGTTGCAGTGGAAATTTAATGGAAACGACAAAGAAGGTTTACACCCGGATACTGAACATGCATTCGAAATGAAATTTTTATTGCCGTAACCGTTCATTTTATGGATTATAATTTTGTATTAAAATCATTTTTATGGTAATTTAGCTTTGCAAAATATATTCAATCTGTAATTTCATCAAAATTAATTTATAAAGGAGCAAGTTAACCTTGAAGCATAACACTCACTTTAATATAGTTTTTTTTTTCTGATTGTTATTCGTTTTCTTCAACATACTGGTTTTGGTTCAAATAATTTAAAATATTTTTGAAATAATTTAAAATATTTATTGATGATTGATTGTCTTTATTAGCTGGCTTCTTACATACTCTTTTTCAGCAAAAAGGACGAAACGAATTTCATATGAGCTGGTCATATAGAAAACGAAGGACTACAATAATATAGGCATCTGTAAATGTGTGCATGTTGATAAGCTGCATTCGTTCTGGGAGTCACAAAAAAGTTTTCAAGTTTTGTTGTGTTGAAATAAAAAACAAATCACATTTTTCTGTCGCCTGTTTTCTGTCAAATCAGGATTTCAGACGGAAAAGCACCATTTTCTTCAGACCAAGTAATTGAAGTGGCGAAACCTTTCAGGACCTTGTCGATGTTTACTGAGTGCGACTGCTTTTTGTCACACTCGCCTACTAACGATCTCGTCGTCAATCATAATCTAATATTGTTTTTCGTTTTTTCCTGACTAGGTATTTACATGAGGCATTGTCAAGTCGTCGTGATCAACCACAAGCTACTCAGTGATGTTGTTTATCTCAATATCTTTGTCTTACTTGATCATCAGAGTAATTTTTCCTCTTCATTTTATAGACCTGTAATAAAGCCAATGATAGCAGTTTTTTACATAAATATAGAGGTCATTTTGAATCTTCTTGGTCGATTTGTCCACAACAATTTTATCAAGAACCAGTAGGGCTTTTGAGGCAAATGTGTGACGAATTATTTAATCCCAAACAATATATTCTTGTTCAATTCTCTATGGAAATAAAATAGAAATTTATTATTATTTTCAATTTTTCGCATTTTAATTTTTGAATCTACTTACTTGTATAGTGATCTTTGGAGAATAATGTAGGGTTAGCCATGTTTGATAACGTCCAGCGGCAGAGAAGGGCTACTAATTATAATTATAAAAGACCGTGCTTCTCACGCTATAAAGCGCTTCCTTCTCTTAACTCCTTCCCAATTTTTAACCTCCTAGCCTCATATCGAGCGATCTTGGTCGATTTAGAGGTCTCCTTTTCCGCTGTTGAGCGATCTTGTTCGACAATTGAATTTGCAGTATCAAGCAAATGATCAAGATTTTCTGAAGTAATCACTATATTAATATCATCTGCATACATTGATAAATTAATCGAAGTATCGAGACATTTGGGAAAATCATTGACATATATATAAGAAAAAGTGTTGAGCCTAATATGGATCTCTGAGGAACCCCGATATTCGTTGTTCATGGACGCGATTTGGTACCATAGAACGAGACCTTTTGAATTCTGTTACGTAAATATGATTCAAACCAGGTGTTAGTAATCCCACGACTTCCATATTGTTCTAATTTGTGCAAGAGTATTGTTGTATGATTTACGCAATAGAAAGCTTGAGACAAATCAAAACACATTCCTAGGCAAGGAAGTCGGGCGGCATTGCTTGAGATGATCTGCTTAAAGAAGTTAAATAGAACGGTATTAGTAGAATGATTGTGGTGAAATCCGTGCTGATTAGCTGAAAATAAATTGAATTGATTGAAGTAACAAATTAAATTTTTATTCATAATGCTTTCAAAAATGTCGAAAAAAACCGACAACAGACTAATAGGTCTGTAGTTGTCGTTATTATTTTTTTATTATAAAATACATGCCCATTTCGTCGTTTTCTTTTTTACAACATACGTCACATCACATTAACACTCTAATACCAAATGACTTTAAATTTATCCAGTCAACCGACACTTGCACTCATGTTTTTGCGCTTGTTTCTGTCTTGTATAAACCAAACGCAATTGCGTCTTCCACGTTTTTCAGTGATCGGACAACACTTAATAATACATATCTTTCGACTGCTTCAAATCTCTGCACACATTTGCAGCCATTCTCTCTACTTATACTAAATTATACTGAAAGCTTAACTTAAAATTTATTATTAGATATCAATACCGATTTTCCACTGACTGAAACAGACAATTATTGGAAAAATTCAATAGTTCTTGTTAAGTATATCATAATTATTTCCCACATATTTTAAATGAAAAAAAAAATTTGAATTAAAATTGAAAACGAAAGTATATAAATATATATTTGATCGATTTGCAATCTTCTCAAACCAATTTGATAGAACTTTTGCAATTTTTCAAGACAGAAAAATGGAAAAAGTAACATTCGCATTACAAATGATTAAATCCATAAATTATATTTTTTCGTTCACAAAAATCTCGTTCGCCCGAAATTTTTTCTATATCTATATTTTATTGTTACGGCGGTGATCTCAATTCAACATCCGCACTAAAACCTTTTATTCCGATAATAGATATATTTCCGATTCCTTTCTCAATTTACTTTTTGCCGGTTATTCTTGAAAATATAAAGCGGTAGGGTTTTAATCTCGATCGTAGGCTAAATTCCTACGCAGTTTTGCGCACAGTTCTTTCGCTAGTGTCCGATATACATTATTCAGCGTTAGTAGCAGACATGTGCAAACGCGAGAACCGTCTTTCCTGCCATCTAGAACGTGATAGAACGCGTTATGAGGATATTGGATTGAAAATATCTCCTCTGACATATTTGTTTGTATTTATGCCCATATATTTTGATATTTAATTATATTTTTGTCGAATACCATTTTATCTTTCGTACACAGTCTAACTTTCACAGCTCGTACACAATATTTTCTGGAAAGAAATCGTTACATGTCTATTTCGTATTTCTGTATCTTAAAGTCTGTATAACTCAATTTTTTTCTGATGATGGTTCGGGTTATATATGTTGGCCTGTGTATTCATTCCGGAAATCCTAAAGAAAAACTACTAGAAAGCTTCGAAAATCTTTGAAAATATATAGGGTAATGCTTTGGTTGAATAGTTCTTTGTTGTTGTTTAGATATAAATTACTTGTTCAAATGGTATTTCCTAAAAAAATTCGGCGATGTGTTCTCTCAATGCATTCAATAGCCGCTTGATTCTAGTTTTGTAGTCCTTAACATTCTTCTCTTCGTCTTTTTTCAACTTATTTCATGTGCTCTCAAAATACCAGTAAATGATGGTAATGTTACTTCAATCTTATCATAGTTATTAATTTCCGCTGAAGCTACACTTTTATTTATACCTTTACAACATTATTGAGTATGTCAATATCTCTGCCAACAATTATACAGTTCTCTTGAAGCAGCTTCCTACGCCATCTGGTGTTCCCTTTCCATGCCTTGCTTTAAAAATGAATTTTGTTTAAATTAGGAACAATGTTTGTAATTTTGTTGATCACTGGTGTTAAATGTGAACAAGTGTAAAGTGTAACTCGGTTCCTGGAGCCTCCGAAATGCACGGATTCTACTTTCTCAGTGTACTTGCTGTTAAACTTTTGTGAAAACTTCATTTTTTTTGAGCAACAATCCATGAATTCTGTGATTTCCTTTATGAACTTTATTGATATATATTGGTATTTTACATTGGTTACAAACACGGTAAGCAAACGTAAGCGCCTGCTTTTCAAACGCTGACATTAATCCATTTTTAATAGTCTCAATCTTTTTCGCAACCTTTTGGCATACTTGACAACGCTATTTAAAAAGGTCTCTAAGTACCTATCAGTTAAATCACGCTTTTGAAGTTCTTCTGGAAACGATCGTCGTGATTTGATATAATTCTTTTATTGAAACATTTTTTTGCAACTACATAATTTTTTACCTTTTTCCAAACAGCAACCTGTTCCCAACTTTATTTGAACACTTTCTACCTTTTAAGATTTCTCTGATTTTTTGAACCAGTTGTTACTTTACAGTTTTTAATCTTTATGCTCATTTCTGCTACTTTACACTCAACAACTTAACAAAGTTGTTAAGCAACAGCCTACTTTGGAAAAAAGTAAAGTCTAATGATGTCTTCAAACTACAAGCAGCACCAAACAGTCACATTATATTTAGACAAGTGTAAATGAGCCACTTTTATTGATTTCCGGACTTCTCTTGAATCGTTTTTGGGTTTACATCAGCTTAGCCTGCTAAGTCGTAATACACTTATTAAATGAACCGTGCTAATGAACATGATTTTATTCCCAAAATCGAAACAACGAGTCATTAGACGGCTTTTAATCGAGCAAGAGCAAAAAGTAAACTTTGTTTGGACACGAACGATAATAGCACGAATCGATCGCTCACTAAGCAGATTATAACGACCATAAACGTCGTGTACGTAACTTAAACAGATTCTGAATTTTTACAGTAAATCTTCACGATTTAACGGAACGTTCTTGTCATAATTAACTGCGTAAAATTCACACCAATAAAAACCGCTTACAATATGGCAGGAATGCCAATTGATGAATCAAAAATAAAATAAAACTCAACGCTGAAGGCCATACAATAAATCTACCAGCTGCATAAAGCTGACAAGTAAACGAGAGATACAGAAATAACTACAAAATATGTATAAGTAAACGAATGGATCACGATAAAAATATTCAATATTTCAGTTAAAGTATCTGTTGGTCAAGTCGGTATCTACACAATCCGTGACAACACTTACTAATAAAATTATGTGCACCGTTAGATTACACTTAAACGGATTGTAGCCATCAATGAATGCGTATCACATTAACATTTTTTATAGAGGGAGCCATAATACGAAGTAAGGCAACGCTTTTGTCATATTTGTAAGCTTAAGTCAATAAGCTTTCTTTCATATTTAAAAAATTTATAAAATACTTAAAACAGCCTATAGACCTCATTTAAATACGTACGAATAAGACACAAATTGCAGATAACCAAACATCTTCTTAATCGAGCGGATTTGATGATATATTTATTCAAATTCATTGGACCATATGTTGCTAAACCGTTGGAATTTATAATTAATATGTCTTTCAAACAAGGTATTTTTCCTACTCTCCTAAAATATGCCCATGTCACCCTGATATATAGAAAGGGCGATAGATTGAAAATGATCAACCAATTAGCCTACTATCCAGCTTATCAAAGATATTCGAATCGATTGTAAATAAAAAACTCATCGCTTTCTTTAATAAACACATCCTAAAGCCTTTTCTGTACGGATTTATAAAAAATAGAAGCATTGATACGGCAGTTGAAGCTTACATAGATAGGATTGTTTCCACACTGGATCACAGACTTTTTACTGTCGGGTTATTTATCGATTTCAGTAAAGCGTTTGATTGTGTAGATCACATAATTCTTATTGATAATTTATATCACTGTGGAGTGCGGGGGTTTGCTCTAGATTGGTTTACGTCATTCCTATCGGGCAGAACTCAGAGTGTTGTATAGAACGGAAGTCAATCGGATAGTTTGCCTACCATTATAAGTGTACCGCAAGGATCTATATTAGAGCCCCTATTATTTTCAGTGTATGTGAATGATCTTGAAAATTATATTATGGGAAGCAGAAATTCATATGTCATTAATTACACGGATGTCACAAACATCTTGATAACCGCAAACAATTATTCGGATTTGCGTTTGACTGTAGAGCATGTTCTTGGGAGGGTACACTCTTGGGTTGAGTAAAATAAACTTAAAATTAATGATGAGAAAACTTGTATGGGATTTCAGAATTCTTTCGACATTTCTAACGTCGGTGTTGCTGGTGTTTCTGGGGCTGCTAGCGTCAAGATGTTGGGTCTAACTATATACAACAGGCTGAAGTGGGGTGAAGATATAGATTTTATTGGAAAACAATTGTCCAGGACTTTGTTTGCTCTAAGGACATTATCGGGTTTTTGTAGTTCTGGAATCCTGCGGACGGTTTACTTTGCATGTTTCCAATCGATCGTCAAGAACGGCATTGTGCACTGAGGGCGCTCTGGGGACATGCAAAGAATATTTTTAATCCAAAAGCGAGCTATTCGAATTTTGGCTAACTTATCCGCGCGCGAAACTTGCAAATAGAGTTTTAAGATGCTTGGCATCTTGACGATACCGGCTCTATACGTTTCTGAGGTGTTGTGTTTTACTTTTAAACATAAATATTTGTTTCAAAAAAACTGTACTAGGCATGATTATAACACAAGGCATAAACATCACACCCTACTACCGAATCAGCACTCAACTTCCCTCTATCAAAAGCACCTTCTTTACGACGAATGTAAGCTATTTAATCAATTACCAACATCACTGCAGAATACAAATTCAATAGAAATTTTCAAAAAAAGTCAAGGAAGTGTTAATTTCTAGAGTGCCGTACGATATTGATGACTTCTTCCATGTGATCTGAGTCTGCTATTCTTAATATTGTTGATTTTTGTTATGTATTATACTTTTGTCTTTATATAGTTGTTAAAGTTGTTCGGGATCAACTGCTCTATATCGTAAAATTATTTTAGTGTATACAGGGTGTTCAGTTGTGGCTCAGCGTTATAAAATTTTCTTTTTTTAAATGGAAGAACCTATAATTTATGACATTTTCAGATTTCCCGTTGTAAATTAAGATAGTTTTGTCTGACAAACCTAGTACTAAAAATTAACCGTTTCCGAGATATTTCAATTTTAAGAGGGAAAAGATCATTTTCATGGTTGTCTTTGAAAATTAATTCCGTCTGTACTAATATTTGTTTTGCAACGATTCTTTGGCATAATTATGACATTACCTTAAGTTAAACAATCCATGCCAAATATCTTCACTATAGCATACAGGCTGTTTCGAAATTGAAAATTAATCAGGAAATTAATAAAACTAAAAACATTTTTAATACGTAGACCACTAAGTAAAACTTACTCGATTACATACAATTTGACGTTGTCTTTGACTTAAACTTTTTGAGTGGTAATTTACTATAAAATACATAAACATTTATTGATATTGGTAAGATGAAGTCAGTAATCTAAAAAATACCAATATTAAAGAGTAAAAAACCAAAAATAAAAAGGTTGGGATGATTACATACAATTTTGACTTAACGGTGGCAAGTCAGTAATCAAAAAAAATATTCCTACAAAAATATTCCATATAGCCTTAGTTATTATAAATGGTAAATATCTCGATAATTGTTGAGTTTAGGTATAAAACATGGTACATAAAGCATACTTACATTTCGATAAAGAATTCAAAACTACAATAAAAAATAGGCCATTCTATTTGAAAAAATGAAGTTGATGGTCGTAACTTATTTTTGGACTACCCTGTATATATGAGTTTACCACAAAAAAATCCGTATTCAAAAATAAAAATCGACGTGTCCAAGCATTTTTCGCAAAAATGGTCACCTGATTTTTTATCGAATTTGTTCCTGTTAGTCTCCACATTGTATATGCGATTTGTGACTATTACTATTACTATCGTCATAGGGAGTATCAACAACGTTCCCAACGAAAAGATCTGAGAGGAGCTGTTCGACAAGTTAGGCAAGACGGAATAGCTTATATTTTGAGGCTTTTCAGAGATATGTTAAAACATCCAAGAGATAAGAGTTTCTGCCCAAGTTTTTATCGATTCTCAGATATTCAAAAGACGTCTAAAACCGGATGAAAGAAAACTCCTCGAAGTCTCTTAGGAAATACGAAGCGAGAGTCACTATCAAATAAAAAAACTAAAAATACTAGCAAGAGAATGACTGAAATATTCAGGTTATATTTTTTCTCTCTAACCTTCCCAATAATACAACAGATATTCAAATGAAACCAACAATCATTATCACAAAATGGGAAACCAATAAAAACGAAATCGCATTCTAACCTTAACCATATTCTAAAGTATAAATAAAAATAGACCACATAATCTTCAATGCCGACCGTAAACCTTTCCAATAGATATGAACCTACAATGCAATGTCTTTTTCTAAATCACATCTGTATATGACAGCAAAATATGTAGCTCAAACACCAGGTGGAAAGAATCCGACAAAGTGGGCAGCTGAAAGTATCTCAGATGTAGATGATTGAACAACTCAGTCTCCTAGAAAATCTGCTTAAAAGATTTGACAGCGAACACAATTTTTATATAAGATATTTAGATGATTCATATAAACTATAGTCTTTAATTCCTATAAACAAGTGAATAACATCGACTTACGAATACGAATGAATAATAAATTTATCATGAAAGTATCGGTATGTTATAGGGTTCTACTTTGATTCAAAGTTTCAACGTTCGGCTCTTTATAAACGCGGACAACAAATCAAGATGCATCTCACGCTCTACTGCAGTAAGCTGCGGAATATCTATTGATAACAAATCCCGTGTACCTGAGTCGATGGAAAGCTATTCCGACACTGTTACTGAATGCTATGTACTTACATACATACAAACAATAAATCATGCAATTAAGTAAAAACGTCTAGTACTTTTATACCATATTTTTATTTTTTGATAATCATTTATTTCACTTACATACATACATACAATGATTTAAATTCAATTTGAAGTTGTGGAAGATATATCACTTTACCGGTGTTGATTTGTGTGGCGACGACCTCGGAACTTCAAGAGATGTTAGAAATGCTATACAAAATATGATAAACTGGTTCGCTAACAATAACCCCGCAATAAATAGCCGCAGAACTCGGTTAATTATGTTTAGAAGTTTGTCTTGGGACCTGCGTTGGAACGCGTAACATAAAGTATTGTATTCCGACCATTGTTCTTGTTAGGAAACTGTCTTAAGCATTTTATGACTGTCATTATTTAAGAAGTACTCGCGTCTTCTCTCAATTACGATTTCATAATATAGGGCGCAAAATGTCTTTTCTAGTTAAAATTTTATTATATGGTCCAATCTAAAAGCTATTTCTTTTAAATTATAATCCATTATTGATGTAATATGCTCGCATAAAGTAAAAGTAAGCGCAGCTATTTATTTTGTAAGAGAATGTTTCATATTCACACATTCATAATGTTAAAAATCAATTGCATTTCTTAATCTCAGACTATTATGATTATAATATAGCCTGCTTTCAGCAAGAATATTGCCTCACGTTTTTTTTGCGTTACACATGTATGTGAAGAGGCGAGATTTGCGTTAAATCTTCTTATAATGGTAAAAATTCTAGAGCTAGTGCTATAAAAGCTCATTGTTATGCAGGAAAGGCTGCAACTTTACTTTCTCATGTCCTTAAGAAATATGTTAGTTATTCCACAGATGTAACTAGTAAGACTACATTTAGAAAGTATACAGGTAATCCAACGTTTTTCCGATAATTTTCGTTACATAATAATATATATAAGTATGGAAAGTATAATTTTTTAAATTAAGTTTCATTGAAAACGTCACACGTTCTTAATAATTGAATAAACTGTTTTGGAAAAGTTGAATTTTGATTTTGACGAGTTTTCTATGAGCAGAGCAAGCGTTTCTAAAACTGCTTCCCATGAAGATATTGAAGATATAGCCTTTGGCATGAAAAATGTGGCTACAAATTTGCGCTGAAGTTGTTGAATTTCAACGAAAATCAATGTGGAATGAAGTCAATGACGGTTCAGAACTAGTTACCCTGCCATTACTGGTAATGAAAGATGATCGTCCGAATATGATAATAATAATAATATCCATTTAATACCCAACAGAATACAGAAATTCCATTTACAGGATATAACAATAAATGCAAATAAACTAAAAATAATCGTGTAGTGCAGACAAAGTACCATCATAATAGCAGCACCGTACTACGTAATAACACCACCATAATAATAATTATGTATATAGTGTTATCAATAATTATCCAGAATAATAATTATGTAGTATAGAGAAAGTAGCATCAATAGGAAATCACTCAAAACGCTCAAACAGCACAGACCTAAGCCCTCCCCTCTCTCCCCCTCTCCGAATGTTATCTGTTCCAGAAGCGTTAGATAATCAATTTTATTATGTAATATATTATGTAATTGTGTCAAGCTAGCAATTCATCTTCTACTACTTAAAGATTTTAAATCGAATGTTTGCAAGAGCAGTGAATGATCATATCCTCTAGTTGGAAAGGCACCATGAGATTTAAAAAAATAGATATTTTAGAAACTTGCGCTGAACTCTCTCCAGTGCCTGTACATGAATAGTATACAGAGTCATTCACGGAATTGGTTCGTTAGAACTTTTTGATGTTCTGGAAATTCAACATTTCTGAAAACTTGTAGTTATAACTGATATAATCTTGACTCATCAGCAAAATTATTTATGCCATTGTACTACTTCCGGTTTACCGGAAGTTGACCTCAACTTTCTTAATTTAAATAGCATGGTATATTTTTATGAGTTTTTTGTGTCGGGCATACAATTCTGCATCAAAACTTACTAAGACACACTATGTCAAAAATCAGCCGTTTTTGAGTTATTCAATTTTTTTCAGATATAGGGCCAATTGCAATGTTATGTTGAAAATTCTGTATTTCGGAAGGCATTGCAGCTAAAGACCTCATATTTGGCATGGTATTAGCCGAAATAGCATACATCAAATTTAAGTCCTAAAATTTATCATAATTTATACAGGTCGTCCAAAATTAACGTTCATTTCAACCAAGTTCACATCGATGAAAGTCACTTTTTTTAAATAGAACACCCTACATATTATTGCATTTTTGAATACACTTAATAATTCTCTATCATTGATTATTAGACACATTGGCTTCAATCTTTTACAGTTTTCGAGTTATTAGAGATTTCCTGATGAAAGTCCGAAAAATACGCCTTTTTAATGCATTTAAAATCTTAGTAATCCTTGAATGTCAAAATAATTGATATTGTATTTGTCAAACTTCTGCAAACGAAAGTAAAGGGTCATAGATACTGGGATTATTAGAGATTATTGGTTCCAACTACGGAAAGTATACTAATATCTATTCATTTTTGTCATAGTTAGCTATGAAAATAAAATATATCGGTAAGAGTTGTCAAATGAGTGACAGTTTATCGAGTAGACTCATTGGTCCGCGCAATATGACTATTAATCACCAAAATGACACTAATAGTGATATATTAAATTTATTTTATATCCATGGCAAATGATATAGGATAGCAGCAAGAATATGTCGCGCATTTAATGAGAAATATCCACAACCTATGACCGTAGCGAAATTTAAAAGAATTGAAATCAACTTTTTAAATCATGGAACTATTAAAGTTATCAAAACACAATTTTTCGAATTTTGAAACGACACAAAATGCGACCATACTAACTAAGCAACAAAACTGTCACTCATTTGGCAAATCTTACCGAAATATTTTATTTTCATAGTTAACTATGAGAAAAAGATAACAGATATGAGTATACTTTTCTTAAACAATAAAATTTCTACGGGTTTTTTGAATTTGGATTAAAACTCGATGTTAATCTAAATTCTTTTTAAATAATATAATTTCCTCAAGAAGTCACAGAATTGTGACAAAATATTGAAAATAAAGATTTTTATTATTAAAGGACCGAAAAACCTGTAGAAATTTTATTGTTTAACAAAGAAAAACGGTCAAGAAACAACATCAATAGTATACTTTTCGTAGTTGGAACCAATAATCTCTAACAACTCAAAAACTAATAAAAATAGATATAAGAGACCTTAATACTAATCGATGTAGAATTTCTTGCCGAATCAAGTGCTGCAATAAAAACTATTATGTGCCATTTCAAAAAAAAAAGAATTTTTAATGTTTGAAGATATCTGAATTGGTTGCTAATTTCTGTACACCCTGTATAAATTTTGTTGGAAGTTATAACAGTTCTCAGTATTTATCACCCTTTACTTTCGTTTGCAGAAGTTTGGTACCTTACGCTTCAAAGGGCTTTACAATATTAATTTTTCTTTAAGATGGTGCAATAAGAAATTATTAAGGAAAATTGTAAATATTTTCGAAACAGTTGAATTGAGGTATAGGGAACCCTAATACATCGATTGTTTTGAAAAAAAATATACCATTGTATTTAAAATAACAAAGTTGTATTTTGTTCAGTGAAACTGGAACACCCTGTATAAGTGAAAGTATTTTGGAATATGTGCAATATTAATTCAAGTAACCGTGTAATTGTTTTTCCGAAAAAATATTTACAAGGGGAGAGATGGTAGTTGGACGCACTAGAGAGATACCCTGTAGACCAAGGTCTTCGGTAGTATCGAACCGTTTAATGATTTGATATTGTAAAGTATAATTATGAACAATGGTAATCAATTTTCTAGTATAAGTGATGATGTTAAAGCCAGTCTAATTATCTAATTGGAAGTCTCTTGAAGAATTAATGCTTTTAAGAGCGTGACCCAAAATTTTCTAAAAAAACACAAAATCTGCAAACACATAGCAATTGTTAATGAACTTCTTAGAAGTTACCATGACATGAGCCTTAAAATACATTTTTTTACACTCACACCTGGATTTCTCTAACGTGAATCTTGGCGACATCAGTGATGAACACGGCGAGAGATTTCTGTTATTGAAAAAAGGCAAGTGGAACAGTGGCTGACTATTGTTCTAGTTTGATATCAGAAAGTACCGTAGAACCGTATAAAGTACAAGCAAGCCCAGTTAAACGAAAAAGGAGATTATAATTTAACTTAAATTTGCGATGACGTATTAACTTCTACTAATATTAAAATCTTGAAAAATACGTTACGAGTTATACAAGGTCAAAATATGTAAATAATGTGAAAGCAGCCGGCTCTAATTGTTATCTTTAGGATCATATCAAGTTAGTTAGCAAACCATTTATACTGACTGTGTTATTTCTTGAAGAAAATAAACACAATCTTAAGTAAACGATATGTATCTAACGCGATAATCACGCAGTCTACCTAACAGCTAACGCGTTCTGTATCTCCACCAATTTATTTTTAGTGGGCATTGACCTATTAAAACCAGTAAATTTGCAATAACTTCAACACAGAAATTTTCGCTTAAGCGCTATAAAACGTTTATTTCATCTTGATTGATAAAGCTAGCGAAGACATGCTTCTCATTTGCGCGACAATGAAAAGTCTGCAAAGTTTCCAGCGTTATTGTTTGCGCTAATTGTATTCTTCATTTTACAGATGGCTATAATAACGGAATTAGGTTCCCCAACTGATCCGAACAGTGCCAATCAAGCTCGAGTTAAGTTCACGGTTCGCCAGGCGGGGCAGTATTGTATAACTGTGATGGTAGGCAATCAGCATGTAGCCGGAAGCCCTTTTACGAGGGGTTTTACGGCCGGACCAGCAGACGCACAACGAACTGTCGTTCTACGGCACTGCAGCACAGTCGTGTGTACGGCCAGTGTCGGACATCTCCTCTACGTCGAACCCCGAGACGAATACAGTAACCTTTGTACATACGGATCCAGCGATGAACCAACGCAGGTAGGTCTCACAGATTTTAAATAATAAAAACTAATTTGCTTTCCTCTTTCCGAATAAAATCGAACACAGTGGCATTAAAATTTATTTAAAACATTAACTTTTCATTAATGATAATAATAATCTTTATTGTCCATGATCTAATAATATATTGTCAAAATCTATATTACATTAATAAATTATAAATCCATCGAAGTTGTAGAAACGTTCATCAATTAAAAATTATTTTATTAATACTACTATTTTATTAATACCAATAGACTTTTCCATAAAATGAACTGTTTTTTAATTTTTTCGTAATTGTCCGTAGTTACAACCATTATAATCGTGTTTTCAAGACTGACCAGATAGGTAGATTTGTTAACGTTTAATTCCAATCCACTTTCCTTGCACCATATATTCATTTCATTCATTTTATAACACGTATTACGTTTCAAGCAAGAATCTCCTCAGTAACACTGCACTCACAAAGGTTAGGTTAGATTAGCTTAGGTTAGGAGTGGGGTGGCATGCGAGTCTGTTTTACCACGACCTTTACAAGTCTATTGTGATCCCCTTTTCCTTAGATAACGCTCTCTAGTTTCGCCTTCTTAATCAGACTTATCATTTTTGAGAGCGGCTCTTTTATGTAGCCGTTAGCTGTGGGGTTCTCTACGCTCATTGCTAGAAACCTTGTCCTCGCTAGGCCGTCACAGTGGCACAAAACACGAACTCTGGGGTAACTTCTTCGTCTTGGCAGAATCTGCAGAGAGCATCATCTTCCAGGACGATCTTAAACATATGCCTATTCAGTCTGCAATGACCGGTCATGAGACTTACTATCATTTTGACAGTTTTCCTATCTTTACTCAGTAGGTCTTCAGTAAACTTAGGCCTCTGTTCCCTTAGGAACTCCTTAGCCTGTCTTTGTCCGGGTGATCTTTCCCACCATTCCTTATCCCTCTTATTTTGTGACCATTCGTAGATGGACTTTTTAATTTGTGATTTGGTAATGCCGAAGGAAGGGCCCGCTCCTATGAAAGGCCTTGACGAACCTCGTCTGGCCACCTCATCTGCCGCCTCGTTTCCCTTCACGCCCGTGTGGCTGGGGATCCAGGCCAAAGTTATTTTCCTTAGGGTGCCCACCTCATTTAGGGCTCTTACGCAGTCCCAAACCAGCTTTGAGTCAGCATTTGCAAAACTGATCGCTTTAAGTGCTGCTTGACTGTCAGAGTAAATAGCGACGCTTTTACCTGGTTCGGTCCATCTCTCTACTTCTCTGACACAGCGATGAATCGCTGCAACCTCAGCCTGGAAAATCGTCGAGTCCTTGCTGAAACTTAATGAAAGGACCTTGCAAGGCTTCTTTCTGTAAATGCCAGCTCCTACGCCGTGGTCAGTTTTATAGCCGTCGATATACCAGCTTGAGTCCGCTCTTACTGGGGGGCCACATTCCCAGTCCTTCTTATCTGGTATTATAACCTGATATTTTCTATCTAGGTTGAATTTCTGAACCATGGCGTCGCTTGGCGTCCCCGTTAGGGGCGCGCGCCTTGAGTTCATCCAGTAGTATTGTTAGGTCGTCAGCAGTGAGTCTATTTGTTAAAACGCATTAATACCAAGATTCACGTGAATTTGACCATAACAATATTATTTCCTATACAAATTTTGCCTCCCTTTCTCGCCTCCTTAGACACTAAATTTTAACGAGCATTAATACCAAGTACCAAGAAAATTTGACTATAAAAATATTTTTTATGCAAACTTTGCCATCACCCTTTCACTCGCTTTTAGCGGTGGGATTTAAACAAATCCCGAAATACGTGTTTCATTAATTGCGTAAAAGAATATCAATATCTACCAAGTTTCAACTACATTTAGGCAATTAAAAATACAACTTTTTTTTATAGAAACTTTGCCATCGCCTGCTATCACCCGCTTATGAGTTGAATTTGAAAGAACGCCGAAACATGTGTCGTTAATTGTGTCAAAAAAATTAATACCAACTGTGAAGTAAATTTGACTATAAAAATATTTTAACTACACACCACTCCTGTTCACCCAGTTTCATTTTCTCTGGGGTTGAATTTAAGAAATCTCGAAACACACGGAATTTATGCATTTTGCCAACATTATTACCCGGTTTCAAATAAATTTGATCATAAAAACGCTCGAAATTTCAATCAATTTGTACCCTTAGCGATTTGGGGTGGGTATTAATGTGTCAGTTGGAACAAAGCCTTTTGTACAGTATGTGTGCCATAAAGTTTGCAATATAATATAGGGAAATTTTTATTTATTTATTAGTTACGGAAAATACTTTATAGGTTTATAGTTGTTGTATACTGTAAAACCTAAAAATCGATTTAGATATTTGCTACGTAACCATCACTATGGTGGTAATTTTAAAAAATTTATTACTAATCGGCCAAAAGTGGAGTTATTTTTAAAGATAGCAAGAAGAAGTTATTTGAAAAGTTGTTTACAATTTACTTTGTTTTTCTAAACGTTTTTTTGTTGATTAAAAAACACTGGTTGCTTTTGGTAAATAACATTTATTATAAACCATTTGTTAATCAAATAAATAAAACAAAATACAAATCTTTATATTCAGGTTTTTGAAACTAAACAGTTTGTAATGATTTAATGCCGCTTTTCTTGATATGCTCGTAATTTGAACGTTCATTCCTAAGTCCAAAATGAATGTTTATATTGTTGAATCAATTGTGGGATTGCAATTTAATTTAGGTTATTTGTAGACCTTTGGAAAATGCAATTAATTTGTATTTGTAGACCGATGAAAATCAATGAAAATATATTATAATTCAATTGAAGCATTACGAGTTTTGTTTCGAAGAATGGCATAGAATTTTGCAAATAACTTTGACAAATCTTTAGATTTAGTGTTATTATCTTAGTGTCTGGTTCAGACAATTAAGTCTTACCTACAATGCAATTAAGAATCCTTTTTCCTTGGTTTACAGTTAAATTTTGCATACACCTTTTCGCCCATGCTTCCTCTCAGTTTGAAAACACTTATTAATGTGTAAAACTAAAGTTTGGCGAAAATATACATAAGAGAGAATTGCAGTTTTTGTTTCTGGTCAACTTTTTTTAAATTACAATGATTACAGTAATTATTTTCACAATTCACAATTAATAACTAGGATAAATTAGTAATCTTCTATTTTTGATTGGAAGATAATTTTAGAACAAAATATAAACACTATAATACTTCATATTTTTACATCACCAGCAATTAGAACGACCACTTTTTATTGTGATGTGTTTTTATCATTTCCACCTTATCAATTCATCATGATTTCAGGGATATGAAATAGAAATATGTCAATTTGGAAGCAGATCTCAGGAATCTAATTTAGATATTATCGAGGAAAATTATAGTGTTGCCTTAGACTATGATTGGCAGACTCGTCGTATAACTGTTCAATTGAAATTTTTGTACGAAGGCTGCTACCACGCAAAAATGAGGTACCAAGGAACTGAGTTGAACAACGGTGATTTTGATATAATAGTCTTAAATAGTAAGCGCTCTTTGTTTGTAAATACGCTGTATAATTTTTATATATACTCTGATCATTTTTCAGGCGCAGATTCGACGCTGGTCCATAAAAATGTAGCGTCAAAAAACCATAACGTTTGCTATGAAGCTAAATTAATAGGCGTCAATAGTGAGCGAATATTAAAACCAAAGAAAATATTGTGTTATGTATCACCTAAGCAGTTGATCATAAAGGAATTGATTCTTAAATTTATACCAAAGAGAATTTATACATTTAGGTTATGTCCTTCCACTAAGGTATTTTAACGCAGATTATTCAAATGTTAAAATTAATATCGGCTTAATTCTATTTTCGCTTCAGATTAATTTTATCTCAGAATCAATGGCCAAACAAAACGAAAACTTGGACGGTTCCTTTGTTATTGATGATGGCTGCCAACCAAAAATAGAATTAGTATCGAAAGAGCGCAATGTTATAGCTGCTACTTTTGCCCAATTCCTATTAAAGAATATGGGAGGTTCAGAAACTTTTAAAGATAAACAAGACTTTTTCTATCATGAGATTCGTAAATATCATCAGAAACATTATCACGAGAAGTTATCAATGAAGGTTAACAGAGAAAAGCTGCTTGAATCCAGTATGAAAGCGACTAAAAACTTTTCTGTTTCCGACTGGTGTCGAAATTTCGAAATATCATTCCAAGGAGAACAAGGTAAGTGTTCTAAATTGTTTGGTGATCTGATTAATTCATGTATTCTTTCCATGATGGTGCAGGAATAGATTGGGGAGGTGTTCGCCGAGAATGGTTTGAGCTGATTTGTGCAGAACTATTTGATGCACGAAATAGTTTATTTACTAGTTTCCACGATGGCCAACAATCCCTTGTTCATCCAAATCCCAAGAGACCTTCTCATTTGAAACTGCGACATTACGAATTCGCTGGAAAGATTGTCGGGAAGTGTTTGTATGAAAGTGCATTGGGTGGTTCATATAGGCAATTAGTACGAGCAAGATTTACAAGATCATTTCTAGCTCAAGTTATTGGTTTAAGAGTGCATTATAAGGTAAATCATTCTCCAAATATCAATAACATTATCCAGTTAAAATAATTCAAATCCGTACATTTTCTGTTATATTTATAGTATTTCGAGCAAGATGACCCTGATCTCTATTTGTCTAAAGTCAAATACCTCCTGGATAACGATGTAGATCAAATTGATACAGAATTATATTTCGTTGAGGAAGTATATGATACTAACGGACAACTTCTGAAGACTGTTGAACTAATACCTAACGGTTCTAAAACTAGAGTTCGTGACGCGAACAAACATCAGTATTTGGATGCTTTAGCGCAGTTTAGACTTGCAACTTCGATCAAGGAAGAACTAGATGCCTTTTTGAAAGGTTTAAATGAGTTAATACCTGATAATTTATTGAGTATATTCGATGAGAACGAGTTAGAAGTAAGTTTTGTTTTACTTTGAATTGCTTGCACTAATTATTTCTATTACGTCTTTAACGCTACTGCTTTATCGATGAAATTAATAATATTTGTTTGTATTGGCATTTCAGCTACTTCTGTGTGGAACTGGACAATATTCAATAACCGACTTCAAAGCGCATCACGTTGTCAACGGAAATTCTGCAGAATTCCGACGAATAGTTGGATGGTTTTGGACTGCCATTAGTAATTTTACGCAAGAAGAAATGGCGAGGTTATTGCAATTTACTACGGGTTGTTCTCAATTACCACCTGGTGGTTTTAAAGAATTGAGTCCAAGATTTCAAATCACTGCTGCACCTACTTTTGGAAATTTACCAACGGCACACACTTGGTAAGTGCAGATGAGCTTTTGTAACAACTGATAAAACAATAATAAAAGATGTTAAAAAAAGGTAGTGATAATTATTTAATTGGTTAAACACGATAACCAATTACAATTATATATTATTCATTCATTCATTAATATCAAAAAAGACGTAAGTGCCATTTTGCTGTCGAGCTATGACTGGGCAAACCGAGACCTGCAACACATCCGAGATAAAAACGTTTACGATCCGACCTTACGTAATTTAATACAGTTCAGTAGCAGTTATATTCCTTCATTGAGAATAATAATAAGCCACTTACATACCTAACTGATAGTAGAAAAAATAATTTACTAACTCTTTGTAATTTACAGTTTTAACCAACTCTGTCTGCCTGATTACGACTGCTACGAGAAATTTGAAAAAAGTCTCGTACTAGCCATAAGCGAAGGTACCGAAGGTTTTGGAATGGTTTGACTACATCATTTTCTCTCGATAAAATGGCGCTCCAAGAAATTTATCTTCGCGTTTGTTAGAATAATTATTGAAACAACATATCTACTTCGCAACTACAGAGTGTACAGCGGAATGTAGTTAGTGATGTTAGAATTAGAGATGGATGCCAGAAATAAGCGAGAATATATGAGTACAAATAAATATCTATAGCGAAAGGAGAACGTTTGAATCTACAAAGGTGAGGCAAGAATCTTCAAGATCGCCTTTATAAAATGTGCCATCCGTTTATCAAGAGAAAAGAAAGTAATCTTACAATTATCAATAATGTATATATTATTTCAAAATAGATCCTCAAGAGCACGTTTTCTTTGTAAAACAAAAAAAGACAGACGATAAATAGATCATGTTTAAAAGCGCGATAAACAAGAGACTTTTCTTTATTTTATAAGCGATATGGTCCTAGATAAAAATCAATGTTTCACATCATTGGGTTATTTTTCTACATGCTAGATATAATTTATCTTTTTAAGTTTTATCAGACTTGTACAACGAGTATTTAGAAATATTTACAAATATATACTTAAGAAAAAATTCCATAATTTGCATTTTGATAGGTATTTACAATTATGGCACTTTTATAATTTGTACATTTAATTTTCTGTTTTGTTTTCAAGTTGTCTGTTTCTCTGACTTTTCTTCTGCTTTTTCATTGGTCCTAAACAAATTCTTTTAATTAAAATAAAGCAAAAAACTTTGAAATTTCTACCTGATAAAAATACAAACTAAAATAAAACTGTATAAAAATGGAAAAAAGAAATTTCATGATTTTGTTCATATATTTTTCATTCAAGGTTTATTGTTTTCATTAAAACCTTATTATTCTTAGAGAACGCCAATTTAAACCTTAACTGTGCTAGCTGTTTCAGAACGACAAATGTAAAAACAACGGGAAACGCAAAGCTGTTTTAAGATGAAGAATTAGATTTCGATACCTTACATTTCTAACCAAATTTTCCAAGGTATTAGGTACTTGAGCTTTTGGTTATTAATCTAAGTATTGTGAATGTCAAGAATAGTTTATGTTGCCATAGTTATTCCGGTTTGAAATAATTTCCAATAAAGATAACAGTTATAAAGACTCTAATAACCAATTTATATCAGCACCACCTCATCATATAAAACAATTTCTAAATTAATAGCAAAACCTGGTTGTTATAAAAAAAAATTTCTGCAATATACTATTCTGGAATCGTGGGAAGTAGAAGTAAGGACACAACATGGGAAGAATTGTAATAAGCGTTATATAAATCTGTTGCAAAGGTTTAGTTGGCGATTTTATTAAATTTTAAAATATCTACTTATTAATATAGTCAAAACACACCTTATTGAACCTTACCAGCTGCAGCACTAAAAAAAGACCAAAGCATAGGCATTATTGTCTGTCAACAAAAATTGCAACCCAGTCGGAGAAAAGTGCACATCTAAACCATCTTTAATTTTTCTATCCAAACTCTCCACAAACTACAAATATTGTTTGTACCCTCACTTTCTTGGTCTAATAAACCTTTGACATCGCAAAAGTCGATGACACCCGAATCAGAAAATGATAATCACGCTCTGCTTGTTTTTTCTCTTCTGTGATATATTATTCTTCAGTAGCATTAAAATTCTTTTGTTTATGGTCATTTTAAAGAATTTCGACAGGTTTTTGCTGTCTCGCTTCATTAGATGGGAAGAAATCGTCATTTGGGAATAATCTGGTTAATTTGAAAAATTTGAAAGTTTGAAACTCTTGACAGCTTTTGATGCATTTGCTGTGGATAAATAGGTGCTCGTAATATTCTGACAACATCATTTACAGCAATTTTTGATATCTCAAGCTTTTTATAGAGAAGTCGCACTCTTTGTGGTAAACCTTTTTAAAAGTGCCACAGAATTTTTAAAATAATGGCTGTATTTATATGGGAACTATGCAGTTTCGAATCTACCCAATTTTTCTTCGTTAATATCAATTATACACTTGAAGTGTTAAAGCCACACCATAAATTCTTTATTTATCCATCTAGATTTGCTACATTCACGGATTCAACTAAGATACGAGGTGTGACAGAAAAGTAATGAGACTGATTTTTTAATTACCAAAGTTTTAATTTTTTTCAAACATCACTGTCATTGCCTTCAAAGTAGTTTCCTTGGGCAGCTACACACCGATTGAGACGTTGTTTCCACTGTTGGTAGCAACACTGGAAGTCTTCAACCGGTATGGTCTTCAGTGTGTCCGTTACACTCTTTTGGATGTTGTCTAAAGTCCAATGACATTCTGTGAGGACATTTTTCAGTTTAGCAAAAAGGAAAGTTACAGGGACTGACGTTAGGTAGATAGGGGAGCTGGAGAACCGTAGGAATGCCTTTTGAGGTCAAAAATTCTGTTATGGAGAGGGCAGTGTGACATGGGGCGTTGTCATGATGAAGCATCCATTTGTTTGCAATGTCTGGTCTCGCACGAATTACCCTTTTTCTTAGCCTTCCAATGACGTCTTTATAAAAAACTTGGTTAACAATTTGTCCTGGAAGAACAAATTCTTTGCGGACGATTCCCGTTTTGTCATAAAAACAAATCAGCATTGATTTAATATTGAATTTGCTCATTCGAGCTTTCTTTGTTGGAGGAGCGTTTGCAGTATGCCACTCTTGACTTTGCCTTTCGGTCTCAGGATCGTATTCAAAAATACATGACTCATCACTTGTGATCACACGACTAAAGAAATCTTGCTCATTAGTGATTCTGCCAAGAACATCAAGGCACTTGTTTTTCGAATGTCCTTCAATTGTGAGGTTTTTCGGCACAATTTTGGCACATACCATTCGCATGTGCAAATGTTCAGTCAAAATTTGATGAACGGTAAATCTGTTAAAATTGAATTGTTCACTCAACATTCTTAATGTTAAACGACGGTCTGATCTCACTGGAGTGTGCAGACGTTCTATATTTTCGTCGGTTTTAGAAGTTGAAGGCCTCCCTGAACGATGTTCATCTTCAACGTGTTCTCTGCCTTCCGAAAATGACTTGTGCCGATTCTCAAGCTTAACACACAATTTAATGGCACAACGTTGCCCCAAATTCCGCTCCCATTTTGCGTGACAACCAAAACACAACTTCGCCAATAGCAGTCACAAAAATCACGTCGTTAACGAAACGAGTTGAAACTCGCACTGAGCTATTGGAGGGTACTGATACACGAGGTCTGTCAAGGACAACAGCGCACCGTTGCCAGATCACTTGCAGTGTTGCCAGTCTCGTTACTTTTCTGCCACATCTCCTATATTATGGATAAACGCAGAAACTAGCAGCATTGATGACGTAGACCACAGTAATTATTGTAGCTCTTTCCCCATTAGTTACTATGTTGGGGATGATCTACATTTTAATATCACAGTTCCAACTATATTGTAGATATCACTTGGAGAATAAATTGTGCTGCATGTTCTTCAACTCTCATGCGAAGTGTTCTCGGTGAGCAATACGGTGAGCTGCTTTTCTGACAGATTCTCCATTTTGATTAGCATTTAATTAATGTTGACTGCAATGTCCAAGCAGCACCATCGGTTTTCCGGATATAATTTTGAAGCATCTGTTACAAAAAAAAACGGATACAGTGTATGGAGAATTGCAGCCCATCTGTCTAGTAGTAAAACCTCAAAATTTCTGGGAGTCATAGTTCCCCCAGTCTTGTCTAATTCGCAAAAAGGAATACTGAAAATCCTTTAATAGATCATATTTCTTAACAACACAAATATAAAGGAATAGATATAATCGTCTATTTTTCGTGCCATGATAATTACTACTTTATGTAAAAAAGTCGAAGAACCAACTACGAAATTTTTATTGAGTTAACTCAGTGAATCTTTCGAGTGAGTCAGTTCTTTGAATCAACTCACTACTGAGTTACCTCTCTCTACTATTTACTGCACTTAAAACTCCTCATAAAGAAGATAAGTCATATCTATCTGTTACAAAGACAATGACCATACTGTATTATGCAAACTTTGAGGATGATTGTTCCTTTTAATCTATGTTCATCAATCTTATATGTAACTAATTAAACTAGAGATATTTATTGGCTGACAACTTTTCTACAAATTTTTAGCAGTTAAGCACAGTTAGGGAAAAAATATATTATTGTTACTGTCATGGCATTTCAACCAAAAGAACTACATTTATAGATAATGTGACATCGCAACTTGGAAACAAAAGCGGAAACACAAACCAAATTTTATACAAAACGTTATATTCTTTCCTTACAATTTGTCATAATGATCCAGTGTCATAATTATAGATATCGAGATTTTAGATTCGACTTACTATAATTCGCAATTTTAACAACAACCATTTTAAATTAAGTTACATCATACGAATGAAAATAGATCTATATCACCTACGTTATTAATTATTAATTTAGAGTAAGTCAAATTTAAAAACGTATATCTGCCAAGATCTAGACTGATTATCTGTACTTAATTTTCCTTTTTTTATTTTCTCCCTCAAATACGTACTGTTTCATTTACTAGTCAATACGATACGCATACATAATTTACATATCACACATTGAATCAAATAATCTCACTAACATTAACGCTATACTTTCATGTGTTGTGATAACATCACCTTACTTAGATTACGCAAATACAACTATTAATAATAATTTTCTTCGGCCGTCAAAGCAATTATCAAAATATTACGAGAATGTGTGCCGTGGGACCAGATTATGTATGTTTGAGCAGCTAGTTGTTAGTTTTTTTAAGACAATATCCGAGAGAAGCCTTTAAAAGTAGCATTTAAGCAGAGCTCATCATTTGTGTGATCTCTCACCGTTGTTTCCATCAATATATTCCATATTATTACTGTTATTGTTAGAAAATGCAGGAAATTCTAATCGTATTAGCACTTTTTAATTGTAAATTTGTTGAGGAGTACTGCAGATGACTACGTCGAAAAAAGTTCGAAGATTCATATAGTTTTCTTGACTTCTTGTCAAATTTATTTGTTTGCCTAAGAACTTTTTAGTGAGAACTTGTCTCGTTGCTAAATGTTAAGACTGTAAGTAGCCGAAAATGTTTTTATAAAACTTACAGATGTGATACGAGTATTTGGTTATATTCACTAAAAAGTTCCGAAGGTAAATTCTACTCAATTACAGCGCCTATCGTTTTTAAAACTATACACATTAATTGTGTGTGTTTAAGAAGATATAACTAACGAAATTTAGCCTGTTTAAGTCGAGACACATGAAATAAAAGACCACAATTCTGTTTTAAAATTAATATATTAAAAAAATCAATTTAATCAACGAAAACAATAGGCGTGTGTAATCAATATCAGCAAAAACTTACTTTTTCTATTCGTTAAATAACAAATAAAAAATTGTTTTCAAACATAATTTGTCGACAACAGTAGCTAACGTTCATTATTACTATTTCAAACTCTCTTATCAATGATAGGCGCTGTAATTTCTCAGCATCAATTTTAAAGTTCTCTAGAAAGAAAAATTCATTAACTATTAGCATGCTTTGGGTTTCATGAAATCTTCAAAAACAAAATAGATTGCATTGTTTTACGAAAAGAAAACAAAAATATTTAAAAAAATAGACATTATGAAGATGAGATTTAAAATTTTATGAAGGTAATAATAATAATAACGTAGTAAATATATCGAAGCACCTTTTATAGATATTATATACAATTTACGAGTTTTTAGCTTGTACATATAAACTAAATATTTTTATTTCTCGAGATATTTATTATTATTTACAAATAGTTTATACATGAATAGCTTAGAATTAATAATAAAAATATATAAAAATGTAACAGAGTCTTATTGTAAGTAGAGTATATAAAAATTTCTTCGTAGCCTACATCATATTTTCTTCAACTACTCCATTTGGAGAATATGTCTGGATTTTCTTTGGATAAGCCGGTAACATAATGTAAGCAGCGTTATGTAACGTATTTAGCATCATCTTTGCAGCATTTTTCCACCATGTTTTACTTCTTTCTTCTTTAATTATAGCTTCCAATTCTTCTAGTGTTTTCTTTAAAGCAAAATTATCTAATAACATTTGCTTCTTGGTTTCATTTAATAGACATACACTTTTCTTTAACTCATGAACCCTTTTTTGCAATTTTTCTTCTCTTACCCTAGATTTAATAAATTGTTGCTCCAAATCATCTCTTATATCCTTTTCTTTTTCCAGGTTCCTATTAAAATAAAAAATATATCAAAACATCGCCGTTTTTCTACACATCTCTACAAAATTAACTATGTACTGAATTTCACCAAAACTAAATTATCACAAATAAACGCATTCTAAAGCTACATGCAAAAAATAAAAACTCAATTAATAGACTTACATTTCTAATTCACATTTAGAATGTTCAAGATTACTGTTATCGAGATTCACAGAGTCTAGGTTTCTCTCTACAGATTCTAAATCTCTCTCAAGGCGATTTATGGTTTCAAGTTGCTCTACAGAAGTATTCTTGTACTCTTCAATCTGAAATTTTTGAAAATAATACTAAGGTAAGTAATAATATTACGATTCACCAAATTTATTGAGGAAACAATTATGGTTGCAATTATTACAAAACTTAACGAGTTATGTTTAAACTGCATAACAGGAAGAAACCAATTATATTTTATTGAAAACAATTATACATACATATAGTACATGTAAAATACTAAATAAAAACGCAAATACATTTTATAATTTTCTGAAGATTTTGATTGCTTCTGACAACACATCAAGAAATTAATAATTAACCTCGTCTAACTATTTTATTAGATATTGAATTTTTACAGTTGGAAATCTTTCAATTCCTGAAGTTGAATAGGTCAATGAAACAACAAATTAATTAAATACCAATTTATTCCAGAACATATAAAATTATGTTTTCGTTAATAAGACTTCATCAGTGGAAGAAATCGACGTTTAATATGTGTCAAATACTAATCAGCTAATAATATAATTGGCCATGCCTATCAACAAAAATATCTAAGAAAGAAAGAACTCATTGATATATCGAATTTAATTATATTCTTAAATAATATTAAAGGATATATTAGTGTAAGTTTAATATAACTACAAAAATAAAATTGAATTGAATTATTCGTATATCAATGTATTTTTTGTCAAGCTCTAACTGATTAAAAAAACCGATGAAGTCTTATTAACGAAAATATAATTTTATATGTTCTGGAATAGATTTTTTTTTTTTTTTCATTGACCTATGTGTGGACCTAAGTGGAAATACTTCAGGAATTGAAGGATAAGTACATAAAAGTCATAACATAGATATATATTAAAAGTTGGAAAGGAAAAATTCTAACGTAGATAGAATTTGTCATTTTCAAGTTATGGCATAATCTTACGCTTTTTTTAATTGTATCCTTAGTTGGCTATAACATCATCAAAACAAGCTTATTTCCCCCATTACGATAATGTACAACTTTACATTGTTATTTTGTTAAATAAATCAGTTTAAAGCATTTTAATGAGTTTTTGATATAGTTGGCTAAACCATAGTGCCATATTTGACATAAGAAATAGTTATAAGGCACTTCAGTAAACAGTTTTGGCTATGAGATCAGTTGTCAGTTGTAGTGTGCGTTAGTTTTGAATAAAATTCCTCAAAGAGCTACAGAACATTATTTTCAATTTTTCTATTTGACAATTGGGGAAAATATAGAGAGTGTACGTAAGTGATTATATACGTCGTGACGTTTTAGGAAATTTGTTCTAGAATTTGAGACATGTCTAATGTCACAGATTTGACAGAAATTATTTTGTTATGGAACAATTACGTATTTGTAATTTTTTTGTATAAACATAATATTATTTCGTTACATACTTACGTACTTACTTAATGAATTTAAATTTACTATAGCTCAGTTAAATCAGATTCATCTCTGTCGTTTACTCGCGGTAAAAAAATTTATTACTAAAGTGGGCAAAAGAAGTCTGTGGAAAATATTTTCAGATTTCTAAGATGGTCGCCAGGGGGGCGTAACCAGCATCATAAACTTTTAAAGTGCTTAAATTACCCCCCACCACTTTAATTTAATAGATACATCAAAAAGTGTTAAACAAAAATTACTCGAGTAAAGTTTAACTTTAAAAAGCATATATTTTTTGGTAACATTTACTGGATGGATTTCAGTGGAAAATCACTTAAAAAATTTAAGATGCCGGTTACGCCCACTGGCGACCATCTTAGGAATCTGAAAATATTTGCCCACTTTAGTAATAACATTTTTTACCGCAAGTCTCTACGACGAATAGTTTCAGAGATACAACATTTTGCATTCTTATCTGACCAGCCTCTGTACTAAGATTGTCCATAAGTAATCCTTTTGATATACCCGTTGGACAACCCAGATTCAAGGCATGCTGATATATTAATATGTGCAATGGTGCCACGTGGGTGCCACAACCCAGCATCCATGCAAAGGACGCGTCGTGAGAGGGTGATTAGGATTTACGTTATCATATGTCAGCCTCAATTCATTCGTATTTAAACGAATAAGTATTATTTATGTGACCGGGACAAGAATTTTATCTGAGATGTCTTATTCGCCGATTAATTCTCTTTTTCGCTTCATGGACGCCACAATCCGTCCGTCGTCCGATATTGGTCCCGAGAAAATACAATATTAGTATAGTTTTAAAAATGCAATACCATCAGTAGCTAAATGTTGGAGTTGGAATTCCTTTTAGAATTAAACTTGAATTATTTTCAAAAAACGCAATCGATATTTTGACATATGCAAGTTGTCAGCATGTCACAGCTACGAGAATATAGAATGTAATAATTCTACTTTGGCTACACCGTACTTCATAACACCATCTCTGTCATTCTAACACACATATTATATTTCACCATTGCATGGTATTTACAATATGCCGAGTCGCCGAGTACTTGGTTTGTTCAACGTGTGGATACATATCTGTAATGCACAATTAATATACAGGGTTTCCACAGCCGAGCGGGACATAGGGAAAATACATAAAATCGGTTTTCTGTGAATATTATCTATACTTCATCGAAATTTAAGTGCCGCGTATTATAACTGGGCCAACAATGAACATTTCCACAATCATAGTACAAAGAAAGTCATTTTAATAAAGCCACAGCCGCTTGCAGCATCTCACATGTTAAAAAGACTTATTAGAAATTTACGTGCAATAGATTTAAGAATAATAATTTTCTGGCTTTATTAAAATGACTTTCTTTGTACTATGATTGTGGAAATATTCATTGTTTACCCAGTTATAATATGCGGCACTTAAATTTCGATGAAGTATAGATAATATTCACCGAAAACCGATTTTATGTATTCTCTCTATGTCCCGCTCGGCCGTGGAAACCCTGTATACATTTATATTGACGATCTGTGTTGACGATACACTATCGTAGAAGAATGTAAAGTACGGATAGCATACATATGATTTTACATTAAGCCAAGATCAAAATATTGTTGATTGACGCAAGTATGTATACGATGATGACCACTCAATGTTATCTTAATTTGACAATCTATCTTGACAGTACGTAAATATCTGTCTAAGAGTATCAACCAATCACAGCAGCCAATTATGTGATTTCCAATTCCATGCTTGGCGAGAACGAAGTGCAAGTTTGCAATGAATTTCACTTCGAATTTCGTGCAGAAGTGTGCTCTGAAGTTGTTGTAAATGCGTTAATTTAAAACGTATTATTTTAACTGTCAATTATCGAATTTTGAATTGGTTGTAAATGTACACTGGCTTGCAATAAAATCTCGTACACTTAGATTTGGCTGTATTAAATTGGCCTTTCTGGTGACATTTCTAATTTGACATTACTCAATTTAATTAAATCATTCAAAATTGATTAACATGTTGAAATTCTCTGAATGTGATAAAGTATTGATATTATCAAAATTAGAAGAAGGATGGTCCATAAGAAATGTAGCTAGAATGTTTAATATAAATAAAGCTACCGTTTTGAATGTTAAGAAAAAATGGGAAGAAAATAGAAGTGTTAAAGAAGAAGAAAGAAGGTTCAGGACGACCAAGAATTTCAAATCAACAACAAGATGAAGTTTTACTAGACTATTTAAGAGAAAATCCATTCAAAACAGCAAGAGATGCTGTATATCATACAAATTTTCCAGGATCTTGGTCAACAGCATGCCGTAGAATTAATACTTCAGAGTTAAAAAATTATGCAAGTGCTAAAAAAGAGTTATTAGCTGTAGAAAATAAACAATCCAGAATGTTATTTTCGTTAAATTATATATATCGCGGACAAAATTTCTGGGAAAGTGTAGTATTTTCGGATGAAAAAATATTTCAGTCAAGCCATGATGGTCGCGTGAATGTATACCGCCCAAGAAACACAAGATATGCTGAAAGATATGTATCCCCGCGAAACAGATCTGGAAGATTTTCTGTTAACGTCTGGGCATGGATGTGTGCACATGGTGCGGGAGTTGCATGGCAAATTGAAGGTCGTTTCAACTCACAATCATATCTAGATATTTTAGAGAATGTTATGCTTCCGTCAGTATCACAAACATACCCTAATAATACTTTCAACAAGATAACAATCCTGTGCACACCGCTAGAGTTATCACACGGTGGATTACTAATCGGAACGTTGAGATATTACCTTGGCCATCACGTAGCCTGGATTTAAATCCGATTGAAAATGTTTGGGGTATAATAGTGAAACGAATCTATGCACGAAATTTAAGATTCCGTAATAAAAATGAATTGTGGACAGCAATTGAGAATGCCTGGGAGAAATTAAGTGAGGATCAGAATATTTGGAGAAACCTTGTTCTATCAATAATGCCAAAAAGACTTGCGCAAGTTTTACATGTTAATGGTGCAATGATTAGTTACTGATACTTATATATAATTAGGTACTTACTTCTTCATTTGTATGTTGTCGTTATTATTAACAATATATGATATTAACGGAATTTTGTATTGGATTTTATATTAAATGCCACATTGCGAAACGGACTACATATGTTGATCATCAGATCACGCATGTGATTCATATCTTATATGTCACATCTGTCAAATCTAAGTCAGCTTACATTAGCAAATAATCTTAAAATATAACCAAACTTGACATTAAGCTGTACGAGATTTTATTGCAAGCCAGTGTACCTTTACTATTGTGACAAATTCAAAACTAGTACTTACAAAACACAGCTACGAAATCTATGTAGATACAGTTATAGAAGCTATTGAGCAAGAAACACAACATATCGCAATTATCATTATAAATATTAACATTTTTAATAATTAAATAACAGGAAATTTTCTGATTATGTTGACATTAATCAGAAGTTGAATAGGTACGCTGTGGGTACGCCTATGAAATTTTCAGGTAACCGATCATAACCGATACTCCAAACTGAACATGTTACGTCATGCGACGTACAATCATTACACGGACAATGCCACACATTGTGTTACATTTGCATAAACAACACTAGTAGTGACTTTGAACACTATTTTTACTGATGTATTTTGAAACTTAATTTTAAATTTATTTTGTTTTCTATTTTATAATTCAATTTGTTGAGTGATCCTTTCAATGAAGCCGTCCAACTATGAACACTATTAAAAAAAAATGGAAGGTTGGGCTATAATTTGAAAGCGATAGATCCAATAAAAAAATAACAGACAAGATCAAAAGAAGGTATAGACACCTTGCATTCCAATTTTTGCCAAATACAACAACAAGGTTAAGGAAAATAGAGATATTTCGTCTTTCGCAAATACCTAGTGAACTCTGAACTTTTACTAAAAGCAGGAGCACCACAAAATGAAGCTCATAAAACTCACTCTGTATAAGAACGTGAGAAGTATAGCGCCCATTTTATATTTTATCAAAAAATAATTTGTGTCGTTTTCTGCACTTAAAATTCTGTTATCAAAAAAAAAATTCAAAAACGTTATGGTTAGTATTTACAAAAATTTTAATATACTGGCTGCTTTTGTATGGAACTGTCCTTCGAAATCTAACGATTGGTTACTAAAAAAAAAAATGAATTATCTGTATACCAAGCAACCAACAAACGTGGAATTTGATACACAAAGGTCAAAAGCACAAGCGCGAGTAGAATGGTATATGTAGATCAAGCATTAGCGTGGTTTCGATCTCTCCGATCTCGTCAGCGTCTCTCCGCATGAAATACCTAATTTCATCGCAATTTGTCACTCAACATGTATTACGTAACACTTCGGCAGTTGGAATTAATCTATTGTTGCAGGTGTTATGCAGAATTAAACGAGAAAATAACAGCAAGAATACTATTTTTTCACTAAAACTATTCTTTTTTGGTACTACATATAAATCTGTTAATTAATTTTTAAACAAAATTTAATAAGACATAGTTGATAAATAGCGAAAAATTAACAAAAATACCAAATCTCAGATCATGTCAAATTGTCATATGACATAAATTATCAAATTCTAGGAAGGCCGTCCGATCATGTAAAAATTGACGTGTTGTGGTGATGTCCATTCTAATTTAGGGATCCATTCTGTGCTGTTGCTAACGCCAAATGTCACTTGACAAATACCTGAAAGTGTCACTAATATTGAGAATTGCAATAGTTCTTGTTATATTTTCCAAATGCTCGTGTATAAAGCCTGCGAAAGATTCATATCTGGTACAAATATGTAGTCACCCGTCAGAAACGTTATTATGCCTAGGCGTTTATGTAAGAGAGTATTACATTTTGGCAACAGATACTTGCAGTTGGTACACCGATGTACAACGCTATCCTAGGTCCGAATTGGTAATGGGAAAACTAAATCCACCGTGTAAAAATGGCCAGCGCAGGAAACCCCTAAAAAGTTACGTAGATATCGAATCTCAAAAATTCAATGAAGTTGGAATTTCTGTGATTAAAATTACTAAACCGTTTGAACTCAACCACAATACTAAAATGATTGATGTAGCGTATTATAATACGAACGATGCGATATGTCATTTATATGCTCTCGAGACAAACTCGGACGGAACTAATCTAGATGAACAGAACATTCGTATCTTAAATGTAATTTTGAGGTCCAATCGATGTTACAAAGCCACCAATGAGACAGGCCACGATATAGTCATAAAATGTACAAAAATTCCGAAAGATTTGGACGCGTCGAATTCTCCAGTGATATGTAACGGTCTCATACAAGGTTTTCTTCTCGATACGGTTAATTATGTGGGACAAATCTACCATACGTCTTCTCAAGGTAATTGGATAAGCATTGCTATCGATGGTAGAACTTTAAGATCTACTCATAGTAGTAACTTCAATTCAAAAAAAGTTTCTATATTTCTAAATATTGTTTTGTTTGTGTTTATATATATAAATACATGTAAGTAAAGTAATATTTTAGTATAGTGTGTATTTTTCATACAGTGTGTTTCAGTTTACATGGAGACAACCAAATAAATTGTTTATTAGCTACGCCACGCCATTATTATTAAACTTTTATCAGTGATAGTGGCCATTATGATAAAAAAATTTGTATGAATGAATTTTTGTTGGAGTCTAAATCTGGCCAACTATGATTTTTAGTTTAGTAAAATTTCAAGATTAAAATTTTCAAGCAAAACTTCGTATTCGTATTATGTTAGTGCGTAGCTAATAAACAATAAAAAAATCCTGAAACACGTCAAATTTAAATTATAAATTGACATTCTTCAACGTGAAAATGCGACCCTACCTTCAACCCCCTTCGAATGACAGATACAATCCCCATTTTTTTAAATGGGAAGTATAGGCTTGTGATATATCGTTTGAAAGGTCTCTGTATTCTTTATTCAAAAATGTTATCGTTTTTAAGTTTGTTGTAACAATTAAGATACAATAAAATTGAATCACGTTATTATCGAAATTCGCTACAATATACGCAAAAAATGAAATGTAATGCAGAATGTAAAAAAAAATGTAAAACACCAAAAGGAACTATGAATGTCAATGAAGTAGATGTTCAAAATGTTCACTATGAACGTCTTGGCAACATCCCAGTCTTAAATAAAACTGTCTTCTAACATTATTTAACATATCAGACGTGATCGACCTAATCGCAAGCGTTATTCGTTCTCTTAAGTGGTTTAAATCGAAAGGTTTAGTTTTGTACACAATGCTCTTCACATATCGCCATAAAAAGAAATCTAATATGGTTAGATCAGGTGATCGCGCTAGCCATTCGATCGATCCTCGCCTTCCTATCCCCCGATTGGAAAATATTGCGTCGAGGTACTGCAGGACATTGCGCTGGTAATGTGGTGGTGCTCCATCCTGCTGAAACCGTATCGTATTCATTGGAACTTGAGGGATTCCTGGATCAGGATATAAATTTACCAAAGTTGGAATGACATCATTTTGAAGTAGTGCCAAATAACGATCGCCATTCAAATTGCCCTCAATGAAAAAGGGACCAATGATATGGTTTCCAACAATACTTGTCCAAACATGAACCTTTTCTGGGTATTGTGTGTGTTCTTCTCTCATCCAGTGAGGATATTCCGTAGACCAGTAGCGGCAATTTTGCCGATTCGCATTACCGTTAAGAGAAAAAGTGCACTCATCGGAAAACATGACGTATTCTAATTGGATAATATTCTTATACAACATGTCCATCATTCGCTCACAAAAATAAGTTCTCCTATTAAAACTGTCTTCCATGAGCTCCTGAGTAGATATTATTTTATAGAAATGCATTTTGTTTTCTTTTAATATGTTTACTATCGATGTATGGCTAACATTTAATGTAGTGGATGCCTGTCTACTCGATGTATTTGGGTTTTCCATAAACTCAAACATCACACTAAGTGCATTGTGGCAGCTGGCTTTTTTATCTACCTTACATGACCAAACTCGCGAAACTGCTTCTCTATCTTACTAATTGTTCCTTGAGATATAGGCGGTAAATCAGGAAATTTTTCATGAAATAGGCGGGTTACTTCCTGTTGTGTTCGGGTTCTATCTCCGTAACCAATCATTTGTAAAACTGTCATTTTATGCGTTTCCGTTAATCTAACCATTTTCCAGAATTATATTTTGCAAAATTCAAACTAAAATTATAATACTGACAACTTAAATGACAACTTTTAATTACAAAGCAATATACTATGTCGTTTTAAGCAAACTAATGTTGCCACGGAAACTATTTAAAGTATTTTTAATGGGTACCATCTAAAAAGCACGTTGGTATGGTTTTTACTCACTTTCTTATTATGAAGACCTAAACGGAAGTAAGTAAAGCAAAGATGCCTATGACGTACAATATGTATTTAATCTTCATAAACGCTCTTGATAAAAAAAAACTACATTGAAAATAAGAACATTCACATTTAAGGTAATAAATAAAATGAATAACGTTTCTCTCAGGAATGAAATCTCTTTTTCTATATTTTTTGTTTGTTTTTATAGCAAAGTAGCAGTGGTTTATGCGATGTCAAGTTATCGCATAAACAGATGTGTATATGTTCTATTGTCATTCTTTTTCTACGAACGGTATTGCATGTAGCCACAATTTAAATTTCACAAATGATGCTAGTCCTAATACCTACAACAGTTTTTATACCTCATTGCCTTTCATAGTTCTTTTTAGTGTTACATTTTTCTTTACATTTTGCATTACATTTTATTTTATTCTATCTTAATTTTTACAACAAACTTAAAAACGATAACATTTTTGAATAGAGAATAAAGAGACCTTTCAAACGATATATCACAAGCCTATACTTCCCATTTAAAAAAAGTGGGGGTTGTACCTGTCATTCGAAGGGGGTTGGAGGTAGGGATCGCATTTTCACGTTGAAGAATGTCAATTTATAATTTTAATTTGACGTGTTTCGGGATTTTTTATAAATATTTACAATAACCGAACTAAAGAAATTGCACCATTTGACTTTTACACACTGTTATAATGTATTATAAAGGGTGCTCTTCGGTTCTCGGGTTCTCTACCGTGTAGAAAAGTTGTGGTACTTGACGTTTCGATCATCTTGTGAAGAAGATCACGGCTACACGGCACCCAAGAACCGAAGAGCAGCCATCAACAGCGGCCGTGAAAGCCTGAAGACTACATTAATGTATTATAAAGTTACTATGGAAGCAATAGGATAAGTAATCAGAGCATAAAGTTGTACTATTATTATTATTTGACAGTTTTTTATTGTCATACATATGGCATAACTCCGTCACTAAACAATACATAATAAATTATGACGGACAAAAGAAAAGGAGAATTTTGCAAGAGAAAAATTTAGTTTATTGGAAATTATATAAGACACGATCCTGGATGACGTACCACGATATCCATAATTTTTAATTTTGCGGCACAAATAATCTGTACATTTACAGAAAATCCTCCATTATTATTTCGACTATATCACTCACATATCTGTCAACCAATCACAGTTGGAATTCCTTAGCAACAGCCAATGACATTCGTTTTATAGCGAAAAAATCACGTGTGAATTTTAATAAGTGATCAAATCACTCGTGGTTTTATCAATACAAATGGAGTACTGTCAAAACGGCTCATTTTCACTCACAATGCTCGCAATTACTACACAAAGCAAACAGTTACCAGCCAAATATATGGCAAAATGAAGACAACTAAGAGAGTAAATTACGAAAATATCCGATAACTGCGGAACTTACTAATAGCAAACTACCTACATTGCAACAAATTTTGTTCGTGATATAGTCTTTTTAAATACAACGCGTGACCAAGATTTTCTTTGATAAAATTGATTTGGATAATTTGTTCGTGCTTGTTGATCTTAAATAATTTCACTCGCCCTTCGGGCTCATCTCAACAAGCACTTACAAATTATCCAAATCAATTTTATCGATAAAATCTTGGTCACTTGTTATATTACCTATGATAAATTTCTACATTATTTTCATCCAAAGACTGCATTTTTACGTCGTCACGAAGTCAATTGCTCCGGACACATTTCGAAATCTTTGAATGTTGAAAAAATCTCTACAAATTAAATTTCGAGCTTACTCCATTTATAGTATTTAAATATCTCGATGTCTCATAAAAGCAATTTCATAAGTCACTTTATAAATATCCTTCTCGTAGAGATTTTAGTGATGTTAAAATGATCCCCTATAACATTTTGAAAGAAAGTTAACAATAATGTGTTTCTAGTTGATATGGGTACGTTATTTGTTATAGGTTCATAGTTATTTTCACTCATGTTTAGGATTTGTTGAAAATTTTCTTTCGTTACACGAAATCGTGCTTAAAGTTCCTCATTTGAATATGTTGCAAGTTTCCTAGCAAAATAGAACATTGCTTTAACATATAGATAACACTAGAACATTTAAAGACTTAAATTTTACAAATAAACTAAACTAATATTACCTATGTAATGGTACCGTAATCAGATTTATAATACATATTTAAAAATGGGTTTCTAAATAAATAAAACCACATTTTATGCAAATTTCTTCAAGCAATTACTAAACATTCTATTCTATCGACACTTCTTTAGACGTCATTAAATTAGATTTGCAATACACACACCTCTTACCCACGTCATATATATCTAATACGTCATTCCCGAGATACTTTGGATTAATTACTACATAGTTTCGGATTAGCTTTGAATACGTAACGACGACCAAATTTTTTTCGAAAACTATCGTCATACATGAGTTAATACCCAAAGGAAATATATCTAAAATAATCGATTTTCCACACGAATGTGTCATTGGTAGTGCAAGTGTCCTTCTTAACCTATCCTCCTATTTCTTTGTTTTTATTTTTTTCCTATTAAATGACGACATTATCGAAGGTCGACCACACATAAATAGAAATACAATGACATTGAAACAAGTCATCTTATCTGTATTTCTGAATTGGTTATTAAATATTATTTTTTATTAAAATTGTATTAAACGGCTAATTCAACTAACCACAACAAATACAGGCTGTGGAAGCAAATGAAAGAAATGTAATTATACAGGGTGATTGACTGAGACCGGCCATTAGAAAGATTGGGCTTCCGATTGATAATAAATTTTTACAGTTGAAGTTGGAAAGAAAATTTGTAAAAGTAGTTATATTCTTTATCGGTCATGTTAATTATTTTTTATAGAAGTTGTCATTTTCACGTTATGAGACAAACTTTTATTTTTTAAATGGTATCCATAGTTGGCTATGAAGCTATTTTAAGGAGGTCTCTTAACAAATTTTTTCTACTTAAAAACGTGGTTGGCTAAAACAAAGTGTCATACAAAAAAGTAGACTGATAACCGATATTTATAAGGCACTTTACTAAACAGGATGTCAGTTTTAACAGTATGTGAAGTATTTCGGCTGATTATTAGTTTGTGTTTAACCGCAACTAAAAGAGTAGTAATTTTAACAAATGTTTGTAATTTCGCTATGGAGGTGGCATAATAAAATTTCTCTAAACGGCCCATTCCATTGACGGCCATTAAATAAGGGTAGACATATTAATTTTTTGTAAATAACGAGAAATTCTGCTCTTATTTTCTTCGATTCTTTAAGTAAATATTGCCAAAATCTGTTATGACACTATTGAAGAAACTGCTTCAGAGATAGTTGTGAGTGTATTGCTAGAAAAATCAGCAAGATCTACCAAAAGAGTTTCAAGGAACTTTATGACTGATGTCCAGTGAAAGAAGAAGATGAATTTCATCATGAAATTGTGCTCCTTTTACATTTGGCAAAGCAGCATTTTACTTCTACACTTTGGTCACATTATTCTACGATAAAAGTTATTCCTAACGTAAAGAATAATTTCGACATTAGTAAGTATTTAAGATTAATAGCATCTCTTAACAGACCAAATATTGGATACCAACCCAAAACAATAAAAAATTCTAAATAAAGAATTAATTTATCAATTTCTAATAGAGACTCTGGATGAAAAATGCTTGATGGTTAAGATAAATTAGAAAAATGCATGTTTCAAATTTAAGATAATTATACTTTATTATTTTAAATAGCAAGCAATATAAGAATTAATGCAGCCTTAAAATCAGATGAATTAGTAAAATTGATTGTAGATGATATGCAACCATTTTAATATCTGTAAACTACTAAAAACCAGTGTGATTTCAAGGACTGTGGGCTTATAAGATACAGATAAAATATCGGTAACACCAACACCACAATGTTTAATTAATTACTCGGGACACACATTCATTTGGTATTCAGTTGATGATGAGAGCCCATGCATTCTCTAAACACGTGTCCCGAGTAATTAATCAAACGTTGTGGGTGTTGATGTTACCGATGTTTATCACTATCAAAATTCATGCAGATAAATACAGCATGTATAATTGTCTCCGATGAAAACTAAGCAATTGATTTTGGGGTTATTTATGAGAAATACAGTGTGTCCCTGGATGGAGTTGAGAAGAGGAAAGAGATCTTTATTATTGATTTTACGACAAAAAGTTTATAAAAAGTTCTGTTTGTTGAGTAGATAAATTAACCATGGGAAAATCAAAGATTAAATGTACAGAATGTCCACAAATTAAGAATTAACATGAAAATGCTTCAGCAGAAGAGTATCATTTATTACATTTTAGAGTTTACTGTTAACAGACAAAGTTCTTTAACAATATAGAATTAGTTAAAATACAAACATTTTTAAGTCTTAAGTTGTCTGGAAATTAATGGAGATAATCATAATTAATCTGGGCGATCACAGGATGCCCTGCTCATGCGACGCTTTTGATACGGCAGTGGTTGACAGATCAGTTCAGAGAAAGATGGATGGAAAGATTTGGACCAATCAATTTTTCTGCTAGATCACGAAAGCTGATAACTCTTGATTCTTTTGTGGGATATTTTGAAGCAAAAAGTTTGCGCAAATGATCTGCCGCATGATCGGGAAATATGTACTAAAAGGACGAATACAGGATGCCGTGAATGAGATAAATGTACCACAAATCATAAGCAAAGACTATGGAGAATTTATTAAAAGGGCGGAGGTATGTGTGGAAGTTGGAGGTGGCCTAGCATTTTCATGTTATCTTAATTTATGAACATTCTGTTGATTTAATCTTAGATGATCCGATAGTTAGTTTATCTACTTAACAAGCAGAACTTTTTATAAAGAATGACTTTTTGTCGTAAAATCAATAATAAAGATTTTTTGATCTTGGCAACTCCATCCTTACACAGATTTTTTTTTCTGAGTTAAAGAAATAGTAAATATTTCACAAATTTTGTAAGTAAAAATACTTTTGGGGCATCATCATCTTTGCTGGCCGATATAAGTGTTAATTAATATTGGATTTATAAAATGTCATAGTAGTTGAAAATCTGATATTATTGCCGAACATAAAATGCATTAGCTAATAAGAAGTTGATTCCAATGACTCAAATCAAGTGAGAACAAGTGTAAAGAAAAATTGACTGTCGATTTCCAGCAGCTTTAATCAACCGGATATTAGTGGATTAACTTCTTTATTCAGTATTGGTAGTTATACTAATATTTATGTCAATATTAATATAGATTAAATGATAATATATTCATGAATTGATTTGGCTAAACTTTTTTTACGAAGGAAATAAAAAAGTCACTACATTCCCAAATTTGAGGAAGTAAATGTGCTTATTATACAAAGGTCATCCAAAAAAATCTATTTGCCAAAGTTGGAACAACTAGATAACCACATGCCAAACCAGGCATTGCTGAAGTTATACAGATAGATGACCTTGCCCTTAACCTTTATCACCCATCAACTTGAGCTCATGAAATTGCTGCCAAAGTTGCCGTTTTTTAAAGCACTGCAGTAAAGATATTGAAAAAAAGTTATCATATTTAGAAAGTTGAATTTATACTCTAATGACGTTCAAAAAGTTTCAATATGACTACGCACCGCAGCTCTTGTTCTTTATTTGATTTGAATTTTAAAATTTAATATGCTAAGCGTTACTATTATTAACGCAATAAACTGACGTACTTTGTTTTGTGTGCGGCTATTGGTTTGTTTAGTCTTTCAAAATCCAACTCCGTCCATTAGAAGTAAAAATGGCTATAATTCATTTATTTAACAAAATAACAAAATGAAGTGCAATATTTTTGTAACGGCGAAAATAAGCTTCTTATAATGATATCATAGCCAACTAATATGATTACCATTAAAAAAAAAGATTACACTATAACTCGAACAGATGCCATAAAAAAATAATTAACACACATTGATGGAGGGTATAGCTATCTTAGAACTTTTGCTTTCCAACTTTGTCCAAATTCAATAATAAAGTAGTTAAAGACAACATGAAGCTATTTCGCTTTTTGTAAATATCTAACAAACTATACACTTTTGCTGAAACACAAGAACAGCACTAAATAAAGTTCATAGAACTGCACTTTCTTCGTTCAACCAAATCTGTATCTATTGTAGTTTCTACATATGCACTACATTTATTTAAATAAATATTTTTAGCAACTTAAAAATATGAGTTCATTTGACAAAACATCTGTAAAACAAAAAAACACAGAGAGCAATAAATGGGGCAAATGCAAGTTTATCAGTAGTGAAGATGATCTTGGCAAGTCTTCAGATAAGAAAGATTTATTACCATTCTATTAACGTATACAATTCAGAAGAAAATATTAGAGAAATGAACAACGACACCAACGCAATTTTTGATTTTGACAACAATTATCTTCAGCATTGACGACAACGAAAATGAAATTGATATAGTTTCAGCTGAAAAACGAACATAAAAGAATTACGAGGCAAAAGGTTAAGTGTTGTTATCGCTTCAAGAAAAATAATGTCGCTTTTATAGCTATTTCAGTTACAATCGAGACTAGTAAAATGCGTACATACATATACAGGGTCATTCACGGAACTGGTTCGTTCGGAACTTTTTGAAATGAAATTCAACATTTTCCGGTAAACCGGAAGTGGTACAATGGCGCAAATAATTTTGTTGATGAGTCCAGATGATATCAGTTATAACAAGTTTTCAGAAATGTTGAAACTCAAGAACATCAAAAAGTTCTAACGAACCAGTTCCGTGAATGACCCTGTATATGTAAGCACGTATGTATGTTACAACATCATATACATGTGACTATTAATTATAATTCAATTCTCTTTATACTGATAGGAAACATTACGTCTATTTATGATACCTATACCATTGCACGTACACACATTACTCGTTACCTCACACGTGAAAGTAGCTTCGAGCATATCAGCACTATTTACCGAAATACGACAATAAAGAGATAATTCAAATGACAAACCGAATTTAACTCTACGTATGTACATTCAGTAGCTGGATTCTTTGCGTAACGTTAAACTTGGAAATTCCCATCTTTTGGTAAATATCAATGAATTGAAATCATCTTAAATCATACTCCAAACACGCGACTTGTCAATATCGTTTCACGAGAGGATGAATCACGCAGTGTTCATTACAGTCTTATGTTTCATACATGCAAAACACATAAATATCGATTTTAATAGTTGCCAGCGTGTGATTGTCTTGTTTGCGCGTATAGTAGGCTGGATAGGGCGTTTAAATGTACTGAGTCACGCCACCTCGCTAGACTCCGGGGATCCGGAGTGATGATGACTCATACTCCGGGCGCCGTTTTTCTTACAACAGGAAATTTTATTAATATTCTAAAATGTTATCTCTCAAACTATCCCTTCTTCTATAGAATCAAACATCAAAATCAATGATAATATCTCTTCTTCAAACATTTCCAATTAAAATTAAGAGCTTACTCAATGCCAACCGTGCATCATGTAAAAGAAAACTACGAATTCCATCATCACCAGCAATTTTCGTCTGCGGAAATGTTGACTACCTCATCCTCCGATACAGGAAGCAATGTAAAAGGGATATTATTGGAAGGTTCATAACTTTGAGAAAAATCAGAACTAAAGAAAAGTTATTGGCAAATGTTTGTACTATATTTGGAAGGGAGTCAAGACATATATCATTATCCTTGTTTCATGTTAATATATTAGAAACCTTTTTTCGGATTAATTTGAATGAAAGCTTCAAACGCGCTCAAGACGTAACGAATAGGCTGTTGCAATATCGCTTGTACATAAACGGGTCGACCGCCGCAGTGCTTAGGCGGCTGACTATTGTTGTGGCAGGACGATAGGATTCTCTGGCGGAACGGTGACATTTATTCAGAGAGTTGAAATCCGGATCGACTTACCATTCGCTGTTGGAAGCAAAATGATTAACAGCACGGCATTATAAAAGACGATATGATGCTGTCACAAAGCCATTAGACACAAAACTACACCGCGAGAGTTACAGTGATAGCCGGACAAGTAAAACACCTTACGGGAGTGCCTGCAACTAAGCACCCACCACACATAAAAACAAAACATAATGAGTGAAGTCTCCTAAAGTCATTATAAAAAAACTTACTTCGTGTGTGTTTACGGTGATAATGCTCTTTCAATTTTAGATTAGAAATTATCCTTCTTGAAAACCAGTAGGGATATTTTGATTTCGAAGTAATAGAAGAATGTTTGGGTACAGATTGATTAAAAAATTGCATCAACAGTACTATAAAACATATTTTGTGCAACATTAACATCAGTAATTGGTTCCAAAACTGTCCATTCAACATTGAGTAAGTTCTGGTAGAGCTGAATAAAATTAGCTCTGCTAAAGCTATATCTGGAGTTGTTGTTGGAAAGAAAAGCACAATAGCCCTGAGAAGACGTAGGAAACCACAAGGTGATACATAAGGGAGGATGATACGGATCAATTGGAACAAAAGGAAGATTAACCGAATATATGGTAATATTACAGTTAAGGTTAGAGGTAACGAAATCCAGTAGTCGACCATCACAGTTGGTAATAGTATTGAATTGCTTAAGGTTAAGTAAGTTACACAAAGAACTGAAAGCATAGCACGTAGGATAAGATAACGGATCGGTAACAAATTGCGGTAGATTAAAATCACCAATCAAAGTAACGGGCTTATCAAGTAATATAGCTTCAAGAGCTACACAAAATAGTTCAAAATCCTGGAGCTGCGGCTGCATCGGAATCCGATCCCTATAAATTGATAGACCAGAAAATTTAGCAATTGATTTTAACTTAGAAACATTTCATGGGATATTAGCAACAGTAGGCTAACAAGAAAACGATACTTTAATTGGGCAACAACATACAAATTTACCAAGTTTGGGAACTTTTACGTCTACTTCCTGAATTTGTAATGTTTTACAGACATCCATAACTGTGCCAACATCAACCCGTGATTTGAGACCAAATGATTTCTTTTTATTCCCCTACGTCAAGCAATTGCGTGGGTTTTTCGACGCCTGAAGAAATCGTTGATGCATTCAGAACCCATGTTTTGGAGATACCTCAATCGGAGTGGAAAAAATTCTATGAAAACTGATTCAAACGCATACAAAAATGTATTGGTGTTCACCTCGATAGTAGTAGTGGCAAGAATGACTAGCGAAAGAGTGAAAAAGTCGTGTACAAGTTCAAATACAAAGGATAGGCTACAATTATTGAGAATTGAAAAATCTAGTTCTCCGTGCAAAACAAATTGCTGTTTATTAAATAGTGCATTATTTTATCTGTCAATTGCAGTTTAGTTTGTACAATTCGATTGAATAGTGTCTGAGAAATAGTCTATAGAATAAGCTGCTGTTATCCAAAAAATGGAATTATCACGAGAGAACTTCCGGATAATGATTTACTATGATTGCAAGAAAGGCTTGAGTGCGTATGAGTGTGAGGAAAGTTTAAGATCGGCATTTGGGGATCTCGCACCATCATTATTGGCTACTGTTTATAGATTGTATACAGAATTTGAACGAGGTTGCAAGTCGGTGGTACGGAGCTGGCCCTTCTTTAACTGCTGTTATCCCCAAAAACATTGCTGCAGTGAAGAGGATGGTGGAAGAGGATAACCGCATTACCTATGCAGAGTTCAATCTGAAGATTGGATCCTCGCAAGTGGGATCAATATTCCAAAACCAACGAGCGATGAAAAAAATTATGTACGCAGTATTTTTTAGAGGACAGTTACTGCTGAATGGTATGTTGAAAATTGTTTGCCTACTGTGCTCAGTAAAGTGCCAAGAAAGGGAATCAGGAACAACTGTTCAGTATTTAGCCGAAAACGAAATCAAAATTATAGAACATCCTCCTTACTCACTGGATTTGGAGATATGTGAGTTCTGGCTATTTTTTGAGCTCAAGAAACATTTGGGATGGAAAAAGTTCCAGTCAGAAGAAGAGGTTGACATCGCCGTTAAGTATTTTTTTGATAGTATCCCTAAAAACAGCTGGTTGAACGCTTTTAAACTATGGGAAGAGAAAATGATTAAGTGCATTATTGTAAATGGCAATTACTTTGAACATATTTAAAATTAAAATTTTAAACACTTGTATCAATCTGTCTGTTCTCAACGATTGTAGTTTGTCCCTCGTATGCTCTATAATTACCGTACCAGTAATATTGTAGCAAAGACATGGAAACACATTTATATTTACGAAAATTGCACAGCAAGTGCTGCCACAGTGGTCGTAAACCTTAGAAAAGACGCTCTAGCTGTATCTATGATCAAAAATTGTAGTTGCTTTATTCTAATGCAAGAAAACAATTTGAATGCTTCGTGGACCATCTTTAGTTACTAGAAGAATTTTATAAAAAAACGTCTCAATTTCGATAAGAGTGCATAAATTAGTATAATTATTTAGCCATTATAACTGGTACCGTGACACTTAATCCACAAAATGTCATCATAAACGACATTCCAAAAATTAACATGTTTTAATTACACAAATAGATATAAAACATACCCACAGGATTATACGTACCCACGTCATAAACATACAAAATCGTTTACAAATAAATTTGGTCTAATTATAGAAACCGAAGAGAAATAAATGTTGAATATATTATAGGAAGGATCTTCTATTGTCAGTGACATTAGCCTTGAACATAAACGTGGAAAGAGAAAATCGAATAATAAGTATCCTACATAAGTACGTCAAAATCTGGAGTTATTTTATAGTAGGTACATTAAAATAATAAAATCAAACAATTGCTTATAATGATAGAGATCAAAATATAGGGCTTCTCTATATATCTACAAGTGAATTTAGATTTGTTCTAACAAGTTGTATAAAGCAGTACTTACCTTTTCAAGCAACTCTTGTCTTTCGGATTCCAACATCTCATTGTTACGACATTCGTTTTGAAGTCTGTGTTCGTACGCTGACAAATCAGTTTTGGCAGTTAAAAGTTCGTTTTTTAAATTAATGCAGCTAACATTAATCTCTTCCACTGTCTGTTGAAGTCCAACTATGCTCTTCTCCATCGATTCACGGTCCTAAAAGAAAAAAATAATCGCCTGCTTAATCAATCTAGCTCACGAGAACACAGGAAGTGGCTAATTGCTTGCTTGTATCGGAAATATTGTGTTGTTAGTTTCTAGAAATAATAAATAAAAATGAAACATTTTAATTTGTTCACCTTCCAATTTCTATAAATAAGTAAATTGTACGGATATCGTCAGTGGATTTTGTAAACAATTTTACAGTTCATATATCTAAAAATACTCGTAATTACTGTCTTGTTTGTAAGTTTCCCACATTTAATGCAGAATTGTCTACATATTGACAATGAGAAAATTAACTTTGTGCGTCAGATTGAAAGAAACTATGACGTCAATAATTGTCTGAATTTATTTATTGCAACTAATGCCCGAGGCATAATCTAAGATTATATAATGTATGTGAGAACTGACAATAGGTTGCTATTGCCGTATCTATTCCAGCTTAAAATCAAATACGCAATTACTACAAACTTTTGTTATTGTTCGTCGTTTATGCAGCAGTTTATATTTAAATTACTCTAAACAATAATTATAATACGAATATTAGAATTTTACTTCTTTTGGCAACACCGAAAATAGATCTCAACGTGTCTTAAATGGAAACGGTCAAGCTTGAATAGCAAACGTTACTACTGACAAAGACATTCTTAAATTTAGAAAAACAATAGACAAAAACATGTTTTTGTGTAAAACCCGAAAAAGATTAGAAGTTATTTCTTGAGTACTGTGTAATAGTTTTGGTCTCTTAACTTTATATACCGGGTGTTAGTAAAAAAGTGCGACAAACTTCAGGGGGTGATTCTGCATGCAAAAATAATGACAGTTTGCTATATAAACGTCCGTCCGCAAATGCTTAGTTTAAGAGTTATACGGTGTTAAAGTTTTTCTTAAAACTGACGATTTATTTATTGCTCTGAAACCGGTCGAGATAGGCAAATGAAATTTAGTGGGTTTTAAGAGATGGTTATTGCGCATTTCTTGACATCCAACCAAGAATTTTATATTCATCATTGGCGTGCATACGGGTAATGATCTTAAGTTTTTAAAGAAAAAAAATGGTACGCTACTGAGATATTTCAAATTAAAAATCATTTTTGAATTTGCCATACAATTTTTAATAAAAAAACCTCTCTTGCCTTTTTTCGTGTGAGGCGCCGTTTTCATGCAACAAAATAAAACATCTTAACGTGTATTTTTCATTTCTTTAACACATTATCTAGTAGCCTACTGTCGACATTCAATGTCAAATGTCGAAGTGTCAAAATAGCAACTCATCATTATTAAGCTTTTAGTTAGCTATAAAATTAGTGTTAATAAGTAATTAATTTTTCTTTTATTGAAAATAAATAACTCTGAAACTAAGCATTTGCGGACGGACGTTTATATAGCAAACTGTCATTATTTTTGCATGCAGAATCACCCCCTGAAGTTTGTCGCACTTATTTACTAACACCCTGTAGAAAGCCATTTTACTTTATTTTTGGTTTTCTTCAATAATTTTGAAGTAAATTTTTATAAAATAATAATAATAGTAATAATAATAATAATAATAATAGATATATTTACTGTCTCAAATTACATACATATGTAACATAGACATTGTCAATAATACATAAGATAGATTGAAGCTATACATATTTTAAACTAGTAAAATCAAAATACACCTGATATATAAATATGAATATTAAAATCAATTACATTAGGGAATTAAAATTTTTAAACCATTTAAGAAACCCTCCGAGCCAAGTATTCGTCAGCATTGTAAAAACAGTGAGTATAAATATATGACTTCACAAGACTTTTAAATGAGTAAAAGGTAGTCGCATTTCTTATTTCGGCGGGTAAAGCATTAAAATAAATGATGCAATATAATTCGGACTATGCTCATAGAGGCTAGTCCTGTGGTGAGGTACATTTAACTGGTTCCTACACCGTGTCAGCATGTTACTGTATATGTCTGAATTTTTTACGAATTTAGTTTAATTTCGTTTATAAAATATTAATAATTCATACAACTACAGCGACCATAAGGGCAGAATTCTTAGTGCCTTAAATATGGGACGACAAGAATCTCGAGCTAATACTCCCACCATGCATCTTATAATTTTTTTCTGATATATAAAAAGTCGATTAACGGATCTTGCACGTCCCCAAAAAATTATTCCGTAACGAAGCCTGGACTCTAGATAGGAGAAGTAAAATATTGGAAGAGTATCGATGTTTACAGTGGTCCTTAAATTTCTCATACCAAAACATGCAGAAGATAATTTTTTCTAGAGCATAGAGTAGTGCTGCTCGAAGCGAAGGTGAGAATCCACAAATAATCCCCAAAATTTAACATAATCGCTCTAAAGAATAGATTTACCTTTGTATTTAATATAAGGGCTGCTATTTGCATTTGTTGCTATCCGAAACTGCAACACGCCTGTTTTCTCTGCATTTAGCACGAGACTATTATTGTTATACCATACAGACATATTGGAGAGAACTGTATTTGCTTCAACAGATACTAACTCGGTAGAAGTGTTAGCAACAATACAATTAGTGTCAAATAATACCCTGCTGTGCAGTGGAAGAAGCTAAAAAAACCACCTAGCTAATGCTGCCAAAGTATAAGAAATTTCATGTAATAGAAGTCACACATAAGTAGCAGCTTGGGCGATATTAGTGTGTATTTAACCTAGACCAAGCTAAAGAACTAATTGTAAGTGTACATGCCAAAGACCTAGATAATAGATGTTATAGGATAACAGAACAAGCCTTAAGAGGTAACGTTTAAGCTAGCAACCCATAATTATATTGAACACCCATTTCAAAACAATAAAGCCTCTCAGCAATCTTTCACCATTGCTGGAAGGTTTTATGGCACAAAATCCTCATTTATACTTCCATTCCAAAACCAAAGATGTGCATTAGACGAAATGCAAGTTGATCATTTATCGATATATTGAATATGGACGAGACTGGGGTCAGAACATTAGCACAGTAACCTGCCAAAGTTTTTCTGTAAACCAAAAACCTCAAGTAGTAGTAATAGTCGAACATGTATGCCCACCGCATTTATATGCTGGTACCGGGCAACTGGGCGGTTCATCCCGTCCGGTTTAATATACGAGAATAGAAAAAAAAACTTAAAGAAAATTTAATGGATAGAGATACAGAAGATTATAGAGGATGGGTTTCCAAATTCGGATGGTTAACTCTGATCACTTCACGAAATGGCTTAAGTTAGCAGGAGATTCTGGAGTAATTATCCGTTCCGTTCCACCCCACACAACTCGTAAACTACAGCCACTTAATATGAGCGTATACAAATTGTTCCAAACTGCATTTAAAAGAGCTGTCGACGTGTACCAAAAGAATCATTCTAGCAGAAAAATTACTCAGTTTAAAATAGCACTCCTTCTGAAAATCACATTTCAGAAAAGTGTATCGTTGAAACTTCAACAAATGGATTTAGAAAATGCCATGTACTTCCTTACACTAGATAATCTACTGAAGTTTCCCGATAGATGACTTTAACCAGAATAGCACAGAACAGGGATTCGAAAAGTAGTCGAAATCGACCCCTTGGCGTCGATATCGGTTTCTCACGGGTGGACATGAACGAAAACTGATTTTCGGGGTCGACGAGGTCTAAAAATCGATCCCTATTAATTAACACAAGTTCTTATTTGAAACTTTCAAGATACTGTATAAGTTGTGTTACGTGTACCAACTTGTTATAAGAATGACTTGAATGAATATTTTAATAGAAGGTATCATTGTTGTACTTTTAAAAAACTCAACGCGATAAGCGCGCACAAGTTCGTACAAGATGAAAACCATGGCAAGTCAGTATGCGTGGACAAGTTCGAGCAAGATAATGAGTTCGAGGATACAAGTCCTTCAGGCACGTTTTGACTTGCTCTGTATTTGACGCATATACGTGATTTAAAACGAAAGAAATCATGATCATATATTACTATATAACAAGCTTGCACTTAGGTTGAAAGTTCATTTGCGTTTTGGAATTTGTTGGAGCTTGTGTACCTAATAATACACTCAACTACTATCTAATTTATTTCAAGAGATTACAGAGAGTGATGGGGGTCTGATGTATCAGTTCATTTTGGAAAAGGGGTCTCTTGCCCAAAATAATTCGGGAATCCCTGGCAGAGAAGAATCATCTAATGATGATATTGCCTTAGCGAATTTCAAGCACGAAAAACGGTTCCTACTTTTATTGCACTCAGTAGTGACGTGAGTGTCAGGCACCTCTGTCATATTAGACAACATGAACTTTGTACGTATGGAAAATAACAACGAAACAGTACATAATGATCTGCACATTGTTACTTCAAATAAATCAACTCTACCAGATTAACCAAAACCTACAGTACGGTTGCGGCCAATATTATCTGGGCAGCAGTTTTTCCCATTGTAAATGGATTTTAATTGTTACATAAAAAAGTCACCTGGAAAACTAACCAACATATTGGTTGATGAAAAACGTTAATTATAAAAATGCCACATTTATTTTTGGCCGACAAATTGAGGGTTGTGACGTTACTTAAGATTCCAAATACCAAAGGATACTGTGCATAACATTAAGAGAATATGGGATGAGAGACAAACGTTTGATAGAAGATTGGGTAATGGTAGGCCCAGCGTTACAACGGAGGTTGATGATGGTAATTTGGTTGATTTTATTCGCGAAAATCCCTTCCATTGTGCAGTAGACGCACAGGCTGAAACAAACTTTCCACTTTTTAAGGTAATGACTATTAATTATTGAGATAACCATCACATGATGACTCGTGCCCTAAGTGCTTATCCAGAGTAACGTAGATTGTAGCAAAGCCTGATTTACCAAATTTTGAAATGTCAAATCACAGCCCAGATTATATTGGCCGCAACGGTACATGTCACAAATGCTTACTTTGATTAATTTTTCAACTGTATTGCGTAGTTCTTCTTTTTCGTGTCGCAATCGTTCACTTTCGCTAGCCGACATCGATCTTCTTTGACTTTCGGATTCTCTTAATTTTTGCAAAACGTCTACTTGTATTTGTAATTGGTTCACCTTTAAGAAAGCATTTCAATAAGAAATAATTAGATAGAAATGTCTAAAATTATTAATGAAGTAACAACTGATTTTTACTTATTGTTTGAAATGCTGCTTTTGAATCAAACAAGAACAAAAATAGCACAGATATATCTAAATAGATTCAAACAATTATCAACAAATTGTAACAAACCTGCGTTTGCAACTGCTTGGATGAATCAGTAAGTGTTGCAACCTGTAGTCTTCTTCGACGCCAAGCATTTAGCAGTAACTGTTGATAGACACAACGGCTAGCATCTTCTTTCCTAGGCACTGGTCTGCCTACCGAAGACGCGACTCTCCATGATCTGACAAAAAATGAGAAATGATGAATATACAGAATAATGGTACTATGGTAGATTAGTTGATAATCAAAAGGAAGGTTTCATCAGATTAAAGGCTCTGGATCTCCAGTGCTCAATCTTCCTCCAAGGTTATGTATTATTTAATTGAAGCACTGCTACTTTTTTGAACTGTTATAAAAAGAAAATTATCCGTCAGCCATATATTCTTTGATATAAAATAATGGAACTTTCTTTATGTCACTTTCTATCAGGTTTCTTTTTTAATATACAGAGTGTCAAAGTTAAGTTTGTAGAAACTATTTTTATAGCATAAATGTGTCTGATAAAAATAAAATAAATAACATTGAATCCGAAAACGAGTCAAATATATAAGAATGCCTCGTAAAGGAAGGTTCAAACCAGAATTTAAAAGAACGCAAACGAGTCATCAGCTTAGTTAAAATGATTGGTGCCAAGTTTATAGCCGTTCGTCAGAAAAAATGCGGAGTCAAAGAGTACCACACCCTCTATTTTCTCTATTGGTTCTTTGAGTTACTTTGCTAGAAATAACACAGACATTAGATATCTCAAAAGACTGGTGAAATTAGTAAATATACTTTTCAAAAAATCAACTTTGAGACATTCAAATAGAAAGTGATTATTATTAATTTGATCATTTTCACCTTATTTTAGCTTAAAGAATATATGGTTAACGGATTGATCTACTTTATTTTGTAACACTCTATATACCAGAATTGTTTTAAGACACGAAATAGTTTCAAAAACTAAGCACAATATAATGAACAAGTTCATTCTCTACAACAATTTTTCCACCATTTCCTCATTAAATGACCGAAGAAAATCCTCATTAATTAAGAGTTTTTTTTTTCGTTCAACCGAAACAAATCCTATTTTAAATTTATAAACATTACAGATACATAGATTCGACATAAATAAATATGTAAACCTGTTACTCGATTCTCCCTGCAGCTTTTTCTTACTGGGCGTTATTTCAGCCATTGTTTGTGCCCTTTTGCGATTAAATTGTCGCGTTTTAGGTGTTGACAATTCATGTAGGGCATTTTCCAACTTCAGTTTGACATTATCGTTCCTAATTTGCGGCCTCGTTGTCAACTTTCGACTTGACGCTACAGGTGTTCTCTTAAACGGTGGTTTTTCTACTCCTCTCTTTAATCCATCGCCTCCAGCTGATACTAAGGTATTGTACTCTAAAGTAGACATTTTCTCTGAGCAAAACTGTTTGATATCTACAAGCTGCTGTCACTTTGTTGTTTATAAAAAAAGTTGACGTGTCTGATATTATAGTAACTATGGATAACCCGAAGTGGAAATGTAAATGGGGAATCAATTGCCAATTTGTAATTTACTCTGCGCGCATTCGTTACATAAGTATTAGTCGCTGATAATTTTGTATTAATTATAACAAGGATTTGTTAGTTATTTATTGTTTATTTGGAATTAAAATACAAGAATGAGACATAGATTTAATTCTAAGAAAAGCCATCCACGTTAATGCTGAATGGCACCATAATAAATTAAGAAAGAAATAAAATGTATATTTCAAAGAAAAAGTCTTTCGCATACACATAGAATATTATAATAATCAACAATGTTCTTTTTTGTTATTCACCATTATTTCAATATTCTTGCATTTCTTGAGCAGATTCTGATTTAATCAATTATTACTAATTCTTTTAGATCCTAAATTATCGTACAAAACTACATTGACGTTATTGAAAACCTTCAATCTTAAGTGAATCCCCTTCAATACGTATCTCCGTTCGAGTGCAAGAGAATAGTCTCTTTTTAAGAAAGTGTGGGAAAAATATATGATTTAAATCCAAATTTAATTAAAACACCTAAATACATTGCTCAAAAAAATTAGGAGAACACTTTTTTCAAAACCTGTAACTTTTTAAATAATTGTTCTAGACAAATCGAATTTGCTATGCTTCGACGACATGTATTTAACTAAAGACAATTACAAAAACAATTTTACAACTCTAGTAACTCCTAAGTTACACTTAAAAATGTAAGAAAATAGAAAAAATTAAAAATGTAACAAAATGCTTTGAATTGACGTATGAAGGCCTCTTAAAGATGACAGATGAATTCAGTTGTCAATCTTCGTTGATTAGAAGTAAAATGAGGTATCTTAGTGAGGTGCAAGTTGCACGTGCTGTCGCCCTTATTCAACACGGCCACGCTATTCGACATGTAAGCAGAGGACCTTGCAGTTTCCTCTTCTGTTATTCAGCGTTTATGGAATCGGTTTCGGGAGACTGGCCAATATGTCAGAAGAACTGGACAAGGTCGAAATCGAAAAACTACTCGAAATCAAGACTGATTTCTTGTCCTTTCTTTTCTGTGTAAGCGTATTGCCACAGCAAGGGATCTCCTAAACGACTTAAGACGAGCACATGGAATAGAAATTTCTGATCAAACTGTTAGACACAGATTAAAAGAAGCGAATTTGAAAACCTGTTCGCGCACCACGCCCTACGCAGTATCACAAAGCAACACAAATAAGGTTTGCTCTGAATCATAGAGATTGGCAACTTCGTCACTGGACGCGTGTAATGTTTACAGACAAGTCCAGATTTATATATAAACGTGCTGGTGAACGCTACTCAGCCGCTATTATACGGAAAGTGGATAGATTTGGTCTTAGATCTGTGATAGTTTGGGCTGGAATCGGTGTAGACAACAGAACTGATCTTATTGTGGTGCCTAGAAGACAAAATTATATCGAAAATGTCTTGAAGAAATTTTTTACAAGAACGTGGAATTCAGGTCATGGAATGGCCTTAACGCCGGCCATTCCTGACCTGAATCCAATTGAACACATGTGGGAACTGGTTCACCGACGTGTTCGCAAGCACACTAATTCACCACTAACCATACAGAAACTGACACAAGCGCTGATTGAGGAATAGGAAAGCATACCCCATACGAATACTTCGCAGACAAGTGTGAAGCATGCCACGCAGGTGTGAAGAAGCGATTCGTGCTCGTGGAGAGCATACACGGCATTAAACCTCACCAGTCCAGAGAAAACCCTACTCTCATTGAAACTATGATAGTTATTTGCATTTTGTTTTGGTTATTAATTTATCTTTTAGTGCACTTGTAGGTCAATAAAAAACAATTAATTAAATACCAATTTATTCCAGAACATATAATATTATATTTTCGTTAATAAGACTTCTTCAATGGAAGAAATTGACATTTAATATGTGTCAAAATACTAATAATATTAAAACATAATATTATATGTTCTGGAATAAATTGGTATTTAATTAATTGTTGTTTTATTTATTAAAGGACACAAAATAGATATATTAGTTATTAATTTACATATTTAAGTTTAGAAGTAACTAAGAGTTATAAAATTGTTTTTATAATTTTCTTTTAGTTAAATATATGCGGTTGAAGTATACAAAATTTGATTTTCCTTGACCTTCTATTTAAAAAGTAACAATATTTCCCTAATTTTTTTGAGCATAAAATCATGCAAAAATAAAATTAGAAAACGTAGATTTAAAAAATAAAATTAAATGTTGAACGAAGGTATACCAAATGAAACTTACTGTGAGGGACAAAAGTACTGCATTAATATCCCATAAAATTACTTTGCACTTATGTATTATACGACGCTTGAAAACAAAACAATATCAAAGGCTATGACAACAAAATAATATTATCAATCGATAAGAAAGGAGATCATACAGTCTGCAATACTCCTAGATCATATCTTTATTGATCAATGCTTTATTTAAAGGTATATTATGCAAATAGACTAGAAAAAAGATTGTGAGCTATGACATCATACATTGGGCTTTTTGAAAGTAGCTATTTACGAATAGTAATTTATTAGCTGTTTATGACATCCTGTATGAGTTAGCTTTTTATATAAATTCCAAACTGCATTCCAAGTTAACCTTACACACATTTATATTACTAGAAAAAATAATTATTTATTGTAGTCAGCAAGTCATTTTTCCAGAAAAGTTTTCTTTTGATTTTTGTGTAATTTGACTAATCCAATGGACTAAAAACAATTCTTGTATCTACAAATTGCAAGATTTTACTAGATATACAGCAGTATTGCCAACCTTACCGGTAGAAATTATTTTCAGAAGAAATATTGTGGTTGTAACTAATTATTTTTGCGTGTTGAAATGGTGATTATAAAATATTACAGTGTGACAGTTGGGTGATTTATAGATTATGAAAATTTATATTTGACAATAGATGTCGCCGATGAGGAAGTAAAACCATAGGTGGCCTAATTATCCGTAATTATTTCTAAATAAATTCTATTCTCAAAGTATTTACCTCAATCTTAGATGGTACGTACGTGCAGAATGAAGACGGAGAAAGCAAATTGGCCTAAGCAAGCCATGATTTAGGTACGCTAGCAAATCACTGCAACTATCCTTCGAAATCATCTGAAAAAGGAAACTTCTAGAGAACTAAAAATCGGTACCAGTGCTCACTTCAGAACAGGAAAGAAAACTTTGAAATCATGTTTTACATTTATTATTTTCTCTTAATAAAAGCTGATTTTTTCTGAAGGAAACCCAGGAACCCAGTATAGTTAATTTAAGACAAGCGTCGAAACCATGCAAGTCTCTAAGCTTATTATTCCTGCAAAATTAATTGATTTGATATGGTTCCTCTGGTTCCACACACATCCCACATCCCCCAACCATTGAATCCTATTCTACTGCTCTTTTTAAATAGTTCTAAGCTACGATTGATCTCAATCTTAAAAATCGCCAAAATGAACGGATTATTTACAAATAGTCTGCTGTGCCAAATTTATATAGTTGCTTCTATAGAAAAAAAAGCTGAAAAGAACTGCACTAGAATATATTCAATACATTCTAACGAAGACTGCTCAAGGATTTATCTCAGAGAACGCTACTCCAGAAGATCTCTTCCTCCGCCTTACCCTTATAGGCGCTGATGTGCTCTTTCCAGCGATATCCATTATAGAAATTTTTCCCATACCGATCAGGAAGAAAAAAAGTAGGCACGCAAGAAAGAAAGTCACCTTGCTTATATAGATCACGACACCAGTCAAAGAAAAGTTGATTGAGAAAGAATTGAAAGAGAAGAGGAATAAAAGTTGGTTTAGGGTCACTACAGAGAAGGCCAAAAAACCTACGACTAAAAGGAGTTTTGCGCAAAGAATACAGCTTAAAGTAGACTATGACAAAGCTGCTGATCTTGCTAGATTAATTGTAAACAAAATTACCAGTCTATTACGAATTCAGTCCTTCATTAAACGCATAGTATACACCTCACTAAATCAACGCCAGTCGAGCAGTTTTTTTGAAAATTTTGATGGAATATAAATACAAAACAAAAGTAAAAATAATCTCAACATTTGTCCATATAAGTTGGTTGAATTACAAAGAATTTAAGACAATTTTAGCGTCTACTATTCTAGGTCTATCTCTAAAATAAATAAACATATAAGCATCTAGCTTTAAGCAATCTATCTTTATATACATACAAGAGGACCATTGCGAGGACGCACAAAATGAAAAAAACACACATTTCTAAATTGAGCCACTCCAAACCCTTAATCGAATCGGTGGTGATCTGCATTTGGCAACGTTCCATAAGATACAATATCATAGATTTCAATATCTAATAAATAACGTATCCTATAGAGATTCGCATTGCTCGAAGTTTCTCACTACATATCTATTCTATAACTTCCAATAACCTTGTCATAATTCGCGTGAGATGATAAATTGTGATCGTTACGTCAAATAAAATTCCATTAAAATCACTTTGTAAATGCAATAAAATAGCAAAATTAAGATAAATATTTATTGAGAAAATATTTATTAAGGAAAAGAAGAAAAACTAATTACATATACGTTCTATTATTAAACTTAACACTTCTACTACACCTTATCCATCACATCTAAGACGTCATTTATACGAAGACGTAATAAGTGGCAATTCTAGACGTCATTAAAGAAAACTGTGAGGTATAAAAAAGATATAATTTATAGCCAATCAAACTGGATTATATAACTTCTCATACGAATCTGCATTGTATAAATCTAAGACTTTCCAATTGTGTGCGTCATTGGTAGCGCAATAGCAATAAGACTTGTAACCGCCTCGATCATCTCCTTCTTCTTGTTTTTCGTGTTAAATGTTGGCAATGCCCGAAGGTCACATACGTGTTAGTAGAATTACAGATAAATGCAAAAATAATTTTGAAATCCATTTCCTTCTATTATCTTGTGATTTTATTTCGATATATAATGTTTTAGCAAATAATTAATATTATCGTATAGAAACAACAACAAAATATACATACTTGAGTATAAATAATTGGAACCGACATAGGTACATGATCAAATTTCACTATAAATTATTATTAATTTTCTGTCTAAACTATTACTTATTTTATTGTATTCAGCATAAAACACCGTAGCTTCGATCTTGAAGTACCTACTGACTTATATTATTAAGTTACTCATTTTGTTTGTTCAGTTAGTGATTAAGTTTATTTAACAAAAACACCAATTATAGACCATGATTTATTTAGATATTTATAGCATTTTAATAAATAGGTATCACCATGAAATTTTGTTTCGTTGGTATCGGATAAAATACATATAATATGCAAGAGTTTGATGTTTGAATCTTACTCCATCCAAATCTTACACATATAGAAATTTTAGAACTTTACACATAAAGAAATGGTATTTCTCGGAATATACATCATTATAGCTTCCTAACTTTTTTAGACGAATCGTATATGTACTGACAAGTAACTGAAGTCAGTCAACCACAAGAGTACCACAATTTATAAACTTGAGAACGTGAGAATGCACATTTTGGTATTTTTGGTTAGTTCCAATATATTTTTTAAATAGTGCATTTTATCGAAAGAAGAACTTTTTAAAGAAAATAAGACGACGTTTGAAATACATTCAATTCATACAATATCAATCTTAAAATGATACAATATTGCTGCCCACTTTTCCTTCCGATGATTACACATTTAATAAATTCTTGTTTAATTGATGGCTACTTGTTGGAAGAGCGCTTTGATTACTCCCCTTACTAAAATATCTAATCCTAATACTTTCAGTGATCTTAGACCAATATCCATTCTTCCCTTGCTTTCAAAAATATTGGAGAAGGTAGTTGATAAACAAATTCGTAATTATCTTGATGCTAATTCCATCCTTCCAAATCAACAGTAAGGTTTCGCCCTGGATATAGCTGTGCCGCGGTCACATATTACAGACGAATTAAAGCGATGGATGACAGTTTCTCCTTGATTATTCAAAGGCGTTTGATACTATTAATCATTCGCTTCTGCTAGCTATTTTGCGTTTTGTTGGTTTTGATCAAAACTCTTTAAATTTCTTTCATTCCTATTTGGAGAATCGTGTACAACAGTTGCGTGTTAATGATAGTGTATCAAATCAGCTACCCGTTATATCTGGTGTTCCTGAGGGGAGTATTCTAGGTCCTCTATTATTTGCAATTTATAGCTCTAATATAACTAAATGTTTAAAGTATTGTCAATTTCAACTTTATGCTGACAACACTCAACTCTCATTCCATCCTTCAGATGTTGTCACCGCTATTGCTAATATTAATTGTGATCTTCAATCACTTGTTACTGAATCTGAACGTCATTCTCTCTTTATCAATCCCAAAAAATTATTTGCAGGACACTCTGTATACAGTGACGTCCTTTTGTAATGGACAAACTCATACATATCTTGTCATATAGTTAAGTTTTTTTTTTGTAAAATTACGAAATAAGTTCTCTAAAATAAAGTTTATATTAAACCTATGACTTTTAATTGTTTTTAATAGTGAAAAAGATCCAACAACGTCAAAATGTTTGAAAACGTCGTTTTCACTTTTTCAATAGATTTGAATACTACCAAATTTTGTATATACATAAGAATGCTATCCAAGAGTGTTAAATCTGGTGACCTTATTTGCCAATATTCTTTCAAATCAATTATGCGCTGATCTTGAATCTTATTGTTTTTATCAATCAATCAAAATGTTCAAAAGAAAGTTACTATAACGGTGTTGATTTAATGCAGTGCAAGCAACGTGTTCGATAAAAAAACAGAATTCTCAATATAGTAGCAATTTTGTTTACAGCTAATCTAGCAAGATCTACAATACATGTGCTATAGTAGCCTTCTAATCACCTACGATAATCTGCATACTTTGGTCAAAGCTCCTTTCAGTCGTAGGCTTTTTAGATTTCTCTGTAGCAACCCTAAACCAACTCGTATTCTTCTTCTTTAATTCCTTCCCAATCAACTTTTCTTTGACTTTCTATGTAAGAAATATGCCCTTCTTTCCTGTGTGGTTACTTTTTTCTTTCTGATCGATATGAGACAGATTTCTGTAACAGGTATTGCTTTGGAAAGAGGACATCAGTACCTATAAGGGTGAGGAGAAGTGGTTTAGAGCTATTTTCAAAGAGCAGTAAAATAGAATTTAGTGGTTCGTTGCGGTGGAACGTATGTGAACCAGCGGAGCCATGTGAATTCCATTAATTTTGCAGAAATGATAAGCTTGGAGAATTGTAGGGCTTAGATTGGTAATAAGAGATTCTTCTGGAGTAGCATTCGCGGAATTAAATGCTGCAGCAATAAATTCTTTCTCGGTAAATAGAGTAGGGTGTAACCATTACACTTTTGTGCACTGAAATGCTTTTCAAGGGCCCACAAAATACTATGTTCAGTGGCTGGATAGTGTAGGATGTGCGTGGAGGCAGAGAAAACAATTGTACGTTATTGATAAGACTGGAGGCTCGCATAACTTGCAGCATTGTTTAAGATTAGCAGATGGTTCCAAAGAGAAGCTCTGGAGGGTCCCAAAAAATTTTGCCTGTGCATTTAATAGTTATTTCTACAGCCACTGCCTAGCATACATGAATTATGGCCGTCTTAGTTCAATTTGAGCTTTTTCCACCTTTTGCCTACTTGACATTACTAACCAGACACCAATTTCTTGGAAATATGATGGTTTCTCCATAAATTGATGGTTTTTTTGTTGATACGATTCTGATATTTTCTTTATTGATGTATATGGAAAGTTAAATCTAAACTTCGCCAAAAAGCTGATGGCTATACTCTATTCTGTATCACATGACTAGTTTGAACTCGATAAAACCATTAAAATCAATGATAATTATGTTATGCCTTGTATAAAAATAAATATGTTATTACTAAGAGTGATTTCTGGTTATTTGTCAAAACATACTCTCTTGATGCTAACTACTATGTTTCTAATGAAACAGCAACTGACAAAAAGTTCTCGAGACTGCCTTTACGCGATTAGCCAAAAAAATATTTGCTGCAATATTCACTAGTTTTTTAAATGTAAAAAATACAGAATTTTAATCTTGGTATAAGAATGTTAATTAGAAATAAAAACAATTAATTCGCAGTACTAAATTTTTGTTTAGTTAGTAGCTGAATAACAATCAATATAGTACATTTCTAGCCTGTAAATTACTATTTTAATGTTTTTACTTTGGTAAAAACACTTTACATGTATATGTTATGTGGCTATTTTAAGACGTCATAGTCATATTTGAAGACGTCATCATTCGCTACAACCGCAAATATCTATCATTTATATACACCAAGACACATACTGGTACATCATTACCTCACATATGAAAGTAGTTCCACCCATATCATTACAGGTGAATCGGTTAGTGTATTGGAGAAACAATTGGAGCGATTCAAGGCGAACCTGTCGCTGTGTTTATTCCTTCGCTAGAGACTTGACGTAACATGAGGTTTGGAAATTCCTGGTTTTTCCCATTCATGAATGAATCGAAGTCACGTTAGATTAATCAGTTTGTACGCCGTACACGCGGAATATCGCTCCATGAGAGTAGATGAGTCAGGCAGCGCCCATCACCGTTTATGTTTGATATTTAGTGTATACAAACATGACAGGAGAATCGATTGTTTTAACTACCGTGCAACTTTACTAGGCTCCGGGGTCCCGGAGCATAGATGATTCATAATCTGGGCGCCACTTTCTCGTGTTTTTACAGTCGACTGACTTATAAGCAAAACAAGCATTTCGGATAAATTCCTAAAAATAATTATAGTTGGAGTATATTGTGTAAATACCGTGTCTTCAAAACCTTTTCTAATTAGAGGTAGCCATGGTTTATAACCATTGGTATCAGAATCAGAGCATGCACACACTAATCACACAGTTTGTATGTCACCAAAATGTGTGCAAAAATGAAATATCTTGCTTTAGAAAAAATATGTATTACATTGGTTAAATTTAAAAGGCAGACAGTAGTACTAAGGGTGATGCTGAAAATGTCCGTTGTTTTGACAACAAAATCGAACTGCACGTTTTATATTTTCAAAACCATTTACCAGGAGTTGCATCGATATGTCTGTACAAGAATCCCTAACAGTATTGCAAAGCTCTGCGACTGTATGATCTCTGATCTTATAAATAATATTTTTAAATATAGAAAAATAAAATAATCTAAAATTGTCAGAGAGATCTTGCAGGAAAATCTACAATTCTTTCTTTTCGTTAATAAAATCCTTCTTTAAGTTCAGTAAGTTTTGTGGATATAACGAAGTTTCTATAAAGTCGTGCGGGTTTTCTGCCACATTCTCATATTTTGCTTGTTTAAATAGCCAGAAAGATAGAACCAAACCTCATCAGAAAAAAAGCATTTGTCAGAAATATTGTAATTTTTTATATTATATAAAAACTATTGATAGTACTGCGTTCTCGCACCAACTCCACCAACCTGCGTGAGTACATAAACTACTTGAATTTTATATAGCTTTAATTATTTTTCTAAACCGGTATGGCATGTTACCAGTGACAATTGAACTTCTTGAGAAAGCCTTGCAATTGATTTTTTAGGTGAATTGTCCATTCGATGTTGAATACGCTCTATGCAATCTGCGGTTCGTGTTTTAGGTGCTCCACTTCCAGGTTTACGAGTTGTTACTCCTGTTTCACGAAATTTATCGATATAAGGTTGACTATAACTTAGCTGCTGTGCATAAGTAACTAGTAGCTTAGAAAGCTATGGCCAGAAATTTTGCAAGCACAGCCTAATGAAATAAATCCACTCTCCACCAGTTCTAAATTAACTTTTGATTATGAACTTTTTGTGTTGTGATTCTAACATGTTAATAAATAATCAAATGTAAGCTTTTGTAATTTAGCTTTGTCTCTGACAACTGTCACAACTTGAAGTACAATCGTGGCCATTAATTTGAAAACACCAACCTAATCTAAGGTCATATTTCTAGTTCGTGTTTGAGATTGTGTCGATGTTTGAGCACGCTTTTTAACGCGTTAAACCTTCATTAGTAAATTCATTTGTTCAGTAAAATTGTCTTAAGAGTTTTTAATATTTAGTAGTGGAATCATTCATTTCTGTTAGGTTTATCAGTCTTCTGTTTATTGACATAACTGCATTTCTTACGTGTCCTTCGTTAAGCTCTATTCAAACCTGCTGAATCACTCTCCACAATTCTTTCTTATTTCTGGAAACCATATCCCATGATAGAATTTTGTCCGCCACTAAAGCCCATGCATTTTCTACAGGATTTGGGCTCCAACACGTCAATTATACTAGTATGAATGGAGCAATTTTCCTGCTGAAACACGAAATCTCTATCGATAAATGTTCCTGTCACGCTTGGTAACATCATGTTTTCTAGAATGTCTATAAACTACACCAGTCAGCCTTTTGTTAATTTTAATGCATGCACGCTGACTATCCGTGCTAATCTAGACCCGAACATTTACTAAGAACTTCCCACTAGTCTGCAATTTGTGAGTATATCTTTCATTTATAGGTCTGTACGCACTTATTCTGATGACAATAAGACTTAAAGACTTTTTCGTCAGAAAACACAATTCTGTTCCGAAAGTGGGGACTTTTATTCAAATGTTGAAGTGCAAATCCAATCCTACTTTCTTTCAGTGTTTTCGTAAAAAAAAAACTTTCTTGCAACATTCCTGTTAGACAAGCCTGCTGCTCTTATTTTTCTTTGGACAGTTCTTATTGAACCAAAAGAGAGATTTGTAATTTGCCTCCACAGCGGTAGAAAACAGACATTGGGTGATGTGATCAACCAAAGCTGCAACCTCTTCGACATTAGCTATTTTAGGACGCCCTTGCGCTTCCACTTCTTTTTTATTTTGGAAAAGCAACTATGGCTTATATTTAGATTTGTCGCAATAATTGGTCGGAGACTGAGACATTCTCCAACCAATTATTGTTAAAATTGATTTGTTAATAACATTGTCAAAGTGACAAGCAATTTACAATAGAAAAATCTTGGTGATTTTCTAGTATGAGGAAGTAAGCAGAGCAACAAAAACCTAATTACTATTTAAACGAAAAAAGAGATTCACTCCACCACTTGATATAAATCTCTCTAACAATTTCAACTACATGGGGTCATGTGAAATATCTATTTAAAGCATTTTCGTCCTCTGTATAATTAAAGCATAATTTATTTAAAAATTTTTCGTTTGATTATTAAGATATTGTTTCTTCAATTTTTCAATTATTCACTTATCTAATTACAGTTTATGACGGGGCATTTTTTTCCAATTTCTTACGAATTTACAACGCGAAAAAAATTCAAATTCAATTTATATCAGTTGTTTGCTTGATTAACGAGTTTCAAAAAAGCACCTATTAAAATATTACGTGAACAAATTAATGTCTTTATATGTATTTCCGTACAATCATTTCTGTACCAAATATGTAAATAATATGGAAACATTATTTATCCATTATATAATATGACTTTCGCCGAAATTTAATAAATTTCACTAGCTCTACATTCTAATCTGTAATTATACAAAATTGAATTTTAAATACCTGACCTAAACTGAATTTGAAATAACATCGAGGTGCATTTCACGTTTAGTTCTTGAAGAGTGAAAATGAACCGCCTGATCAATATTTTCTCATTATTAATCCACATTATCGTTGTGCGGACGAAGAAATCCAATTTGCGTGAGTTCTCCTTTCTTTTAATTTCTCTCTAGATGAAGATTAAAAAAATGTTGTTGCCGTTTTAGCAAATTTTGTACAAATCTGTAAACAAAACGATCCAAACTTAGACCAGTGCATAATAAATTGTCTCAATGACTTAAAACCTCAATTAGCAATTGGTATTCCTGAGATGAGGATATATCCATTCGATCCACTCACAATTGACCAGACAATGTTTACAACACCATTTATGAGTGCAACGTTTTTTGATACTAAACTTCATAAGGGTCAAAATTTTGATCTTCAAGCTTTGCATTTCGATGTAGGAAATAACGTTTTGAGTATGAATGTTAGCTACGAGGAATTACTTCACACTGGAAATTATAGTTTGACAGGGAGATTGCTTGCTTTTCAATTAAACGGACGCGGACGTATTAACGCAAATTATTGTAAGTAATACTTTTCAGTTTTAGATTATTTGCAGGAATACGAGTATATCTTTTCAGCACAAATTGAATCTTACGCCAAGTTAAGTGGTAAACGATTTATTAAAAATGGGAAAGAATATTTAGATTTTCAAAATATTGATTACAAATTGAAAATAGGAGATCTCAAAACACAGTTTGATGATCTCTTTAAGGATAATCCTGAATTAACAGCTGTGACGAACAGAGTATTGAATGAGAATAGTCGAGCATTACTCCCAGATTTTGAGGAAGTCTTTCGAAATATTCTGGGTAATTACATGTTAGGATCGTTACGTAGAATTTTTAAAACTCATCCTCTAAATGTTATGTTACCACAAAAATAATTTAATAATAATAACTTATGTAGTGTAATATATATTTGTTAGGTACTTTTTTTAAATACTCAACTATATATTTATACATTCAAAAGACTGATAAACTTTTAAATAGAAATAAAAGTAATTGAATGAAGTTTGTTATTTTTTTATTTACTGACATCATGCTGATAGCTGTTTTATCACAGACATTGCATATTGTGGTACATAATATGAGTTCTTTACCACAGCCACTACCAGACATGTTATTTATTTTATTTACCACTAACCGCCGGCTCTACGTACATTACAATTGCTGGATAACCTGTTACTACATATTTTAATTCATATATGACATCAGACCAAGATAATCTAGGGAAATAAACTAGTTATTTAATTATTATATCAGAAATTTTCCATGTGGAACGGAATTTTTATCACCTGCGTTATAAAAAGTCTTACTTAAGCTAACAATCTATTTCCATTTTGACTTGTTCATGTTTTTTTATTTCCTTTTATCTGATTACTGACTTTCGCGGCAAGATTTTAATTTATTACAATTAGGCGTCGAGAGTTTGTTAATCTGACAACAAAGTATCCACTAAAGCCCCGGCAACTTTATTATAAACTAATTTAAACTACGAGTATATTTTGCAGCCACCTAATATTAATTTCAAAATTATGAATAGGTCTAAATTTGATTTAAATATATAGATTATGCCTGTAGAAATGACACATTTTCAATTACAGTACCAGGTTTAAAAAAGGAGTAATATCCTTCTGTAATAAGACGACAATTACAATTACAATTAGAGCTGGGCGAAGGACCGATACATCGTCCATACCTCAGATAATAGCGTATAATAATAACGTAAACAATAATGGGGTATAGATACCCATGAACCGAACTTTGGTATCAATGCCAAGGAATCGCTACAACGATATAAAAAAAATCTCCATAGGATTACATATTATAAACCAAAATGATTGATGAAGTATAAAAGTAACGTAGGAGAATTTTTATAAACTTATAAATATAACTTTTTTTTTCATTTTTATTGAGAGATGATAACATGCTGAACCAATCATTTTTCTCTGATAGAAGCCTGGTTTTATCTAACAGACTATATAAATTCATAGAGCTATCGCATCTAGTCTGCAGAAAATCCACACGAATTTTGCGAAACTCAATTGCACCCCATAAAAGCTGAAGTTTGATTAGGTATGTTCAGGCTTATTTTGTTTGAGGAAACAGTAACAGATCAATGTTATCAAGAGGTGTTAGAGTTGTTTGTTGAAAAATTACAAGAAAATGAGCTTGAAGCAGGTTATCTTCAGCATGATAATGCTCCAACTCATACTGCTCGACAAATCTGCCAACATCTTTAAAAGTTTTTTGCTGACAGGGTTGCTGGAGTACAAAGATGGCTTCCAAGACTGCGTGATCTAACCCTTTTGGATTGATTAATGTTTGGCTATCTAAAAAATAGGATCTATAGGAACCATATGCATACCCAAGTTTTGTCACTTAATAATCAGTTATTCTAACAATAAGTTATATTTTAAAGTAATGAAATTATCATTTAATAAAGATAGGAGTTATACCGATTACATTTTGTCTTTATAAGAAAATAAAAACACCAATCCATAATCTTTTATAGTGGGAAAAAAGGGAGTCTAATGATAGGTAATGTTTTTCTTATTCATAACCCGTCCTTTTACTTCCTTGTGCTCCGCCACTGACTTAGTTCAAACGTTCACAACAAACACGCAGCGGCATATACTACCTACACGACACAATTAACTATAACGCTAATAAAATCTTTAGCTTCTTTGAACATTGCAGCAGGTGTACCATCAATATCTGAAGAACTCCTGCTCTTCCAAATATCTCAGATACGGTAAAAATAAATAAAAAACATTGCGAATTAATTAAAGTGAATATAATTTTACAAAATGAATGGTCACCCATGTTTCACTGCGGCAAATCTACAGAAAGTGACTATAAAGACGTTTGGCATATGATGAGGTGATCTGATTTCAACATTATCAACTCTTTTTAATAGTGTTTTATAATTAGTATTGATTTCTATTTTTTTATTTAATTTTAATTAACAGAGTTGTTGCCAAAAAAAAATTCCACGCACAACATAATCCAATACAAAATAAAACAAAATATCCGCTAAGACCGAACGAAATTTAAGAACCAACAAAAGTAATAGCAATAAAGTGAAATGAAAGTCTGGTGATGCTAACAAATCATGATATATGTCTTAAAAATTGAGGAAAAAAAATTGCAGTTGAAAAAGATCGATCACTGAACTCGTAAATGCGAATAATGACAAGTGAAAAATATCTAACTACTCGCAAAGCTATTATAGTTAGTACACATTCTATAAAACGGTGGATTCATACCCATGTTGGTTCTTTGAGTGGTGAGTTGAAAAGTGGAAGAAGGCTTACCCTAAAGTTTCGTGACAGCAAAGCTCATGTAAGAGAGTAACTCGCAGTCAAAATAACTATAAACAATCTTCTATATTGTTAAAGATCAATAATTAATGTTTGATATTTCAATGATAATAAATTGTACACAGCGAAGCGTTCATGATGTCTCTGAAAATTATTCTGTACCAATTCAATTCTATCAATATGAACATTGAGGTTTATTGTTGAAAGTATAATTAAATTCAACTGGTAATCGCTTCTTAGTGAATCTCATAAATTTACACTTGTTAATATTTAAATATAATTTTTTTTTATTATTTTGCAAGCCGAGTATACAGGATAACAACTTGAACTACGAAAGCCTATTGATAGGAGAAGGTAGTGGGGGTAAAACTAAATGTATCCATTTTAGTATTGTCAACTGTTTGTATGACAGGAATGTCAGTGGTTATGTCAAATAACGTGTTTCAAAAAGATCTTCATCTCAGTAGATGCTGAGTAACGAATACTTGCAAATTATTAGCCACTTACCTTTTATGTATATAAAAACTATTTTTGTACTCGCTTATCAAAACCTGTCGATTTGCGTGCGTAAAAAGTCACTTTAAGCACGAGTGCGTAAAAGTAAAGTTGGTACTTCCTGGAACTTGATTAATTTAGTGACATTTTAAAATCATAAATCCCTAACCTCAATAATATGGTCATAAACGATAACGTCGTATTTAACAATATGTATTATTATTATTGTTCTCGTACAAAAATATTGTACAAACTTCGTGCGTGAAACATTTCCCGAATTCGTGACCATTTTGAACATTTGTTATAAATTATATAAGTATAAAGTTATTTACCTTAGTTGTTTGATTATCTTATTAAATAAATTAATAATCTAATTGTACTAGTTTTCCGTTCATTACCATATCGCTCGATGATAAATTTTGACAGTGACACTTGGATAACCTTTATACCATTTAATCTATATCCGCATTTCAAGAAAGCGGCAAATCATAATTTAGAGGATACATTCATAGGCAACTAAATGAAGTTCTTTTTGAAACACACTGTACTATGGCAAATTATAAAACCACTTTATCTACTCCTATTAAATAATGTATTCATTATTCAGTTGCTTTTGAACAAGTAATGGCACCCATAAACAATTATTTATATTTTTTGATTTATAGCAGTGAGTTATTATAACTCACGCTAAATTCTACAATCTGATTCGTCGAAATGAAACAGTTCACTACCATCTTTGAGGGAAATAACGTTATTTGTCAACTCTAAATTAGATCACTTGTCAATTTTAACTTGACAGTTTCAATATGCGACACAATTTTTGAAATTAGGTGAAATGTCATTTTGACAGTTTCAATATGCGATACAAAAAAAGTTTACTTGGAACTTGTACCTTTGTTTTAATTGTTATAGTCGTAGATAAAGTATAGTATTCAACTCGCGGTAATGGTAATAACTCACTTGATGAATTACAGCACTCGGCTATCGCCTTGTGCTGCAAACCTCATCTGCGTGAGTTATTACCTACATTACCGCTCGTTGAATAATATACTATTATAATTTGCACTTTTTCATTAATTGTGTATTCCATTAGGATAGTTTGATGCTTCGGTAAAGTATTTGACATAACCATTGACATTCCTGTCATATAAAAAGTTGACAATAGTAAAATGGATACATTTAATTTTAACTCCACCACCCTCTACTATCAATAGGCTTTCGTAGTTCAAGTTGTTAGCCTGTATACATACACAAGTATAAACATAACTATAAAAAACTTATAATTCTCTTAACTAAACAGAAACAATGATTTGCAAATACTTTCCTTATGTTTGCTTTAAGTCCATTTACAGTGAAAGTTTTCCAATTTCACGGTAAGCGATTATAAACTTTTTACCCTGTACTTTTGTACGGAGTTATCAAAAATAAGTAAATCGATCAGTCCTTGTATTAAAATTAAACGTAAATAAAAATTGTTAATTCTTGTCTATGTTTCAAATATCTAATTATTCTGATTGCACATTTTTGCAAAACTAACTCGATCTTAAATTAATATTCCGCTCCCAAACTAACAAGAATCCAGAGTGCAGAATTTTGTATAATGCCGTATTTAATTTAGAAATTACATCGTTGTCATGATGGTCTCCAGTTTTACTATTACCTGTAATAATGATACTTGTATCATCTGCATATAATGTCGTTTTAATTCCACGTTAAATATCATTTCTTTTTAATGTGTGGCGGGTGTTTAGTTGCAGTGACTCCGTAAGCTGTATTACTTGTCTGGCTAACACTGCAACTCTCGCGGTATAGTTTTGTGCGTGTAAATTGTGTTCAGACGGCTTTGTGACAGCATCATATCATTTTTTATAACGCCGCACTGTTAATCACTTTGCTCTCAACGAATGGTAAGTCGATCCGGACTTCAACTCACTGAAAAAATGTCACCAACCTTCCAGAGAATTGAAACCCGGCTCCTATCGTCCCGCCACAATAATAGTCAGCCGCCTAACCATTGCGGCTATCGACCCGCTATATGTACTATCTTGTTCAAATTAAATATCAATTTCTCCAAACACGGAAACTTTCCATTTAATAAATAAAGAATTTGCCTTAAAACCCATTTCATTTCTGTACAAAACAGAAGTTTTGATCTTTAGCTTAATTAAATTCCTTTTCCATTTCTTTGTCCAGAAGCAAACGCATCATGATTGCACATGCTGAATCTGAAAGAAAAATCAGCAGAAAACGTGAAATCTTCTACTGTCGATTATCATGAAGACATGACTACGAGACTATTTGAAAATTTACCAACAAACTGACTGCTGCCTTCTTTAATTTCAACAAGTGTTATTGTAACAGTAGTAGTAAACAACTGCCGTGAAAGCCACGGCTCAATTTTTCCATTTATTTCAAATCCTCTTCATTCTATACCTTCTATACCAACCAAATTATCATCTCTCGAAAATACTCAAATATTTCTTCAGCTGGTTAGTCATATTTACAGGTTCTCGTATTATCGATTGTTTAATGACTTTGGCTGCTATACACTAATGTTTTCTGAGTCATTATATAAATTGGTGAACTGAATATCTCCTTACATATTTCATTAGTTTACTTTTTGCATTCAACAGGTTTCGAAGATGTCCTTTTTGTCTTTCACTGTTGGTATTGCTCTTTAAATATCTTCATGATAATCGACAGTAGAAGATTTCACGTTTTCTGCTGATTTTTCTTTCAGATTCAGCATGTGCAATCATGATGCGTTTGCCTGGTGATATTTTTATATAAACGCAGATTTTTAGAATTTCATACAATACAACTTTAATACTATTGATCCTATTCCTACTGATTTCATTAAATAGTTTATTAGTTTATCCGTCTGTGTTAGCTACGACTCATACACTATGTAACAGCTAAAATGAAAATTAATTCTCTCTAAATTTATTATTATTTTAAAACGAGTCACATGTCTAAGACGCTTTAAATAAAATGTTCTAGATTTCAAATCGTCCATAATTTCACTCATACTGTGTAGCAATATTAAAAATAACACAAACGTCTACGTGTTCGTAAAATATATAAAAAAAACAATGACGGCTAGCATAAAATTACACGATTACAGAGTCTACGATGACTTAATGACAGCAAACTAAACCAGGCATTGTCGCCAGTGTTCTTATAGCGAATCATACGGTCGGCATCGGGACGTCGGAAAGAGACGCGCCGGCCGCCGTGCGTTCGAATCATTTACACCCGTCGTCGTCACCGCTTTAGTCCGGAAGAAGCTGAAAGGGTGACAAACCTGCGTCTGCAACCGCTGAATGAGTCAGTAAGCGTCGCGACCTGGACTTTTCGCCGGCGCCAAGCATACAACAGTAACTACTAGTGCACGCGACGGCTGGCGTCCTCTTTCCTAGGCGCTGACTTATTAGCCGGCGAGTAGACCCCTTCCATAAAGCCCGACAACTTAACAACATACCACAAACACGGTAATGGTGCATCTTAAAGTGTAAAGGACTCAATCCCATAAGATATATTGAATTGTACATACATCGCATGATGTGGTGCTAAATATCGCGTGTGCAAATAATTGGTGAAAAAATCTTCCCAACACTCTGAGATTGATTCATGACTAAACACAAAAGTATAGTCGATTCTTGGATAATTAACAAACTTTAATAACTAAGCTTTGTTTAATCCTTCCATAAATTAACCTCTATAAATTAAAAACCAGTGAAAAGCAATGAAAATGGGAAACTTTCGGAAAAAAATGGAAAGGGACTAATCACCACTTATACTCAACATAAGCGAGCTTATCTGATTCTGATCCAATACATTCCATATTTTATTTTATCTTGCATCCATCCGCCAAGCATATTCCAGACATGGTTTCTTGTATTGAGGTCTGAACTTCCTGCTAGCCAACCATGATGTCGACTGCAAATTCTCAAGATAATTTTGAACTATGCAAGCACTGTGGGGTCTCTTATTATCATTAATAAGAAATTTGGTCAGGTATGTGCTGATCAACATGTATGCTTCCATTGTTTAACACTACACCAAGTCCGTGCAAGCTGCCAAAAAAATGCTTTCCCGCACCATTACAGTACCACAAATAATATGGCATTCAAATTGTTGTATTGAGCATAACGTTCATTTAGTCGTCTACATATATGAATACATCTATTACAGATACAAAAACAAAATCTGAATTTGTCTGTGCGGCGAATTTGTTGCCAGTCATCGTGCAACCGATCCACCGATTTCTAGCAAAATTCAAGTGAAGTCTTGAATGTTCTATGAACAAGGCTGGATCTTGGACTGTTACAGGATATACCAAATTAACTTCTTTTAGATGTTTACGAAATGTTTCTATACAAATTAATTCCCGAAGATGAGATTTTTAACATCTGCTTGTAATGAATCGTCATCTTAGAGCAGAAAGTCTTCAAAAGCGATCCTGGACGCGGGTTGTGACAGGATGTGTACCTTTCCCAGGTCGTCAAATATGCTTATCAGTGTCTCTATATTTTTGTACCATTCGATATATTTATGTATGAGACACACCGTCCCTTTTTCCTATTTGACGATAACTCCAGCCTTCCTCTAATAAGACTACGACTTGCAAATATTCCTTTCTCGTCAAATGTTTAAAATTTGTGTTACATGATGGTGAAAAGGCAAAACACGAAACAATCAGATAACATGATCAAGATTTGTTCATATCATGTGAAGAAAGTAAAATTGATAGTTCATTAAATGATGATTGAATATGATTGGATTTTATGTAAATACACTAACATAATAGTGAACTAATATATCTATTTTGTGACCGTTATGTACTTTTTTCAATTCCTGAAATATTTCCACTTGTATGTCAATATATTGACCTACAAATAATATATATTTCCGGAATATTTCAGGAATTGAAAGATGATAGTGAACTCAGGTTTTATCCACAGTAACGAATCTTGCTAGGAAATGTTCAAGATCTCTCTTAATGATGACCAAATTTGTCTTTGAAGTAACCTGTCGAATAAGCTTTTGCTCTAGCGTCAACATTTTCGGTACCCATCGTGCAATTTCGAACACTAACTTCTCTAACAGTACAGTTAATAAAGTCAATTATTCCATGTTTATTCATTCGATTACAGAGATAGATATTTTCAATATTATTAAAAACTTAGATAATAAAAAGCCACAGGTTATGATGGGATACCGATAACTACTACTTTTTCCTTTATGAATATAATTAATTCTTTCATAATTCATGGTATATATCCGAATATCTTTAAAATTTCAAAAGTTGTTCCTGTTTACAAAAAGAGCGATGTAACCAGTATAAGTAATTACCAACCGATATGTAAAATTAAAGCAATTTTGTGAATGAAGCACATGAAGATCGAGGTTGTGAGGAGTATCAAACTGTTGGGTTTAAAAATAGATTCTTTTTTTGGACTGGCAGCCGCATATAAATAATGTTATTTCAAAATTAAATACTGCAATCTATGTATTAACTAATATAAAAAAATATGTAATCAACCTTCAATTTTAAAAATGTTATATCATGCATATTTCGGTTCACATTTAAATTATGGTTTGCTCTTTTGGGGAGCCGATGTAAATACTAGACAAATACTATTATTACAGAAAAGAACGATCCGCGTAATGAATAACTCTTATCATCTAGAGATTCTTATAGAGATACAGATGATTTATTACACTAAAAAAAATTTCAAAAATTTAGAAAACGGTTTAGGGAATTGTTGTGTTGGTTGTCATGTTTACAGCATTTATTTGTACTTACGTACCTAACTGTCATAAGTATTGTCAAACATTAATTAATTTGAAAGTTCCTACCTACAAATCTTTTTTTGTAATTATGGTTAATTATGCAAATGCTGAAATGGCACATATGCATTTTGTGTACGGTCTAGCAAATGGAAATAGTTATGAAGCAAGGCGTATTTACCAACAAAAATATCCTCGACGCCTTGTACCTTGTGCGGAAACTTTCAGTAATATTCACCGTCGTCTAGTAGAAACTGGTACATTTGAGAGAAACAAAAATACTCCGGGAAGACCTCAAACTATAAGAACACCCGAATTAGAGGAAGGTGTTCTGCAGCTAATCAATGAAAATCCAGACACCAGTACAAGAAAGATTGGTATTACGGTAAATGCAAGCCATCAAACCATCTTAAGGATATTACACGATCAACAGTTATATCTTTCTCATATTCAGAGAGTACAGGCTCTTCTTCCGTGTGACTTTGCGCAACGCTTAGTCCTTTGTGATTGGCTCCGGCAAAAAATTGCCCAAAATACGCATTTTCTATCCTACATTCTATTTACTGACGAGGCGAACTTCTCCAGAAATGGAATTATGAATTTCCACAACAACCATTTATGGTCAGATGAAAGTCCGCATACCATAACGGAGATGCACTTTCAAGAGCAATTTTCCTTAAATGTATGGGCGGGGATAATTATTTAATTGGTCCCTTTTTCCTTCCTGTTCGACTTAATGGTGCATCATGTCGGCTATTTCTTGAAAACGAGTAGCCTGGCCTTTTAGAAGAAATTGCACTTTTGATCCGAAATGAAGTTTGGTTTATGCATGACGGTGCTCCAGCGCACTTTAGTTTACAAGTTCGGCAATTTTTAAATAGGACATATACGAATAGATGGACAGGTCGAGGAGTGGAAGTTCCGAATCAGCCGTGGCCTCCAAGGTCATCTGATTTGAACCCTCTTGACTTTTTTCCTGTGGGGACATTTAAAACCCCTTGTTTATATTACGCCAATTCAAGATCTCGATAACCTTAGAAATCGCATAATTGTTGGATGCGAAAAAATTCGAAACACTCCCGGACTTCTTCACTTCGTTCGCTGTGACCTAGCAAAGTCAAGTAGATTTAATAGATCACACATAATTAACAAAAAATGTATAACTTTTTACTGGATACTTTAAACTAGCATCGTTTCGTTCAAATCGCAGTCAAAAGAATTTTTAAGCACATGTTCTTTTTACTCACTGGACTAATTTTTGAATAACAACAATTAGTTAAGCTACGTACACTCGGTTGATTTAGAATCGACTCAAACTGCCATAAAACCCGTTAAAAGTATGTTTTGTTGCGGCCCCCGAATGCAAAGCAGAAATAGTATGGTCAACTGTATGTAAATTACTATCTACTATGTATATACAATATATACTGACTTCCAGAAAAATTGCAACACCTAGAAGCGGTTTAACGATTATATTGAAATTTTCAGAAAACGTCTATTTCTATGAAACAAAGTTATGATTAAGTTTTAAAAACAAAAGAATAAAAGCTTTAAAAGTTTTTTCAATAATGAGTTGCTCCGCCACGATTTGTAATGCACCCATCTAGACGCCTTGGCATGCCATTAATCAAGTGATCTATAGCTGCTTGTGGTATATCGTCCCAAGCTTCTTGAATCCGTTGTTGAAGATCGTGTAAATTATCTGGAGGGTGCGGTAAATTACCTATTCGCCTACCAATCATATCCCATACATGTTCAATGGGCGACAAATCAGGCGACCGAGCAGGCCATGGGAGGACGACAATGTTAGATTCTTCCAAAAAACCGTGTTGTAGCTCTTGCCGTATGAGGGCGTGCATTATCCTGCTGGAAAATGGGATTTTGCAGCCCCTGAAGATATGGAAGGCCAACTGGTTGTAGCACATTAGCAATGTAACCAGGTGCGTTAAGGTTGCCGTCAATAAAGACCAAGGGTGATCTGCTACCATAACATATTGCACCCCATATCATAACTCCTTGAGTGAGGGCTGTGTTGCGTTCCACAATGTTGGATTTTTACGTTCTCCACGCATCCGTCTGACTCTCCTACGACCATCGTGGGCCCACAAGCAAAATCGGGACTCGTCACTAAACACAATTTGATGCCATTCCTGCGCCCAATTAACCCTTAAGTTGCTCCACTCTAGTCTGCGTAGACGGTGAAGTGGTGTAAGAGGAAGACATAAAAATGGACGATATGAACGCAATCCATAAGATCTTATCCGGCGATAAACAGTTGACATTGACATTCTGAGTCCTGTACCTCTCATCCAATCATTTGCAATTGATCGAGCTGTTGAAGATCTATCTCTTGTGGCCAAAAGTCTTAAGCGACGTTCTTCGCGATCTGTAGTCCTTCGAGGACGTCCAGATCCACGGCGACGATGTTGAACCCCTTCCTCGGACCATTTGGACCAACACCTCAATACCGTTGAAACATTTCGGTTTACACGACGAGCAATTTCTCTTAGCGAAAGTCCGGCCTCTCTCATACCAATAATACGGCCACGTTCAAAATCACTTAATTGGACAAAATGTTGATGTTGACGCACTCTGGGCATTGTTATCAAGTGCAAAATGAAATTGTGACGTAACAACAACAATTTGCAAACTTGACAGTTACTAAATGGTCTAATACTTCAAATTTATAGTTACTATGTGCTACGGAAACAACATGCAAAAAAAAAACTACTGGCTAGATTTTATTCAAATTTTAATCATCAATTTGTTTAATGAAAATAAACGTTTCCTGAAAATTTCAATAAAATCATTCGACAACTTCTAGGTGTTGCAATTTTTCTGGAAGTCAGTATATTTTTCTATTAAATCCAGTTTCATATGCAAGGGATCATTTATAAATTCCTAAACCGATAATTTCTTAATGCGAGCTTAACATATGTTTAATTAAATCGCTATCGCATACAATTTCACTATAATTCTAAGTATGTATTTGTGTAATTAAGAAATTACATGAATAAGAATATGTATGGGGGCAAGATATAAAAGTCTATTAGATATTAGATTGGATCGAAAAACGCGTTCTTTTTTTCTACAATACAATTCCAATAACGCGGAAAGGCGTCATTACAAATGAAAATATATTTAAAAAAAATTTTTTCAAAATTTGAAATCGCGCAAAAGGCCTAAAGTTACCAAAAAAGTCAAAATACCGGTAAATTAAAAAAAAATGCAAAAATTACAAAAAAATACATTTTTTGTTGTAATAGTGAAAAAAGTGTTTTTAAGTGTGTCCTTAACGCATACAAAAAATAATTAGACCCATACTTGTTTTACTGAATTCGCGCAAAAGGTGTAAAGTTGCGGGTTGTATCGCAAAAGAACGATATTTCATGATTTTCGACGATTTTTAAACATGTGCCAAAACCCATAAAAGTTTTATTTTTAATTTGTAATAGTGTAAAAATCCATCAAAATAGTTTTTCCAATCCAGAAAAAATACTTTCAGACCTGTTATTCCTTAACTGTATTCGTGCAAAAGGTCTAAATTATAGTATAAGTTAAGTTATAGTCCCGTAAAAACGCCGTTTTCCATATCTGATGGGTGTTTTTTTAACACATTAGGTTTGTAATAAGACTCTAACAAGTGATTTCCACATCCACTCTACGCAACCAACCAACCAGAGTGAATTTTATTTACAATATTTACAGTAACTATTTACTTTGTACAATGCATATGTTCGTTGTAGGCAAAAGATTATTTACATAGAAGCCCCTTTGAGTACTGACTTTTAATTAAATGTGGGCATCAGCTGTCTTGATTTTAAAGTAGCTCTAATATAACCATCTCGATTTTCATGCCCCCACACTTTTTCTGCTGCTTCTGTAACCAGTTTTACATACCTCTCAACTGACTGGGTGTGGCATGGGAATTTGAGGTAGTTAAACGCTGATAGCGCTTTGTCTTTCAACAAAGAAGCAATGTGTTCAGTTGGCATCTTGGACAGTAGTGGCGGCGGTGTTAACTTGCAGATTGACCAATCAATTACTTCGGTATAGTCGTTTGCACTAAAATTTATTGAAGGTATTTTGAAGTCTCTTACGTAACCTTCAGCCGATGGCTCATTTCTGGATTTAAGGATCCTCCTGTAGCCAAGTTCTCTAATGTGTCGTCTCTCATCCATTATCATAGCCAACATAATATTTTCAGGGCGGCAACCCTGCTCGCTACTTTAGGTCTTTTGCGCGAATTCAGTAAAACAAGAATGGGTCTAATTACTTTTTGTATGCATTAAGGACACTCTTAAAAACACTTTTTTTCACTGTCACAACAAAAAATGTATTTTTTTTTGTAATTTTTGCATTTTCTTTTAATTTATAGGGATTTTGACTTTTTTTGGTAACTTTAGGCCTTCTGACCGATTTCAAATTTTGAAAAAAAATTTTTAATATTTTTTTATTTATAATGACGCCTATGCGCAAGTTTTCCGTGCTATTAGAATTGTATTGCGAAAAAAAAACGCGTTTTTCGATTCACCCTATTACACATACTTTGGAGAATGAATGTTCGCATGATGGTGCAGAAAATGTCCTTCAGAACCAACCAATAATTCAAGAGTTTTTTCTATGTATTGATTTGTTTTCAGTTTGACTGCTGTTTCGTTTACCTTCTCTATTATTTGAAATAAATTATTATTTGTTTACTGTGTGTTTTGTTATAAATTCTCGAATAAAATCAGTGTTTTTAATGAAACAAACTTAAGATCCTGTCTATCTTCGATAAATAATTTTTCTTGTGGTTCTAAAATTGATTTGTATCATTATTTTATTTGCGTTTATATGTCATTAATGGTAATGGGTGTTGGCAAACGCTATACTACGTAATAACGCAGGTATTAAAAGTATCTGAAAAAGAATATATTTCTGCAGCGATCTTCCCATTCATTTCACATTACGTAGCTATTTTACCTGCTCATAAGCAAATTGCTTTATTACTACAAACATCCAGTGAAATGTTGAAAGTTTCTGTGTGCAACGTTAGGTCTACGTCACTTGCCGGGTGAGTCGATTTTAAATCAACCGAGTGTACATGTTTTAGCTTGGGAAGGGTGGAGAGCCCTCGGCATACCTGTATGTTTTTGTGTTTTGTCTTTTTGAGTTTTTATGCTTTTTTTAGCTCAATATTTACATACTATTTATATTATTACATTTATATACTAGTGCATATTCTTTTCTGTATTTTCTACACCAATGGTATGACAAAAATACAAATCGTGGAGTCACCTTTTTGAGACCAAAAATTCTTTCACAATGATTTGTCCATCTTTCTGCACCATTAATGAACCAGATCAATCTTGTCTTTGCAAACAGTTTTTGGCCGTCCAGTACCAACACCTTGTCAACAGATCTCTCTCTGCCAAGTTTAAAGTCGCTTGCCCAATTCTTCACCGCTTGATATAAAGGTACAGAGTCACCCAGTACTTCTAGTACCTGCAAAGATATTTCATAATTCATCTGTTTTCAAAACAGCCCTATGGTTACCCAAAGTGTGGAAGACCTCTAGAAGCATGGACTGATGACATCATCAACAAAATTTCAGTAATTTCTAGAGAAATTACAGTATCAAAAACTAGTGTTTTTAAAATTCTACACCAAGATTTTGTAGTAAACAAAGTGTTGGTACGATAGCTTCTCATGCTGCTCAGTCTCGAACAAAAATTGACGCCAAATTTGTAAAGAGAATTTAACTCTTTTAGCTCAACATGAATATTTCTTAAATAGTACTGTAACTGGCGATAAAACTTAGGTGCACCACTTCCACGAAGCAAGAGTCCATGCAATGGATTCATAAAGGCTTGGATTCTTTTAATTGAGTATATTCCGAGAGAGACTACGATAACGGAAAAATGTCTACAAAGACATAATCAAGAAATTAAACGCTGCTATACCAAGTCAACCAAGATCCCAAACTTGACAGTCCCGACCTCAACCCCGTAATTATTATCTCATTTCAAAAACAGTTGAGAGAACGTTGTTTTTTATTGGATGAAATCGTAGAGTCGTGTTAGTATTAACGGTTTTTACGTTGAAAAAGCTTTAATAGCTAGATAACTAACATAAAAAATGTCCCTCGTAAAAGCTGTATTTGTAATTGGGTTTACAGCAAGGTATTTAAACTATGCAAGTTGATGCCAATTTACGATTAAGTTCAGATGCTAGTTCATATTCAAATATATTCAACTAAAAATGTTCGTATCCATTTATTTGTGTCTTATTCAGTTGTAAATTCTAATTTGTCTTCTCTTATACAATAATTCTATATGTTTAAAGTCGGTTTATTAAATGTAATAAATACTTACTCTTGACACAGGCGCAGAAATATCCATTTAATTACGTTTTAATGACTACATTTACATTCATACATCTAAGTTTAACAATCAATAAAATTTTTACTGTACACACCTTCAAAGTTTACATACGTATTTGGAATATTATACGAAGTTATAGAGAGGTACTAGAAATGAGAATTTCCGAAACTTTCTCTTTGGTATTTACATTTATGCATCAATCTATAATTACATATAGGTAATAATATAATATACTATTGTATGCTTAATTTAATATAGACGTCGCGTAAAGAATAACCTTGATAACGAAGCATAATAGCATAATTACTGTATATGGATTTAATTGATGAAGTAGAGTTAAAAAAAGCAAAATTCTATACAGCAAATTCTATAGCAGTTATATACAACGAAGATCGCAGTAATCCAATATATGATCAATATTAGGCACAGTATGTAGCAAAAACTTATTTGAAATAAAAATCTGCAATGCTAGACTTCCAACTCCATCGTGAAGAATTAATAATACCTATGAAAAACCGGTCAATGACGTCAAAATTGTCTTCATTTACTAGTGTTTTATCCCCAGAATCTCATTCTTCAAAATACTACCGTATAGTTGTGCGACTCTAATAACAAACTTGTGTATGTTATATACACCAGTGCGAATTGAATTGTCGCAGACTCAACATTGCATAAACAACGAAGTGTTCAGAATATGTATGTTTTTCCAGCAACGTTAGGTAAGGTTTTTATACAAATATATACGATCATTATCAGTTTCACATTTTAATAATCACGCATTATAATCATAATTAATACACATAAAGTGATTTTTTATTATCACTATACTTATGATTATTTTGTAATTAGTAAAAACCACATTTTCGGTATAATATATCAGCGGTGGAAAATCCAATACCGACGCTTTCGGAAATGCGTGTCTTTTCAGGCTAAATTTGCATCTAAATTATACTTAAACGACAACCTTAGCGATTTTAATTTGTAAATTTTTCACGGAATGCAAAAAATTTATTAAGTAATGCGATTTAACGAAATATTTAGATTGTTTTGATGATTCCACTTAGTTATGTAAATTTTGTATACAGTCTATTTATAAAACGCAATGTTAGAACGTAAACATGTTGTCTAACAAAACTATATTGCAATTTTTAATAACAATTTTTAATATTAAAAAAAATGCTCGGTGAATATAAAATGAGCCAAAAGCTATAGGTATTACTTGCTAATTAACAGTTCTATTTTCGTGCTTCCAAATATGTAATAATGTGTATTCATATTGTGTAATTGTATATAATGTTTAAATCGATTTCGACATATTTTTAATAACTGTATAACTATAATAATTTAGTCAATACTTTAATCAGTTATTTTAAAAATATTGTAACAAACTCACTGACATAGTTATTTTTGCAACTAGTAAATTCCAAACAAACATGTATGTTCATATAAAGTGGGGAATACCTTATCTATATACGGCTAACTTAATATATAAAGTTGTGTAGCACCCACTATACAACGCCGGTGTGATATTCCACGTACTCCAATGTAAGTATCTAATTGATCGCAGCATTGAACTCACCAATCGAGCGGCTGACTGATATACTTGGAAATTATAAAGGAATCCCTGATATAATTATTCGATTTATACAAAAGCAGCCTAAATGAACGAAATAACTGTGGGATTCACACAACTTCTTTATGAACATTTATTATAGAACTTGATTCGGGTTTTATAGGCCCATAATAGATACGCTTTCGTGTTCTTGTTTCCATCTGGGTCTCCATTAGAAGCGTTTATTCATTTGTATTAATTTTTTTATATCAAGTCTCTTTGTCACAGTATGGGAGAAACTTCCACAAATCTCTTCGTACTCATAACACTATATTAATATGTAATCGTTTTAATTTGAATATTGATTTCCCAATTTTTCCCAAAGTTCCATTAATGCTCCCATAGTCCGGTCTTCATTAATTTCTATCAGGTTTCATTTATGGCAACATTTTTGATTAAAAAAAATTGAAAAGAGAGATTTCAGAGTACACAAGAGGGCGTAATTCTCGAAGCAAGTTTGAATTGTTATTAATAAAGTATTTAGAAAATTTTATTTAATCATTTAGCACTCTTTAACATGACTTCTTTAGGAAAGATAAGACATCGTAATTAGAGCTGGAGAACAGCGTCCGCGCCGAACACGTTTATAAAAACTTTCTTCCAAAAAAATTGATGCTCTACAAAACGCAAATTTTTTGATGACACTATTAAGGCTCGAAAAATATCACGAAAATCTTTCGTTTTTTGCCTACTGAGCTTAATAATCATAATAATTATATTAAAAAATGTGTATCTTTGATTTGATCTTTTTAATAGAGCATGAAATTTTCTACAAAAAACTCAGGAACAAACAAATAGCGCCAACATGTATACGTTCCTAATTGGCAGAACGCCTACTGAGCTTTAACGGTACGAGATATTTAAAAAATTATAAGATCGTTTTATAGAGCATAAAATTGTCTACAATAAAGTTCCGGAGAATACTATTCTAACTTTTATACCTTTCGGGTACTATCAATTAGAAACGTGTTACTGTTAGTGCTAGTCATAACGTCGATTTACCTGTTGTTGTTCTTAAGCTGATTAGAAAGAATACGTTACAAAGAATTCAATGTTAAGTATACGTCATTGCTAACATCTTTATTATTACAGCTCCGATGTTGATTAAATTAGCACCTTGTTGATATTTTTATGCAATAAATAATCACACAAATTTTCGTAATAGTTGTCAAATAAATAATAAATTATTGCTTTGAAAATTCCATATACTCATGTCCAAAAATGTGATTTTTGTATTTATTATAAGATCTTTGACAGACATTTCGAGAAACGTTTTGAAATAACCTAACATGTATTACCGTTTCGTGGCCTTTTTTGCTCTGCTTTTCTTAAATGCGGATTCATTACTATGCAATTTTCTGATGTAGGTATAAATGCAAAAGTATTACTTGTTTGGTGCTGGACGGAATAATCTTTTCTACAAATTAGATGTACTTACTTGCAGCATATATCATACTTTTCGAAATTAGTAAACGACGTTTCCAAAGCAATAATTTAAATGTACAGATTATCACAAAAAAATATTTGATTAACAACTGCTATAAAAGTACATACAGTGTGTCCGTAAAGTATGGAATAAATTCATTTTTTGCGAAACAAACAATTTTAACGAAATTTCCCGAAACAAGTCGATTTTTGATTTTAATTTGCTTTAATTTAGCGTTATAATTAACTATATAGAGTGAACCATATGTGAGATATGACGTCATCGACAATTTTTTTAAATGGAACACTCTGTATATTGTTCGAGTTTTAGAATATACGGACCACCCTGAATCCAAAAAGGTATCATACATGTCGTTTAGCTTTATAATAGCGCTATTGAAATCAGAGAAACATCTATTTACAGTTTCAATAGACTGTTTCTCTGTTAGCGATTACGAGCGATACACGACTTTATGTTAAATGTTCGATCTGTAGCCCTTGCTGTATTTGACAGTAACCTAAACGATGAATAAATTCTTGTTGAACCTTGTTTATGGTTTCCTGAGAAATATTATTTATTTCTGTTTGAATTCGCTCTTGTAATTCTTCAATATGTGCTGGTTTCGTTTTATAAACAACATTCTTCAGATGGCTCCACATAAAAGAATCCAAAGGATTAAGGTCTGGCGACCTCGCTGGCCATTGAATATGTCCACGTCTACCAATCCACCTGTTCCGAAAAATTTCGTCTAGGTACCTAGGAACATCTACAGCATAATGCGGAGGCGCACCATCCTGTTGAAACCATAAAGTTTCATCAAAACTTCCAGGATTAATTCTACTGGGGAATAAATTAATTAAAGTAGGTACAAGAAAGCTCCTTAAAAACCGAAGATATGTTACCCCGTCTAAATTATCTTCGAAAGAGTAGGGTCCAATGATTCTATTTCTTACAATACCAGCCCATACATTTATTTTTTGCGGGTATTGAGTATGATGCTCACGCATCCATTTGGGATTTTCTTTTGCCCAGTACCTACAATTCTGACGATTGACCTCGCCATTTAATGTGAAAGTGGCTTCATCAGAGAAAATAATGTTTAATACCAAGAAAGGGTCTCGGTGGTAGTTATCCATCATTGCTTCACAAAGTTCTATTCTTCTATCTGGATCATCATCGTTTAATTCCTATACAAGTTTTATTTTAAAGGAATGCCATTTTTCCAGTTTGAATAATTTGTGTACCATTGTTTTGCTATCATCAAGATCACGACTAATCAAAGAAACAGTCTATTGAAACTGTAAATAGATGTTTCTCAGATTTCAATAGCGCTATTATAAAGCTAAACGACATGTATGATACCTTTTTGGATTCAGGGTGGTCCGTATATTCTAAAACTCGAACAATATACAGAGTGTTCCATTTAAAAAAATTGTCGATGACGTCATATCTCACATATGGTTCACTCTATATATTTAATTATAACGCTAAATTAAAGCAAATTAAAATTAAAAATCGACCTGTTTCGGGAAATTTCGTTAAAATTGTTTGTTTCGCAAAAAATGAATTTATTCCATACTTTACGGACACACTGTATAAGTATACCTGTATACATTGTTTGGCAATGATAGGATAATACCAGTGCTTTTTATTTGCTCATTTTTGGGTTTGTAGTGGCAATATAACAATAACACTGATCTTTTGAAAACGTCGAGAAATATGAAAACAAAAAATGCCTGTAATAGGCAGGTATCTGCTGTGCCGACTTCTGTTGTGTAGTGCCTTGCGGTGTGCTACTTCCCAGCTTGCTCACTAGAGGCCATGAGGTTTGAATTAGTCCATTGTCGGTGTTATTCTACAAAGTTGAGAGATGAAAGGCGATGAAATTAGATCTTGGATTCGGAGTTGAGCTGATGAGACCTGAAAAGTCGGTCACGTGGTCCGCTTCTAATGCTTGATTTATTTTCATTGCATTCTTCCGCAGTGTTAATTCCAACAATATACCATGAGCGCCTATTGCATGCATTTTTGTGGTTAATAACAACTGATCAACAATTTTTTTTTTCTGGTTCTTAGTTGCAAATAGGTGAACTTGATTCATTTTTTATGCTGAATTCGAATCTGCTTTTGGTTTTTCTAGCTAGCACATATAATTTTGATTTTGTATAGAAATAAAACGCTGAAGTAATTACATGCATTACCGCTTCTCCAACGTTGACAGGTCTTGATGTAAACGCTCCCCATGCGCGTCACTTATAGCTCTCAAAATGTTTGGGATAAAGTCCAAATGAGAATGTAAATAATGCATCTTTAGCGACATATGACATTCTAATTTATGGTAAACTGTCAACATTTTATCCACGAGATTTTGAAATTTTCCGCTTTGTTGTTGCCCAAGAAGCCGATTACTACAGATTTGAAACAAAGCCATGCCACCTTTTCATTTGCTCGCAGAACCGCATCGAAGCCTTTGTCATTCATTAATTGCGGAATTTGAAGACCCACAAAGATGCCTTCTTTTATCTTGGCTTCACTGATTTTTGGAAATTTGGTCCTCGGTCCATACCTTTTACAAAATTCTTTATTAGGCCTAACTTTATATGCAAAAGGGGCAAATAAATATTTTTTCTATCAACAAGACTTTCATGTAAAATATCTTTTCTTCAACAACCATCTCTTTACTGTCGTTATTACAGTCACCATTCTATCTACTGAAACTTCAAATACGTTTATTTTAAAAAGTATACGTGATAGAAAAAAATTGAAGATAGATTTGAATTCAGGAGTTAACTAGTTGTGTTTGAGAACCAAAAACTCAGTGATCAGTATAACCTTTTGTTGAAAATATTATCTTCTTTAAGAATATCGAAACATATGTATGTATTAAAAAATATGTGTGTAAATATCTTGAAAATGTTGAATGTTTAATTGTTTTTCTGTTTCACCATTCTGTTTTCAATCAGAATAAAAGATATTACCAACTTTCTAATTTAACCAACTCCACAGCCAAAAGGAGTACCAAAAACAATGATGTTATTGAAAATTGGTTCTCTGTAGTCTAATTGTTTGAAGCAGCTATTCAATTAAGAGAACTCATTAGAAGGAAAATATATTCTTCAACTATCACAAGATAATAAAAGAAATTAACAAAACAAATTCAACGGAAATTATTTTATATCAGATTGATATTTGAACCGTGTGTTTAACTACCAGAAATAAATTTAAAACATTCAAGTGGCTAAATATAATAAAAATAAGATGTACATATATGTGCATATCTAAATTTGCTTGTTTGTTCTATAAAATCATAACTAAAAGACTAACAATAAGTTGTCATCGATGTTCATACAGACGATTTCAAAATTTCTCCTTGAAACTTTTATTTAATTGTTTTGTTTTTTTTTATCGAAAAAGGAAAGAAAGTTTCTTATACATGTTGATAACACTGGTAAAATAAATGATTTGCATATTCCGGTTAAGTTCTCAAAACTTAATCATTGCATTATACATATACATATTTCTAATTTTTCTATGAAAACAGAAACAGATTAATTATATATTTATTTTTATAACAACTAAAAAAAATTTTCGTAGAATATAAAACCGGCATTCGCAGAACTCGTAGTGTTAGATAAGGGAAAGAGAGTAAGTAATGATAACTTTATCCGATACAATTTCATCGATTATGACCTCTATAATCAAACGAGATAAATGTAATTATATACCAGCTTATCATTACAATAAACAGCGTTTCATTAATTTAATCACTTGTAAAAACCCAGATCAGTCCTTGCAAAACAGATAGCCGGTTACGTCAACTATTATCCAAATTGTTTCAAAAATGCGTTTTATTTTTTAGTTTATAGTTTTTGTAATATGCCTTTAATCATCAATGAGATATGTAGGTACTTAAACGATTTAGTTCAAATTTTATAGTTTAATCGTCCTTTTCTAGACTCGCCTATCTCCTCTCTGTTTATTATGCATAAATCTTAATCATAGAAAGGAATAAAAATACTATCAGAAAAAAATACTAACTGTGACTGTGAATAAATTAATACTAGTTTTACGAAGATCTATAAATAAAACTAGTGTGGTCAAAATCCTTTCAAATATTCTGTTTAATAACAACACCTAATGAGAGGAGTATCATTATAGTAAATGTTACCTTGTATTTTTTTGTAACTTACACATGGAAAGGTATTTGAGGAATGTTTACATCCATTTAGGCTCGTTTATTTTGCTGAAACAAATTGCAGATTTGTTATTGTAAATTAATACATCCTGTAGGCTTTTAGTATTACCAATTGAACTTCTATTTTTGTTTTGCACAATTTATAATATTATTTCTTCCTTACTAACCAACAATATCAAAAATCACCTTTGACTGAATTCTATCATAAGAGAATTTGGGACGGAATAGTAGCTACAGAAAAAAACGTCATCCAGAAAAAGGCAAGAACAAATCAGCACCCATATTTATAACGATTTCTTAAAAAGCTGAAATGTAGCGAAATATTACGCCACAGTACAAGACCACAATTAACCAAATTATACAAAACATCGCCTAACTCGAATGAAGAACGGATAGTTAGAACAGCAAATCTGCAAATCTATCACATAACAGGTCAATCGGCAGATCATTGAAAATATGAAAGAAAACTGGCTATCAACATGCCAAACTACCTTATTGCAAAACCACTACTTTTACAGCAATATATGTTTGGATACGTTCGAAGCAAAATTTTAATAAACCTTGAAAAACTAGTCTTCGCCCACCACGCATTTTATTTTTGATGTTTGGAAATACCAAACAAGCACAAGGTTATAGATCAGATGACCAACAACGTAACTCAACTCTTGCACTTTCCCAAATTCAAGATGGCGTAACCTTAACACAATGATGATTCCGATTTCGATTACGTTTCTTGTATGACAGAGAATTTCCGTCAAGCAAATTGTGAAATATCGATCAGCATTTCCGGTTTTTCGATACTTTAAACTAAAGATTGGTGTTATATTTCCCGTGATGCCCAAGAAATATGCCGTTGTTTGTTTCATAGTTTCATTTTGTTGATCTCTCTGACATGAACCTGTTTGTTTTCCTGTACGTTCACAAGAACACAATCTTTATGGGAATCACTCGTATTACCTAATTTAAAACATTTATTTTAAAATTATGCCAATATAGTAATACTATTATAACTAAATAAACGGTAATGTACCATCCTTCTAACGATGAAAACATATTAAACTATAATCATAAAAATATCTGGTAACGGTTATTATAAAATGGTAAAGGTTAATAATATGCACGATATCTGATATTAGTAGACATGCATAATGATAATCTATCGTATCATGATGAGAAAATTGAACACGTAGGGTAGTCCCCATGCGCATATGTTAACTGGGGAACAACTATAAGTACCATTTCCAAGGCCACTACTGTAAAAGACTGGATAATTTTTTTCAGTAGCTTTAGAAGCATGCACGAATATGGCATTGATATTGTTTTGCTCGTAAACATCTATTGTGGGGATTAACTAATGAATATTTATAAGATGATTAACCAAAATGTGGTTTTAAAATGGTTGAATGTGATTTTGAGATAAAATGATTTATGATCGAAATCTACCACCCAATGGAACAAAGAACGCATTTGTAATTTTATTATGCCAAAATAATATTCAATATACGGGCAGACCTTCTTCAATTATTTATAAATATTAATCTCAATAGACAATAGAATTTCTAACAATTATTGTTATACAATATCGACTTTAACCTTTTCTTCGCTGTCTAGACATGATAACTTCAAGAAATTATACCGTCTGCAAAAAATAGTGCATCGATCGATTATGCATGTGTATACGTGTATGTATTTCTGTTCGTTACACACACATCTTTCATCATTGTCACTTAGCTTGTTACATATGACGATAGATTTAATTTTGGCAAAAGTCCATATTCCGGGGCAAATTTAGATCTCCGCTGTGACGTATTATAAATATAAAATGAAGATAGAGCAGAACTGGTTTGAGACCTCGTGCGTTATATTGCCGATGTTACTAGTATAACCACGTATATTTTTAAATCGGTACTATTTTCAAAATCTTATTAACCCATCGAAGAACAGCATCTAGCTAGTATACAACTGTTATGTTTAGTATAATTTTTTTTACACCACCACTTTTTAAACATGCCCTGTATTATTATTGCCCTTTTTGTGCAATAATATTACTGTTAAGATTTATTTACTTTTAATTAATTATTAATTTTACTTGAAACACAAGAAGACAAAAACCTAAACTGTTATTATTATCAACTAGAATTCCTTTCACAAAATGTGGCGGAAATTTTTAATTATTCTATTCCACTTCTATTCCGAACATTTCAGAATTGTTTCTGAATGTTGGATTCAGCAGATTATTTAATATTTAAATGTTCACCAATAATAATCTAAGGATTGTAAGTGGTAGCATCCAATTTAAATTTATTCCCCATTCATACTCGTACACATTACCGAAAATCTTCCAATTTGCAGCTTGTGATTTCTCCAAAATAATTGGTGCACATTTTTCTTAAAAGTAACCCAAATTGCTCAATTTGACCACACTGGTAGAGTGCCATCAGTTCTAGATGGAGCGATATAAGTAGGTGTTAAAAAAATGATTGTTATAATTTCTTTATTTATAGTTTTACAACAACAAAAATCTTATTCAAAGTAATTTAGATTTTTATTCGGCATTTATTTCCTTGGTTTCGGTGCTATGGAACTTGCTTTTTTTAATGGAATCCGTTCTGATTTTCTGTGAGAGCCTGTTTGTTATGATTCTATTATTGGTATTGTTTTACCAGATCACATGACAGAAATTAGAAAAAAAAATAACGTTAGTGTTGTAAATTTAAAAACGTATTAAACATAAAGCTGGTTTTACATCTGTCAATTTATTGATCAATTTCTAGAACTTAGACGACTTGACGTCAAGTTATGTTTTTACATGTGTCAATTTCAAGTTCAATTTTAAGTTCAATTTCTAGTTCTACTTCTCTTCAATTTTAAGTTTCTAGCTGGGAGCTTTACAGTTATCAATAAATAGATCGATTTCAACAACTTGGCCTAGTTGTAGAAATCGAAGTATTAGCGCATGTTCTATTTTTGCTTCAATTTAACTTCAATTTTATAGGAATTTTTGTTTTAAATGTGAATGGAGAAACCTAGGACAATATTCAGAAACTGTATAAAAGCGCTTTGTTTTTTAGTTTAAAAGTTAGAAATTCAATTTTCAATAATAAACAAGCTTTAATTGGTCTGTTTTAAATTTAACACATTAACTAGATTCGTTGAACAAATTTTATTAGAAGTGTCCAATCTATAGAGAATGAAATGTATATATTTTGACAGTAATTCCAAATTTACTTTAATTGCAACAATAACGATTCGTTGAACAACATAATATTTTTTGTAATTATGAAAGGTTAGATTCATATTTTTAGATTATTTGACATTTTGATTTTGCAGCATAATGCAGAGAGCAAGTTCAAAATGGCAACGAAAACGATTAACAAATTTAAGAAAAGCTGTATTCTCCTTAATGTTACTAAAAATGATAGAAATAAAAAAAGCAAAAGTAACAAGGAGGTGGTAAGTTAGACCATGGTTGACAGCAAAAAGGGAAAACTGTACTGTACTGTTGTACAAATTCAAAGATTCGCAAAGATTCAAAATAGAGCCAAACGTCTTCACCATCACACATATCACATAACCTTTTAACATAGAATATGGATAATATCGTAATTCGCTATAGTGACGGAGAGAGTTAAACTGTTACCACTGTTAACATTAAAAAGATTACAAACTCCGTTCACAGTTGCTGTTCTTTGTTCAATTTATTGTTAGGTGTAATGCAATAGTAAGTTCTTATTTAAGAACTTAAAATTCACCAAAAAAAAACAGATCTTAAAATATTTTCAAATTTATTGATAAGTGTAATACAAGAATAAGTTCTACTTCAAGAACTAGAAATTGACTAATTTTAAGTTCTAAAAATTGATCAATAAATTGACAGATGCAAAACCAGTTTAAAATGTAACAAGAAGAAGAATATTTTATTTATAACGACTTTCTAAATAAATAAGCATCTAAAATAAAAACTATACAAAGAACCACATCTAAATCAATAAAACAAACTTGTATTATTATGAAGACTTTCTAAATAAATATGATTCTAAAACAAACTATATTTCTACTTATTTCAAAAAGAGAGAGACAAAATTCTGAACAGACTCCCAGCCCAAATTACAATATATAATTTGCAAAATAAATTTTATGTGACTTTCTCTGATAAGTAAGGTAAAAGAGACCTATTCTACACCGAAAAATAGATAAACTAATGTAATAATTTTAGTAGAACTTTAAATACAACTCTGGTATGAACAATGTCAGAATGTTTGACAATTAACAGAAATAACAAAACGTTGCATAATATGATTTTGCCCTGCGTTCAGCCAATAAGAAACAAGTGTCATTTGGGTCTGTTCAGAATCTTGTCTCTCTCATTTTGAAATAAGGTATAGTATTACAGAAAGATAAGAAAGTATTAGAAATTCGCAATTTAAGATTAGCCTTTTAAAATTCAAGACAACCCTTCGAACCAAAGAATAAAACATTAATTTTTTGTAAATTGAGTGGATTATTTTCAAAAGAAATTTTCGTAATCGAATCAAGATCATTGCTGACGTATCAATTGCTGACTCATACTAATTCAGACGAAAAGGAATATGCTAGCTGCATATCTTCTATACTTATACATTTAAAAGATCCTAATATCTTCAACTATAATTGTACATAACACTTTGTGTCCTTCGTAGACAAATAAGACCAAAATTAACGCAAGGAAATCGTGATAAATCCCATCTTTTTGAAACCAACATCTGATGACATACAATATCGAAAGCCTTTGAAGAGTCCGATCAAATCACAACACTGTTCAAACCTGAGTCAACCGCAGTCATAATCTCGTTAAAAACTTGAATTGGACGACAACGTCATATTGAAACATGTAACCGCAGACAATAACGTGACATTTATTTAACATTATAAGTACACAGCATAACCACAGGCACAGCAAAAATGCGTGTGAGCTTAGTAAATGTTCGAATTGACCACCACCAACTTCCATACAATGGAACAAATTCTGCTCAAAACGTCAGCCAACCACTCCGGAGTATTTGTGCAGTGATTAGAGAGCATTCATTAGTAATACGTTATCACAGTTCGTTTAGACTAGTTGGTTGAGTTTTATAAATCTTAGTTTTTAGATGGCTCCACAAAAGGAAGTCTAAAGGTGACCATCCATGTGGCCTCTCCTTCCAATCCATTGCCCAGGAAACCTTTGAATTAAATACTCTCAAACAATTTGATTGAATTGGAGAGGAGGTCCATCTTGTTGAAAAAATTACAGGTCTCCACTATACTGATCATCGCTCTCAATAATGTCAGTCAACATCGGCTCATTTATCCATTCAAAGTGAATATTGGGTATATTCTTCGTGAAATATTTATGACGGTTAACTAGATCACTTAAAAAACAAGCATTCACGAGAAAAGGAAATTTTGGATTATTAATTGCACGTGTAAAATCAATGCAAAGTGCAAAAACTTCCATTTATCTATGTATCTTTCCAACAAGTATGGTGTTGTTATAAAGAGAATTTAATTGCCTTTCAAATAAGGTACAACTCGATCCCAGTTCACTATGATAATAAGGGAAGCTGTAACCCCGCTAGTAAGGGAGATAAATTTATAATGCACATGTGTCTCCCGACAAAATCAATTTGACGTCTTTCGACATATTTTTCAAAAAGCCACTTTCAGAGATAATTCATATGTATCGTTTTCAATAGGCCAGCCCGTATAAAAGCCCATATTTATTAATTATAAGTCTCTGCAATTCGTTTTCTCTCCTCAATATCAATGCATTTTAATTTATTCATAATATTATATAAAAGTATAGGTAACCGTTTTCAAGCATTTTATACTTTCAACTTGAATTATACACAGGTATATAGACGCAGTAAGGTAGGAAATTCTAACTCATGTGGGAAATAGATAATCTTGCGCACGGGCGATTCCCCATCCATCCTACAAAAGTTTTAGTTTGTGGCGCGTCAGTTGGAATCCACGCTCCACAAAGATTCAGTTTGAGAAGCGCGCTATAACTTGTGACGTAAACCACGTGACACACATTAACCGCCAATAGTTAGCGACCGGTTTTCCGAGAACAGTATTGTGGTCATCGTTTCTTAAAATATACTTGTTCTGCCACTCGCTCTCTATGTTCATTGGCGTTCTTTTTGTTTCTGATTTGTATTCGTTCGACTAGTTGATGTTCGGTGGTCGCCGTTGAATGACTTCTAACTCAGTTAAACAAGAAGAATACCTACTCGTGTTACTATTTACGCCTATCAACTGAAAACTTATCGACATTTATATACATATACTTTTTTCCTAAATAGATCTACCATTAGTGTTTATCTCTGTTGTGTTATTGTGTTGATTAGTGCGTATTACTCCGTACCAAATCGTGCAGGGTGTTGTTTTCGTACAACTTCGATGTATACTTCTACAACGCGGATGTACTGACAGATTGCACCGTTGGAAAAGACATGACCTTGGCGACTGATTTGCTTAAGTTCGAGAGACGCACATCATGAACCTTAAGGTATGGTCGGTTGTCCTAGTAAAATAAAACAAAAAAAAAACAACAACCGCGACAAAACAATCGCTCCCGATATCATCATTTCGTACGTTCTCTATAATACATCTTCTTCCATATTAGATATCACTTCATAGATAATAGAAAATAAACCAAGTATTTTCCTGGAGGTGTATTGAATAATTGAAACTACACAACGATCATCATCAACTTGTACCATACTACTACTACTACGTAAAAATCATGGATACTACCACCTTAGGTGGGTAAAAATATAAACCAAGCGTTTGTCATTGCATGCTTTGATTTTTTTATTTTTGGATATTCCTATCTAATTGTGTGGTGCAATTGTTATCACGTAGTAGGCTTTGACTTATAATTCTGTGTTAGTACTCTGTCTTATTAGTTTCAAAATAATTCCGTAGATAGAAATAATAGAAAGTAGCTCTTCTACTTTTCTATACTTATTTACCGGTGAATGAACTTTGAATTTAATATAACCTACGATCGTAATTCATTAAAATAATAATGTGCTATTTTTAAATTATAAATTTCTATTTCTTAAACGATGCTTTTTGATTTTATTTTAACTAATGCCACTAATAAGTTTCATTATTTAAGTCTTTATTTTATTGAAAAGTTCTTGTATTAAATTTCATATATTTCGTTTGTTAAATTAGAGATATATTTGAATTCACAATATGCAACCAACATTTCATGAATTGATAAATAAACAAATTGTGCTACACATTTTGTTATGTGTGTTTAATTATGCTCGTTTTTTACGAGACCGATATTCAGACACTAAATATTTGTGTTAAAAACGCCCAATGACTTTTCAAATTCTTAAAAAAGTACTGAAATAGTCGACATAGACCGCATTTGCTGAAACTTTGAGAGAATTATTGGTAAAATTTCCGAATTCTTTAAAAATTCCGTTTTTATATAAGCTTGGATATTGTTTCAAGTTTAAAGTGACGCAAATATAATTGGTATTAAAACGGATGAACTTCCACGTGCTGTATACTGACTAATATTTCTGTTGTACAAGCAGTTTGCAAGGTAATGTCCCACTTGCGGTTTTAAGCATAATTTAACATAAAATGCGGTGTAGCTGCAAAATAAACCACTTCATTGCCCGATTCACAAAAATAATCTATTTATAATTTTTCTGTTACTTATGGTGATTATTGTGTTTATGTTCTGTGTTTCGTTTTATCAACTTTCCGAGCATACTGCTACCATATTTCTGTTATTAGTTTGTGGGGGCCTATAAGAGGAACTGATGAAAAATACGCGATTCCCAAAATTATTTTAGTTCAAATCTTACAATTGATTATAATTTTTAGAACTACATACTTACGTAGATTTTTCAAATTTGAAAACTAAAAAGCGCCTTGTTAAAGTAACTTCTTGAGTTGAATGTGCTGGAAATGCGAATTTAAACCGGTTTCTTTTATTGTATTGATTAAGTACATAATTTTATTAGTGCAAAATCATTTTATGCAATACATAGTAGTACCCGAGGTAGTACCCTTCTATTTAAGTTTTGAACGGCATGGGATACATAACTCCTAAATCCATTTAATATATTGCGCAATTTATTTTCGATAAGTTACATCAGTCTGATCTAAATAATGGATTTTTTATGTATTCCATAAAAATAAAGAGAATCATGGATCGTTTTACATCATAGGCGAAAATACGCCCCGAAAAAGAAAATATTTATCAAGCGATGTAAACGACTGTAACTCTCATGTGCAAGGATTTCAAAATAAAGAACCCAACCATAAAGAGATGTAGTCAATAAATTGAACGTTTCATTTACAAACCTGGAACCTCACGAGAAATGCTTCAAATATCAATTCGACCAAACATAATTTTAAAAATTTAGATATTTGTTGTAAAGAAGAAGAATTTTCACATCAATAAGGCCACTGAAAGGAACCTTGAATTGCAAATTAGTATGTAGTCGTGTCGTATATAAATATGCTACGATTGGTGAACTCGCTTAACCGTCCAAAGTGGATTTTTTTTCTTATTAAAATTAAATGCAAAATTATCTGTGTATGCCACTGGCATGTGTATCGAATTTGCCATCTCCAATGATTATGCTTCCCATGGCAGAAATGTTTAAGGCGGTGATGTTTGTTCCTATGGAGTGAGAGAGAGATTCTTCAAAGTTGTCGGAATGTTGAAAAAATCGTCTTATATTGAATAATTGTTCTTTGAAGAAACAAAAACTGATACATTTTCTGTGTATAACTAACACAGTCATCTCCAATCCATTTCCCCATAAACAAATTCCCTATGGTAATGAGCAATAATTTGTTATGATGTGAAGCACCATTTGATGTCATCACAGCACTTAAGCGAAAAAGCAACTGCATAATTCCACAGTTTTGTTCTTAAGAATACGTATATCTTTGAGATACCAACATAGGCACTAACCTATCGCTTTCCGTGACCGCCTAGATGTCACTTTATACAATGGTTTTCAATGGCTCAATTATATCTTTTAAAATTTTTTATTTTAAATTTCTATTATACAGTGTGTGTCGGGAGGAACGGACCAGACTCCACGAGTGTATTTTACACGCGAAAACAATATAAAAACAAATAACTCGAGTTACAGCGTAATTAAAAATAGAAAAATAATATCGAAGGCTTCCACTATCTGACTCTCTATTATTAGGGCTTTCAGGCTCAAAACCTGGAAGCGCTCGAAATAGAAAGAAATAATGCATTAACGTTTTGGTAATCATAAGGTTCTTATAATAAATATTCAAAACATCACCATTCAACTCTAAACATTTTCTGCTTTATGTACTGATTGTTGCCTGCTGCTCTCGTGATTATGTTCTAGTTTAAGATTGATTGTAGCATTTGTAATACATTCAATTATTGCATCTGATGTGTCCACTTTGACTTCATACTTCATCTTTGTACCAGTCCCGCAAATAATATGTAAGTGCTGTGAGGTCTGAAGATCTTGGAAACCAACGAATTGGAGCACCGCAACTAATCCAATGCCATGAAAACGTTTCGTTCGAATGTTGTTTAACATAATGAGCAAAATGTGTATATACAAGCTGATGTTTAAAGGAATATTCTTTAGTAATTCGTGTAAATTATTTTGTAAAAAATTGAAGTAGTTGTCTCCTATGAAATAACAACAAAATTTCATACGTTTAAGATAATTTTCCGATTGTAGGTGTACTTACCATGTAGTCTTTATAAATGGTATAGATATAAGCCTTGCGCATGGAGCGGGTTTATTACTCTGCTGTGTGGAATTCCAATTGAATATTAATTCTTTGCGAGGTGGTCGTTGCTTCTTGTGCTACCTGATCCAGAATATCTTCTACCTCTTCTAAATCTTGTCGAATAGGTCATTGGGATGTTATGCTAACGCTTGGAAACTTTCCGGTCTTACACAATTTGTTAAAAACTGATAAATACATTTTTATTAAGATACCTGATGTGGAAACCGATGACGATATTCTTCAACAATAATTCTAGAATTCCATTACAAAAACCATAAACACCATATTTGCATATTCTAAATTTGAATAAGTCTATGGTATGATATTTTGTAAGACTTTCATTGTACAAACTCAGAAATAAATGGCAAATCACTGTCACAATACACGGACACATTATCAGAAAAACAAGGCTATCAAATGTTTTTGTGGCTCGATTATAGCATACCTAGAATATTTTTAAGTCATATTTTTTTTTCATGTTTGTACAGGACACTCCAGGAGTGTGGCCTGTTCTTTACGATTCACCTAGTATTTGTAGCAGATCTCGCTTTTCAACGTTACCAAGCATATTTATAGTCAATTAAATGATTAGTTAATTAAAAAAAAATAAATTGGATAAACTCTTTTTCGCTCAATGCAACTAAGAAGAATTAAAAATATAACAAAAGCTGTATTCGCATAAAACATTCAAAATTAGAAGATAATAACCTATTTACAAAGCAACTCGGGAAACAATAAACGAATAGAATAGAAACGGAATAATAATTTTTCAAAACTATATAAAATGGGTATAAAAAATAAAACCGGAAATTTTTATTTTCTCAATATAAGTTGGTACGCCTTGAATCTACCTAAATTTTTGTTAGATTATTAAAAAACCAAAGTTACCGGTGATAAAATATATTACAATACAATAGAAACAACTTATTATAACAGGTTTATAAATATATGTATGTAATTATGTATAGCTTTTTTTCTATATTTATACCTACAAATAAAAAAAGGAGCGGACTATCGAAGCGCTGTTATTTTTATGTCAGTTTTTATTTACTTAAGAACAATGAATTTAGTGATTTATATGTAAAACTATAAACATAAACATAAATGCAAACATACGCTAAATAACTCTAATAAATTTTGTTTATTGTAAGAGCGAATTCTTGGAAAATGTCCTTGTAACAAAACGAACTGGTATCTGAATTCTCAAAATATCTTAGAATAGAGAAGCAAATATTTCGCGTAGAGAGTAAAGAACGAATTACGTTTTCGCAGAAGATTCGGCTGCAGAAATTATACTTTATAACGTTCCTAGAAGACAGTTCTAATTGTCCATATTAGTAGAAATCGCATATTGAACCAAATCAACTATTTTGTTACATAATAATGTTTCCCGTGAATTCTACACATATGAATGATACGATTTTTTGCGTGAAATTTAATAGGTAGATCGAAAGAAAGAATCTGTCTGGCTATTCCGACAATTAACTGTATATCTATGAAATGATAAGCTTAGTAGCTTGGGATTTCCTTCTTTTTCGTTCATCTTCATTTATTGCCATGTTAAAAAAAACTCCTTCTATAGTATCGAATTGTAATAAACATTTATTATAATTCTTGTTTGGGAAAATACAGTGATCACGATATCTCTTCAATCTAATTGTTTAGATACAAAATATTCTTACCTATTATTATTTATTACAATTTATTTTATTATTTACAAATTAATCCGCCCAATCCGTATTGATTTGAAAGATGGCATTAATTGCTTCGTAACCATAAATTCAATTGAATTCAAAAGAAAAAATATAGATAAAAATCATAAAATGATAAGCTTAGCATTTATGACTCGTGAGTCGCAAATCCTTTATATCGTCATAGCTTGGTTAACAATCTGTAGACCAATATGAATATCTTGGTTTTAAACCACACCATACGTGGTTTAGCAATATTGATATATCTATGGTTTTAAACCACACCATACGTGGTTTAGCACTCTATATTGATAGAAACAATATCTTGCTGAAATATTATTCCAAGCTAT
>CM043018.1:117467119-117610222 GCA_023690525.1 Holotrichia oblita
ATAACAATAAATGCAAATAAACTAAAAATAATCGTGTAGTGCAGACAAAGTACCATCATAATAGCAGCACCGTACTACGTAATAACACCACCATAATAATAATTATGTATATAGTGTTATCAATAATTATCCAGAATAATAATTATGTAGTATAGAGAAAGTAGCATCAATAGGAAATCACTCAAAACGCTCAAACAGCACAGACCTAAGCCCTCCTCTCTCCCCCTCTCCGAATGTTATCTGTTCCAGAAGCGTTAGATAATCAATTTTATTATGTAATATATTATGTAATTGTGTCAAGCTAGCAATTCATCTTCTACTACTACTTAAAGATTTTAAATCGAATGTTTGCAAGAGCAGTGAATGATCATATCCTCTAGTTGGAAAGGCACCATGAGATTTAAAAAAAATAGATATTTTAGAAACTTGCGCTGAACTCTCTCCAGTGCCTGTACATGAATAGTATACAGAGTCATTCACGGAATTGGTTCGTTAGAACTTTTTGATGTTCTGGAAATTCAACATTTTCTGAAAACTTGTAGTTATAACTGATATAATCTTGACTCATCAGCAAAATTATTTATGCCATTGTACTACTTCCGGTTTACCGGAAGTTGACCTCAACTTTCTTAATTTAAATAGCATGGTATATTTTTATGAGTTTTTTGTGTCGGGCATACAATTCTGCATCAAAACTTACTAAGACACACTATGTCAAAAGTCAGCCGTTTTTGAGTTATTCAATTTTTTTTTCAGATATAGGGCCAATTGCAATGTTATGTTGAAAATTCTGTATTTCGGAAGGCATTGCAGCTAAAGACCCTCATATTTGGCATGGTATTAGCCGAAATAGCATACATCAAATTTAAGTCCTAAAATTTATCATAATTTATACAGGTCGTCCAAAATTAACGTTCATTTCAACCAAGTTCACATCGATGAAAGTCACTTTTTTAAATAGAACACCCTACATATTATTGCATTTTTGAATACACTTAATAATTCTCTATCATTGATTATTAGACACATTGGCTTCAATCTTTTACAGTTTTCGAGTTATTAGAGATTTCGTGATGGAAGTCCGAAAAATACGCCTTTTTAATGCATTTAAAATCTTAGTAATCCTTGAATGTCAAAATAATTGATATTGTATTTGTCAAACTTCTGCAAACGAAAGTAAAGGGTCATAGATACTGGGATTATTATTAGAGATTATTGGTTCCAACTACGGAAAGTATACTAATATCTATTAATTTTTGTCATAGTTAGCTATGAAAATAAAATATATCGGTAAGAGTTGTCAAATGAGTGACAGTTTATCGAGTAGACTCATTGGTCTGCGCAATATGACTATTAATCACCAAAATGACACTAATAGTGATATATTAAATTTATTTTATATCCATGGCAAATGATATAGGATAGCAGCAAGAATATGTCGCGCATTTAATGAGAAATATCCACAACCTATGACCGTAGCGAAATTTAAAAGAATTGAAATCAACTTTTTAAATCATGGAACTATTAAAGTTATCAAAACACAATTTTTCGAATTTTGAAACGACACAAAATGCGACCATACTAACTAAGCAACAAAACTGTCACTCATTTGGCAAATCTTACCGAAATATTTTATTTTCATAGTTAACTATGAGAAAAAGATAACAGATATGAGTATACTTTTTCTTAAACAATAAAATTTCTACGGGTTTTTTTTGAATTTAGATTAAAACTCGATGTTAATCTAAATTCTTTTTAAATAATATAATTTCCTCAAGAAGTCACAGAATTGTGACAAAATATTGAAAATAAAGATTTTTATTATTAAAGGACCGAAAAACCTGTAGAAATTTTATTGTTTAACAAAAAAAAACGGTCAAGAAACAACATCAATAGTATACTTTTCGTAGTTGGAACCAATAATCTCTAACAACTCAAAAACTAATAAAAATAGATATAAGAGACCTTAATACTAATCGATGTAGAATTTCTTGCCGAATCAAAGTGCTGCAATAAAAACTATTATGTGCCATTTCAAAAAAAAAGAATTTTTAATGTTTGAAGATATCTGAATTGGTTACTAATTTCTGTACACCCTGTATAAATTTTGTTGGAAGTTATAACAGTTCTCAGTATTTATCACCCTTTACTTTCGTTTGCAGAAGTTTGGTACCTTACGCTTCAAAGCGCTTTACAATATTAATTTTTCTTTAAGATGGTGCAATAAGAAATTATTAAGGAAAATTATAAATATTTTCGAAACAGTTGAATTGAGGTATAGGGAACCCTAATACATCGATTGTTTTGAAAAAATATACCATTGTATTTAAAATAACAAAGTTGTATTTTGTTCAGTGAAACTGGAACACCTGTATAAGTGAAAGTAATTTTGAAACATGTGCCATATCAATTCAAGTAACCGTGTAATTGTTTTTCCGAAAAAATATTTACAAGGGGAGAGATGGTACTTGGACGCACTAGAGAGATACCCTGTAGACCAAGGTCTTCGGTAGTATCGAACCGTTTAATGATTTGATATTGTAAAGTATAATTATAAACAATGGTATCCAATTTTCTAGTATAAGTGATGATGTTGAAGCCAGTCTAATTATCTAATTGGAAGTCTCTTGAAGAATTAATGCTTTTAAGAGCGTGACCCAAAATTTTCTAAAAAAACACAAAATCTGCAAACACATAGCAATTGTTAATGAACTTCTTAGAAGTTACCATGACATGAGCCTTAAAATACATTTTTTTACACTCACACCTGGATTTCTCTAACGTGAATCTTGGCGACATCAGTGATGAACACGGCGAGAGATTTCTGTTATTGAAAAAAGGCAAGTGGAACAGTGGCTGACTATTGTTCTAGTTTGATATCAGAAAGTACCGTAGAACCGTATAAAGTACAAGCAAGCCCAGTTAAACGAAAAAGGAGATTATAATTTAACTTAAATTTGCGATGACGTATTAACTTCTACTAATATTAAAATCTTGAAAAATACGTTACGAGTTATACAAGGTCAAAATATGTAAATAATGTGAAAGCAGCCGGCTCTAATTGTTATCTTTAGGATCATATCAAGTTAGTTAGCAAACCATTTATACTGACTGTGTTATTTCTTGAAGAAAATAAACACAATCTTAAGTAAACGATATGTATCTAACGCGATAATCACGCAGTCTACCTAACAGCTAACGCGTTCTGTATCTCCACCAATTTATTTTTAGTGGGCATTGACCTATTAAAACCAGTAAATTTGCAATAACTTCAACACAGAAATTTTCGCTTAAGCGCTATAAAACGTTTATTTCATCTTGATTGATAAAGCTAGCGAAGACATGCTTCTCATTTGCGCGACAATGAAAAGTCTGCAAAGTTTCCAGCGTTATTGTTTGCGCTAATTGTATTCTTCATTTTACAGATGGCTATAATAACGGAATTAGGTTCCCCAACTGATCCGAACAGTGCCAATCAAGCTCGAGTTAAGTTCACGGTTCGCCAGGCGGGGCAGTATTGTATAACTGTGATGGTAGGCAATCAGCATGTAGCCGGAAGCCCTTTTTACGAGGGTTTTACGGCCGGACCAGCAGACGCACAACGAACTGTCGTTCTACGGCACTGCAGCACAGTCGTGTGTACGGCCAGTGTCGGACATCTCCTCTACGTCGAACCCCGAGACGAATACAGTAACCTTTGTACATACGGACCCAGCGATGAACCAACGCAGGTAGGTCTCACAGATTTTAAATAATAAAAACTAATTTGCTTTCCTCTTTCCGAATAAAATCGAACACAGTGGCATTAAAATTTATTTAAAACATTAACTTTTCATTAATGATAATAATAATCTTTATTGTCCATGATCTAATAATATATTGTCAAAATCTGTATTACATTAGATGTATATAAATCCATCGAAGTTGTAGAAACGTTCGTCAATTAAAAATTATTTTATTAATACTACTATTTTATTAATACCAATACACTTTTCCATAAAATGAACTGTTTTTTAATTTTTTCGTAATTGTCCGTAGTTACAACCATTATAATCGTGTTTTCACGACTGACCACACAGGTAGATTTGTTAACTTTTAATTCCAATCCACTTTCTTTGCACCATATATTCATTTCATTCATTTTATAACACGTATTACGTTTCAAGCAAGAATCTCCTCAGTAACACTGCACTCACAAAGGTTAGGTTAGATTAGCTTAGGTTAGGAGTGGGGTGGCATGCGAGTCTGTTTTACCACGACCTTTACAAGTCTATTGTGATCCCCTTTTCCTTAGATAACGCTCTCTAGTTTCGCCTTCTAAATCAGACTTATCATTTTTGAGAGCGGCTCTTTTATGTAGCCGTTAGCTGTGGGGTTCTCTACGCTCATTGCTAGAAACGTTGTCCTCGCTAGGCCGTCACAGTGGCACAAAACACGAACTCTGGGGTAACTTCTTCGTCTTGGCAGAATCTGCAGAGAGCATCATCTTCCAGGACGATCTTAAACATATGCCTATTCAGTCTGCAATGACCGGTCATCAGACTTACTATCATTTTGACAGTTTTCCTGTCTTTACTCAGTAGGTCTTCAGTAAACTTAGGCCTCTGTTCCCTTAGGAACTCCTTAGCCTATCTTTGTCTGGGTGATCTTTCCCACCATTCCTTATCCCCCTTATTTTGTGACCATTCGTAGATGGACTTTTTAATTTGTGATTTGGTAATGCCGAAGGAAGGGCCCGCTCCTATGAAAGGCCTTGACGAACCTCGTCTGGCCACCTCATCTGCCGCCTCGTTTCCCTTCACGCCCGTGTGGCTGGGGACCCAGGCCAAAGTTATTTTCCTTAGGGTGCCCGCCCCATTTAGGGCTCTTACGCAGTCCCAAACCAGCTTTGAGTCAGCATTTGCAAAACTGATCGCTTTAAGTGCTGCTTGACTGTCATAGTAAATAGCGACGCTTTTACCTGGTTCGGTCCATCTCTCTACTTCTCTGACACAGTGATGAATCGCTGCAACCTCAGCCTGGAAAATCGTCGAGTCCTTGCTGAAACTTAATGAAAGGGCCTTGCAATGCTTCTTTCTGTAAATGCCAGCTCCTACACCGTGGTCAGTTTTATAGCCGTCGGTGTACCAGCTTGAGTCCGCTCTTACTGGGGGGCCACATTCCCAGTCCTTCTTATCTGGTATTATAACCTGATATTTTCTATCTAGGTTGAATTTCTGAACCATGGCGTCGCTTGGCGTCCCCGTTAGGGGCGCGCGCCTTGAGTTCATCCAGTAGTATTGTTAGGTCGTCAGCAGTGAGTCTATTTGTTAAAACGCATTAATACCAAGATTCACGTGAATTTGACCATAACAATATTATTTCCTATACAAATTTTGCCTCCCTTTCTCGCCTCCTTAGACACTAAATTTTAACGAGCATTAATACCAAGTACCAAGAAAATTTGACTATAAAAATATTTTTTATGCAAACTTTGCCATCTCCCTTTCACTCGCTTTTAGCGGTGGGATTTAAACAAATCCCGAAATACGTGTTTCATTAATTGCGTAAAAGAATATCAATATCTACCAAGTTTCAACTACATTTAGGCAATTAAAAATACAACTTTTTTTTATAGAAACTTTGCCATCGCCTGCTATCACCCGCTTAGAAGTTGAATTTGAAAGAACGCCGAAACATGTGTCGTTAATTGTGTCAAAAAAATTAATACCAACTGTGAAGTAAATTTGACTATAAAAATATTTTAACTACACACCACTCCCGTTCACCCAGTTTCATTTTCTCTGGGGTTGAATTTAAGAAATCTCGAAACACACGGAATTTATGCATTTTGCCAACATTATTTCCCAGTTTCAAATAAATTTGATCATAAAAACGCTCGAAATTTCAATCAATTTGTACCCTTAGCGATTTGGGGTGGGTATTAATGTGTCAGTTGGTACAAAGCCTTTTGTACAGTATGTGTGCCATAAAGTTTGCAATATAATATAGGGAAATTTTTATTATTTATTTATTAGTTACGGAAAATACTTTATAGGTTTATAGTTGTTGTATACTGTAAAACCTAAAAATCGATTTAGACATTTGCTACGTAACCATCACTATGGTGGTAATTTTAAAAAATTTATTACTAATCGGCCAAAAGTGGAGTTATTTTTAAAGATAACAAGAAGAAGTTATTTGAAAAGTTGTTTACAATTTACTTTGTTTTTCTAAACGTTTTTTTTGTTGATTAAAACACACTGGTTGCTTTTGGTAAATAACATTTAGGAACCATTATAAACTTATTTAGTTAATCAAATAAATAAACACACATAAGTACAAATCTTAAAGTAAACATATGGAACAATAACCACTGGGCTGTTTTTGAAACTTCTTCTTTTAAGTGTTCGTCAGTGTTCTATTGCTAATCCGCTTTTCTTGATATCGTTCTTCCATCACTAATACGCTGATGGGAACGCTTTCCATGTTCTTCTGTAACTTGAATAAGCATGAACAAAATGAATGTTTATATTCAGGTTGCAACTAAACAGTTTGTAAGATTCCATGATTTAATGCCGTCTATGCTTTGCGTTCATTCCTAGTCCTTTGGAATCTGTGGGCTGCAATTAATTTAGGTATTTGTAGACCTATGAAAATATATAGAAAATATATTGAAAGCTCGAAATCCGGTCCCTAATTCAATTGAAGCATTACGAGTCGCCACTTTCGAAGAATGGCATAGAATTTTGCAAATAACTTTGACAAATCTTTAGATCTTAGTGTCTGGTTCAGACAATTAAGTCTTACATACAATGCAATTAAGAATCCTTCTTCCTTGGTTTACAGTTAAATTTTGCATACATCTTTTCGCCCATGCTTCCCCTCAGTTTGAAAACACTTATTAATGTGTAAAACTAAAGTTTGGCGAAAATATACATAAGAGAGAATTGCAGTTTTTGTTTCTGGTCAACTTTTTTTAAATTACAATGATTACAGTAATTATTTTCACAATTCACAATTAATAAGTAGGATAAATTAGTAATCTTCTATTTTTGATTGGAATTTTAGAACAAAATATAAACACTATAATACTTCATCAATTTTGACATCACCAGCAATTAGAACGACCACTTTTTATTGTGATGTGTTTTTATCATTTCCACATTATCAATTCATCATGATTTCAGGGATATGAAATAGAAATATGTCAATTTGGAAGCAGATCTCAGGAATCTAATTTAGATATTATTGAGGAAAATTATAGTGTTGCCTTAGACTATGATTGGCAGACTCGTCGTATAACTGTTCAATTGAAATTTTTGTACGAAGGCTGCTACCACGCAAAAATGAGGTACCAGGGAACTGAGTTGAACAACGGTGATTTTGATATAATAGTCTTAAATAGTAAGCACCCTTTGTTTGTAAATACGCTGTATATTTTTTATATATACTCTGATCATTTTTCAGGCGCAGATTCGACGCTGGTCCATAAAAATGTAGCGTCAAAAAACCATAACGTTTGCTATGAAGCTAAATTAATAGGCGTCAATAGTGAGCGAATATTAAAACCAAAGAAAATATTGTGTTATGTATCACCTAAGCAGTTGATCATAAAGGAATTGATTCTTAAATTTATACCAAAGAGAATTTATACATTTAGGTTATGTCCTTCCACTAAGGTATTTTAACGCAGATTATTCAAATGTTAAAATTAATATCGGCTTAATTCTATTTTCGCTTCAGATTAATTTTATCTCAGAATCAATGGCCAAACAAAACGAAAACTTGGACGGTTCCTTTGTTATTGATGATGGCTGCCAACCAAAAATAGAATTAGTATCGAAAGAGCGCAATGTTATAGCTGCTACTTTTGCCCAATTCCTATTAAAGAATATGGGAGGTTCAGAAACTTTTAAAGATAAACAAGACTTTTTCTATCATGAGATTCGTAAATATCATCAGAAACATTATCACGAGAAGTTATCAATGAAGGTTAATAGAGAAAAGCTGCTTGAATCCAGTATGAAAGCGACTAAAAACTTTTCTGTTTCCGACTGGTGTCGAAATTTCGAAATATCATTCCAAGGAGAACAAGGTAAGTGTTCTAAATTGTTTGGTGATCTGATTAATTCATGTATTCTTTCCATGATGGTGCAGGAATAGATTGGGGAGGTGTTCGCCGAGAATGGTTTGAGCTGATTTGTGCAGAACTATTTGATGCACGAAACAGTTTATTTACTAGTTTCCACGATGGCCAACAATCCCTTGTTCATCCAAATCCCAAGAGACCTTCTCATTTGAAACTGCGACATTACGAATTCGCTGGAAAGATTGTCGGGAAGTGTTTGTACGAAAGTGCATTGGGTGGTTCATATAGGCAATTAGTACGAGCAAGATTTACAAGATCATTTCTAGCTCAAGTTATTGGTTTAAGAGTGCATTATAAGGTAAATCATTCTCCAAATATCAATAACATTATCCAGTTAAAATAATTCAAATCCGTACATTTTCTGTTATATTTATAGTATTTCGAGCAAGATGACCCTGATCTCTATTTGTCTAAAGTCAAATACCTCCTGGATAACGATGTAGATCAAATTGATACAGAATTATATTTCGTTGAGGAAGTATATGATACTAACGGACAACTTCTGAAGACTGTTGAACTAATACCTAACGGTTCTAAAACTAGAGTTCGTGACGCGAACAAACATCAGTATTTGGATGCTTTAGCTCAGTTTAGACTTGCAACTTCGATCAAGGAAGAACTAGATGCCTTTTTGAAAGGTTTAAATGAGTTAATACCTGATAATTTATTGAGTATATTCGATGAGAACGAGTTAGAAGTAAGTTTTGTTTTACTTTGAATTGCTTGCACTAATAATTTCTATTACGTCTTTAACGCTACTGCTTTATCGATGAAATTAATAATATTTGTTTGTATTGGCATTTCAGCTACTTCTATGTGGAACTGGACAATATTCAATAACCGACTTCAAAGCGCATCACGTTGTCAACGGAAATTCTGCAGAATTCCGACGAATAGTTGGATGGTTTTGGACTGCCATTAGTAATTTTACGCAAGAAGAAATGGCGAGGTTATTGCAATTTACTACGGGTTGTTCTCAATTACCACCCGGTGGTTTTAAAGAATTGAGTCCAAGATTTCAAATCACTGCTGCACCTACTTTTGGAAATTTACCAACGGCACACACTTGGTAAGTGCAGATGAGCTTTTGTAACAACTGATAACACAATAATAAAAAAGGTAGTGATAATTATTTAATTGGTTAAACACGATAATCAATTACAATTATATATTATTCATTCATTCATTAATATCAAAAAAGACGTAAGTGCCATTTTTCTGTCGAGCTATGACTGGGCAAACCGAGACCTGCAACACATCCGAGATAAAAACGTTTACGATCCGACCTTACGTAATTTAATACAGTTCAGTAGCAGTTATATTCCTTCATTGAGAATAATAATAAGCCACTTACATACCTAACTGATAGTAGAAAAAATAATTTACTGATTCTTTGTAATTTACAGTTTTAACCAACTCTGTCTGCCTGATTACGACTGCTACGAGAAATTTGAAAAAAGTCTCGTACTAGCCATAAGCGAAGGTACCGAAGGTTTTGGAATGGTTTGACTACATCATTTTCTCTCGATAAAATGGCGCTACAAGAAATTTATCTTCGCGTTTGTTAGAATAATTATTGAAACAACATATCTACTTCGCAACTACAGAGTGTACAGCGGAATGTAGTTAGTGATGTTAGAATTAGAGATGGATGCCAGAAATAAGCGAGAATATATGAGTACAAATAAATATCTATAGCGAAAGGAGAACGTTTGAATCTACAAAGGTGAGGCAAGAATCTTCAAGATCGCCTTTATAAAATGTGCCATCCGTTTATCAAGAGAAAAGAAAGTAATCTTACAATTATCAACAATGTATATATTATTTCAAAATAGATCCTCAAGAGCACGTTTTCTTTGTAAAACAAAAAAAGACAGACGATAAATAGATCATGTTTAAAAGCGCGATAAACAAGAGACTTTTCTTTATTTTATAAGCGATATGGTCCTAGATAAAAATCAATGTTTCACATCATTGGGTTATTTTTCTACATGCTAGATATAATTTATCTTTTTAAGTTTTATCAGACTTGTACAACGAGTATTTAGAAATATTTACAAATATAAATATACTTAAGAAAAAATTCCATAATTTGCATTTTGATAGGTATTTACAATTATGGCACTTTTATAATTTGTACATTTAATTGTCTGTTTTGTTTTCAAGTTGTCTGTTTCTCTGACTTTTCTTCTGCTTTTTCATTGGTCCTAAACAAATTCTTTTAATTAAAATAAAGCAAAAAACTTTGAAACTTCTACCTGATAAAAATACAAACTAAAATAAAACTGTATAAAAATGGAAAAAAGAAATTTCATGACTTTGTTCATATATTTTTCATTCAAGGTTTATTGTTTTCATTAAAATCTTATAATTCTTAGAGAACACCAATTTAAACCTTAACTGTGCTAGCTGTTTCAGAATGACAAATGTAAAAACAACGGGAACCGCAAAGCTGTTTTAAGATGAAGAATTAGATTTCGATACCTTACATTTCTAACCAAATTTTTCAAGGTATTAGGTACTTGAGCTTTTGATTATTAATCTAAGTATTGTGAATGTCAAGAATAGTTTATGTTGCCATAGTTATTCCGGTTTGAAATAATTTCCAATAAAGATAACAGTTATAAAGACTAATAACCAATTTATATCAGCACCACCTCATCATATAAAACAATTTCTAAATTAATAGCAAAACCTGGTTGTTATAAAAAAAAAATATCTGCAATATACTATTCTGGAATCGTGGGAAGTAGAAGTAAGGACACAACGTGGGAAGAATTGTAATAAGCGTTATATACATCTGTTGCAAAGGTTTAGTTGATAATTTTATTAAATTTTAAAATATCTACTTATTAATATAGTCAAAACACACTTTATTGAACCTTACCAGCTGCAGCACTAAAAAAAGACCAAAGCATAGGCATTATTGTCTGTCAACAAAAATTGCAACCCAGTCGGAGAAAAGTGCACATCTAAACCATCTTTAATTATTCTATCCAAAACTCTCCACAAACTTTACAAATATTGATTGCACCCTCACTTTCTTAGTCTAACAAACCTTTGACATCACAAAAGTCGATGACACCCGAATCAGAAGATGATAATCACGCTCTGCTGTGATATATTATTCTTCAGTAGCATTAAAATTCTTTTGTTTATGGTCATTTTAAAGAATTTCGACAGGTTTTTGCTGTCTCGCTTCATTAGATGGGAAGAAATCGTCATTTGGGAATAATCTGGTTAATTTGACAAATTTGAAAGTTTGAAACTCTTGACAGCTTTTGATGCATTTGCTGTGGATAAATAGGTGCTCGTAAATATTCTTAACAACATCATTTACAGCAATTTTTGATATCTCAAGCTTTTTATAGAGAAGTCGCACTCTTTGTGGTAAACCTTTTTTTAAAGTGCCACAGAATTTTTAAACTAATGGCTGTATTTATATGGGAACTATGCAGTTTCGAATCTACCCAATTTTTCTTCGTTAATATCAATTATACACTTGAAGTGTTAAAGCCACACCATAAATTCTTTATTTATCCATCTAGATTTGCTACATTCACGGATTCAACTAAGATACGAGGTGTGACAGTAAAGTAATGAGACTGATTTTTTATTTACCAAAGTTTTAATTTTTTTCAAACATCACTGTCATTGCCTTCAAAGTAGTTCCCTTGGGCAGCTACACACCGATTGAGACGTTGTTCCCACTGTTGGTAGCAACACTGGAAGTCTTCAACCGGTATGGTCTTCAGTGTGTCCGTTACACTCTTTTGGATGTTGTCTAAAGTCCAATGACGTTCTGTGAGGACATTTTTCAGTTTAGCAAAAAGGAAAAAGTCACAGGGACTGACGTCAGGTAAATAGGGGAGCTGGAGAACCGCAGGAATGCCTTTTGAGGTCAAAAATTCTGTTATGGAGAGGGCAGTGTGACATGGGGCGTTGTCATGATGAAGCATCCATTTGTTTGCAATGTCTGGTCTCGCACGAATTATCCTTTTTCTTAGCCTTCCAATGACGTCTTTATAAAAAACTTGGTTAACAATTTGTCCTGGAAGAACAAATTCTTTGCGGACGATTCCCGTTTTGTCATAAAAACAAATCAGCATTGATTTAATATTGAATTTGCTCATTCGAGCTTTCTTTGTTGGAGGAGCGTTTGCAGTATGCCACTCTTGACTTTGCCTTTCGGTCTCAGGATCGTATTCAAAAATCCATGACTCATCACTTGTGATCACACGACTAAAGAAATCTTGCTCATTAGTGATTCTGTCAAGAACATCAAGGCACTTGTTTTTCGAATGTCCTTCAATTGTGAGGCTTTTCGGCACAGTTTTGGCACATACCTTTCGCATGTGCAAATGTTCACTCAATATTTGATGAACGGTAAATCTGTTCAAATTGAATTGTTCACTCAACATTCTTAATGTTAAACGACGGTCTGATCTCACTGGAGTGTTGACACGTTCAATGTTTTCATCGGTTTTAGAAGTTGAAGGCCTCCCTGAACGATGTTCATCTTCAACGTGTTCTCTGCCTTCACAAAAATGCAGTCACAAAAATCACGTCGTTAACGAAACGAGTTGAAACTCACTGAGCTGAGCTATTGGAGGGTACTGATACACGAGGTCTGTCAAGGACAACAGCGCAGCGTTGCCAGATCACTTGCAGTGTTGCCAGTCTCGTTACTTTTCTGCCACATCTCGTATATTATGGGTAAACGCAAAAACTAGCAGCATTGATGACGTAGACCACAGTAATTATTATAGCTCTTTCCCCATTAGTTACTATGTTGGGGATGATGTACATTTTAATATCACAGTTCCAACTATATTGTAGATATCACTTGGAGAATAAATTGTGCTGCTTGTTCTTCAACTCTCATGCGAAGTGTTCTCGGTGAGCAATACGGTGAGCTGCTTTTACTGACAGATTCTCCATTTTGATTAGCATTTAATTAATGTTGACTGCAATGTCCAAGCAGCACCATCGGTTTTCCGAATATAATTTTGAAGCATCTGTTACAAAAAAAAACGGATACAGTGTATGGGGAATTGCAGCCCATCTGTCTAGTTGTAAAACCTCAAAATTTCTGGGAGTCATAATTCCCCCAGTCTTGTCTAATTCGCAAAAAGAAATACTAAAAATCCTTTAATAGATCATATTTCTTAACAACACAAATATAAAGGAATAGATATAATCGTCTATTTTTCGTGCCATGTTAATTACTACTTTATGTAAAAAAGTCGAAGAACCAACTACGAAATTTTTATTGAGTTAACTCAGTGAATCTTTCAAGTGAGTCAGTTCTTTGAATCAACTCACTACTGAGTTACCTCTCTCTACTATTTACTGCACTTAAAACTCCTCATAAAGAAGATAAGTCATATCTATCTGATACAAAGACAATGACCATACTGTATTATGCAAACTTTGAGGATGATTGTTCCTTTTAATCTATGTTCATCAATCTTATATGTAACTAATTAAACTAGAGATATTTATTGGCTGACAACTTTTCTACAAATTTTTAGCAGTTAAGCACAGTTAGGGAAAAAATATATTATTGTTACTGTCATGGCATTTCAACCAAAAGAACTACATTTATAGATAATGTGACATCGCAACTTGGAAACAAAAGCGGAAACACAAACCAAATTTTATACAAAACGTTATATTCTTTCCTTACAATTTGTCATAATGATCCAGTGTCATAATTATAGATATCGAGATTTTAGATTCGACTTACTATAATTCGCAATTTTAACAACAACCATTTTAAATTAAGTTACATCATACGAATGAAAATAGATCTATATCACCTACGTTATTAATTATTAAATTAGAGTAAGTCAAATTTAAAAACGTATATCTGCCAAGATCTAGACTGATTATCTGTACTTAATTTTCCTTTTTTTATTTTCTCCCTCAAATACGTACTGTTTCGTTTACTAGTCAATACGATACGCATACATAATTTACATATCACACATTGAATCAAATAATCTCACTAACATTAACGCTATACTTTCATGTGTTGTGATAACATCACCTTACTTAGATTACGCAAATACAACTATTAATAATAATTTTCTTCGGCCGTCAAAGCAATTATCAAAATATTACGAGAATGTGTGCCGTGGGACCAGATTATGTATGTTTGAGCAGCTAGTTGTTAGTTTTTTAAGACAATATCCGAGAGAAGCCTTTAAAAGTAGCATTTAAGCAGAGCTCATCATTTGTGTGATCTCTCACCGTTGTTTCCATCAATATATTCCATATTATTACTGTTATTGTTAGAAAATGCAGGAAATTCTAATCGTATTAGCACTTTTTTAATTGTAAATTTGTTGAGGAGTACTGCAGATGATTACGTCAAAAAAAGTTCGAAGATTCATATAGTTTTCTTGACTTCTTGTCAAATTTATTTGTTTGCCTAAGAACTTTTTAGTGAGAACTTGTCTCGTTGCTAAATGTTAAGACTGTAAGTAGCCGAAAATGTTTTTATAAAACTTACAGATGTGATACGAGTATTTGGTTATATTCACTAAAAAGTTCCGAAGGTAAATTCTACTCAATTACAGCGCCTATCGTTTTTAAAACTATACACATTAATTGTGTGTGTTTAAGAAGATATAACTAACGAAATTTAGCCTGTTTAAGTCGAGACACATGAAATAAAAGACTACAATTCTGTTTTAAAATATTAATATATTAAAAAAATCAATTTAATCAACGAAAACAATAGGCGTGTGTAATCAATATCAGCAAAAACTTACTTTTTCTATTCGTTAAATAACAAATAAAAAATTGTTTTCAAACATAATTTGTCGACAACAGTAGCTAACGTTCATTATTACCATTTCAAACTCTTTTATCAATGATAGGCGTTGTAATTTCTCAGCATCAATTTTAAAGTTCTCTAGAAAGAAAAATTCATTAACTATTAGCATGCTTTGGGTTTCATGAAATCTTCAAAAACAAAATAGATTGCATTGTTTTACGAAAAGAAAACAAAAATATTTAAAAAAAATAGACATTATATGAAGATGAGATTTAAAATTTTATGAAGGTAATAATAATAATAACGTAGTAAATATATCGAAGCACCTTTTATAGATATTATATACAATTTACGAGTTTTTAGCTTGTACATATAAATTAAATATTTTTATTTCTCGAGATATTTATTATTATTTACAAATAGTTTATACATGAATAGCTTAGAATTAATAATAAAAATATATAAAAATGTAACAGAGTCTTATTGTAAGTAGAGTATATAAAAATTTCTTCGTAGCCTACATCATATCTTCTTCAACTACTCCATTTGGAGAATATGTCTGGATTTTCTTTGGATAAGCCGGTAACATAATGTAAGCAGCGTTATGTAACGTATTTAGCATCATCTTTGCAGCATTTTTCCACCATGTTTTACTTCTTTCTTGTTTAATTATAGCTTCCAATTCTTCTAGTGTTTTCTTTAAAGCAAAATTATCTAATAACATTTGCTTCTTGGTTTCATTTAATAGACATACACTTTTCTTTAACTCATGAACCCTTTTTTGCAATTTTTCTTCTCTTACCCTAGATTTAATAAATTGTTGCTCCAAATCATCTCTTATATCCTTTTCTTTTTCCAGGTTCCTATTAAAATAAAAATATATCAAAACATCGCCGTTTTTCTACACATCTCTACAAAATTAACTATGTACTGAATTTCACCAAAACTAAATTATCACAAATAAACGCATTCTAAAGCTACATGCAAAAAATAAAAACTCAATTAATAGACTTACATTTCTAATTCACATTTAGAATGTTCAAGATTACTGTTATCGAGGTTCACAGAGTCTAGGTTTCTCTCTACAGATTCTAAATCTCTCTCAAGGCGATTTATGGTTTCAAGTTGCTCTACAGAAGTATTCTTGTACTCTTCAATCTGAAATTTTTGAAAATAATACTAAGGTAAGTAATAATATTACGATTCACCAAATTTATTGAGGAAACAATTATGGTTGCAATTATTACAAAACTTAACGAGTTATGTTTAAACTGCATAACAGGAAGAAACCAATTATATTTTATTGAAAACAATTATACATACATATAGTACATGTAAAATACTAAATAAAAACGCAAATACATTTTATAATTTTCTGAAGATTTTGATTGCTTCTGACAACACATCAAGAAATTAATAATTAACCTCGTCTAACTATGTTATTAGATATTGAATTTGTACAGTTGGAAATCTTTCAATTCCTGAAGTTGAATAGGTCAATGAAACAACAAATTAATTAAATACCAATTTATTCCAGAACATATAAAATTATGTTTTCGTTAATAAAACTTCATCAGTGGAAGAAATCGACGTTTAATATGTGTCAAATACTAATAAGCTAATAATATAATTGGCCATGCCTATCAACAAAAATATCTAAGAAAGAAAGAACTCATTGATATATCGAATTAATTATATTCTTAAATAATATTAAAGGATATATTAGTGTAAGTTTAATATAACTACAAAAATAAAATTGAATTGAATTATTCGTATATCAATGTATTTTTTGTCAAGCTCTAACTGACTAAAAAAACCGATGAAGTCTTATTAACGAAAATATAATTTTTTATGTTCTGGAATAGATTTTTTTTTTTTTCATTGACCTATGTGTGGACCTAAGTGGAAATACTTCAGGAATTGAAGGATAAGTACATAAAAGTCATAACATAGATATATATTAAAAGTTGGAAAGGAAAAGTTCTAACGTAGATAGAATTTGTCATTTTCAAGTTATGGCATAATCTTACGCTTTTTTTAATTGTATCCTTAGTTGGCTATAACATCATCAAAACAAGCTTATTTCCCCCATTACGATAATGTACAACTTTACATTGTTATTTTGTTAAATAAATCAGTTTAAAGCATTTTAATGAGTTTTTGATATAGTTGGCTAAACCATAGTGCCATATTTGACATAAGAAATGGTTATAAGGCACTTCAGTAAACAGTTTTGGCTATGAGATCAGTTGTCAGTTGTAGTGTACGTTAGTTTTGAATAAAATTCCTCAAAGAGCTACAGAACGTTATTTTCAATTTTTCTATTTGACAATTAGGGAAAATATAGAGAGTGTACGTAAATGATTATACCTACGTCACGTGATGTGCGTTTTAGGAAATTTAGCGTTCTAGAATTTGCGACATGTCTAATGTCACAGACTTGACAGAAATTATTCATTGGCGTTACTGTGACACATAACAATTACGTATTTATAATTTTTTGTATAAACATAATATTATTTCGTTATATACTTTCAAACGGTTCTTTTTGAATCAACTGCTAGAATATACAGGCTGGTCAGATAAGAATGCAAAGTGTTGTATCTCTGAAACTATTCGTCGTAGATACTCGCGGTAAAAAAAATTATTACTAAGGTGGGCAAAAGAAGTCTGTGGAAAATATTTTCAGATTTCCAAGATGGTCGCCAGGGGGCGTAACCAGCATCATAAACTTTTAAAGTGATTTTGCACAGAAATCCACCCAGTAAATATCACAAAAAAAAAATCACCTTTTAAAGCTAAGCTTTATTCGAGCAATTTTTGTTTAACACTTTTTGACGTATCTATTAAAATAAAGTGGTAGGGGGTAATTCAATGTTTTTTTAAAATAAACAGCTGTAACACCTAAACGACTGAACTGATTTTAACAAACTTGGTCTCATTGGAAAAAGCATTTACTGTTCCATCAAACCTATCATACCTGTGATATGTCTATTTCTTAGTAATGCCGCTAGAGCGCTTTTTTCTGCGATATTTCAGGCTGCAAATAAGATATCGAAATAGGGTTTTCACTAGCTTAATTAGGTATCACTTCGCTACATTTTTATGAAAAAAAAAGTAATATTATTGCATTTAATTTTTTAGAGAATTTTGCAATTTTCTGCTATTATATCAAGAAACGCGCTCTAGCAGCATACTAAGAAATAGACATATCACAGGTATGATAGGTTTGATGGAACAATAAATGCTTTTACCAATGAGACCAAGCTTGTTAAAATCAGTTCAGTCGTTTAGGAGTTACAGCTGTTTATTAAAAAAAAACATTAAATTACCCCCCACAACTTTAATTTAATAGATACATCAAAAAGTGTTAAACAAAAATTACTCGAGTAAAGTTTAACTTTAAAAAGCATATATTTTTTGGTAACATTTACTGGGTGGATTTCAGTGGAAAATCACTTAAAAAGTTTAAGATGCCGGTTACGCCCCGTGGCGACTATCTTAGGAATCTGAAAATATTTGCCCACTTTAGTAATAACATTTTTTACCGCAAGTCTCTACGACGAATAGTTTCGATAGAGATACAACATTTTGCATTCTTATCTGACCACCCTCTGTACTAAGATTGTCCATAAGTAATCCTTTTGATATACACGTTGGACAACCCAGATTCAAGGCATGCTGATATATTAATAAGTGCAATGGTGCCACGTGGGTGCCACAACCCAGCATCCATGCAAAGGACGCGTCGTGAGAGGGTGATTAGGATTTACGTTATCATATGTCAGCCTCAATTCATTCGTATTTAAACGAATAAGTATTATTTATGTGACCGGGACAAGAATTTTATCTGAGATGTCTTGTTCGCCGATTAATTCTCTTTTTCGCTTCATGGACGCCACAATCCGTCCATCGTCCGATATTGGTCCCGAGAAAATACAATATTAGTATAGTTTTAAAAATGCAATACCATCAGTAGCTAAATGTTGGAGTTGGAATTCCTTTTAGAATTAAACTATTTTTAATTGAATTATTTTCAAAAAACGCAATCAATATTTTGACATATGCAAGTTGTCAGCATGTCACAGCTATACGAGAATATAGAATGTAATAATTCTACTTTGGCTACACCGTACTTCATAACACCATCTCTGTCATTCTAACACACATATTATATTTCACCATTGCATGCTATTTACAATATGCCGAGTCGCCGAGTACTTGGTTTGTTCAACGTGTGGATACATATCTGTAATGCACAATTAATATACAGGGTTTCCACAGCCGAGCGGGACATAGGGAAAATACATAAAATCGGTTTTCTGTAAATATTATCTATACTTCATCGAAATTTAAGTGCCGCATATTATAACTGGGCCAACAATGAACATTTCCACAATCATAGTACAAAAAAAGTCATTTTAATAAAGCCACAGCCGCTTGCAGCATCTCACATGTTAAAAAGACTTATTAGAAATTTACGTGCAATAGATTTAAGAATAATAATTTTCTGGCTTTATTAAAATGATTTTCTTTGTACTATGATTGTGGAAATATTCATTGTTTACCCAGTTATAATATGCGGCACTTAAATTTCGATGAAGTATAGATAATATTCACCGAAAACCGATTTATGTATTCTCTCTATGTCCCGCTCGGCCGTGGAAACCCTGTATACATTTATATTGACGATCTGTATTGACGATACACTATCGTAGAAGAATGTAAAGTACGGATAGCATACATATGATTTTACATTAAGCCAACTTGCTTCGATCAATTTAATAAAGATTTTCTTGTTAGAAATATTGTTGATTGACGCAAGTATGTATACGATGATGACCACTCAATGTTATCTTAATTTGACAATCTATTTTGACAGTACGTAAATATCTGTCTAAGAGTATCAACCAATCACAGCAGCCAATTATGTGATTTCCAATTCCATGCTTGGCGAGACAAAGCAACGAAGTGCAAGTTTGCAATGAATTTCACTTCGAATTTCGTGCAGAAGTGTGCTCTGAAGTTGTTGTAAATGCGTTAATTTAAAACGTATTATTTTAACTGTCAATTATCGAATTTTGAATTGGTTGTAAATGTACACTGGCGTGCAATAAAATCTCGTACACTTAGTTTTGGCTGTATTAAATTGGCCTTTCTGGTGACATTTCTAATTTGACATTACTCAATATAATTAAATCATTCAAAATTGATTAACATGTTGAAATTCTCTGAATGTGATAAAGTATTGATATTATCAAAATTAGGAGAAGGATGGTCCATAAGAAATGTAGCTAGAATGTTTAATATAAATAAAGCTACCGTTTTGAATGTTAAGAAAAAATGGGAAGAAAATAGAAGTGTTAAAGAAGAAGAAAGAAGGTTCAGGACGACCAAGAATTTCAAATCAACAACAAGATGAAGTTTTACTAGACTATTTAAGAGAAAATCCATTCAAAACAGCAAGAGATGCTGTATATCATACAAATTTTCCAGGATCTTGGTCAACAGCATGCCGTAGAATTAATACTTCAGAGTTAAAAAATTATGCAAGTGCTAAAAAAGAGTTATTAGCTGTAGAAAATAAACAATCCAGAATGTTATTTTCGTTAAATTATATATATCGCGGACAAAATTTCTGGGAAAGTGTAGTATTTTCGGATGAAAAAATATTTCAGTCAAGCCATGATGGTCGCGTGAATGTATACCGCCCAAGAAACACAAGATATGCTGAAAGATATGTATCCCCGCTAAACAGATCTGGAAGATTTTCTGTTAACGTCTGGGCATGGATGTGTGCACATGGTGCGGGAGTTGCATGGCAAATTGAAGGTCGTTTCAACTCACAATCATATCTAGATATTTTAGAGAATGTTATGCTTCCGTCAGTATCACAAACATACCCTAATAATACTTTCAACAAGATAACAATCCTGTGCACACCGCTAGAGTTATCACACGGTGGATTACTAATCGGAACGTTGAGATATTACCTTGGCCATCACGTAGCCTGGATTTAAATCCGATTGAAAATGTTTGGGGTATAATAGTGAAACGAATCTATGCACGAAATTTAAGATTCCGTAATAAAAATGAATTGTGGACAGCAATTGAGAATGCCTGGGAGAAATTAATTGAGGATCAGAATATTTGGAGAAACCTTGTTCTATCAATAATGCCAAAAAGACTTGCGCAAGTTTTACATGTTAATGGTGCAATGATTAGTTACTGATACTTATATATAATTAGGTACTTACTTCTTCATTTGTATGTTGTCGTTATTATTAACAATATATGATATTAACGGAATTTTGTATTGGATTTTATATTAAATGCCACATTGCGAAACGGACTACATATGTTGATCATCAGATCACATGTGATTCATATCGTATATGTCACATCTGTCAAATCTAAGTCAGCTTACATTAGCAAATAATCTTAAAATATAACCAAACTTGACATTAAGCTGTACGAGATTTTATTGCAAGCCAGTGTACCTTTACTATTGTGACAAATTCAAAACTAGTACTTACAAAACACAGCTACGAAATCTATGTAGATACAGTTATAGAAGCTATTGAGCAAGAAACACAACATATCGCAATTATCATTATAAATATTAACATTTTTAATAATTAAATAACAGGAAATTTTCTGATTATGTTGACATTAATCAGAAGTTGAATAGGTACGCTGTGGGTACGCCTATGAAATTTTCAGGTAACCGATCATAACCGATACTCCAAACTGAACATGTTACGTCATGTGACGTACAACCATTACACGGACAATGCCACACATTGTGTTACATTTGCATAAACAACACTAGTAGTGACTTTGAACACTATTTTTACTGATGTATGTATTTTGAAACTTAATTTTAAATTTATTTTGTTGTCTATTTTATAATTCAATTTGTTGAGTGATCCTTTCAATGAAGCCGTCCAACTATGAACACTATTTTAAAAAAAACGCAAGGTTGGGCTATAATTTGAAAGCGATAGATCCAATAAAAAAATAACAGACAAGATCAAAAGAAGGTATAGACACCTTGCATTCCAATTTTTGCCAAATACAACAACAAGGTTAAGGAAAATAGAGATATTTCGTCTTTCGCAAATACCTAGTGAACTCTGAACTTTTACTAAAAGCAGGAGCATCACAAAATGAAGCTCATAAAACTCACTCTGTATAAGAACGTGAGAAGTATAGCGCCCATTTTACATTTTATCAAAAAATAATTTGTGTCGTTATCTGCACTTAAAACTCTGTTATCAAAAAAAAAATACAAAAACGTTATAGTTAGTATTTACAAAAATTTTAATATACTGGCTGCTTTTGTATGGAACTGTCCTTCGAAATCTAACGATTGGTTACTCAAAAAAAATGAATTATCTGTATACCAAGCAACCAACAAACGTGGAATTTGATACACAAAGGTCAAAAGCACAAGCGCGAGTAGAATGGTATATGTAGATCAAGCATTAGCGTGGTTTCGATCTCTCCGATCTCGTCAGCGTCTCTCCGCAGGAAATACCTAATTTCATCGCAATTTGTCACTCAACATGTATTACGTAACACTTCGGAAGTTGGAATTAATCTATTGTTGCAGAATTAAACGAAAAAATAACAGCAAGAATACTATTTTTTCACTAAAACTATTCTTTTTTGGTGCTACATATAAATCTGTTAATTAATTTTTAAACAAAATTTAATAAGACATAGTTGATAAATAGCGAAAAATTAACAAAAATACCAAATCTCAGATCATGTCAAATTGTCATATGACATAAATTATCAAATTCTAGGAAGGCCGTCCGATCATGTAAAAATTGACGTGTTGTGGTGATGTCCATTCTAATTTAGGGATCCATTCTGTGCTGTTGCTAACGCCAAATGTCACTTGACAAATACCTGAAAGTGTCACCAATATTGAGAATTGCAATAGTTCTTGTTATATTTTCCAAATGCTCGTGTATAAAGCCTGCGAAAGATTCATATCTGGTACAAATATGTAGTCACCCGTCAGAAACGTTATTATGCCTAGGCGTTTATGTAAGAGAGTATTACATTTTGGCAACAGATACTTGCAGTTGGTACACCGATGTACAACGCTATCCTAGGTCCGAATTGGTAATGGGAAAACTAAATCCACCGTGTAAAAATGGCCAGCGCAGGAAACCCCTAAAAAGTTACGTAGATATCGAATCTCAAAAATTCAATGAAGTTGGAATTTCTGTGATTAAAATTACTAAACCGTTTGAACTCAACCACAATACTAAAATGATTGATGTAGCGTATTATAATACGAACGATGCGATATGTCATTTATATGCTCTGGAGACAAACTCGGACGGAACTAATCTAGATGAACAGAACATTCGCATCTTAAATGTAATTTTGAGGTCCAATCGATGTTACAAAGCCACCAATGAGACAGGCCACGATATAGTCATAAAATGTACAAAAATTCCGAAAGATTTGGACGCGTCGAATTCTCCAGTGATATGTAACGGTCTCATACAAGGTTTTCTTCTCGATACGGTTAATTATGTGGGACAAATCTACCATACGTCTTCTCAAGGTAATTGGATAAGCATTGCTATCGATGGTAGAACTTTAAGATCTACTCATAGTAGTAACTTCAATTCAAAAAAAGTTTCTATATTTCTAAATATTGTTTTGTTTGTGTTTATATATATAAATACATGTAAGTAAAGTAATATTTTAGTATAGTGTGTATTTTTCATACAGTGTGTTTCAGTTTACATGGAGACAACCAAATAAATTGTTTATTAGCTACGCCACGCCATTATTATTAAACTTTTATCAGTGATAGTGGCCATTATGATAAAAAATTTTGTATGAATGAATTTTTGTTGGAGTCTAAATCTGGCCAACTATGATTTTTAGTTTAGTAAAATTTCAAGATTAAAATTTTCATTTTAGTGCGTAGCTAATAAACAATACAAAAATCCTGAAACACGTCAAATTTAAATTATAAATTGACATTCGTCAACGTGAAAATGCGACCCTACCTTCAACCCCCTTCGAATGACAGGTACAACCCCCATTTTTTTAAATGGGAAGTATAAGCTTGTGATATATCGTTTGAAAGGTCTCTGTATTCTTTATTCAAAAATGTTATCGTTTTTAAGTTTGTTGTAACAATTAAGATACAATAAAATTAAATCATGTTATTATCGAAATTCGCTACAATATACGCACAAAATGAAATGTAATGCAAAATGTAAAAAAAAAATGTAAAACACCAAAAAGAACTATGAATGTCAATGAAGTAGATGTTCAAAATGTTCACCATGAACGTCTTGGCAACATCCCAGTCTTAAATAAAACTGTCTTCTAACATTATTTAACATATCAGACGTGATCGACCTAATCGCAAGCGTTATTCGTTCTCTTAAGTCGTTTAAATCGAAAGGTTTAGTTTTGTACACAATGCTCTTCACATATCGCCATAAAAAGAAATCTAATATGGTTAGATCAGGTGATCGCGCTAGCCATTCGATCGATCCTCGCCTTCCTATCCACCGATTGGAAAATATTGCATCGAGGTACTGCAGGACATTGCGCTGGTAATGTGGTGGTGCTCCATCCTGCTGAAACCGTATCGTATTCATTGGAACTTGAGGGATTCCTGGATCAGGATATAAATTTACCAAAGTTGGAATGACATCATTTTGAAGTAGTGCCAAATAACGATCGCCATTCAAATTGCCCTCAATGAAAAAGGGACCAATGATATGGTTTCCAACAATACTTGTTCAAACATGAACCTTTTCTGGGTATTGTGTGTGTTCTTCTCTCATCCAGTGAGGATATTCCGTAGACCAGTAGCGGCAATTTTGCCGATTAGCATTACCGTTAAGAGAAAAAGTGCACTCATCGAAAAACATGACGTATTCTAATTGGATAATATTCTTATACAACATGTCCATCATTCGCTCACAAAAATAAGTTCTCCTATTAAAACCGTCTTCCATGAGCTCCTGAGTAGATATTATTTTATAGAAATGCATTTTGTTTTCTTTTAATATGTTTACTATCGATGTATGGCTAACATTTAATGTAGTGGATGCCTGTCTACTCGATGTATTTGGGTTTTCCATAAACTCAAACATCACACTAAGTGCATTGTGGCAGCTGGCTTTTTTATCTACCTTACATGACCAAACTCGCGAAACTGCTTCTCTATCTTACTAATTGTTCCTTGAGATATAGGCGGTAAATCAGGAAATTTTTCATGAAATAGGCGGGTTACTTCCTGTTGTGTTCGGGTTCTATCTCCGTAACCAATCATTTGTAAAACTGTCATTTTATGCATTTCCGTTAATCTAACCATTTTCCAGAATTGTATTTTGCAAAATTCAAACTAAAATTATAATACTGACAACTTAAATGACAACTTTTAATTACAAAGCAATCTACTATGTCGTTTTAAGCAAACTAATGTTGCCACGGAAACTATTTAAAGTATTTTTAATGGGTACCATCACGTTGGTATGGTTTTTACTCACTTTCTTATTATGAAGACCTAAACGGAAGTAAGTAAAGCAAAGATGCCTATGACGTAAATATGTATTTAATCTTCATAAACGCTCTTGATAAAAAAAACTACATTGAAAATAAGAACATTCACATTTAAGGTAATAAATAAAATGAATAACGTTTCTCTCAGGAATGAAATCTCTTTTTCTATATTTTTTGTTTGTTTTTATAGCAAAAACAGTAGCAGTGGTTTATGCGATGTCAAGTTATCGCATAAACAGATGTGTATATGTTCTATTGTCATTCTTTTTCTACGAACGGTATTGCATGTAGCCACAATTTAAATTTCACAAATGATGCTAGTCCTAATACCTACAACAGTTTTTATACCTCATTGCCTTTCATAGTTCTTTTTAGTGTTACATTTTTCTTTACATTTTGCATTACATTTTATTTTATTCTATCTTAATTTTTACAACAAACTTAAAAACGATAACATTTTTGAATAGAGAATAAAGAGACCTTTCAAACGATATATCACAAGCCTATACTTCCCATTTAAAAAAAGTGGGGGTTGTACCTGTCATTCGAAGGGGGTTGGAGGTAGGGATCGCATTTTCACGTTGAAGAATGTCAATTTATAATTTTAATTTGACGTGTTTCGGGATTTTTTATAAATATTTACAATAACCGAACTAAAGAAATTGGATCATTTGACTTTTACACACTGTTATAATGTATTATAAAGGGTGCTCTTCGGTTCTCGGGTTCTCTACCGTGTAGAAAAGTTGTGGTACTTGACGTTTCGATCATCTTGTCGTGATCTTCTTCAGAAGTGAAGTTCTTCACTTCTAAAGAAGATCACGGCTACACGGCACCCAAGAACCGAAGAGCAGCCATCAACAGCGGCCGTGAAAGCCTGAAGACTACATTAATGTATTATAAAGTTACTATGGAAGCAATAGGATAAGTAATCAGAGCATAAAGTTGTACTATTATTATTATTTGACAGTTTTTTATTGTCATACATATGGCATAACTCCGTCACTAAACAATACATAATAAATTATGACGGACAAAAGAAAAGGAGAATTTTGCAAGAGAAAAATTTAGTTTATTGGAAATTATATAAGACACGATCCTGGATGACGTACCACGATATCCATAATTTTTAATTTTGCGGCACAAATAATCTGTACATTTACAGAAAACCCTCCATTATTATTTCGACTATATCACTCACATATCTGTCAACCAATCACAGTTGGAATTCCTTAGCAACAGCCAATGACATTCGTTTTATAGCGAAAAAATCACGTGTGAATTTTAATAAGTGATCAAATCACTCGTGGTTTTATCAATACAAATGGAGTACTGTCAAAACGGCTCATTTTCACTCACAATGCTCGCAATTACTACACAAAGCAAACAGTTACCAGCCAAATATATGGCAAAATTAAGACAACTAAGAGAGTAAATTACGAAAATATCCGATAACTGCGGAACTTACTAATAGCAAACTACCTACATTGCAACAAATTTTGTTCGTGATATAGTCTTTTTAAATACAACGCGTGACCAAGATTTTTCTTTGATAAAATTGATTTGGATAATTTGTTCGTGCTTGTTGATCTTAAATAATTTCACTCGCCCTTCGGGCTCATCTCAACAAGCACTTACAAATTATCCAAATCAATTTTATCGATAAAATCTTGGTTACTTGTTATATTACCTATGCTAAATTTCTACATTATTTTCATCCAAAGACTGCATTTTTACGTGTGTGAAGTCAATTGCTCCGGACACATTTCGAAATCTTTGAATGTTGAAAAAATTTCTACAAATTAAATTTCGAGCTTACTGCATTTACAGTATTTAAATATCTCGATGTCTCATAAAAGCAATTTCATAAGTCACTTTATAAATATCCTTCTCGTAGAGATTTTAGTGATGTTAAAATGATCCCCTATAACATTTTGAAAGAAAGTTAACAATAATGTGTTTCTAGTTGATATGGGTACGTTATTTGTTATAGGTTCATAGTTATTTTCACTCATGTTTAGGATTTGTTGAAAATTTTCTTTCGTTACACAAAATCGTGCTTAAAGTTCCTCATTTGAATATGTTGCAAGTTTCCTAGCAAAATAGAACATTGCTTTAACATATAGATAACACTAGAACATTTAAAGACTTAAATTTTACAAATAAACTAAACTAATATTACCTCTGTAATGGTACCGTAATCAGATTTATAATACATATTTAAAAATGGGTTTCTAAATAAATAAAACCACATTTTATGCAAATTTCTTCAAGCAATTACTAAACATTCTATTCTATCGACACTTCTTTAGACGTCATTAAATTAGATTTGCAATACACACACCTCTTACCCACGTCATATATATCTAATACGTCATTCCCGAGATACTTTGGATTAATTACTACATAGTTTCAGGTTTCGGATTAGCTTTGAATACGTAACGACGACCAAATTTTTTTCGAAAACTATCGTCATACATGAGTTAATACCCAAAGGAAATATATCTAAAATAATCGATTTTCCACACGAATGTGTCATTGGTAGTGCAAGTGTCCTTCTTAACCTATCCTCCTATTTCTTTGTTTTTATTTTTTTCCTATTAAATGACGACATTATCGAAGGTCGACCACACATTAATAGAAATACAATGACATTGAAACAATTCATCTTATCTGTATTTCTGAATTGGTTATTAAATATTATTTTTTATTAAAATTGTATTAAACGGCTAATTCAACTAACCACAACAAATAAAGGCTGTAGAAGCAAATGAAAGAAAATTAATTATACAGGGTGATTGACTGAGACCGGCCATTAGAAAGATTGGGCTTCCGATTGATAATAAATTTTTGCAGTTGAAGTTGGAAAGAAAATTTGTAAAAGTAGTTATATTCTTTATCGGTCATGTTAATTATTTTTTATAGAAGTTGTCATTTTCACGTTATGAGACAAACTTTAATTTTTTAAATGGTATCCATAGTTGGCTATGAAGCTATTTTAAGGAGGTCTCTTAACAAATTTTTTCCACTTAAAAACGTGGTTGGCTAAAACAAAGTGTCATACAAAAAAGTAGACTGATAACCGATATTTATAAGGCACTTTACAAAACAGTATGTCAGTTTTAACAGTATGTGAAGTATTTCGGCTGATTATTAGTTTGTGTTTAACCGCAACTAAAAGAGTAGTAATTTTAACAAATGTTTGTGATTTCGCTATGGAGGTGGCATAATAAAATTTCTCTAAACGGCCCATTCCATTGACGGCCATTAAATAAGGGTAGACATATTAATTTTTTGTAAATATCGAGAAATTCTGCTCTTATTTTCTTCGATTCTTTAAGTAAATATTGCCAAAATCTGTTATGACACTATTCAAGAAACTGCTTCAGAGATAGTTGTGAGTGTATTGCTAGAAAAATCAGCAAGATCTACCAAAAGAGTTTCAAGGAACTTTGTGACTGATGTCCAGGCCACACTCAGGGAAACGGGCGTGGCGAGAGAATTTGGCGAAGATAGTAGGGGAGGATAAAAGTCGGTTCGCCGAGGAGTAGTCCGCCCGCTGGTTGTCTGGTTGGGGAAACCTTCGGTTTCATCCTAAAACAACTCGGTGATTCTGGGACCCTTCGGTTTCACTGTAGCTGCCGCGGATACTTGATCGCCGGAGGGGCGAAAGGGTTGGCGCGGTTGGCATTTTGGGGTAGGGACGGCCGGGCAAAAGCGGCCGTCCCCGTAGTTCAGGCTTAATTCACGGGCGGGTTGGTTGTACCTCACGGCCAGATTCCGTTTCCCACGCTTGGCCGATAGTAGCCATCCGCAAGGAGGCCTAGGCCCCGTGGGGTTAGATGTGAGGTAGGAGTTCGCTAAAGCGTCTCCAACGGTGACCCGTCCAACGTTGACAAGAAAACTTGTCTAACATGGGTAGCACGGAGGAGAGGAGCCCACCGGTTCGCCGGGCCTCTCCGCGAGGTGCCGGTCTCGTGCGGGCAACTGGTTTCGTGCCTCTTTGTCCTGAGGAGTGTGTGCACCTCCCTGATAGCCGCATACCTAACGGTCGGTCGGCAGCTGGGTGCCCCTTTGGGGTCGAGCAACCACTTTACGTGATGTCCAGTGAAAGAAGAAGATAAATTTCATCATGAAATTGTGCTCCTTTTACATTTGGCAAAGCAGCACACACACATTATTCTACGATAAAAGTTATTCCTAACGTAAAGAATAATTTCGACATCAGTAAGTATTTAAGATTAATAGCATCTCTTAAAAGACCAAATATTGGATACCAACCCAAAACAATAAAAAATTCTAAATAAAGAAGTAATTTATCAATTTCTAATAGAAACTCTGGATGAAAAATGTTTGATCGTAAAGATAAATTAGAAAAATGCATGTTTCAAATTTAAGATAATTATACTCTGTTATTTTAAGTAGCAAGCAATATAGGAATTAATGCAGCCTTAAAATCAGATGAATTAGTAAAATTGATTGTAGATGATCTCCAACCATTTGAGTATCTGTAAACACTACTAAAAATCAGTGTGATTTCAAGGACTGTGGGCTTGTAAGATACAGATAAAATATCGGTAACACCAACACCACAACGTTTAATTAATTACTCGGGACACACATTCATTTGGTATTCAGTTGATGATGAGAGCCCATGCATTCTCAAAACACGTGTCCCGAGTAATTAATCAAACGTTGTGGGTGTTGATGTTACCGATGTTTATCACTATCAAAATTCATGTAGATAAATACAGCATTTATAATTGTCTCCGATGAAAACTAAGCAATTGATTTTGGTGTTATTTATGAGAAATAGAGACGACAAAAAGTTTATAAAAAGTTCTGTTTGTTGAGTAGATAAATTAACCATGGAAAAATCAAAGATTAAATGTACAGAATGTCCACAAATTAAGAATTAACATGAAAATGCTTCAGCAGAAGAGTATCATTTATTACATTTTAGAGTTTACTGTTAACAGACAAAGTTCTTTAACAATATAGAATTAGTTAAAATACAAACATTTTTAAGTCTTAAGTTGTCTGGAAATTAATGGAGATAATCATAATTAATCTTGGCGATCACAGGATGCCCTGCTCATGCGACGCTTTTGATACGGCAGTGGTTGACAGATCAGTTCAGAGAAAGATGGATGGAAAGATTTGGACCAATCAATTTTTCTGCTAGATCACGAAAGCTGATAACTCTTGATTTTTTTGTGAGATATTTTGAAGCAAAAAGTTGCGCAAATGATCTGCCGCATGATCGGGAAATATGTACTAAAAGGACGAATACAGGATGCCGTGAATGAGATAAATGTACCACAAACCATAAGCAAAGACTACGGTGAATTTATTAAAAGGGCGGAGGTATGTGTGGAAGTTGGAGGTGGCCTAGCATTTTCATGTTATCTTAATTTATGAACATTCTGTTGATTTAATCTTAGATGATCCGTTGGTTAGTTTATCTACTTAACAAGCAGAACTTTTTATAAAGAATGACTTTTTGTCGTAAAATCAATAATAAAGATTTTTTGATCTTGTCAACTCCATCCATACACAGATTTTTTTTTCTGAGTTAAAGAAATAGTAAATATTTCACAAATTTTGTAAGTAAAAATACTTTTGGGGAATCATCATCTTTGCTGGCCGATATAAGTGTTAATTAATATTGGATTTATAAAATGTCATAGTAGTTGAAAATCTGATATTATTGCCGAACATAAAATGCATTAGCTAATAAGAAGTTGATTCCAATGACTCAAATCAAGTGAGAACAAGTGTAAAGAAAAATCGACTGTCGATTTCCAGTAGCTTTAATCAACCGGATATTAGTGGATTTACTTCTTTATTCAGTATTGGTAGTTATACTAATATTTATGTCAATATTAATATAGATTAAATGATAATATATTCATAAATTGATTTGGCTAAACTTTTTTTACGAAGGAAATAAAAAAGTCACTACATTCCCAAATTTGAGGAAGTAAATGTGCTTATTATACAAGGGTCATCCAAAAAAATCTATTTGCCAAACTTGGAATAACCAGATAACCACATGCCAAACCAGGCATTGCTGAAGATGCAGATAGATGACCTTAACCTTTATCACCCATCAACTTAAGCTCATGAAATTGCTCCCAAAGTTGCCGTTTTTTAAAGCACTGTAGTAAAGATATTGAAAAAAGTTATCATATTTAGAAAGTTGAATTTATACTCTAATGACGTTCAAAAAGTTTCAACATGACAATACACCCCAGCTCTTGTTCTTTATTTGATTTGAATTTTAAAATTTAATATGTTAAGCGTTACTATTATTATAACGCAATAAACTGACGTACTTTGTTTTGTGTGCGGCTATTGGTTTGTTTAGTCTTTCAAAAACCAACTCCGTCCATTAGCAGCAAAAATGGCTATAGATCATTTATTTAACAAAATAACCAAATGAAGTGCAATACTTTTGTAACGGCGAAAATAAGTTTATTATAGTGATATCATAGCCAACTAATATGGTTACCATTAAAAAGAAAAGTTAACTTGAACAGGTGCGATAAAAAAATAATTAATACACATTGATGGAGGATATAACTATCTTAGAACTTTTCCTTTCCAACTTTGTCCAAATTCAATAATAAAGTAGTTAAAGACAACATGAAGATATTTCGTTTTTTGTAAATATCTACGAGGGAGCGTTTTTATATTCGCGGAATGGGGGATAAGGGGTGGAAATAAAAAGACCAAATTATTTTTCTTTTTCAATATATTCACCTGCAAGTCGGATACATTTTTCACATCTTTCAATTAATTTATTTATACCCTCATAAAAAAATGATTTCTCTTTATCTGCAAAATACGCCGAAACTGCCTCCTTGACTTCATCATTGGCAGTAAATTTTTTACCCCGCAGCTCTTTTTTCATTTTCGGAAACAGGTAATAATCACTCGGGGCCAGGTCTGAGCTGTAGGGTGGGTGATTCACAATTTCGAATCACACCTTATGCAGGGCAGCTAACGCAACGCGGCTCTTGTGGACGGGCGCGTTGTCGTGCAAAAGCAGCACACTTTTCGTCAATTTTTCCCGTCTTTTCTCTTTAATGGCTTCTTTTAGTCGCTCTAATATTGAAGCGTAATATTCTCCGGTTATAGAAACACCTTTATCTTTATAATCAATCAACAATATTCCTTCCGAGTCCCAAAATACCGTTGCCATGAGTTTCCCAGCTGATTGTGACACTTTAAATTTCTTGGGAGGTGCTGTGCCCTTTTATGCCACTGCATGGAGTCTTGTTTGGACTCAGGTTCATAATGATGAACCCAAGTTTCGTCTCCAGTAACAATTCGACTCAATACACCATCCTTGTCTTCATTACAGAGGTCCAAAAATCCACGCGAACACTCTACGCGCTGTTGTTTTTGCGACGGCGTGAGCATTCTCGGCACCCATCTTGCGCTGACCTTAGAAATGCCGAGATGATCGTGTAGGATTTTAAAAATTGTTGTATCGGATACTCCAACCATTTCTGCGAGTTGTTTCTTATTTAGTCGAGCATCTTCGAGTACAATTTTTTCAACTTTTTGGATAAGTGCTGGCGTGGTCACCTCAATGCTCCTGCCCGGCCTCGGGTCGTCTTCAAGGGATTCCCTTCCTTGTTTAAATAAACTATGCCACTTGTACACCATGGTTTTTCCTGGACAAGAGTCGCCGTAAACCAATGACATCTCAGTGATTATGGTCGCGACTGATTTTCCTTGCCTGGTAAGGAACTTTATAACGGCACGATATTCGATTTTTTCCATATTTCACTTTTCACTCCTGATTATACTACTTGGTTGGCGATAGCTCAAAGACTAACTGTCTAATAACAATAAAACTTCGTATTTATACTAATTATGAGTTGCTGCACAGGCCACGCCCCCAATGCGCCTAATCACCCCCCTACAACCCGCTCATTCCGCGAATATAAAAACGCTCCCTCGTATATAACAAACTGTAAACTTTTGCTGAAATACAAGAACAGGACTAAGTTCATACAACTGCACTTTCTTCGTTCAACCAAATCTGTATCGAGACATATGCACTACATTTATTTACATAAATATTTTTAGCAACCTAAAAATATTACAAAAAATAGCAATAAATGGGGCAAATGCAAGTTTATCAGTAGTTAAGATGATCTTTGCAAGTCTTCAGATAAGAAAGATTTCTTTTTTAAATACCATTCTATTAACGTATACAATTCAGAAGAAAATATTAGAGAAATGAACAACGACACCAACGCAATTTTTGATTTTGACAACAATTATCTTCAGCAATGACGACAATGAAAATGAAATTGACATAGTTTCAGCTGAAAAACGAACATAAAAGAATTACGAGGTAAAAGGTTAAGTGTTGTTATCGCTTCAAGAAAAATAATGTCGCTTTTATAACTATTTCAGTTACAATCGAGGGTCATTCACGGAACTGGTTCGTTAAAACTTTTTGAAATGAAATTCAACATTTTCCGGTAAACCGGAAGTGGTACAATGGCGCAAATAATTTTGTTGATGAGTCCAGATGATATCAGTTATAACGACAAGTTTTCAGAAATATTGAAACTCAAGAACATCAAAAAGTTCTAACGAACCAGTTCCGTGAATGACCCTGTATATGTAAGTACCTATGTATGTTACAACATCATATACATGTGACTATTAATTATAATTCAATTCTCTTTATACTGATAGAAACATTACATCTATTTATGAGGCCTATACCACTGCACGTACACACATTACTCGTTACCTCACACGTGAAAGTAGCTTCGAGCATATCAGCACTATTTACCGAGATACGACAATAAAGAGATAATTAAAATGACAAACCGAATTTAACTCTACGTATGTACATTCAGTAGCTGGATTCTTTGCGTAACGTTAAACTTGGAAATTCCCATCTTTTGGTAAATATGAATGAATTGAAATCATCTTAAATCATACTCCAAACACGCGACTTGTCAATATCGCTTCACGAGAGGATGAATCACGCAGTGTTCATTACAGTCTTATGTTTCATACATGCAAAACACATAAATATCGATTTTAATAGTTGCCACCCTGTGGTTGTCTTGTTTGCGCGTATATTAGGCTGGATAGGGCGTTTAAATGTACTGAGTCACGCCACCTCGCTAGACTCCGGGGATCCGGAGTGATGATGACTCATACTCCGGGCGCCGTTTTTCTTACAACAGGAAATTTTATTAATATTCTAAAATGTTATCTCTCAAACTATCCCTTTTTCTATAGAATCAAACATCAAAATCAATGATAATATCTCTTCTTCAAACATTTATAATTAAAATTAAGAGCTTACTCAATGCCAACCGTGCATCATGTAAAAGAAAACTACGAATTCCATCATCACCAGCAATTTTCGTCTGCGGAAATGTTGACTACCTCATCCTCTGATACAGGAAGCAATGTAAAAGGGATATTATTGGAAGGTTCATAACTTTGAGAGAAATCAGAACTGAAGAAAATTTATTGGCAAATGCTTCTACTATATTTGGAAGGGAGTCACCACGTATATCATTATCCTTGTTTCATGTTAATGTATTAGAAAACTTTTTTCGGATTAATTTGAATGAAAGCTTCAACGCGCTCAAGATGTAACGAATAGGCTGTTGCAATATCGCTTGTACATAAACGGGTCGACCGCCGCAGTGGTTAGGCGGCTGACTATTGTTGTGGCAGGACGATAGGATTTTCTGGAGGAACGGTGACATTTATTCAGAGATTGAAATCCGGATCGACTTACTATTCTCTGTTGGGAGCAAAGTGATTAGCAGCGCGGCATTATAAAAGACGATATGATCCTGTTACAAAGCCAATTGAACACAATTTACACACACAAAACTACACCGCGAGAGTTGCAGTGATAGAAAATGGGACAAGTAATACAGCTTACGAAGTTCTTGCAACTAAGCACCCAACACACATAAAAATAAATCATAATGAGTGAAGTCTCCTAAAGTCATTATAAAAAAAACTTACTTCGTGTAGACTTCAATTTACGGTGGCAATACTCTTTCAATTTTAGATTAGAAATTATCCTTCTTGAAAACCAGTAGGGATAAAATGATTTCGAAATAATAAAAGAATGTTTGACAGATTGATTAAAAAATTGTATCAGGTGTACTATAAAACATATTTAGTGCAACATTAACATCAGTAATTGGTTCCAAAAGTATCCATTCAACATTGAGTAAGTTCTAGTAGAGCTGAATAAAATTAGCTCTGCTAAAGCTATATCTGGAGTTGTTGTTGGAAAGAAAAGCACAATAGCCCTGAGAAGACGTAGGAAACCACAAGGTGATACATAAGGGAGGATGATACGGATCAATTGGAACAAAAGGAAGATTAACCGAATATATGGTAATATTACAGTTAAGGTTAGAGGTAACGAAATCCAGTAGTCGACCATCACAGTTGGTAATAGTATTGAATTGCTTAAGGTTAAGTAAGTTACACAAAGAACTGAAAGCATAGCACGTAGGATAAGATAACGGATCGGTAACAAATTGCGGTAGATTAAAATCACCAATCAAAGTAACGGGCTTATCAAGTAATATAGCTTCAAGAGCTACACAAAATAGTTCAAAATCCTGGAGCTGCGGCTGCATCGGAATCCGATCCCTATAAATTGATAGACCAGAAAATTTAGCAATTGATTTTAACTTAGAAACATTTCATGGGATATTAGCAACAGTAGGCTAACAAGAAAACGATACTTTAATTGGGCAACAACATACAAATTTACCAAGTTTGGGAACTTTTACGTCTACTTCCTGAATTTGTAATGTTTTACAGACATCCATAACTGTGCCAACATCAACCCGTGATTTGAGACCAAATGATTTCTTTTTATTCCCCTACGTCAAGCAATTGCGTGGGTTTTTCGACGCCTGAAGAAATCGTTGATGCATTCAGAACCCATGTTTTGGAGATACCTCAATCGGAGTGGAAAAAATTCTATGAAAACTGATTCAAACGCATACAAAAATGTATTGGTGTTCACCTCGATAGTAGTAGTGGCAAGAATGACTAGCGAAAGAGTGAAAAAGTCGTGTACAAGTTCAAATACAAAGGATAGGCTACAATTATTGAGAATTGAAAAATCTAGTTCTCCGTGCAAAACAAATTGCTGTTTATTAAATAGTGCATTATTTTATCTGTCAATTGCAGTTTAGTTTGTACAATTCGATTGAATAGTGTCTGAGAAATAGTCTATAGAATAAGCTGCTGTTATCCAAAAAATGGAATTATCACGAGAGAACTTCCGGATAATGATTTACTATGATTGCAAGAAAGGCTTGAGTGCGTATGAGTGTGAGGAAAGTTTAAGATCGGCATTTGGGGATCTCGCACCATCATTATTGGCTACTGTTTATAGATTGTATACAGAATTTGAACGAGGTTGCAAGTCGGTGGTACGGAGCTGGCCCTTCTTTAACTGCTGTTATCCCCAAAAACATTGCTGCAGTGAAGAGGATGGTGGAAGAGGATAACCGCATTACCTATGCAGAGTTCAATCTGAAGATTGGATCCTCGCAAGTGGGATCAATATTCCAAAACCAACGAGCGATGAAAAAAATTATGTACGCAGTATTTTTTAGAGGACAGTTACTGCTGAATGGTATGTTGAAAATTGTTTGCCTACTGTGCTCAGTAAAGTGCCAAGAAAGGGAATCAGGAACAACTGTTCAGTATTTAGCCGAAAACGAAATCAAAATTATAGAACATCCTCCTTACTCACTGGATTTGGAGATATGTGAGTTCTGGCTATTTTTTGAGCTCAAGAAACATTTGGGATGGAAAAAGTTCCAGTCAGAAGAAGAGGTTGACATCGCCGTTAAGTATTTTTTTGATAGTATCCCTAAAAACAGCTGGTTGAACGCTTTTAAACTATGGGAAGAGAAAATGATTAAGTGCATTATTGTAAATGGCAATTACTTTGAACATATTTAAAATTAAAATTTTAAACACTTGTATCAATCTGTCTGTTCTCAACAATTGTAGTTTGTCCCTCGTATGCTCTATCATTACCGTACCAGTAATGTTGTAGCAAAGACATGGAAACACATTTATATTTACGAAAATTGCACAGCAAGTGCTGCCACAGTGGTCGTAAACCTTAGAAAAGACGCTCTAGCTGTATCTATGATCAAAAATTGTAGTTGCTTTATTCTAATGCAAGAAAACAATTTGAATGCTTCGTGGACCATCTTTAGTTACTAGAAGAATTTTATAAAAAAACGTCTTAATTTCGATAAGAGTGCATAAATTAGTATAATTATTTAGCCATTATAACTGGTACCGTGACACTTAATCCACAAAATGTCATCGTAAATGACATTCCAAAAATTAACATGTTTTAATTACACAAATAGCTATAAAACATACCCACAGGATTATACGTACCCACGTCATAAACATACAAAATCGTTTACAAATAAATTTGGTCTAATTATAGAAACCGAAGAGAAATAAATGTTGAATATATTATAGGAAGGATCTTCTATTGTCAGTGACATTAGCCTTGAACATACAACGTGGAAAGAGAAAATCGAATAATAAGTATCCTACATAAGTACGTCAAAATCTGCAGTTATTTTATAGTAGGTACATTAAAATAATAAAATCAAACAATTGCTTATAATGATAGAGATCAAAATATAGGGCTTCTCTATATATCTACAAGTGAATTTAGATTTGTTCTAACAAGTTGTATAAAGCAGTACTTACCTTTTCAAGCAACTCTTGTCTTTCGGATTCCAACATCTCATTGTTACGACATTCGTTTTGAAGTCTGTGTTCGTACGCTGACAAATCAGTTTTGGCAGTTAAAAGTTCGTTTTTAAATTAATGCAGCTAACATTAATCTCTTCCACTGTCTGTTGAAGTCCAACTATGCTCTTCTCCATCGATTCACGGTCCTAAAAGAAAAAAATAATCGCCTGCTTAATCAATCTAGCTCACGAGAACACAGGAAGTGGCTAATTGCTTGCTTGTATCGGAAATATTGTGTTGTTAGTTTCTAGAAATAATAAATAAAAATGAAACATTTTAATTTGTTCACCTTCCAATTTCTATAAATAAGTAAATTGTACGGATATCGTCAGTGGATTTTGTAAACAATTTTACAGTTCATATATCTAAAAATACTCGTAATTACTGTCTTGTTTGTAAGTTTCCCACATTTAATGCAGAATTGTCTACATATTGACAATGAGAAAATTAACTTTGTGCGTCAGATTGAAAGAAACTATGACGTCAATAATTGTCTGAATTTATTTATTGCAACTAATGCCCGAGGCATAATCTAAGATTATATAATGTATGTGAGAACTGACAATAGGTTGCTATTGCCGTATCTATTCCAGCTTAAAATCAAATACGCAATTACTACAAACTTTTGTTATTGTTCGTCGTTTATGCAGCAGTTTATATTTAAATTAATCTAAACAATAATTATAATACGAAATTTTACGAGTAATAGTTGGGATTGGGAATAATATTAGAATTTTACTTCTTTTGGCAACACCGAAAATAGATCTCAACGTGTCTTAAATGGAAACGGTCAAGCTTGAATAGCAAACGTTACTACTGACAAAGACATTCTTAAATTTAGAAAAACAATAGACAAAAACATGTTTTTGTGTAAAACCCGAAAAAGATTAGAAGTTATTTCTTGAGTACTGTGTAATAGTTTTGGTCTCTTAACTTTATATACCGGGTGTTAGTAAAAAAATGCGACAAACTTCAGGGGGTGATTCTGCATGCAAAAATAATGACAGTTTGCTATATAAACGTCCGTCCGCAAATGCTTAGTTTCAGAGTTATAGGGTGTTAAAGTTTTTCTTAAAACTGACGATTTATTTATTTCTCTGAAACCGGTCGAGATAGGCAAATGAAATTTGGTGGGTTTTAAGAGATGGTTATTGCGCATTTCTTGACATCCAACCAAGAATTTTATATTCATCATTGGCGTGCATACGGGTAATGATCTTAAGTTTTTAAAGAAAAAAATGGTACGCTACTGAGATATTTCAAATTAAAAATCATTTTTGAATTTGCCATTCAATTTTTAATAAAAAAACCTCTCTTGCCTATTTTCGTGTGAGGCGCCGTTTTTATGCAACAAAATAAAACATCTTAACGTGTATTTTTCATTTCTTTAACACATTATCTAGTAGGCTACAGCCGACATTCAATGTCAATGCAGTGTCAAATACAAATATTTTAACGAAGTGTCAAAATAGCAACTCATCATTATTAAGCTTTTAGTTAGCTATAAAATTATTGTTAATAAGTAATTAATTTTTCTTTTATTGAAAATAAATAACTCTGAAACTAAGCATTTGCGGACGGGCGTTTATATAGCAAACTGTCATTATTTTTGCATGCAGAATCACCCCCTGAAGTTTGTCGCACTTATTTACTAACACCCTGTAGAAAGCCATTTTACTTTATTTTTGGTTTTCTTCAATAATTTTGAAGTAAATTTTTATTATAATATTAATAGTATAATAATAATAATAATAATAATAATAATAATAGATATATTTACTGTCTCAAATTACATATGTAACATAGACATTGTCAATAATACATAAGATAGATTGAAGCTATACATATTTTAAACTAGTAAAATCAAAATACACCTGTTATATAAATAAGAATATTAAAATCAATTACATTAGGGAATTAAAATTTTTAAACCATTTACGGAACCCTCCGAGCCAAGTATTCGTCAGCATTGTAAAAACAGTGAGTATGAATATATGACTTCACAAGACTTTTAAATGAGTAAAAGGTAGTCTCATTTCTTATTTCGACGGGTAAAGCATTAAAATAAATGATGCAAGTATAATTCGGACTATGCTCATAGAGGCTAGTCTTGTGGAGAGGTACATTTAACTGGTTCCTACACCGTGTCAGCATGTTACTGTATATGTCTGAATTTTTTACGAATTTAGTTTAATTTCGTTTATAAAATATTAATAATTCATACAACTACAGCGACCATAAGGGCAGAATTCTTAGTGCCTTAAATATGGGACGACAAGAATCTCGAGCTAGTACTCCCACCATGCATCTTAGAATTTTTTTCTGATATATAAAAAGTCGATTAACGGATCTTGCATGTCCCCAAAAAAATATTCCGTAACGAAGCCTGGACTCTAGATAGGAGAAGTAAAATATTCGAAGAGTATCGATGTTTACAGTGGTCCTTAAATTTCTCATACCAAAACATGCAGAAGATAATTTTTTCTGTCCCAAAAATTTAACATAATCGCTCTCAGGAATAGATTTACCTTTGTATTTAATATAAGGGCTGCTATTTGCATTTGTTGCTATCCGAAACTGCAACACGCCTGTTTTCTCTGCATTTAGCACGAGACTATTATTGTTATACCATACAGACATATTGGCGAGAACTGTATTTGCTTCAACAGATACTAACTCGGTAGAAGTGTTAGCAACAATACAATTAGTATCAAATAATACCCTGCGGTGCAGTGGAAGAAGCTCAAAAAACCACCTAGCTAATGCTGCCAAAGTATAAGAAATTTCATGTAATAGAAGTCACACATAAGTAGCAGCTTAGTCGATATAAGTGTGTATTTAACCTAGACCAAGCTAAAAAACTAATTGTAAGTGTACATGCCTAAGACCTAGGTAATAGATGTTATAGGTTAACAGAACAAGCCTTAAGAGGTAACGTTTAAGCTAGCAACCCATAATTATATTGAACACCCATTTCAAAACAATAAAACCTCTCAGCAATCTTTCACCATTGCTGGAAGGTTTTATGGCACAAAATCCTCATTTATAATTCCACTCCAAAACCAAAGATGTGCATTAAACGAAACGCAAGTTGATCATTTATCGATATATTGAATATGGACGAGACTGGGGTCAGAACATTAGCACAGTAACCTGCCAAAGTTTTTCTGTAAACCAAAAACCTCAAGTAGTAGTAATAGTCGAACATGTGCCACCGCATGCTCACCGCATTTATATGCTGGTACTGGGCAGCTGGGCGGTTCATCCCGTCCGGTTTAATATACGAGAATAGAAAAAAAAAACTTAAAGAAAATTTAATGGATAGAGATACAGTAGGTTATAGAGGATGGGTTTCCAAATTCGGATAGTTAATTCTGATCACTTCACGAAATGGCTTAAGTTAGCAAGAGATTCTGGAGTAATTATCCGTTCCGTTCCACCCCACACAACTCGTAAACTATAGCCACTTAATATGAGCGTATACAAATTCTTCCAAACTGCATTTAAAAGAGCTGTCGACGTGTACCAAAAGAATCATTCTAGCAGAAAAATTACTCAGTTTAAAATAGCACTCCTTCTGAAAATCACATTTCAGAAAAGTGTGTTGTTGAAACTTCAACAAATGGATTTAGAAAATGCCATGTACTTCCTTACACTAGATAATCTACTGAAGTTTCCCGATAGATGACTTTAACCAGAATAGCACAGAACAGGGATTCCAAAAGTAGTCGAAATCGACCCCTTGGCGTCGATATCGGTTTCTCACGGGTGGACATGAACGAAAACTGATTTTCGGGGTCGACGAGGTCTAAAAATCGATCCCTATTAATTAACACAAGTTCTTATTTGAAACTTTCAAGATACTGTATAAGTTGTGTTACGTGTACCAACTTGTTATAAGAATGACTCAGGTATCAGGTACAAGGTATCATTGTTGTACTTTTAAAAAACTCAACGCGATAAGCGTGCACAAGTTCGTACAAGATGAAAACCATGGCAAGTCAGTATGCGTGGACAAGTTCGAGCAAGATAATGAGTTCGAGGATACAAGTCCTTCAGGCACGTTTTGACTTGCTCTGTACTTGACGCATATACGTGATTTAAAACGAAAGAAATCATGATCATATATTACTACATAAAAAACTTGCGCTTAGGTTGAAAGTTCATTTGCGTTTTGAAATTTGTTGGACAAGATAATAAAACTCATCTACTAATGATGATATTGCGTGGACAATTTCAAGCAAGAAATGAGTTCCGACTTTTATTGTCACTCAGTAGTGACGTGAGTGTCGGGCACCTCTGTCATATTAGACAACATGAACTTTGTACGTGATGGAAAATAACAACGAAACAGTAAATAATGATCTGCACATTATTACTCAAATAAATCAACTCTACCAGATTGCAAAACCTACAGTACGGTTGCCAATTTATCTTGCAGTTTTGAAATTGTAAATGGATTTTAATTGTTACATAAAAAGTCATCTGGAAAACTAACCAACATATTGGTTGATGAAAAACGTTAATTATAAAAATGCCACATTTATTTTTGGCCGACCAATTGAGGGTTGTGACGTTCTTAAGATTCCAAATACCAAAGGATACTGTGCATAACATTAAGAGAATATGGGATGAGCAAATGTTTGATAGAAGATTGGGTAATGGTAGGCCCAGAGTTACAATTGAGGTTGATGATGGTAATTTGGTTGATTTTATTCACGAAAAACAGTTCCTTCCATTGTGCAGTAGACGCACAGGCTGAAACAAACTTTCCACTTTTTAAGGTAATGACTATTGATTATTGAGATAACCATCACATGATGACTCGTGCCCTAAGTGCGTATCCAGAGTAACGTAGATTGTAGCAAAACCTGATTTACCAAATTTCATGAAAAAGTCATGAAATGTCAAATCACTGCCCAGATTATATTGGCCGCAACGGTACATGTCACAAATGATTCTCACGACTTGACGTTACTATAATAGGCTACAAGAAAAAAAAAACACGAGAACCATTCTTTAAAGAATATTAAGATTTTAAAACTGCAAACTCATAATACAATAAAATTAACAAAATTTGAATGATTTTAATTCTAAAAAAAGTTATTTTAATTTTGTAGAACAGCTCAAAACAATTACTTGCAAAATTTAAAACCGCAGTCTTACAGCACTATTTAAACAGCTTAATAATGCTTACTTTGATTAATTTTTCAACTGTATTGCGTAGTTCTTCTTTTTCGTGTCGCAATCGTTCACTTTCGCTAGCCGACATCGATCTTCTTTGACTTTCGGATTCTCTTAATTTTTGCAAAACGTCTACTTGTATTTGTAATTGGTTCACCTTTAAGAAAGCATTTCAATAAGAAATAATTAGATAGAAATGTCTAAAATTATTAATGAAGTAACAACTGATTTTTCTTATTGTTTGAAATGCTGCTTTTGAATCAAACAAGAACAAAAATAGCACTGATATATCTAAATAAATTCAAACAATTATCAACAAATTGTAACAAACCTGCGTTTGTAACTGCCTGGATGAATCAGTAAGTGTTGCAACCTGTAGTCTTCTTCGACGCCAAGCATTTAGCAGTAACTGTTGATAGACACAACGGCTAGCATCTTCTTTCCTAGGCACTGGTCTGCCTACCGAAGACGCGACTCTCCATGATCTGACAAAAAATGAGAAATGATGAATATACAGAATAATGGTACTATGGTAGATTAGTTGATAATCAAAAGGAAGGTTTCATCAGATTAAAGGCTCTGGATCTCCAGTGCTCAATCTTCCTCCAAGGTTATGTATTATTTAATTGAAGCACTGCTACTTTTTTGAACTGTTATAAAAAGAAAATTATCCGTCAGCCATATATTCTTTGATATAAAATAATGGAACTTTCTTTATGTCACTTTCTATCAGGTTTTTTTTAATATACAGAGTGGCAAAGTTAAGTTTGTAGAAACTATTTTTATAGCATAAATGTGTCTGATAAAAATAAAATAAATAACATTGAATCCGAAAACGAGTCAAATATATAAGAATGCCTCGTAAAGGAAGGTTCAAACCAGAATTTAAAAGAACGCAAAAGAGTCATCAGCTTAGTTAAAATAATTGGTGCCAAGTCTATAGCCGTTCGTCAGAAAAAATGCGAAATCAAAGAGTACCACACCCTCTATTTTCTCTATTGGTTCTTTGAGTTACTTTGCTAGAAATAACACAGACATTAGATATCTCAAAAGACTGGTGAAATTAGTAAATATACTTTTCAAAAAGTCAACTTTGAGACATTCAAATAGAAAGTGATTATTATTAATTTGATCATTTTCACCTTATTTCAGCTTAAAAAATATATGGTTAACGGATTGATCTACTTTATTTTGTAACACTCTATATACCAGAATTGTTTTAAGACACGAAATAGTTTCAAAAACTAAGCACAATATAATGAACAAGTTCATTCTCTACAACAATTTTTCCACCATTTCCCCATTAAATTACCGAAGAAAACCCTCATTAATTAAGAGTATTTTTTTTCGTTCAACCGAAACAAATCCTATTTTAAATTTATAAACATTACAGATACATAGATTCGACATAAATAAATATGTAAACCTGTTACTCGATTCTCCCTGCAGCTTTTTCTTACTGGGCGTTATTTCAGCCATTGTTTGTGCCCTTTTGCGATTAAATTGTCGCGTTTTAGGTGTTGACAATTCATGTAGGGCATTTTCCAACTTCAGTTTGACATTATCGTTCCTAATTTGCGGCCTCGTTGTCAACTTTCGACTTGACGGTACAGGTGTTCTCTTCAACGGTGGTTTTTCTACTCCTCTCTTTAATCCATCGCCTCCAGCTGATACTAAGGTATTGTACTCTAAAGTAGACATTTTCTCTGAGCAAAACTGTTTGATATCTACAAGCTGCTGTCACTTTGTTGTTTATAAAAAAAGTTGACGTGTCTGATATTATAGTAACTATGGATAACCCGAAGTGGAAATGTAAATGGGGAATCAATTGCCAATTTGTAATTTACTCTGCGCGCATTCGTTACATAAGTATTAGTCGCTGATAATTTTGTATTAATTATAACAAGGATGTGTTAGTTATTTATTGTTTATTTGGAATTAAAATACAAGAATGAGACATAGATTTAATTCTAAGAAAAGCCATCCACGTTAATGCTGAATGGCACCATAATAAATTAAGAAAGAAATAAAATGTATATTTCAAAGAAAAAGTCTTTCGCATACACATAGAATATTATAATAATCAACAATGTTCTTTTTTGTTATTCACCATTATTTCAACATTCTTGCATTTCTTGAGCAGATTCTGATTTAATCAATTATTACTAATTCTTCTAGATCCTAAATTATCGTACAAAACTACATTGACGTTATTGAAAACCTTCAATCTTAAGTGAATCCCCTTCAATACGTATCTCCGTTCGAGTGCAAGAGAATAGTCTCTTTTTAAGAAAGTGTGGGAAAAATATATGATTTAAATCCAAATTTAATTAAAACACCTAAATACACTGCTCAAAAAAATTAGGAGAACACTTTTTTCAAAACCTGTAACTTTTTAAATAATTGTTCTAGACAAATCGAATTTGCTATGCTTTGACGACATGTATTTAACTAAAGACAATTACAAAAACAATTTTACAACTCTAGTAACTCCTAAGTTACACTTAAAAATGTAACAAAATAGAAAAAATTTCAAGTATGCTTTGAATTGACGTATGAAGGCCTCTTAAAGATGACAGATGAATTCAGTTGTCAATCTTCGTTGATTAGAAGTAAAATGAGGTATCTTAGTGAGGTGCAAGTTGCACGTGCTGTCGCCCTTATTCAACACGGCCACGCTATTCGACATGTAAGCAGGGACTTTGCAGTTTCCTCTTCCGTTATTCAGCGTTTATGGAATCGGTTTCGGGAGACTGGCCAATATGTCAGAAGAACTGGACAAGGTCGAAATCGAAAAACTACTCGAAATCAAGACTGATTTCTTGTCCTTTCTTTTCTGTGTAAGCGTATTGCCACAGCAAGGGATCTCCTAAACGACCTAAGACGAGCACATGGAATAGAAATTTCTGATCAAACTGTTAGACACAGATTAAAAGAAGCGAATTTGAAAACCTGTTGGCGCACCACGCCCTACGCAGTATCACAAAGCAACACAAATAAGGTTTGCTCTGAATCATAGAGATTGGCAACTTCGTCACTGGACGCGTGTAATGTTTACAGACAAGTCCAGATTTCCTTAAGATCGAGTTATATATAAACGTGCTGGTGAACGCTACTCAGCCGCTATTATACGGAAAGTGGATAGATTTGGTCTTAGATCTGTGATAGTTTGGGCTGGAATCGGTGTAGACAACAGAACTGATCTTATTGTGGTGCCTAGAAGACAAAATTATATCGAAAATGTCTTGAAGAAATTTTTACAAGAACGTGGAATTCAGGTCATGGAATGGCCTTAACGCCGGCCATTCCTGACCTGAATCCTATTGAACACATGTGGGAACTGGTTCACCGACGTGTTCGCAAGCACACTAATTCACCACTAACCATACAGAAACTGACACAAGCGCTGATTGAGGAATAGGAAAGCATACCCCACGAATATCTTCCCAGACAAGTGTGAAGCATGCCACGCAGGTGTGAGGAAGTGATTCGTGCTCGTGGAGAGCATACACGGCATTAAACCTCACCAGTCCAGAGAAAACCCTACTCTCATTGAAACTATGATAGTTATTTGCATTTTGTTTTGTGTTATTAATTTATCTTTTAGTTCCTGAAATATTTCCACTTGTAGGTCAATAAAACAACAATTAATTAAATACCAATTTATTCCAGAACATATAATATTATATTTTCGTTAATAAGACTTCTTCAATGGAAGAAATTGACATTTAATATGTGTCAAAATACTAATAATATTAAAACATAATATTATATGTTCTGGAATAAATTGGTATTTAATTAATTGTTGTTTTATTGACCTACAAGTGGAAACATTTCAGGAATTAAAAGATAAGTACATAAAGGACACAAAATAGATATATTAGTTATTAATTTACATATTTAAGTGTAACCTAGAAGTAACTAAGAGTTATAAAATTGTTTTTATAATTTTCTTTAGTTAAATATATGCGGTTGAAGTATACAAAATTTGATTTTCCTTGACCTTCTATTTAAAAAGTAACAGGTTTTGAGAAAAGTATTCCCTAATTTTTTTTGAGCAGTGTAAAAAATTCATGCAAAAATAAAATTAGAAAACCGTAGATTTAAAAAATAAAATTAAATGTTGAACGAAGGTATACCAAATGAAACTTACTGTGAGGGACAAAAGTACTGCATTAATATCCCATAAAATTACTTTGCACTTATGTATTATACGACGCTTGAAAACAAAACAATATCAAAGGCTATGACAACAAAATAATATTATCAATCGATAAGAAAGGAGATCATACAGTCTGCAATACTCCTAGATCATATCTTTATTGATCAATGCTTTATTTAAAGGTATATTATGCAAATAGACTAGAAAAAAGATTGTGAGCTATGACATCATACATTGGGCTTTTTGAAAGTAGCTATTTACGAATAGTAATTTATTAGCTGTTTATGACATCCTGTATGAGTTAGCTTTTTATATAAATTCCAAACTGCATTCCAAGTTAACCTTACACACATTTATATTACTAGAAAAAATAATTATTTATTGTAGTCAGCAAGTCATTTTTCCAGAAAAGTTTTCTTTTGATTTTTGTGTAATTTGACTAATCCAATGGACTAAAAACAATTCTTGTATCTACAAATTGCAAGATTTTACTAGATATACAGCAGTATTGCCAACCTTACCGGTAGAAATTATTTTCAGAAGAAATATTGTGGTTGTAACTAATTATTTTTGCGTGTTGAAATGGTGATTATAAAATATTACAGTGTGACAGTTGGGTGATTTATAGATTATGAAAATTTATATTTGACAATAGATGTCGCCGATGAGGAAGTAAAACCATAGGTGGCCTAATTATCCGTAATTATTTCTAAATAAATTCTATTCTCAAAGTATTTACCTCAATCTTAGATGGTACGTACGTGCAGAATGAAGACGGAGAAAGCAAATTGGCCTAAGCAAGCGATGATTTAGGTATGCTAGCAAATCACTGGAACTATCCTTCGAAATCATCTGAAAAAGGAAACTTCTAGAGAACTAAAAATCGGTACCAGTGCTCACTTCAGAACAGGAAAGAAAACTTTGAAATCATGTTTTACATTTATTATTTTCTCTTAATAAAAGCTGATTTTTTCTGAAGGAAACCCAGGAACCCAGTATAGTTAATTTAAGACAAGCGTCGAAACCATGCAAGTCTCTAAGCTTATTATTCCTGCAAAATTAATTGATTTGATATGGTTCCTCTGGTTCCACACACATCCCACATCCCCCAACCATTGAATCCTATTCTACTGCTCTTTTTAAATAGTTCTAAGCTACGATTGATCTCAATCTTAAAAATCGCCAAAATGAACGGATTATTTACAAATAGTCTGCTGTGCCAAATTTATATAGTTGCTTCTATAGAAAAAAAAAGCTGAAAAGAACTGCACTAGAATATATTCAATACATTCTAACGAAGACTGCTCAAGGATTTATCTCAGAGAACGCTACTCCAGAAGATCTCTTCCTCCGCCTTACCCTTATAGGCGCTGATGTGCTCTTTCCAGCGATATCCATTATAGAAATTTTTCCCATACCGATCAGGAAGAAAAAAAGTAGGCACGCAAGAAAGAAAGTCACCTTGCTTATATAGATCACGACACCAGTCAAAGAAAAGTTGATTGAGAAAGAATTGAAAGAGAAGAGGAATAAAAGTTGGTTTAGGGTCACTACAGAGAAGGCCAAAAAACCTACGACTAAAAGGAGTTTTGCGCAAAGAATACAGCTTAAAGTAGACTATGACAAAGCTGCTGATCTTGCTAGATTAATTGTAAACAAAATTACCAGTCTATTACGAATTCAGTCCTTCATTAAACGCATAGTATACACCTCACTAAATCAACGCCAGTCGAGCAGTTTTTTTGAAAATTTTAATGGAATATAAATACAAAACAAAAGTAAAAATAATCTCAACATTTGTCCATATAAGTTGGTTGAATTACAAAGAATTTAAGACAATTTTAGCGTCTACTATTCTAGGTCTATCTCTAAAATAAATAAACATATAAGCATCTAGCTTTAAGCAATCTATCTTTATATACATACAAGAGGACCATTGCGAGGACGCACAAAATGAAAAAAACACACATTTCTAAATTGAGCCACTCCAAACCCTTAATCGAATCGGTGGTGATCTGCATTTGGCAACGTTCCATAAGATACAATATCATAGATTTCAATATCTAATAAATAACGTATCCTATAGAGATTCGCATTGCTCGAAGTTTCTCACTACATATCTATTCTATAACTTCCAATAACCTTGTCATAATTCGCGTGAGATGATAAATTGTGATCGTTACGTCAAATAAAATTCCATTAAAATCACTTTGTAAATGCAATAAAATAGCAAAATTAAGATAAATATTTATTGAGAAAATATTTATTAAGGAAAAGAAGAAAAAACTAATTACATATACGTTCTATTATTAAACTTAACACTTCTACTACACCTTATCCATCACATCTAAGACGTCATTTATACGAAGACGTAATAAGTGGCAATTCTAGACGTCATTAAAGAAAACTGTGAGGTATAAAAAAGATATAATTTATAGCCAATCAAACTGGATTATATAACTTCTCATACGAATCTGCATTGTATAAATCTAAGACTTTCCAATTGTGTGCGTCATTGGTAGCGCAATAGCAATAAGACTTGTAACCGCCTCGATCATCTCCTTCTTGTTTTTCGTGTTAAATGTTGGCAATGCCCGAAGGTCACATACGTGTTAGTAGAATTACAGATAAATGCAAAAATAATTTTGAAATCCATTTCCTTCTATTATCTTGTGATTTTATTTCGATATATAATGTTTTAGCAAATAATTAATATTATCGTATAGAAACAACAACAAAATATACATACTTGAGTATAAATAATTGGAACCGACATAGGTACATGATAAAATTTCACTATAAATTATTATTAATTTTCTGTCTAAACTATTACTTATTTTATTGTATTCAGCATAAAACACCGTAGCTTCGATCTTGAAGTACCTACTGACTTATATTAAGTCAAAGAAAGTTACTCATTTTGTTTGTTCATGATGTCAGTAGGTTAAGTTTATTTAACAAAAACACCAATTATAGACCATGATTTATTTAGATATTTATAGCATTTTAATAAATAGGTATCACCATGAAATTTTGTTTCGTTGGTATCGGATAAAATACATATAATATGCAAGAGTTTGATGTTCGAATCTTACTCCATCCAAATCTTACACATATAGAAATTTTAGAACTTTACACATAAAGAAATGGTATTTCTCGGAATATACATCATTATAGCTTCCTAACTTTTTTAGACGAATCGTATATGTACTGACAAGTAACTGAAGTCAGTCAACCACAAGAGTATCACAATTTATAAACTTGAGAACGTGAGAATGCACATTTTGGTATTTTTGGTTAGTTCGAATATATTTTTTAAATAGTGCATTTTATCGAAAGAAGAACTTTTTAAAGAAAATAAGACGACGTTTGAAATACATTCAATTCATACAATATCAATCTTAAAATGATACAATATTGCTGCCCACTTTTCCTTCCGATGATTACACATTTAATAAATTCTTGTTTAATTGATGGCTACTTGTTGGAAGAGCGCTTTGATTACTCCCCTTACTAAAATATCTAATCCTAATACTTTCAGTGATCTTAGACCAATATCCATTCTTCCCTTGCTTTCAAAAATATTGGAGAAGGTAGTTGATAAACAAATTCGTAATTATCTTGATGCTAATTCCATCCTTCCAAATCAACAGTAAGGTTTCGCCCTGGATATAGCTGTGCCGCGGTCACATATTACAGACGAATTAAAGCGATGGATGACAGTTTCTCCTTGATTATTCAAAGGCGTTTGATACTATTAATCATTCGCTTCTGCTAGCTATTTTGCGTTTTGTTGGTTTTGATCAAAACTCTTTAAATTTCTTTCATTCCTATTTGGAGAATCGTGTACAACAGTTGCGTGTTAATGATAGTGTATCAAATCAGCTACCCGTTATATCTGGTGTTCCTGAGGGGAGTATTCTAGGTCCTCTATTATTTGCAATTTATAGCTCTAATATAACTAAATGTTTAAAGTATTGTCAATTTCAACTTTATGCTGACAACACTCAACTCTCATTCCATCCTTCAGATGTTGTCACCGCTATTGCTAATATTAATTGTGATCTTCAATCACTTGTTACTGAATCTGAACGTCATTCTCTCTTTATCAATCCCAAAAAATTATTTGCAGGACACTCTGTATACAGTGAGGTCCTTTTGTAATGGACAAACTCATACATATCTTGTCATATAGTTAAGTTTTTTTTGTGTAAAATTACGAAATAAGTTCTCTAAAATAAAGTTTATATTAAACCTATGACTTTTAATTGTTTTTAATAGTGAAAAAGATCCAACAACGTCAAAATGTTTGAAAACGTCGTTTTCACTTTTTCAATAGGTTTGAATACTACCAAATTTTGTATACATAAGAATGCTATCCAAGAGTGTTAAATCTGGTGACCTTATTTGCCAGTATTCTTTCAAATCAATTATGCGCTGATCTTGAATCTTATTGTTTTTCTCAATCAATCAAAATGTTCAAAAGAAAGTTACTATAACGGTGTTGATTTAATGCAGTGCAAGCAACGTGTTCGATAAAAAAACAGAATTCTCAATATAGTAGCAATTTTGTTTACAGCTAATCTAGCAAGAACTACAATACATGTGCTATAGTAGCCTTCTAATCACCTACGATAATCTGCATACTTTGGTCAAAGCTCCTTTCAGTCGTAGGCTTTTTAGATTTCTCTGTAGCAACCCTAAACCAACTCGTATTCTTCTTCTTTAATTCCTTCCCAATCAACTTTTCTTTGACTTTCTATGTAAGAAATATGCCCTTCTTTCCTGTGTGGTTACTTTTTTCTTTCTGATCGATATGAGACAGATTTCTGTAACAGGTATTGCTTTGGAAAGAGGACATCAGTACCTATAAGGGTGAGGAGAAGTGGTTTAGAGCTATTTTCAAAGAGCAGTAAAATAGAATTTAGTGGTTCGTTGCGGTGGAACGTATGTGAACCAGCGGAGCCGTGTGAATTCCATTAATTTTGCAGAAATGATAAGCTTGGAGAATTGTAGGGCTTAGATTGGTAATAAGAGATTCTTCTGGAGTAGCATTCGCGGAATTAAATGCTGCAGCAATAAATTCTTTCTCGGTAAATAGAGTAGGGTGTAACCATTACACTTTTGTGCACTGAAATGCTTTTCAAGGGCCCGCAAAATACTATGTTCAGTGGCTGGATAGTGTAGGATGTGCGTGGAGGCAGAGAAAACAATTGTGCGTTATTGATAAGACTGGAGGCTCGCATAACTTGCAGCATTGTTTAAGATTAGCAGCACTAGGTCTTTAGCTACTTCGCAAAGTACAGATGGTTCCAAAGAGAAGCTCTGGAGGGTCCCAAAAAATTTTGCCTGTGCATTTAATAGTTATTTCTACAGCCACTGCCTAGCATACATGAATTATGGCCGTCTTAGTTCAATTTGAGCTTTTTCCACCTTTTGCCTACTTGACATTACTAACCAGACACCAATTTCTTGGAAATATGATGGTTTCTCCATAAATTGATGGTTTTTTTTGTTGATACGATTCTGATATTTTCTTTATTGATGTATATGGAAAGTTAAAACTAAACTTCGCCAAAAAGCTGATGGCTATACTCTATTCTGTATCACATGACTAGTTTGAACTCGATAAAACCATTAAAATCAATGATAATTATGTTATGCCTTGTATAAAAATAAATATGTTATTACTAAGAGTGATTTCTGGTTATTTGTCAAAACATACTATCTTGATGCTAACTACTATGTTTCTAATGAAACAGCAACTGACAAAAAGTTCTCGAGACTGCCTTTACGCGATTAGCCAAAAAAATATTTGCTGCAATATTCACTAGTTTTTTAAATGATAAAAAATACAGAATTTTAATCTTGGTATAAGAATGTTAATTAGAAATAAAAACAATTAATTCGCAGTACTAAATTTTTGTTTAGTTAGTAGCTGAATAACAATCAATATAGTACATTTCTAGCCTGTAAATTACTATTTTAATGTTTTTACTTTGGTAAAAACACTTTACATGTATATGTTATGTGGCTATTTTAAGACGTCATAGTCATATTTTAAGACGTCATCATTCGCTACAACCGCAAATATCTATCATTTATATACACCAAGACACATACTGGTACATCATTACCTCACATATGAAAGTAGTTTCACCCATATCATTACAGGTGAATCGGTTAGTGTATTGGAGAAACAATTGGAGCGATTCAAGGCGAACCTGTCGCTGTGTTTATTCCTTCGCTAGAGACTTGACGTAACATGAGGTTTGGAAATTCCCGGTTTTTCCCATTCATGAATGAATCGAAGTCACGTTAGATTAATCAGTTTGTACGCCGTACACGCGGAATATCGCTCCATGAGAGTAGATGAGTCAGGCAGCGCCCATCACCGTTTATGTTTGATATTTAGTGTATACAAACATGACAGGAGTATCGATTGTTTTAACTACCGTGCAACTTTACTAGGCTCCGGGGTCCCGGAGCATAGATGATTCATAATCTGGGCGCCACTTTCTCGTGTTTTTACAGTCGACTGACTTATAAGCAAAACAAGCATTTCGGATAAATTCCTAAAAATAATTATAGTTGGAGTATATTGTGTAAATACCGTGTCTTCAAAACCTTTCCTAATTAGAGGTAGCCATGTTTTTATAACCATTGGTATCAGAATCAGAGCATGCACACACTAATCACACACTTTGTATGTCACCAAAATGTGTGCAAAAATGAAATATCTTGCTTTAGAAAAAATATCTATTATATTGGTTAAATTTAAAAGGCAGACAGTAGTATTAAGGGTGATGCTGAAAATGTCCGTTGTTTTGACAACAAAATCGAACTGCACGCTTTATATTTTCAAAACAATTTACCAGGAGTTGCATCGTTATGTCGGCACAAGAATCCCTAACAGGATTGCACAGCACTGCGACTGTATGATCTCTGATCTTATAAATGGTATTTTTTAAATATAGAAAAATAAAATAATCTAAAATTGTCAGAGAGATCTTGCAGGAAAATCTACAATTCTTTCTTTTCGTTGATAAAATCCTTCTTTAAGTTCACTAAGTTTTGTGGATATAACGAAGTTTCTATAAAGTCGTGCGGGTTTTCTGCCACATTCTCATATTTTGCATGTTTAAATAGCCAGAAAGATAGAACCAAACCTCATCAGAAAAAAGCATTTGTCAGAAATATTGTAATTTTTTATATTATATAAAAACTATTGATAGTACTGCGTTCTCGCACCAACTCCACCAACCTGCGTGAGTACATAAACTACTTGAATTTTATATAGCTTTAATTATTTTTCTAAACCGGTATGGCATGTTACCAGTGACAATTGAACTTCTTGAGAAAGCCTTGCAATTGATTTTTTAGGTGAGTTGTCCATTCGATGTTGAATACGCTCTATGCAATCTGGGGTTCGTGTTTTAGGTGCTCCACTTCCAGGTTTACGAGTTGTTACTCCTGTTTCACGAAATTTATCGATATAAGGTTGACTATAACTTAGCTGCTGTGCATAAGTAACTAGCAGCTTAGAAAGCTATGGCCAGAAATTTTGCAAGCACAGCCTAATGAAATAAATCCACTCTCTACCAGTTCTAAATTAACTTTTGATTATGAACTTTTTGTGTTGTGATTCTAACATGTTAATAAATAATCAAATGTAAGCTTTTGTAATTTAGCTTTGTCTCTGACAACTGTCACAACTTGAAGTACAATCGTGGCCATTAATTTGAAAACACCAACCTAATCTAAGGTCATATTTCTAGTTCGTGTTTGAGATTGTGTCGATGTTTGAGCACGCTTTTTAACGCGTTAAACCTTCATTAGTAAATTCATTTGTTCAGTAAAATTGTCTTAAGAGTTTTTAATATTTAGTAGTGGAATCATTCATTTCTGTTAGGTTTATCAGTCTTCTGTTTATTGACATAACTGCATTTCTTACGTGTCCTTCGTTAAGCTCTATTCAAGCCTGCTGAATCACTCTCCACAATTCTTTCTTATTTCTGGAAACCATATCCCATGATAGAATTTTGTCCGCCACTAAAGCCCATGCATTTTCTACAGGATTTGGGCTCCAACACGTCAATATTTCATAACCAATCCTGCACTATTCTACTAGTATGAATGGAGCAATTTTCCTGCTGAAACACGAAATCTCTATCGATAAATGTTTCTGTCACGCTTGGTAACATCATGTTTTCTAGAATGTCTATAAACTACACCAGTCAGCCTTTTGTTAATTTTAAAGCATGCACGCTGACTATCCGTGCTAATCTAGACCCGAACATTTACTAAGAACTTCCCACTAGTCTGCAATTTGTGAGTATATCTTTCATTTATAGGTCTGCACGCACTGATTCTGATGACAATAAGACTTAAAGACTTTTTCGTCAGAAAACACAATTCTGTTCCGAAAGTGGGGACTTTTATTCAAACGTTGAAGTGCAAATCCAATCCTACTTTCTTTCAGTGTTTTCGTTAAAAAAAAACTTTCTTGCAACATTCCTGTTAGACAAGCCTGCTGCTCTTATTTTTCTTTGGACAGTTCTTATTGAACCAAAAGAGAGATTTGTAATTTGCCTCCACAGCGGTAGAAAACAGACATTGGGTGATGTGATCAACCAAAGCTGCAACCTCTTCGACATTAGCTACTTTAGGACGCCCTTGCGCTTCCACTTCTTTTTTATTTTGGAAAAGCAACTATGGCTTATATTTAGATTTGTCGCAATAATTGGTCGGAGACTGAGACATTCTCCAACCAATTATTGTTAAAATTGATTTGTTAATAACATTGTCAAAGTGACAAGCAATTTACAATAGAAAAATCTTGGTGATTTTCTAGTATGAGGAAGTAAGCAGAGCAACAAAAACCTAATTACTATTTAAACGAAAAAAGAGATTCACTCCACCACTTGATATAAATCTCTCTAACAATTTCAACTACATGGGGTCATGTGAAATATCTATTTAAAGCATTTTCGTCCTCTGTATAATTAAAGCATAATTTATTTAAAAATTTTTCGTTTGATTATTAAGATATTGTTTCTTCAATTTTTCAATTATTCACTTATCTAATTACAGTTTATGACGGGGCATTTTTTTCCAATTTCTTACGAATTTACAACGTGAAAATTCAAATTCAATTTATATCAGTTGTTTGCTTGATTAACGAGTTTCAAAAAAGCACCTATTAAAATATTACGTGAACAAATTAATGTCTTTATATGTATTTCCGTACAATCATTTCTGTACCAAATATGTAAATAATATGGAAACATTATTTATCCATTATATAATATGACTTTCGCCGAAATTTAATAAATTTCACTAGCTCTACATTCTAATCTGTAATTATACAAAATTGAATTTTAAATACCTGACCTAAACTGAATTTGAAATAACATCGAGGTGCATTTCACGTTTAGTTCTTGAAGAGTGAAAATGAACCGCCTGATCAATATTTTCTCATTATTAATCCACATTATCGTTGTGCAGACGAAGAAATCCAATTTGCGTGAGTTCTCCTTTCTTTTAATTTCTCTCTAGATGAAGATTAAAAAAATTTTGTTGCCGTTTTAGCAAATTTTGTACAAATCTGTAAACAAAACGATCCAAACTTAGACCAGTGCATAATAAATTGTCTCAATGACTTAAAACCTCAATTAGCAATTGGTATTCCTGAGATGAGGATATATCCATTCGATCCACTCACAATTGACCAGACAATGTTTACAACACCATTTATGAGTGCAACGTTTTTTGATACTAAACTTCATAAGGGTCAAAATTTTGATCTTCAAGCTTTGCATTTCGATGTAGGAAATAACGTTTTGAGTATGAATGTTAGCTACGAGGAATTACTTCACACTGGAAATTATAGTTTGACAGGGAGATTGCTTGCTTTTCAATTAAACGGACGCGGACGTATTAACGCAAATTATTGTAAGTAATACTTTCAGTTTTAGATTATTTGCAGGAATACGAGTATATCTTTTCAGCACAAATTGAATCTTACGCCAAGTTAAGTGGTAAACGATTTATTAAAAATGGGAAAGAATATTTAGATTTTCAAAATATTGATTACAAATTGAAAATAGGAGATCTCAAAACACAGTTTGATGATCTCTTTAAGGATAATCCTGAATTAACAGCTGTGACGAACAGAGTATTGAATGAGAATAGTCGAGCATTACTCCCAGATTTTGAGGAAGTCTTTCGAAATATTCTGGGTAATTACATGTTAGGATCGTTACGTAGAATTTTTAAAACTCATCCTCTAAATGTTATGTTACCACAAAAATAATTTAATAATAATAACTTATGTAGTGTAATATATATTTGTTAGGTACTTTTTTTAAATACTCAACTATATATTTATACATTCAAAAGACTGATAAACTTTGTAAATAGAAATAAAAGTAATTGAATGAAGTTTGTTATTTTTTTATTTACTGACATCATGCTGATAGCTGTTTTATCACAGACATTGCATATTGTGGTACATAATATGAGTTCTTTACCACAGCCACTACCAGACATGTTATTTATTTTATTTACCACTAACCGCCGGCTCTACGTACATTACAATTGCTGGATAACCTGTTACTACATATTTTAATTCATATATGACATCAGACCAAGATAATCTAGGGAAATAAACTAGTTATTTAATTATTATATCAGAAATTTTCCATGTGGAACGGAATTTTTATCACCTGCGTTATAAAAAGTCTTACTTAAGCTAACAATCTATTTCCATTTTGACTTGTTCATGTTTTTTTATTTCCTTTTATCTGATTACTGACTTTCGCGGCAAGATTTTAATTTATTACAATTAGGCGTCGAGAGTTTGTTAATCTGACAACAAAGTATCCACTAAAGCCCCGGCAACTTTATTATAAACTAATTTAAACTACGAGTATATTTTGCAGCCACCTAATATTAATTTCAAAATTATGAATAGGTCTAAATTTGATTTAAATATATAGATTATGCCTGTACCACCGCAGCAGTATGCACAAGAAGATTTCTGCAGAAATGACACATTTTCAATTACAGTACCAGGTTTAAAAAAGGAGTAATATCCTTCTGTAATAAGACGACAATTACAATTACAATTAGAGCTGGGCGAAGGACCGATACATCGTCCATACCTCAGATAATATCGATATTTATGAATCAATATCGATATAACGTAAACAATAATGGGGTATAGATACCCATGAACCGAACTTTGGTATCAATACCAAGGAATCGCTACAACGATATAAAAAAAATCTCCATAGGATTACATATTATAAACCAAAATGATTGATGAAGTATAAAAGTAACGTAGGAGAATTTTTATAAACTTATAAATATAACTTTTTTTTCATTTTTATTGAGAGATGATAACATGCTGAACCAATCATTTTTCTCTGATAGAAGCCTGGTTTTATCTAACAGACTATATAAATTCATAGAGCTATCGCATCTAGTCTGCAGAAAATCCACACGAATTTTGCGAAACTCAATTGCACCCCATAAAAGCTGAAGTTTGATTAGGTATGTTCAGGCTTATTTTGTTTGAGGAAACAGTAACAGATCAATGTTATCAAGAGGTGTTAGAGTTGTTTGTTGAAAAATTACAAGAAAATGAGCTTGAAGCAGGTTATCTTCAGCATGATAATGCTCCAACTCATACTGCTCGACAAATCTGCCAACATCTTTAAAAGTTTTTTGCTGACAGGGTTGCTGGAGTACAAAGATGGCTTCCAAGACTGCGTGATCTAACCCTTTTGGATTGATTAATGTTTGGCTATCTAAAAAATAGGATCTATAGGAACCATATGCATACCCAAGTTTTGTCACTTAATAATCAGTTATTCTAACAATAAGTTATATTTTAAAGTAATGAAATTATCATTTAATAAAGATAGGAGTTATACCGATTACATTTTGTCTTTATAAGAAAATAAAAACACCAATCCATAATCTTTTATAGTGGGAAAAAAAGGGAGTCTAATGATAGGTAATGTTTTTCTTATTCATAACCCGTCCTTTTACTTCCTTGTGCTCCGCCACTGACTTAGTTCAAACGTTCACAACAAACACGCAGCGGCATATACCTACACGACACAATTAACTATAACGCTAATAAAATCTTTAGCTTCTTTGAACATTGCAGCAGGTGTACCATCAATATCTGAAGAACTCCTGCTCTTCCAAATATCTCAGATACGGTAAAAATAAATAAAAAACATTGCGAATTAGTTAAAGTGAATATAATTTTACAAAATGAATGGTCACCCATGTTTCACTGCGGCAAATCTACAGAAAGTGACTATAAAGACGTTTGGCATATGATGAGGTGATCTGATTTCAACATTATCAACTCTTTTTAATAGTGTTTTATAATTAGTATTGATTTCTATTTTTTTATTTAATTTTAATTAACAGAGTTGTTGCCAAAAAAAAATTCCACGCACAACATAATCCAATACAAAATAAAACAAAATATCCGCTAAGACCGAACGAAATTTAAGAACCAACAAAAGTAATAGCAATAAAGTGAAATGAAAGTCTGGTGATGCTAACAAATCATGATATATGTCTTAAAAATTGAGGAAAAAAAATTGCAGTTGAAAAAGATCGATCACTGAACTCGTAAATGCGAATAATGACAAGTGAAAAATATCTAACTACTCGCAAAGCTATTATAGTTAGTACACATTCTATAAAACGGTGGATTCATACCCATGTTGGTTCTTTGAGTGGTGAGTTGAAAAGTGGAAGAAGGCTTACCCTAAAGTTTCGTGACAGCAAAGCTCATGTAAGAGAGTAACTCGCAGTCAAAATAACTATAAACAATCTTCTATATTGTTAAAGATCAATAATTAATGTTTGATATTTCAATGATAATAAATTGTACACAGCGAAGCGTTCATGATGTCTCTGAAAATTATTCTGTACCAATTCAATTCTATCAATATGAACATTGAGGTTTATTGTTGAAAGTATAATTAAATTCAACTGGTAATCGCTTCTTAGTGAATCTCATAAATTTACACTTGTTAATATTTAAATATAATTTTTTTTTATTATTTTGCAAGCCGAGTATACAGGATAACAACTTGAACTACGAAAGCCTATTGATAGGAGAAGGTAGTGGGGGTAAAACTAAATGTATCCATTTTAGTATTGTCAACTGTTTGTATGACAGGAATGTCAGTGGTTATGTCAAATAACGTGTTTCAAAAAGATCTTCATCTCAGTAGATGCTGAGTAACGAATACTTGCAAATTATTAGCCACTTACCTTTTATGTATATAAAAACTATTTTTGTACTCGCTTATCAAAACCTGTCATTTCACGATTCGATTTGCGTACGTAAAAAGTCACTTTAAGCACGAGTGCGTAAAAGTAAAGTTGGTACTTCCTGGAACTTGATTAATTTAGTGACATTTTAAAATCATAAATCCCTAACCTCAATAATATGGTCATAAACGATAACGTCGTATTTAACAATATGTATTATTATTATTGTTCTCGTACAAAAATATTGTACAAACTTCGTGCGTGAAACATTTCCCGAATTCGTGACCATTTTGAACATTTGTTATAAATTATATATAAAGTTATTTACCTTAGTTGTTTGATTATCTTATTAAATAAATTAATAATCTAATTGTACTAGTTTTCCGTTCATTACCATATCGCTCGATGATAAATTTTGACAGTGACACTTGGATAACCTTTATACCATTTAATCTATATCCGCATTTCAAGAAAGCGGCAAATCATAATTTAGAGGATACATTCATAGGCAACTAAATGAAGTTCTTTTTGAAACACACTGTACTATGGCAAATTATAAAACCACTTTATCTACTCCTATTAAATAATGTATTCATTATTCAGTTGCTTTTGAACAAGTAATGGCACCCATAAACAATTAGCGTGATTTATAGCAGTGAGTTATTATAACTCACGCTAAATTCTACAATCTGATTCGTCGAAATGAAACAGTTCACTACCATCTTTGAGGGAAATAACGTTATTTGTCAACTCTAAATTAGATCACTTGTCAATTTTAACTTGACAGTTTCAATATGCGACACAATTTTTGAAATTAGGTGAAATGTCATTTTGACAGTTTCAATATGCGATACAAAAAAAGTTTACTTGGAACTTGTACCTTTGTTTTAATTGTTATAGTCGTAGATAAAGTAAGTATTCAACTCGCGGTAATGGTAATAACTCACTTGATGAATTACAGCACTCGGCTATCGCCTCGTGCTGCAAACCTCATCTGCGTGAGTTATTACCTACATTACCGCTCGTTGAATAATATACTATTATAATTTGCACTTTTTCATTAATTGTGTATTCCATTAGGATAGTTTGATGGTTCGGTAAAGTATTTGACATAACCATTGACATTCCTGTCATATAAAAAGTTGACAATAGTAAAATGGATACATTTAATTTTAACTCCCACCACCCTCTACTATCAATAGGCTTTCGTAGTTCAAGTTGTTAGCCTGTATACATACACGAGTATAAACATAACTATAAAAAACTTATAATTCTCTTAACTAAACAGAAACAATGATTTGCAAATACTTTCCTTATGTTTGCTTTAAGTCCATTTACAGTGAAAGTTTTCCAATTTCACGGTAAGCGATTATAAACTTTTTACCCTGTACTTTTGTACGGAGTTATCAAAAATAAGTAAATCGATCAGTCCTTGTATTAAAATTAAACGTAAATAAAAATTGTTAATTCTTGTCTATGTTTCAAATATCTAATTATTCTGATTGCACATTTTTGCAAAACTAACTCGATCTTAAATTAATATTCCGCTCCCAAACTAACAAGAATCCAGAGTGCAGAATTTTGTATAATGCCGTATTTAATTTAGAAATTACATCGTTGTCATGATGGTCTCCAGTTTTACTATTACCTGTAATAATGATACTTGTATCATCTGCATATAATGTCGTTTTAATTCCACGTTAAATATCATTTCTTTTTAATGTGTGGCGGGTGTTTAGTTGCAGTGACTCCGTAAGCTGTATTACTTGTCTGGCTAACACTGCAACTCTCGCGGTATAGTTTTGTGCGTGTAAATTGTGTTCAGACGGCTTTGTGACAGCATCATATCATTTTTTATAACGCCGCGCTGTTAATCACTTTGCTCTCAACGAATGGTAAGTCGATCCGGACTTCAACTCACTGAAAAAATGTCACCAACCTTCCAGAGAATTGAAACCCGGCTCCTATCGTCCCGCCACAATAATAGTCAGCCGCCTAACCATTGCGGCTATCGACCCGCTATATGTACTATCTTGTTCAAATTAAATATCAATTTCTCCAAACACGGAAACTTTCCATTTAATAAATAAAGAATTTGCCTTAAAACCCATTTCATTTCTGTACAAAACAGAAGTTTTGATCTTTAGCTTAATTAAATTCCTTTTCCATTTCTTTGTCCAGAAGCAAACGCATCATGATTGCACATGCTGAATCTGAAAGAAAAATCAGCAGAAAACGTGAAATCTTCTACTGTCGATTATCATGAAGACATGACTACGAGACTATTTGAAAATTTACCAACAAACTGACTGCTGCCTTCTTTAATTTCAACAAGTGTTATTGTAACAGTAGTAGTAAACAACTGCCGTGAAAGCCACGGCTCAATTTTTCCATTTATTTCAAATCCTCTTCATTCTATACCTTCTATACCAACCAAATTATCATCTCTCGAAAATACTCAAATATTTCTTCAGCTGGTTAGTCATATTTACAGGTTCTCGTATTATCGATTGTTTAATGACTTTGGCTGCTATACACTAATGTTTTCTGAGTCATTATATAAATTGGTGAACTGAATATCTCCTTACATATTTCATTAGTTTCCTTTTTGCATTCAACAGGTTTCGAAGATGTCCTTTTTGTCTTTCACTGTTGGTATTGCTCTTTAAATATCTTCATGATAATCGACAGTAGAAGATTTCACGTTTTCTGCTGATTTTTCTTTCAGATTCAGCATGTGCAATCATGATGCGTTTGCCTGGTGATATTTTTATATAAACGCAGATTTTTAGAATTTCATACAATACAACTTTAATACTATTGATCCTATTCCTACTGATTTCATTAAATAGTTTATTAGTTTATCCGTCTGTGTTAGCTACGACTCATACACTATGTAACAGCTAAAATGAAAATTAATTCTCTCTAAATTTATTATTATTTTAAAACGAGTCACATGTCTAAGACGCTTTAAATAAAATGTTCTAGATTTCAAATCGTCCATAATTTCACTCATACTGTGTAGCAATATTAAAAATAACACAAACGTCTATGTGTTCGTAAAATATAAAAAAAAACAATGACGGCTAGCATAAAATTACACGATTACAGAGTCTACGATGACTTAATGACAGCAAACTAAACCAGGCATTGTCGCCAGTGTTCTTATAGCGAATCATACGGTCGGCATCGGGACGTCGGAAAGAGACGCGCCGGCCGCCGTGCGTTCGAATCATTTACACCCGTCGTCGTCACCGCTTTAGTCCGGAACAACCTGAAAGGGTGACAAACCTGCGTCTGCAACCGCTGAATGAGTCAGTAAGCGTCGCGACCTGGACTTTTCGCCGGCGCCAAGCATACAACAGTAACTACTAGTGCACGCGACGGCTGGCGTCCTCTTTCCTAGGCGCTGACTTATTAGCCGGCGAGTAGACCCCTTCCATAAAGCCCGACAACTTAACAACATACCACAAACACGGTAATGGTGCATCTTAAAGTGTAAAGGACTCAATCCCATAAGATATATTGAATTGTACATACATCGCATGATGTGGTGCTAAATATCGCGTGTGCAAATAATTGGTGAAAAAGTCTTCCCAACACTCTGAGATTGATTCATGACTAAACACAAAAGTATAGTCGATTCTTGGATAATTAACAAACTTTAATAACTAAGCTTTGTTTAATCCTTCCATAAATTAACCTCTATAAATTAAAAACCAGTGAAAAGCAATGAAAATGGGAAACTTTCGGAAAAAAATGGAAAGGGACTAATCACCACTTATACTCAACATAAGCGAGCTTATCTTATTCTGATCCAATACATTTCATATTTTATTTTATCTTGCATTCATCCGCCAAGCATATTCCAGACATGGTTTCTTGTATTGAGGTCTGAACTTCCTGCTAGCCAACCATGATGTCGACTGCAAATTCTCAAGATAATTTTGAACTATGCAAGCACTGTGGGGTCTCTGATTATCATTAATAAGAAATTTGGTCAGGTATGTGCTGATCAACATGTATGCTTCCATTGTTTAACACTACACCAAGTCCGTGCAAGCTGTCAAAAAAATGCTTTCCCGCACCATTACAGTACCACAAATAATATGGCATTCAAATTGTTGTATTGAGCATAACGTTCATTTAGTCGTCTACATATATGAATACATCTATTACAGATACAAAAACAAAATCTGAATTTGTCTGTGCGGAGAATTTGTTGCCAGTCATCGTGCAACCGATACACCGATTTCTAGCAAAATTCAAGTGAAGTCTTGAATGTTCTATGAACAAGGCTGGATCTTGGACTGTTACAGGATATACCAAATTAACTTCTTTTAGATGTTTACGAAATGTTTCTATACAAATTAATTCCCGAAGATGAGATTTTTAACATCTGCTTGTAATGAATCGTCATCTTAGAGCAGAAAGTCTTCAAAAGCGATCCTGGACGCGGGTTGTGACAGGATGTGTACCTTTCCCAGGTCGTCAAATATGCTTATCAGTGTCTCTATATTTTTGTACCATTCGATATATTTATGTATGAGACACACCGTCCCTTTTTCCTATTTGACGATAACTCCAGCCTTCCTCTAATAAGACTACGACTTGCAAATATTCCTTTCTCGTCAAATTTTTAAAATTTGTGTTACATGATGCTGAAAAGGCAAAACACGAAACAATCAGATAACTTGATCAAGATTTGTTCATATCATGTGAAGAAAGTAAAATTGATAGTTCATTAAATGATGATTGAATATGATTGGATTTTATGTAAATACACTAACATAATAGTGAACTAATATATCTATTTTGTGACCGTTATGTACTTTTTTCAATTCCTGAAATATTTCCACTTGTATGTCAATATATTGACCTACAAATAATATATATTTCCGGAATATTTCAGGAATTGAAAGATGATAGTGAACTCAGGTTTTATCCACAGTAACGAATCTTGCTAGGAAATGTTCAAGATCTCTCTTAATGATGACCAAATTTGTCTTTGAAGTAACCTGTCGAATAAGCTTTTGCTCTAGCGTCAACATTTTCGGTACCCATCGTGCAATTTCGAACACTAACTTCTCTAACAGTACAGTTAATAAAGTCAATTATTCCATGTTTATTCATTCGATTACAGAGATAGATATTTTCAATATTATTAAAAACTTAGATAATAAAAAGCCACAGGTTATGATGGGATACCGATAACTACTACTTTTTCCTTTATGAATATAATTAATTCTTTCATTATTCATGGTATATATCCGAATATCTTTAAAATTTCAAAAGTTGTTCCTGTTTACAAAAAGAGCGATGTAACCAGTATAAGTAATTACCAACCGATATGTAAAATTAAAGCAATTTTGTGAATGAAGCACATGAAGATCGAGGTTGTGGGGAGTATCAAACTGTTGGGTTTAAAAATAGATTCTTTTTTGGACTGGCAGCCGCATATAAATAATGTTATTTCAAAATTAAATACTGCAATCTATGTATTAACTAATATAAAAAAATATGTAATCAACCTTCAATTTTAAAAATGTTATATCATGCATATTTCGGTTCACATTTAAATTATGGTTTGCTCTTTTGGGGAGCCGATGTAAATACTAGACAAATACTATTATTACAGAAAAGAACGATCCGCGTAATGAATAACTCTTATCATCTAGAGATTCTTATAGAGATACAGATGATTTATTACACTAAAAAAATTTCAAAAATTTAGAAAACGGTTTAGGGAATTGTTGTGTTGGTTGTCATGTTTACAGCATTTATTTGTACTTACGTACCTAACTGTCATAAGTATTGTCAAACATTAATTAATTTGAAAGTTCCTACCTACAAATCTTTTTTTGTAATTATGGTTAATTATGCAAATGCTGAAATGGCACATATGCATTTTGTGTACGGTCTAGCAAATGGAAATAGTTATGAAGCAAGGCGTATTTACCAACAAAAATATCCTCGACGCCTTGTACCTTGTGCGGAAACTTGCAGTAATATTCACCGTCGTCTAGTAGAAACTGGTACATTTGAGAGAAACAAAAATACTCCGGGAAGACCTCAAACTATAAGAACACCCGAATTAGAGGAAGGTGTTCTGCAGCTAATCAATGAAAATCCAGACACCAGTACAAGAAAGATTGGTATTACGGTAAATGCAAGCCATCAAACCATCTTAAGGATATTACACGATCAACAGTTATATCTTTTTCATATTCAGAGAGTACAGGCTCTTCTTCCGTGTGACTTTGCGCAACGCTTAGTCCTTTGTGATTGGCTCCGGCAAAAAATTGCCCAAAATACGCATTTTCTATCCTACATTCTATTTACTGACGAGGCGAACTTCTCCAGAAATGGAATTATGAATTTCCACAACAACCATTTATGGTCAGATGAAAGTCCGCATACCATAACGGAGATGCACTTTCAAGAGCAATTTTCCTTAAATGTATGGGCGGGGATAATTATTTAATTGGTCCCTTTTTCCTTCCTGTTCGACTTAATGGTGCATCATGTCGGCTATTTCTTGAAAACGAGTAGCCTGGCCTTTTAGAAGAAATTGCACTTTTGATCCGAAATGAAGTTTGGTTTATGCATGACGGTGCTCCAGCGCACTTTAGTTTACAAGTTCGGCAATTTTTAAATAGGACATATCCGAATAGATGGACAGGTCGAGGAGTGGAAGTTCCGAATCAGCCGTGGCCTCCAAGGTCATCTGATTTGAACCCTCTTGACTTTTTCCTGTGGGGACATTTAAAACCCCTTGTTTATATTACGCCAATTCAAGATCTCGATAACCTTAGAAATCGCATAATTGTTGGATGCGAAAAAATTCGAAACACTCCCGGACTTCTTCACTTCGTTCGCTGTGACCTAGCAAAGTCAAGTAGATTTAATAGATCACACATAATTAACAAAAAATTTATAACTTTTTACTGGATACTTTAAACTAGCATCGTTTCGTTCAAATCGCAGTCAAAAGAATTTTTAAGCACATGTTCTTTTTACTCACTGGACGAATTTTTGAATAACAACAATTACAACACTAAACACTTTAACCCACTGAACACCAAACAAGTTTTAACTAAAACACCGACGCGTTTCAACAGCAATGCTGTCATTATCAAGGCGATAATAAAAAAAATAAAAAAAGTTTTATTATCGCCTTATTGCTGTTGAAATCGTTAAAACTCAGTGGGTTAAAAACTGCACCAAGAGATCCAGTGAAGAACTTAACAACAATTAGTTAAACTACGTACACTCGGTTGATTTAGAATCGACTCAAACTGCCATAAAACCCGTTAAAAGTAAGCTTTATTGCGGCCCCCGAATGCAAAGCAGTAATAGTATGGTCAACTGTATGTAAATTACTATCTACTATGTATATACATTTTTCTATTAAATCCAGTTTCATATGCAAGGGATCATTTATAAATTCCTAAACCGATAATTTCTTAATGCGAGCTTAACATATGTTTAGTTAAATCGCTATCGCATACAATTTCACTATAATTCTAAGTATGTATTTGTGTAATTAAGAAATTACATGAATAAGAATACGTATGGGGGCAAGATATAAAAGTCTATTAGATATTAGATTGGATCGAAAAACGCGTTTTTTTCTACAATACAATTCTAATAACGCGGAAAACTTGCGCATAGGCGTCATTATAAATGAAAATATATTAAAAAAATTTTTTTCAAAATTTGAAATCGCGCAGAAGGCCTAAAGTTACCAAAAAAGTCAACATACCGGTAAATTAAAAAAATGCAAAAAAATACATTTTTTGTTGTAATAGTGAAAAAAGTGTTTTTAAGTGTGTTCCTTAACGCATACAAAAAATAATTAGATTGTTTTACTGAATTCGCGCAAAAGGTCTAAAGTTGCGGGTTGTATCGCAAAAGAACGATATTTCATGATTTTCGACGATTTTTAAACATGTGCCAAAACCCATAAAAGTTTTATTTTTAATTTGTAATAGTGTAAAAATCCATCAAAATAGTTTTCCCAATCCAGAAAAAATACTTTCAGACCTGTTATTCCTTAACTGTATTCGTGCAAAAGGTCTAAATTATAGTATAAGTTAAGTTATAGTCCCGTAAAAACGCCGTTTTCCATATCTGATGAGTGTTTATTTAACACATTAGGTTTGTAATAAGACTCTAACAAGTGATTTCCACATCCACCCTACGCAACCAACCAACCAGGGTGAATTTTATTTACAATATTTACAGTAACTATTTACTTTGTACAATGCATATGTTCGTTGTAGGCAAAAGATTATTTACATAGAAGCCCCTTTGAGTTCTGACTTTTAATTAAATGTGGGCATCAGCTGTCTTGATTTTAAAGTAGCTCTAATATAACCATCTCGATTTTCATGCCCGCACACTTTTTCTGCTGCTTCTGTAACCAGTTTTACATACCTCTCAACTGACTGGGTGTGGCATGGGAATTTGAGGTAGTTAAACGCTGATAGCGCTTTGTCTTTCAACAAAGAAGCAATGTGTTCAGTTGGCATCTTGGACAGTAGTGGCGGCGGTGTTAACTTGCAGATTGACCAATCAATTACTTCGGTATAGTCGTTTGCACTAAAATTTATTGAAGGTATTTTGAAGTCTCTTACGTAACCTTCAGCCGATGGCTCATTTCTGGATTTAAGGATCCTCCTGTAGCCAAGTTCTCTAATGTGTCGTCTCTCATCCATTATCATAGCCAACATAATATTTTCAGGGCGGCAACCCTGCTCGCTACTTTAGGTCTTTTGCGCGAATTCAGTAAAACAAGAATGGGTCTAATTACTTTTTGTATGCATTAAGGACACTCTTAAAAACACTTTTTTTCACTATTACAACAAAAAATGTATTTTTTTTTGTAATTTTTGCATTTTTTTTAATTTACAGGGATTTTGACTTTTTTTGGTAACTTTAGGCCTTCTATATTTAGGCCTTCTGACCGATTTCAAATTTTGAAAAAAATTTTTAAATATTTTTTTATTTATAATGACGCCTATGCGCAAGTTTTCCGTGCTATTAGAATTGTATTGCAGAAAAAAAACGCGTTTTTCGATTCACCCTATTACACATACTTTGGAGAATGAATGTTCGCATGATGGTGCAGAAAATGTCCTTCAGAACCAACCAATAATTCAAGAGTTTTTTCTATGTATTAATTTGTTTTCAGTTTGACTGCCGTTTCGTTTACGTTCTCTATTATTTGAAATAAATTATTATTTGTTTACTGTGTGTTTTGTTATAAATTCTCAAATAAAATCAGTGTTTTTAATGAAACAAACTTAAGATCCTGTCTATCTGCTTCGATAAATAATTTTTCTTGTGGTTCTAAAATTGATTTGTATCATTATTTTATTTGCGTTTATATGTCATTAATGGTAATGGGTGTTGGCAAACGCTATACTACGTAATAACGCAGGTATTAAAAGTATCTGAAAAAGAATATATTTCTGCAGCGATCTTCCCATTCATTTCACATTACGTAGCTATTTTACCTGCTCATAAGCAAATTGCTTTATTACTACAAACATCCAGTTAAATGTTGAAAGTTTCTGTGTGCGACGTTAGGTCTACGTCGCTTGCCGGGTGAGTCGATTTTAAATCAACCGAGTGTACATGTTTTAGCTTGGGAAGGGTGGAGAGCCCTCGGCATACCTGTATGTTTTTGTGTTTTGTCTTTTTGAGTTTTTATGTTTTTTTTTTAGCTCAATATTTACATACTATTTATATTATTACATTTATATACTAGTGCATATTCTTTTCTGTATTTTCTACACCAATGGTATGACAAAAATACAAATCGTGCAGTCACCTTTTTGAGACCAAAAATTCTTTCACAATGATTTGTCCATCTTTCTGCACCATTAATGAACCAGATCAATCTTGTCTTTGCAAACAGTTTTTGGCCGTCCAGTACCAACACCTTGTCAACAGATCTCTCTCTGCCAAGTTTAAAGTCGCTTGCCCAATTCTTCACCGCCTGATATAAAGGTACAGATTCACCCAGTACTTCTAGTACCTGCAAAGATATTTCATAATTCATCTGTTTTCAAAACAGCCCTATGGTTACCCAAAGTGTGGAAGACCTCTAGAAGCACGGACTGATGACATCATCAACAAAATTTCAGTAATTTCTAGAGAAATTGCAGTATCAAAAACTAGTGTTTTTAAAATTCTACACCAAGATTTGGGAGTAAACAAAGTGTTGGTACGATAGCTTCTCATGCTGCTCAGTCTCGAACAAAAATTGTGTAGACGCCAAATTTGTAAAGAGAATTTAACTCTTTTAGCTCAACATGAATATTTCTTAAATAGTACTGTAACTGGCGATAAAACTTAGGTGCACCACTTCCACGAAGCAAGAGTCCATGCAATGGATTCATAAAGGCTTTCCATTGCTCAAGAAGGCAAAAGGAGAGTGGAGAAGATTCTTTTAATTGAGTATATTCCGAGAGGGACTACGATAACGGAAAAATGTCTACAAAGACATAATCAAGAAATTAAACGCTGCTATACCAAGTCAACCAAGACCCCAAACTTGACAGTCCCGACCTCAGCCCATGTAACTATTATCTCATTTCAAAAACAGTTGAGAGAACGTTGTTTTTTATTGGATGAAATCGTAGAGTCGTGTTAGTATTAACGGTTTTTACGTTGAAAAAGCTTTAATAGCTAGATAACTAACATAAAAAATGTCCCTCGTAAAAGCTGTATTTGTAATTGGGTTTACAGCAAGGTATTTAAACTATGCAAGTTGATGCCAATTTACGATTAAGTTCAGATGCTAGTTCATATTCAAATATATTCAACTAAAAATGTTCGTATCCATTTATTTGTGTCTTATTCAGTTGTAAATTCTAATTTGTCTTATCTTATACAATAATTCTATATCTTTAAAGTCGGTTTATTAAATGTAATAAATACTTACTCTTGACACAGGCGCAGAAATATCCATTTAATTACCTTTTAATGACTACATTTACATTCATACATCTAAGTTTAACAATCAATAAAATTTTTACTGTACACACCTTCAAAGTTTACATACGTATTTGGAATATTATACGAAGTTATAGAGAGGTACTAGAAATGAGAATTTCCGAAACTTTCTCTTTGGTATTTACATTTATGCATCAATCTATAATTACATATAGGTAATAATATAATATACTATTGTATGCTTAATTTAATATAGACGTCGCGTAAAGAATAACCTTGATAACGAAGCATAATAGCATAATTACTGTATATGGATTTAATTGATGAAGTAGAGTTAAAAAAAGCAAAATTCTATACAGCAAATTCTATAGCAGTTACAACGAAGATCGCAGTAATCCAATATATGATCAATATTAGGCACAGTATGTAGCAAAAACTTATTTGAAATAAAAATCTGCAATGCTAGACTTCCAACTCCATCGTGAAGAATTAATAATACCTTTGAAAAACCGGTCAATGACGTCAAAATTGTCTTCATTTACTAGTGTTTTATCCCCAGAATCTCATTCTTCAAAATACTACCGTATAGTTGTGCGACTCTAATAACAAACTTGTGTATGTTATATACACCAGTGCGAATTGAATTGTCGCAGACTCAACATTGCATAAACAACGAAGTGTTCAGAATATGTATGTTTTTCCAGCAACGTTAGGTAAGGTTTTTATACAAATATATACGATCATTATCAGTTTCACATTTTAATAATCACGCATTATAATCATAATTAATACACATAAAGTGATTTTTTATTATCACTATACTTATGATTATTTTGTAATTAGTAAAAACCACATTTTCGGTATAATATATCAGCGGTGGAAAATCCAATACCGACGCTTTCGGAAATGCGTGTCTTTTCAGGCTAAATTTGCATCTAAATTATACTTAAACGACAACCTTAGCGATTTTAATTTGTAAATTTTTCACGTAATGCAAAAAATTTATTAAGTAATGCGATTTAACGAAATATTTAGATTGTTTTGATGATTCCACTTAGCTATGTAAATTTTGTATACAGTCTATTTATAAAACGCAATGTTAGAACGTAAACATGTTGTCTAACAAAACTATATTGCAATTTTTAATAACAATTTTTAATATTAAAAAAAATGCTCGGTGAATATAAAATGAGCCAAAAGCTATAGGTATTACTTGCTAATTAACAGTTCTATTTTCGTGCTTCCAAATATGTAATAATGTGTATTCATATTGTGTAATTGTATATAATGTTTAAATCGATTTCGACATATTTTTAATAACTGTATAACTATAATAATTTAGTCAATACTTTAATCAGTTATTTTAAAAATATTGTAACAAACTCACTGACATAGTTATTTTTGCAACTAGTAAATTCCAAACAAACATGTATGTACATATAAAGTGGGGAATACCTTATCTATATACGGCTAACTTAATATATAAAGTTGTGTAGCACCCACTATACAACGCCGGTGTGATATTCCACGTACTCCAATGTAAGTATCTAATTGATCGCAGCATTGAACTCACCAATCGAGCGGCTGACTGATATACTTGGAAATTATAAAGGAATCCCTGATATAATTATTCGATTTATACAAAAGCAGCCTAAATGAACGAAATAACTGTGGGATTCACACAACTTCTTTATGAACATTTATTATAGAACTTGATTCGGGTTTTATAGGCCCATAATAGATACGCTTTCGTGTTCTTGTTTCCATCTGGGTCTCCATTAGAAGCGTTTATTCATTTGTATTAATTTTTTTATATCAAGTCTCTTTGTCACAGTGGGAGAAACTTCCACAAATCTCTTCGTACTCATAACACTATATTAATATGTAATCGTTTTAATTTGAATATTGATTTCCCAATTTTTCCCAAAGTTTCATTAATGCTCCCATAGTCTGGTCTTCATTAATTTCTATCAGGTTTCATTTATGGCAACATTTTTGATTAAAAAAAATTGAAAAGAGAGATTTCAGAGTACACAAGAGGGCGTAATTCTCGAAGCAAGTTTGAATTGTTATTAATAAAGTATTTAGAAAATTTTATTTAATCATTTAGCACTCTTTAACATGACTTCTTTAGGAAAGATAAGACATCGTAATTAGAGCTGGAGAACAGCGTCCGCGCCGAACACGTTTATAAAAACTTTCTTCCAAAAAAATTGATGCTCTACAAAACGCAAATTTTTTGATGACACTATTAAGGCTCGAAAAACATCACGAAAACCTTTCGTTTTTTGCCTACTGAGCTTAATAATTATATTAAAAAATGTGTATCTTTGATTTGATCTTTTTGATAGAGCATGAAAAGCCTACTGAGCTTTAACGGTACGAGATATTTAAAAAATTATAAGATCTTTTTATAGAGCATACAATTGTCTACAATAAAGTTCCGGAGAATACTATTCTAACTTTTATACCTTTCGAGTACTACCAATTAGAAACGTGTTACTGTTAGTACTAGTCATAACGTCGATTTACCTGTTGTTGTTCTTAAGCTGATTAGAAAGAATACGTTACAAAGAATTCAATGTTAAGTATACGTCATTGCTAACATCCTTATTATTACAGCTCCGATGTTGATTAAATTAGCACCTTGTTGATATTTTTATGCAATAAATAATCACACAAATTTTCGTAATAGTTGTCAAATAAATAATAAATTATTGCTTTGAAAATTCCATATACTCATGTCCAAAAATGTGATTTTTGTATTTATTATAAGATCTTTGACAGACATTTCGAGAAACGTTTTGAAATATCCTAAGATGTATTACCGTTTCGTGGCCTTTTTTGCTCTGCTTTTCTTAAATGCTGATTCATTATTATGCAATTTTCTGATGTATAAATGCAAAAGTATTACTTGTTTGGTGCTGGACGGAATCTTTTCTACAAATTAGATGTACTTGCAGCATATATCATACTTTTCGAAATTAGTAAACGACGTTTCCAAAGCAATAATTTAAATGTACAGATTATCACAAAAAAATTTGATTTGCTATAGAAGTACATACAGTGTGTCCGTAAAGTATGGAATAAATTCATTTTTTGCGAAACAAACAATTTTAACGAAATTTCCCGAAACAGGTCGATTTTTGATTTTAATTTGCTTTAATTTAGCGTTATAATTAAATATATAGAGTGAACCATATGTGAGATATGACATCGACAATTTTTTTAAATGGAACACTCTGTATATTGTTCGAGTTTTAGAATATACGGGCCACCCTGAATCCAAAAAGGTATCATACATGTCGTTTAGTCGTTTAATGTTCGATCTGTAGCCCTTGCTGTATTTGACAGTAAACTAAACGATGAATAAATTCTTGTTGAACCTTGTTTATGGTTTCCTGAGAAATATTATTTATTTCTGTTTGAATTCGCTCTTGTAATTCTTCGATATGTGCTAGTTTCGTTTTATAAACAACATTCTTCAGATGGCTCCACATAAAAGAATCCAAAGGATTAAGGTCTGGCGACCTCGCTGGCCATTGAATATGTCCACGTCTACCAATCCACCTGTTCCGAAAAATTTCGTCTAGGTACCTAGGAACATCTACAGCATAATGCGGAGGCGCACCATCCTGTTGAAACCATAAAGTTTCATCAAAACTTCCAGGATTAATTCTACTGGGGAATAAATTAATTAAAGTAGGTACAAGAAAGCTCCTTAAAAACCGAAGATATGTTGCCCCGTCTAAATTATCTTCGAAAGAGTAGGGTCCAATGATTCTATTTCTTACAATACCAGCCCATACATTTATTTTTTGCGGGTATTGAGTATGATGCTCACGCATCCATTTGGGATTTTCTTTTGCCCAGTACCTATAATTCTGACGATTGACCTCGCCATTTAATGTGAAAGTGGCTTCATCAGAGAAAATAATGTTTAATACCAAGAAAGGGTCTCGGTGGTAGTTATCCATCATTGCTTCACAAAGTTCTATTCTTCTATCTGGATCATCATCGTTTAATTCCTATACAAGTTTTATTTTAAAGGAATGCCATTTTTCCAGTTTGAATAATTTGTGTACCATTGTTTTGCTATCATCAAGATCACGACTAATCAAAGAAACAGTCTATTGAAACTGTAAATAGATGTTTCTCAGATTTCAATAGCGCTATTATAAAGCTAAACGACATGTATGATACCTTTTTGGATTCAGGGTGGTCCGTATATTCTAAAAATCGAACAATATACAGAGTGTTCCATTTAAAAAAATTGTCGATGACGTCATATCTCACATATGGTTCACTTTATATATTTAATTATAACGCTAAATTAAAGCAAATTAAAATTAAAAATCGACCTGTTTCGGGAAATTTCGTTAAAATTGTTTGTTTCGCAAAAAATGAATTTATTCCATACTTTACGGACACACTGTATAAGTATACCTGTATACATTGTTTGGCAATGATAGGATAATACCAGTGCTTTTGATTTGCTCATTTTTGGGTTTGTAGTGGCAATATAACAATAACACTGATCTTTTGAAAACGTCGAGAAATATGAAAACAAAAAATGCCTGTAATAGGCAGGTATCTGCTGTGCCGACTTCTGTTGTGTAGTGCCTTGCGGTGTGCTACTTCCCAGCTTGCTCACTAGAGGCCATGAGGTTTGAATTAGTCCATTGTCGGTGTTATTCTACAAAGTTGAGAGATGAAAGGCGATGAAATTAGATCTTGGATTCGGAGTTGAGCTGATGAGACCTGAAAAGTCGGTCACGTGGTCCGCTTCTAATGCTTGATTTATTTTCATTGCATTCTTCCGCAGTGTTAATTCCAACAATATACCATGAGCGCCTATTGCATGCATTTTTGTGGTTAATAACACTGATCAACAAATTTTTTTTCTGGTTCTTAGTTGCAAATAGGTGAAGATGATTCATTTTTTTATGCTGAATTCGAATCTGCTTTTGGTTTTTCTAGCTAGCACATATAATTTTGATTTTGTATAGAAATAAAACGCTGAAGTAATTACATGCATTACCGCTTCTCCAACGTTGACAGGTCTTGATGTAAACGCTCCCCATGCGCGTCACTTATAGCTCTCAAAATGTTTGGGATAAAGTCCAAATGAGAATGTAAATAATGCATCTTTAGCGACATATGACATTCTAATTTATGGTAAACTGTCAACATTTTATCCACGAGATTTTGAAATTTTCCGCTTTGTTGTTGCCCAAGAAGCCGATTACTACAGATTTGAAACAAAGCCATGCCACCTTTTCATTTGCTCGCAGAACCGCATCGAAGCCTTTGTCATTCATTAATTGCGGAATTTGAAGACCCACAAAGATGCCTTCTTTTATCTTGGCTTCACTTTTATCTTGGCTTCAACCATCTCTTTACTGTCGTTATTACAGTCACCATTCTATCTACTGAAACTTCAAATACGTTTATTTTAAAAAGTATACGTGATAGAAAAAAATTGAAGATAGATTTGAATTCAGGAGGTAACTAGTTGTGTTTGAGAACCAAAAACTCAGTGATCAGTATAACCTTTTGTTGAAAATATTATCTTCTTTAAGAATATCGAAACATATGTATGTATTAAAAAATATGTGTGTAAATATCTTGAAAACAGAATGTTTAATTGTTTTTCTGTTTCACCATTCTGTTTTGAATCAGAATAAAAGATATTACCAACTTTGTAATTTAACCAACTCCACAGCCAAAAGGAGTACCAAAAACAATGATGTTATTGAAAATTGGTTTCCTGTAGTCTAATTGTTTGAAGCAGCTATTCAATTAAGAGAACTCATTAGAAGGAAAATATATTCTTCAACTATCACAAGATAATAAAAGAAATTAACAAAACAAATTCAACGGAAATTATTTTATATCAGATTGATATTTGAACCGTGTGTTTAACTACCAGAAATAAATTTAAAACATTCAAGTGGCTAAATATAATAAAAATAAGATGTACATATATGTGCATATCTAAATTTGCTTGTTTGTTCTATAAAATCATAACTAAAAGACTAACAATAAGTTGTCATCGATGTTCATACAGACGATTTCAAAATTTCTCCTTGAAACTTTTATTTAATTGTTTTGTTTTTTTTTTTATCGAAAAAGGAAAGAAAGTTTCTTATACATGTTGATAACACTGGTAAAATAAATGATTTGCATATTCCGGTTAAGTTCTCAAAACTTAATCATTGCATTATACATATACATATTTCTAATTTTTCTATGAAAACAGAAACAGATTAATTATATATTTATTTTTATAACAACTAAAAAAAAAATTTTCGTAGAATATAAAACCGGCATTCGCAGAACTCACAGTGTTAGATAAGGGAAAGAGAGTAAGTAATGATAACTTTATCCGATACAATTTCATCGATTATGACCTCTATAATCAAACGAGATAAATGTAATTATATACCAGCTTATCATTACAATAAACAGCGTTTCATTAATTTAATCACTTGTAAAAACCCAGATCAGTCCTTGCAAAACAGATAGCCGGTTACGTCAACTATTATCCAAATTGTTTCAAAAATGCGTTTTTTTTTAGTTTTTATAGTTTTTGTAATATGCCTTTAATCATCAATGAGATATGTAGGTACTTAAACGATTTAGTTCAAAGTTTTATAGTTTAATCGTCCTTTTCTAGACTCGCCTATCTCCTCTCTGTTTATTATGCATAAATCTTAATCATAGAAAGGAATAAAAATACTATCAGAAAAAAAATACTAACTGTGACTGTGAATAAATTAATACTAGTTTTACGAAGATCTATAAATAAAACTAGTGTGGTCAAAATCCTTTCAAATATTCTGTTTAATAACAACACCTAATGAGAGGAGTATCATTATAGTAAATGTTACCTTGTATTTTTTTGTAACTTACACATGGAAAGGTATTTGAGGAATGTTTACATCCATTTAGGCTCGTTTATTTTGCTGAAACAAATTGCAGATTTGTTATTGTAAATTAATACATCCTGTAGGCTTTTAGTATTACCAATTGAACTTCTATTTTTGTTTATTTCTTCCTTACTAACCAACAATATCAAAAATCACCTTTGACTGAATTCTATCATAAGAGAATTTGGGACGGAATAGTAGCTACAGAAAAAAAACGTCATCCAGAAAAAGGCAAGAACAAATCAGCACCCATATTTATAACGATTTCTTAAAAAGCTGAAATGTAGCGAAATATTACGCCACAGTACAAGACCACAATTAACCAAATTATACAAAACATCGCCTAACTCGAATGAAGAACGGATAGTTAGAACAGCAAATCTGCAAATCTATCACATAACAGGTCAATCGGCAGATCATTGAAAATATGAAAGAAAACTGGCTATCAACATGCCAAACTACCTTATTGCAAAACCACTACTTTTACAGCAATATATGTTTGGATACGTTCGAAGCAAAATTTTAATAAACCTTGAAAAACTAGTCTTCGCCCACCACGCATTTTATTTTTGATGTTTGGAAATACCAAACAAGCACAAGGTTATAGATCAGATGACCAACAACGTAACTCAACTCTTGCACTTTCCCAAATTCAAGATGGCGTAACCTTAACACAATGATGATTCCGATTTCGATTACGTTTCTTGTATGACAGAGAATTTCCGTCAAGCAAATTGTGAAATATCGATCAGCATTTCCGGTTTTTCGATACTTTAAACTAAAGATTGGTGTTATATTTCCCGTGATGCCCAAGAACTATGCCGTTGTTTGTTTCATAGTTTCATTTTGTTGATCTCTCTGACATGAACCTGTTTGTTTTCCTGTACGTTCACAAGAACACAATCTTTATGGGAATCACTCGTATTAATTTAAAACATTTATTTTAAAATTATGCCAATATAGTAATACTATTATAACTAAATGAACGGTAATGTACCATCCTTCTAACGATGAAAACATATTAAACTATAATCATAAAAATATCTGGTAACGGTTATTATAAAATGGTAAAGGTTAATAATATGCACGATATCTGATATTAGTAGACATGCATAATGATAATCTATCGTATCATGATGAGAAAATTGAACACGTAGGGTAGTCCCCATGCGCATATGTTAACTGGGGAACAACTATAAGTACCATTTCCAAGGCCACTACTGTAAAAGACTGGATAATTTTTTTCAGTAGCTTTAGAAGCATGCACGAATATGGCATTGATATTGTTTTGCTCGTAAACATCTATTGTGGGGATTAACTAATGAATATTTATAAGATGATTAACCAAAATGTGGTTTTAAAATGGTTGAATGTGATTTTGAGATAAAATGATTTATGATCGAAATCTACCACCCAATGGAACAAAGAACGCATTTGTAATTTTATTATGCCAAAATAATATTCAATATACGGGCAAACCTTCTTCAATTATTTATAAATATTAATCTCAATAGACAATAGAATTTCTAACAATTATTGTTATACAATATCGACTTTAACCTTTTCTTCGCTGTCTAGACATGATAACTTCAAGAAATTATACCGTCTGCAAAAAATAGTGCATCGATCGATTATGCATGTGTATACGTGTATGTATTTCTGTTCGTTACACACACATCTTTCATCATTGTCACTTAGCTTGTTACATATGACGATAGATTTAATTTTGGCAAAAGTCCATATTCCGGGGCAAATTTAGATCTCCGCTGTGACGTATTATAAATATAAAATGAAGATAGAGCAGAACTGGTTTGAGACCTCGTGCGTTATACTGCCGGTGTTACCACGTATATTTTTAAATCGGTACTATTTTCAAAATCTTATTAACCCATCGAAGAACAGCATCTAGCTAGTATACAACTGTTATGTTTAGTATAATTTTTTTTACACCACCACTTTTTAAACATGCCCTGTATTATTATTGCCCTTTTTGTGCAATAATATTACTGTTAAGTTTTATTTACTTTTAATTAATTATTAATTTTACTTGAAACACAAGAAGACAAAAACCTAAACTGTTATTATTATCAACTAGAATTCCTTTCACAAAATGTGGCGGAAATTTTTAATTATTCTATTCCACTTCTATTCCGAACATTTCAGAATTGTTTCTGAATGTTGGATTCAGCAGATTATTTAATATTTAAATGTTCACCAATAATAATCTAAGGATTGTAAGTGGTAGCATCCAATTTAAATTTATTCCCCATTCATACTCGTACACATTACCGAAAATCTTCCAATTTGCAGCTTGTGATTTCTCCAAAATAATTGGTGCACATTTTTCTTAAAAGTAACCCAAATTGCTCAATTTGGCCACACTGGTAGAGTGCCATCAGTTCTAGATGGAGCGATATAAGTAGGTGTTAAAAAAATGATTGTTATAATTTCTTTATTTATAGTTTTACAACAACAAAAATCTTATTCAAAGTAATTTAGATTTTTATTCGGCATTTATTTCCTTGGTTTCGGTGCTATGGAACTTGCTTTTTTTTAATGGAATCCGTTCTGATTTTCTGTGAGAGCCTGTTTGTTATGATTCTATTATTGGTATTGTTTTACCAGATCACATGACAGAAATTAGAAAAAAAAATAACGTTAGTGTTGTAAATTTAAAAACGTATTAAACATAAAGCTGGTTTTACATCTGTCAATTTATTGATCAATTTCTAGAACTTAGACGACTTGACGTCAAGTTATGTTTTTACATGTGTCAATTTCAAGTTCAATTTTAAGTTCAATTTCTAGTTCTAATTCTCTTCAATTTTAAGTTTCTAGCTGGGAGCTTTACAGTTATCAATAAATAGATCGATTTCAACAACTTGGCCTAGTTGTAGAAATCGAAGTATTAACGCATGTTCTATTTTTGCTTCAATTTAACTTCAATTTTATAGGAATTTTTGTTTTAATAGTGGATGGAGCTAACCAGTTGTTGTCACAGTTGAAAATATAGGACAATATTCAGAAACTGTATAAAAGCGCTTTGTTTTTTAGTTTAAAAGTTAGAAATTCAATTTTCAATAATAAACAAGCTTTTCGGGCCCCAGTATGGTCTGTTTTAAATTTAACACATTTCACTAGATGGCGCAGAAACACGCCAACAAAATTTTATTAGAAGTGTCCAATCTATAGAGAATGAAATGTATATATTATCTATGACAGTAATTCCAAATTTACTTTAATTGCAACAATAACGATTCGTTGAACAACATAATATTTTTTGTAATTATGAAAGGTTAGATTCATATTTTTAGATTATTTGACATTTTGATTTTGCAGCATAATGCAGAGAGCAAGTTCAAAATGGCAACGAAAACGATTAACAAATTTAAGAAAAGCTGTATTCTCCTTAATGTTACTAAAAATGATAGAAATAAAAAAAGCAAGAGTAACAAGGAGGTGGTAAGTTAGACCATGGTTGACAGCAAAAAGGGAAAACTGTACTGTACTGTTGTACAAATTCAAAGATTCGCAAAGATTCAAAATAGAGCCAAACGTCTTCACCATCACACATATCACATAACCTTTTAACATAGAATATGGATAATATCGTAATTCGCTATAGTGACGGAGAGAGTTAAACTGTTACCACTGTTAACATTAAAAAGATTACAAACTCCGTTCACAGTTGCTGTTCTTTGTTCAATTTATTGTTAGGTGTAATGCAATAGTAAGTTCTTATTTAAGAACTTAAAATTCACCAAAAAAAAACAGATCTTAAAATATTTTCAAATTTATTGATAAGTGTAATACAAGAATAAGTTCTACTTCAAGAACTAGAAATTGACTAATTTTAAGTTCTAAAAATTGATCAATAAATTGACAGATGTAAAACCAGTTTAAAATGTAACAAGAAGAAGAATATCACCTTGATGTTCCAATATAGGAACTCAAAAGTAATTAATCGTAGCTAAGATATCTCTCAGAATACAGAGAAAATAAAGAAAGCATCTAAAATAAATACACTATACAAAGAACCACATCTAAATCAATATCACTACTATCTAATTTCCATATTAGAGACTATCTATAAAAATTATGTTGAAAAGATAAAAATATAACTTTCTAAATAAATAAGAAACATGATCTCTAAAACAAACTTGTGTCATTATGAAGACCACGATTTCTACTATACCTTATATCAAAAAGAGAGAGACAAAATTCTGAACAGACTCCCAGCCCAAATTACAATATATAATTTGCAAAATAAATTTTATGTGACATTCTCTGATAAGTAAGGTAAAAGAGACCTATTCTACACCGAAAAATAGATAAACTAATGTAATAATTTTAGTAGAACTTTAAATACAACTCTGGTATGAACAATGTCAGAATGTTTGACAATTAACAGAAATAACAAAACGTTGCATAATATGATTTTGCCCTGCGTTCAGCCAATAAGAAACAAGTGTCATTTGGGTCTGTTCAGAATTTTGTCTCTCTCATTTTGAAATAAGGTATAGTATTAGAGAAAGATAAGAAAGTATTAGAAATTCGCAATTTAAGATTAGCCTTTTAAAATTCAAGACAACCCTTCGAACCAAAGAATAAAACATTAATTTTTTGTAAATTGAGTGGATTATTTTCAAAAGAAATTTTCGTAATCGAATCAAGATCATTGCTGACGTATCAATTGCTGACTCATACTAATTCAGACGAAAAGGAATATGCTAGCTGCATATCTTCTATACTTATACATTTAAAAGATCCTAATATCTTCAACTATAATTGTACATAACACTTTGTGTCCTTCGTAGACAAATAAGACCAAAATTAACGCAAGGAAATCGTGATAAATCCCATCTTTTAAGTTTGAAACCAACATCTGATGACATAGGTACAATATCGAAAGCCTTTGAAGAGTCCGATCAAATCACAACACTGTTCAAACCTGAGTCAACCGCAGTCATAATCTCGTTAAAAACTTGAATTGGACGACGACGTCATATTGAAACATGTAACCGCAGACAATAACGTGACATTTATTTAACATTATAAGTACACAGCATAACCACAGGCACAGCAAAAATTCGTGTGAGCTTAGTAAATGTTCGAATTGACCACCACCAACTTCCATACAATGGAACAAATTCTGCTCAAAACGTCAGCCAACCACTCCGGAGTATTTGTGCAGTGATTAGAGAGCATTCATTAGTAATACGTTATCACAGTTCGTTTAGACTAGTTGGTTGAGTTTTATAAATCTTAGTTTTTAGATGGCTCCACAAAAGGAAGTCTAAAGGTGACCATCCATGTGGCCTCTCCTTCCAATCCATTGCCCAGGAAACCTTTGAATTAAATACTCTCAAACAATTTGATTGAATTGGAGAGGAGCTCCATCTTGTTGAAAAAATTACAGGTCTCCACTATACTGATCATCGCTCTCAATAATGTCAGTCAACATCATTTTTCCATTCAAAGTGAATATTGGGTATATTCTTCGTGAAATATTTATGACGGTTAACTAGATCACTTAAAAAACAAGCATTCACGAGAAAAGGAAATTTTGGATTATTAATTGCACGTGTAAAATCAATGCAAAGTGCAAAAACTTCCATTTATTTATGTATCTTTCCAACAAGTATGGTGTTGTTATAAAGAGAATTTAATTGCCTTTCAAATAAGGTACAACTCGATCCCAGTTCACTATGATAATAAGTGAAGCTGTAACCCCGCTAGTAAGGGAGATAAATTTATAATGCACATGTCTCCCGACAAAATCAATTTGACGTCTTTCGACATATTTTTCAAAAAGCCACTTTCAGAGTTAATTCATATGTATCGTTTTCAATAGGCCAGCCCGTATAAAAGCCCATATTTATTAATTATAAGTCTCTGCAATTCGTTTTCTCTCCTCAATATCAATGCATTTTAATTTATTCATAATATTATATAAAAGTATAGGTAACCGTTTTCAAGCATTTTATACTTTCAACTTGAATTATACACAGGTATATAGACGCAGTAAGGTAGGAAATTCTAACTCATGTGGGAAATAGATAATCTTGCGCACGGGCGATTCCCCATCCATCCTACAAAAGTTTTAGTTTGTGGCGCGTCAGTTGGAATCCACGCTCCACAAAGATTCAGTTTGAGAAGCGCGCTATAACTTGTGACGTAAACCACGTGACACACATTAACCGCCAATAGTTAGCGACCGGTTTTCCGAGAACAGTATTGTGGTCATCGTTTCTTAAAATATACTTGTTCTGCCACTCGCTCTCTATGTTCATTGGCGTTCTTTTTGTTTCTGATTTGTATTCGTTCGACTAGTTGATGTTCGGTGGTCGCCGTTGAATGACTTCTAACTCAGTTAAACAAGAAGAATACCTACTCGTGTTACTATTTACGCCTATCAACTGAAAACTTATCGACATTTATATACATATACTTTTTTCCTAAATAGATCTACCATTAGTGTTTATCTCTGTTGTGTTATTGTGTTGATTAGTGCGTATTACTCCGTACCAAATCGTGCAGGGTGTTGTTTTCGTATAACTTCGATGTATACTTCTACAACGCGGATGTACTGACAGATTGCACCGTTGGAAAAGACATGACCTTGGCGACTGATTTGCTTAAGTTCGAGAGACGCACATCATGAACCTTAAGGTATGGTCGGTTGTCCTAGTAAAATAAAACAAAAAAAAACAACAACCGCGACAAAACAATCGCTCCCGATATCATCATTTCGTACGTTCTCTATAATACATCTTCTTCCATATTAGATATCACTTCATAGATAATAGAAAATAAACCAAGTATTTTCCTGGAGGTGTATTGAATAATTGAAACTACACAACGATCATCATCAACTTGTACCATACTACTACTACTACGTAAAAATCATGGATACTACCACCTTAGGTGGGTAAAAATATAAACCAAGCGTTTGTCATTGCATGCTTTGATTTTTTTTATTTTTGGATATTCCTATCTAATTGTGTGGTGCAATTGTTATCACGTAGTAGGCTTTGACTTATAATTCTGTGTTAGTACTCTGTCTTATTAGTTTCAAAATAATTCCGTAGATAGAAATAATAGAAAGTAGCTCTTCTACTTTTCTATACTTATTTACCGGTGAATGAACTTTGAATTTAATATAACCTACGATCGTAATTCATTAAAATAATAAAGTGCTATTTTTAAATTATAAATTTCTATTTCTTAAACGATGCTTTTTGATTTTATTTTAACTAATGCCACTAATAAGTTTCATTATTTAAGTCTTTATTTTATTGAAAAGTTCTTGTATTAAATTTCATATATTTCGTTTGTTAAATTAGAGATATATTTGAATTCACAATATGCAACCAACATTTCATGAATTGATAAATAAACAAATTGTGCTACACATTTTGTTATGTGTGTTTAATTATGCTCGTTTTTTACGAGACCGATATTCAGACACTAAATATTTGTGTTAAAAACGCCCAATGACTTTTCAAATTCTTAAAAAGTACTGAAATAGTCGACATAGACCGCATTTGCTGAAACTTTGAGAGAATTATTGGTAAAATTTCCGAATTCTTTAAAAATTCCGTTTTTATATAAGCTTGGATATTGTTTCAAGTTTAAAGTGACGCAAATATAATTGGTATTAAAACGGATGAACTTCCACGTGCTGTATACTGACTAATATTTCTGTTGTACAAGCAGTTTGCAAGGTAATGTCCCACTTGCGGTTTTAAGCATAATTTAACATAAAATACGGTGTAACTGCAAAATAAACCACTTCATTGCCCGATTCACAAAAATAATCTATTTATAATTTTTCTGTTACTTATGGTGATTATTGTGTTTATGTTCTGTGTTTCGTTTTATCAACTTTCCGAGCATACTGCTACCATATTTCTGTTATTAGTTTGTGGGGGCCTATAAGAGGAACTGATGAAAAATACGCGATTCCCAAAATTATTTTAGTTCAAATCTTACAATTGATTATAATTTTTAGAACTACATACTTACGTAGATTTTTCAAATTTGAAAACTAAAAAGCGCCTTGTTAAAGTAACTTCTTGAGTTGAATGTGCTGGAAATGCGAATTTAAACCGGTTTCTTTTATTGTATTGATTAAGTACATAATTTTATTAGTGCAAAATCATTTTATGCAATACATAGTAGTACCCGAGGTAGTACCCTTCTATTTAAGTTTTGAACGGCATGGGATACATAACTCCTAAATCCATTTAATATATTGCGCAATTTATTTTCGATAAGTTACATCAGTCTGATCTAAATAATGGATTTTTTATGTATTCCATAAAAATAAAGAGAATCATGGATCGTTTTACATCATAGGCGAAAATACGCCCCGAAAAGAAAATATTTATCAAGCGATGTAAACGACTGTAACTCTCATGTGCAAGGATTTCAAAATAAAGAACCCAACCATAAAGAGATGTAGTCAATAAATTGAACGTTTCATTTACAAACCTGGAACCTCACGAGAAATGCTTCAAATATCAATTCGACCAAACATAATTTTAAAAATTTAGATATTTGTTGTAAAGAAGAAGAATTTTCACATCAATAAGGCCACTGAAAGGAACCTTGAATTGCAAATTAGTATGTAGTCGTGTCGTATATAAATATGCTACGATTGGTGAACTCGCTTAACCGTCCAAAGTGGATTTTTTTTTCTTATTAAAATTAAATGCAAAATTATCTGTGTATGCCACTGGCATGTGTATCGAATTTGCCATCTCCAATGATTATGCTTCCCATGGCAGAAATGTTTAAGGCGGTGATGTTTGTTCCTATGGAGTGAGAGAGAGAGATTCTTCAAAGTTGTCGGAATGTTGAAAAAATCGTCTTATATTGAATAATTGTTCTTTGAAGAAACAAAAACTGATACATTTTCTGTGTATAACTAACACAGACATCTCCAATCCATTTCCCCATAAACAAATTCCCTATGGTAATGAGCAATAATTTGTTATGATGTGAAGCACCATTTGATGTCATCACAGCACTTAAGCGAAAAGCAACTGCATAATTCCACAGTTTTGTTCTTAAGAATATGTATATCTTTGAGATACCAACATAGGCACTAACCTATCGCTTTCCGTGACCGCCTAGATGTCACTTTATACAATGGTTTTCAATGGCTCAATTATATCTTTTAAAATTTTTTATTTTAAATTTCTATTATACAGTGTGTGTCGGGAGGAACGGACCAGACTCCACGAGTGTATTTTACACGCGAAAACAATATAAAAACAAATAACTCGAGTTACAGCGTAATTAAAAATAGAAAAATAATATCGAAGGCTTCCACTATCTGACTCTCTATTATTAGGGCTTTCAGGTTTTAACCGCGTCGTGGTAGTGTAATACATATATACAATAGAAAGAAGATCGGAAAATTTTTGCCTCTAGCGTGATTTACATGAGTTACTGTGACCTTCTGGCTCTCCGTACTCCGTTTTACTTTCATTTTGTTTTGCTTTTTGTTCATTTTTTTACACTACTATATTACTATGACTGGCTCAAAACCTGGAAGCGCTCGAAATAGAAAGAAATAATGCATTAACGTTTTGGTAATCATAAGGTTCTTATAATAAATATTCAAAACATCACCATTCAACTCTAAAGATTTTCTGCTTTATGTACTGATTGTTGCCTGCTGCTCTCGTGATTATGTTCTAGTTTAAGATTGATTGCAGCATTTGTAATACATTCAATTATTGCATCTGATGTGTCCACTTTGACTTCATACTTCATCTTTGTACCAGTCCCGCAAATAATATGTAAGTGCTGTGAGGTCTGAAGATCTTGGAAACCAACGAATTGGAGCACCGCAACTAATCCAATGCCATGAAAACGTTTCGTTCGAATGTTGTTTAACATAATGAGCAAAATGTGTATATACAAGCTGATGTTTAAAGGAATATTCTTTTAGTAATTCGTGTAAATTATTTTGTAAAAAATTGAAGTAGTTGTCTCCTATGAAATAACAACAAAATTTCATACGTTTAAGATAATTTTCCGATTGTAGGTGTACTTACCATGTAGTCTTTATAAATGGTATAGATATAAGCCTTGCACATGGAGCGGGTTTATTACTCTGCTGTGTGGAATTCCCAATTGAATATTAATTCTTTGCGAGCTGGTCGTTGCTTCTTGTGCTACCTGATCCAGAATATCTTCTACCTCTTCTAAATCTTGTCGAATAGGTCATTGGGATGTTATGCTAACGCTTGGAAACTTTCCGGGTCTTACACAATTTGTTAAAAACTGATAAATACATTTTTATTAAGATACCTGATGTGGAAACCGATGACGATATTCTTCAACAATAATTCTAGAATTCCCATTACAAAAACCATAAACACCATATTTGCATATTCTAAATTTGAATAAGTCTATGGTATGATATTTTGTAACACTTTCATTGTACAAACTCAGAAATAAATGGCAAATCACTGTCACAATACACGGACACATTATCAGAAAAACAAGGCTATCAAATGTTTTTGTGGCTCGATTATGGCATACCTAGAATATTTTTAAGTCATATTTTTTTTTCATGTTTATACAGGACACTCCAGGAGTGTGGCCTGTTCTTTACGATTCACCCAGTATTTGTAGCAGATCTCGCTTTTCAACGTTACCAAGCATATTTATAGTCAATTAACTGATTAGTTAATTAAAAGAAATAAATTGGATAAACTCTTTTCGCTCAATGCAACTAAGAAGAATTAAAATATAACAAAAGCTGTATTCGCATAAAACATTCTAAATTAGAAGATAATAACCTATTTAAGGAAGCAACTCGGGGAAACAATAAACGAATAGAATAGAAACGGTGGAATAATAATTTTTCAAAACTATATAAAATGGGTATAAAAATAAAAAACCGGAAATTTTTATTTTCTCAATATAAGTTGGTACGCCTTGAACCTACCTAAAATTTTTTGTTAGATTATTATTAAAACCAAAGTTACCGGTGATAAAATATTACAATACAATAGAAACCAACTTATTATAACAGGTTTATAAATATATGTATGTAATTATGTATAGCTTTTTTTCTATATTTATACCTACAAATAAAAAAAGGAGCGGACTATCGAAGCGCTGTTATTTTTATGTCAGTTTTTATTTACTTAAGAACAATGAATTTAGTGATTTATATGTAAAACTATAAACATAAACATAAATGCAAACATACGCTAAATAACTCTAATAAATTTTGTTTATTGTAAGAGCGAATTCTTGGAAAATGTCCTTGTAACAAAACGAACTGGTATCTGAATTCTCAAAATATCTTAGAATAGAGAAGCAAATATTTCGCGTAGAGAGTAAAGAACGAATTACGTTTTCGCAGAAGATTCGGCTGCAGAAATTATACTTTATAACGTTCCTAGAAGACAGTGCTAATTGTCCATATTAGTAGAAATCGCATATTGAACCAAATCAACTATTTTGTTACATAATAATGTTTCCCGTGAATTCTACACATATGAATGATACGATTTTTTGCGTGAAATTTAATAGGTAGATCGAAAGAAAGAATCTGTCTGGCTATTCCGACAATTAACTGTATATCTATGAAATGATAAGCTTAGTAGCTTGGGATTTCCTTCTTTTTTCGTTCATCTTCATTTATTGCCATGTTAAAAAAAACTCCTTCTATAGTATCGAATTGTAATAAACATTTATTATAATTCTTGTTTGGGAAAATACAGTGATCACGATATCTCTTCAATCTAATTGTTTAGATACAAAATATTCTTACCTATTATTATTTATTACAATTTATTTTATTATTTACAAATTAATCCGCCCAATCATATTGATTTGAAAGATGGCATTAATTGCTTCGTAACCATAAATTCAATTGAATTCAAAGGAAAAAATATAGATAAAAATCATAAAATGATAAGCTTAGCATTTATGACTCGTGAGTCGCAAATCCTTTATATCGTCATAGCTTGGTTAACAATCTGTAGACCAATATGAATATCTTGGTTTTAAACCACACCATACGTGGTTTAGCACTCTATATTGATAGAAACAATATCTTGCTGAAATATTATTCCAAGCTATATGGTTTTTTTCCAAAGTATTACCCAGTACAGATATGATGTCTTCTTACTAGTGCCGTGGATCAAACCGGTTCATTAAAATCGATTAATCGGTCTTAAGCCTAAAACCAGTTTTGAATTGAAACCGATTTTGAAACCAGTTTAAAAAACTGATGCGTTAAAAATATTGTCAATATCACTTGAGAGTTGTACGGCATCGAAAATCATTATTTTACCACCCAGCGATTAATTTTTTCCAATCTGTGTTAACTTAAAGAACCGTTGATGTTCGTGTAACGATTTAAGTTATTTTAATTTAATTTAGTTCAATCAAGTCCATGAAGATAGCACTACAAAGAGATGAAAAATCCGTCAAAAATGAGATTAACAAAGCTTTTGCTGTAGGATAGGCTTGATCAAATTTGATCAGCTCTAGCGTTTTCAAAATATCAAGAAAAAATTACTAGAAAAAATATTTTTTTGGAAACAAAAAATTCTTTGCAAGATAGGATTAAGTATTGTTTGACCACCAAATAATTTTTTTGAAAATTGGAAAAACTCACAAAAACAAGTGAAAAAAAAGTTAATTACTATACAACTTACAGAGTTACGAGAGTTACCGATGACAAGAGAATTTAGGAGATAGTCAAACGCTGAAAATGTTAGAACTTGTTGTTTTGTTGTCCCTAAACCTCAAAAACATGAAAGTCGATGCCTGGCCACCCACTAGTTAATTTTTATTTAGTTAGTTACATACAACAGAACCAACCCAAAATTTACCACATTTTTTGAAACATTTTTCTGCCAGTTCTGACTTTTCATAAACCAAGTATTAATACTAAAACTTTTAACTGAGCGTTTTGCATCTTTTGCTGTATAGATCTAATTTTTTAAATGAAATATTCAAATTGGTACAGACAGATTTCGTTGAACAAACCGAATCTATAGATATCAGTCCGGTTTAGCTTTTTTTAAAATTATAGGTGGCTCGTTAAACCAGATAAAAGAATAGCAATCTTGCAAACCAGTATAGTTCTTTTAACGATATAGCGACTCGACTAAAGAAAGTCTAATTATAAAGTCTATTACGGGCAAACGTACCTCATTACAGAGAATCACAGTGGCAAGCAAATATGTATATTGGAAATTCGAAATGCAAATATACAGATGGACCCCATCCTACCTACTTTTTATATTGTATGGACGGGTGTTATCTTATCGTCTACAGTAAATCTAATTTGTGTAAATATATAATTTTGGTAATATTTCTGATCGCTTGGGGTCGCTAAGGTTGAAGATAATCTTACTAAGCAATAAATTGTTGGGTCGCTATATAGTGGAAAGAACTATACTAGCGAACTTTTTATATTCTACTTTATAAAAGTTCAAGTCGATTTAACATAAAAATATGTTCGAATTAATTATGTTAAAAGAACTTTTACAATAAAAAATAGCAGTTTTTACAACTAAAACGGAAGGTTGCATATTTTCTAGATGCACAGCGGAAATTTGCAACTAGTACGCGGTCCAAAACTAGGATTAATTCGCTAAGGAATTCCAGCGGGAAAGTTCGCGGTTTCATTTCATTCATAACTCGTAACGGTAAACAGAATTTCCGACCATGTGCCAGCATTGGATAATAAGATGATATAATGAAACGCGGTAATCCCAACTCTCTTATCGTACATCCTTTCAATTTCGATTTAAGATTAGTTTGTGGCAAGTGCAATCAATTTTTCAATATACATATTTTAAACCGAAAATATTTATAGAAGTGTGGGGAAACATTGTTTTCTTTAATTTTGTCAAGTCATTTCTTAGAATATTATTATTAATCGCCTGTTATAAAGAAAAAAATATGTAAATTTTTATCTAGAAGAGATAGACAATTATTACTTTTCGTAAAAGTTTATTTTTATTTTAACAGAGAAGCCATGAACGTTATATAATCGTTTTATATTGTTATGTATTAAAATTTATTCCTAATAATATCTCTCAGGTTGCAGATACAGACTCGTGAGTAATTATATTTATTTAATACTCTTTGTGTGTCTACAAACAAATCTAAAATTTATACATATTCAAGGTTAATGTCAAGATAATCTCTGAAACCATTATACCATCTTGTTGGAAGTAATTTATTTGTAATAAATCCTTAGAAATACGTTCAAATTCCGTAATTTTACAATTAATTCGTATTCCGTTACCAGTTCAGTATTATTCAAAGGTTTAACGTGCATATCGTCATGAAACTAGCAATATTTATTTGTGCTACAACTATAACTTCCATAATTGAATTTGTAATACAGCGAAATAATTAATATTACCATAGCGTTTTCATCCACGTGTTGCTTCTAAATTTATAGGATTGCATGAAATTATCTAACAATTATCCAATAAAAATAAAATATATAAAAGGATGAGTTAAAAAGTTTTTGCCAATTACAGTGACAAGCACTATTTAATAGTGTTAATTAGTTTACTGCTATTGCAAATACAGATCGAACTAAGTCTAGACTTATTGCAGATAAACTGGATTCAATTTCCAACAGATAAAATTAGTTATAATCAAGAAGAATCAAAAATTAAATTATAATTTAAATAAATTTTCTTAAAAGTTATAAATAGTGATGCCCAAATAATAAATTACTTCGCATAACCAAAGAACTCAGACCTCTTGCTCACTGTATAAGTTGAGAAATTGAGCCTTATTTTCATATATTATTTATAAGTATATAAGAAAATAAAAATAAATCTAAATTACAACGTAGGTTCCGGCGATTTCAACCAGTTTTCCAAAACGGCCGTGGATGATGACGCACAGCTTTCTGAATCCAATAGGTCTTCAAGTCCGTCCTGTGTTCGAAGTTTTATCCTGTACAGTCCTCCTTTACATAGCACCACAGCAGCACTCCCACGTTGCCAGAGCTGGACTTCCTGTTGGGCAGACATCGACCCAATCGCCTTTCTGGTCTGGTCTCACTACACGTATAGCTAAAGCAAAATGAGATGGTGGACCATCACTACATCAAAGTAAGAACCGAATCTCGAATCTATGGCTAGGCTACACCACATCAAAGGATGTTCTCGGTCCATTCATTTCACGAGTTGCTCACCATTCCGTTCTGCAGGCATAATCTTTAGGCTTTAGTACGTAATGAAGCTGTCAAAGGTGAAAAATCAATTTTCAGTTCATATTCACGAGCTACTAGACATTTAGATTTCTATATTTTTTCTGTAGATTAAGATACTAATACGGAGAATTTTAAATTGAAATGAAACACAGAAAAATGTTTTTAATATCCACAAAATTGACTTGATTTAAAAGATCATTTTGTTTGAATTGTTTATCGGCGCAGGCATGCAATTTTATATGTCCCCAGAGAAAATTGTACGAACAAGGTGACCAGTTCAGAGGTCCATTTCGTGAAATTAATTGTTGGTCAAAAGTTTCTCTCAACAAATTAATTGTATCGCGTGCTGTGTGGCATGGGGCGCCATCTTGTTAAAACTAAATGTCTGCAACTGTCATGTTTTCCAATTGAGGCGCGAAAAAGTTAGCAATCATATCTCTCTACCGCTCACCGTTCTCTGTAAGGTCTGCGAACAGGTCTACTACATAAATTGTAAAATATTGTATTCAAACTACCTATGTATTCATGTAGTCTGTTATTTTCACAGTTTTATAAATAAAATCAATACTAACAGAAGATCGACTAATAAACGATAATTTTCAGTTTTCTGTGGTCTAGCGACACGAGACAATAAGTTCTATTATTTTCAGCGTTTGACCACCTCTCAAAATTTATGAAAAATGCGAAAAACTTTGAAACTGTTATACGTAACTTTAAGATCGGATAAAATTTAATCAGGGGGTGGTCAAACGATAATTTTCAGTTTTGTGTGGTCTAGAGACACGAGACAATAAGTTATATTATTTTCGGCGTTTGACCACCTCTCGAAATTTGTGAAAAATGCCAGGCAAGAGGTTGCGACATTATCTGGGTTTGATGTCATTTCATTGGAGATATGAACTTGTTTTTTTCATTTTTTTCGAATATTTTTAAGTTTTCAAAAAAATTATTTGGTGGTCAATCATGGTCAAACGTTGGTCAATCCTATACTGCAACAAAATTTTAGAGTTTGCAGTAAAAAAAAAATTCGAAAAAAATTTTTTTTTTCTGAAAATTTTGAAAATGTGAAGGATGGTCAAACATGGTCAAACGATGGTCAATCGTATCCGATGAACAAAATGTCTATATTGGCTAATTTTAGCATTTTCACCATTAGACCCCAAAATATGGGTATAGCGGCTGTAGCCTAAACAAAAGGTGGTCAATCGAAATCGCTGATGGTCAATCCTTTCTAGCATTTTTGTCGATATTTGACCACTTTGTGGTGCCAACTTCACGGATCTTTCTCTGTAACGTTTTGACCATTATCGCTTTTGAAGACATATAGACCAATGGTTCCGCCAGCCTCTAAAGCGCACCAAACCATGACTTTTCTGGATGCAATGGTGTTTCGACAATGGCTTGTGGATTATCATCGCTCCAAATGCGGCAATTCTACTTATTGACATAACCACCAAAAGTGTGCTTCAGCACTGATCAAAATTTTGAAATGATATTGTGGATCAATAGCAATGTTTTCTTCAGCAAATGCGTTGATATCTTGTTTCTTGGTGATGTACCTAACAAAAATTAGAACAATCTGTGGCATGACATTTTGTCTAAAAAAGTCCGCGACTGTACTATACTAATCATTACAATTAAATGTTTATCTTAGTAAACCTTGTTATACTGTATATACATGCATATATGTATATCAAATACGTTAGTAATTTATATTTCTTCTGTCCTATATTTAAATCTGTTTATCAATATACAAATAAATCGAATATTTACTTAATATATAGTCCTATATCGCGCCATAAAAATTTTTGGCTAAGAAGCAATAAACGATGACATTGATACAGGATAGTGCACATATTTTTAATAAATTCCCACAATCTCTGGCAAACGTTTTATTTTACATAATTATATTCGCGTTTAAACGAAGCGAACCGTTTCCTCTGAAAATAGCATTCTAAGAAATAAAAAATTAATAATTTTCCATTACCGGGAAATGTATGTCAACTTCAATGTCATTTAAAAACGACCAATGCAGACAGACCAAAACGGCTGTAACCTAAAAATAACAAAGGTCCATCTGAGAATTCACCTTTCAACATTGATTTATTTTTTTAATGTATTATTATTCTTTACATGTATTTAATATGTGCAAGTTCGTGGTAACACTTTAATTGCTAATTCCTATCAGTTAAATGTCGAAAGAAAAAAACGCATACCGTTGCTTACGTATATTTAGTATTTACATATCATGTGCGAGAAGTACAGACATGTCTTATATTTTCCTTTCTGCGAATGATTGAGAACAGATTCCATGAACTATTACTATCACGTTTAGTATGCTTATGCGTGTTTTTCTTCTTATGTATGCGTGTTCTGTGATTAAAAGCTGGTACGATAATATTAATAATAATATAATGTAGATAAAAATTAGATGCCTTGGAATACGGACTTTCGACAGTATCGTATGCGTATTTGTGGGGAATTTCCGAAATGTTAAAATTATACTTGGTGGTGTTATCTAATGTAATTTCCAAGCTCCACATATCTCCACATATCAAGCTGAAGTAAAACATCACAATATTACATATAAGTACTTAGAAGCGTAAATAGTAGTTTTCGACATCATGTAGCACAAAGATTCAGACCTTCATCAACATAAATGACACATTAGGAATGTTTTAGTAGGAATTTTTCTACGAATATTGTCTACACTTGTCTAAATTTTAGACAATATTTTGCAAAATATTTTTGGGCCTATGAGCCCAAAAAATATATGTATTGAAAAAATTATCATTCGTGGAATTCATTAGTATAAATAAATTGAAAGTACATAACTTTGCCTTAGAAATTAAACAAGAAATTTATGGCTTAAGTCAGAGTGAAATACAAATAACATAATAATAAGAAGAAACATTATTCAAAATTAAACATTACCATCTCTCCGCCTTTGTCAGGAAAAGATGACACAAACTACAAACCAATTAAGAATTTTGGAATAAAAATAAACACAGTAGAACGTCTTGATTTTAAAATTCCCTTTCGACTACGCTTTCCACATAATCACATATATTTTTGGGCGATTGCAAACAACGAATCCAATCACCCGAACGAGTGGTAGTGTTGTAATCTTTAACACATGCAATACATTCGTTCTAGTTAAATTCATCATTGACGCCTGACTCAGAAAAAGACATTGCAGACTTCAACGTTCTGTCTTCCGTGAATGTGATGTGAGCTTTAGTGAAGCCTCACATTTCGTTCGTTGTTCTTTTGTCGATGTCTCTTTTTGTGTTGTGTTTTTGTTCAGTCTATTATTATTATTGTCTAAAATTTTCCTGCCAGATAAAGACGAACGAAATACTAAAGCTACGCTGCGTTGTGACTCAGAATGTCATCATTTAATAGCTTTTTTCAATAGTATGTCAAATTGTAATACACTTATTTTTATCAAATTATTACTTTCAGCAAATTGTAATACTTTGGTACTGTGGACTGTGTGGCTATCGACAATAAAAATGCTTTTTCAAATCATTTTTTGGGGGAAAAAATAGTTGGATGGTGATGTGGGATCTTGAAAATCGTTTTGCTATTGCCTTAAAGCTTTAGATACACAATCTTGGAGGTAGAAAAGTGCCTTCTATGTTGTAGCCAATTACCGTTATGACTCCTCTCTCTATATGCAGACACATCTTTTAACCCTCCGTGCACTATAACATAATCGACATTATTATTATAGATACTATATTTAGCAGTTATAATACTATGCAATCATTTTGTCCTGAAATCTCGTCCCTTTGAAATGTTTTCTAGGTTTTTTTTTCTTCGTGATTTAGGATTCTTGACCAATCTCTTAGAGATTCATTACTTCCTTTTATGAACAGGGGAATAAAAATTGAGATGATTCAAGTACCTACTTCTTTGAGAGAAATATAGTTAGTTAAACAATTCTTAAATGACCAAGCGGTTGAAATAATCTAATTTTAGGCTATCATAGTCTTCCTATGTATAACTGAAGCCTATGACCTTGTGCTCAGATTAATCTTTACTTGACACTACAATAGTACCGATGGTATACTTTACATTAAGATTTTGATTTGACCACCCACAAAACTCACTACACCTCTTTATTGTAAAGGCAATAAATCTACAACCAAATTGACTCAGTGCAATTAGGTAATATGTAGCTGACAGTAAAACGATCTCATATATCGCTATTCTATCCAAGTGTAATCTTATATGAACATTACACGTTAGAATGAAAAGTATTATAGAAGCGAAAATAAAGCACATCAGATGATATCATACATTATGTAAACCATTATTTGGAAAAGTTTCTATCTACATTCAGTGCTAACATTTTGATCTGACATTTGCCAGTTTTAGCCCACAGCTCTTTCACTTTCGTTTGTGCTCTATTACCAAAAATTGTTATCAAAGGTATAATAATATGAAATAACAAAATAAATTAAATATTTTGAAAATTGTTTGAAAATATAATCCAGATGGGATTTGCTAGCCACCACATTAGAGTAAGTGGAGAACGTTGTAAAACATGGGCGCATGTCTTGAGAAAAGTTTCATAATGCGTTATTTTAGAGAGTAGACCCGTGCAGAGTATCTCATCATGAACCAATTTTCTGATAAATTGCAAACAGTGACGCTACCTTCTGCAGATAAAGGATCCAGTTTGAATTTTCGGTGTATTCAATCAAGAAACATGCATTAACAAGCGTGCATATATGTATATTAAATGCCATATTATGCAAGCATATTTCATCTTACGCAAAACATCAGCATAAATCTTAAAAATTGCTTGTCGCAAGTGGCGAGCTTTTTTATCATTCCACATTTCGAAGCATTCAGAGTTAATTTGATAGATATCTTCGCTCCACACAATTATTTTATTGAGGTTGCTGAGTGAAGAGATTTCCAGCAACATTTTCATCTCGTTAGCTTATGCAAAAAACGGGGCAATTTAAACCGAGAAGTAAATAACTGTAAATAATAACGGACATAGATTAAAACCCTGCAGTACACTTATAGAAGCGAAATATTCATTATGAGTAATATCCGTTACAGGACACAGAAGATTCTATTTTCTAGATAAGATTGAAGTAATTTTAATGCTAAAGAAGAAAAGCCAAGTGGTATACAGTGTGTCCAAGATAAGGATCCTAAGCATGGGAATCTCAGTATCTGTAGGAGATACAGCTTAGGTTAAATTAGGAAAAAGTTGCGTTCTTTGAAGCTTATTTACATGCCGTTTAGAAACTTGAAAAATTGTCATGGCCTGCTGAGATATTTGGGAGAAACGGGAATTTGACAATATGGATTTTATTTCTTTCTGACTTTATTTGAAGAGATAGCAAAAAACTAATAACACTTTCTCATTGGCACTTTTAAGGTACTACATGACGGTATTTTTAGATTTTATATCCGACGTTTTGTTTTCGAGAAACCATCATCAACTTTATTTTTTTATATGGCCCGAAAAAAAAGTACATCCGGTATCTGATTCCATTTTTGATTACAAATTCAACGATGTATCACGTGCGTTTTTTTTTAGTTTAGAGGAAAATTGCATTTTTTCTATTTTTTTAAAGGTATTCTAAAGTAGGCGAATAATGAAAATTAAATAATGTGACAGACTCGGTGACAGGTATTTACCTGAAAGCATTTTTTACAACGCCTACCTAAAAATACCTTTAGGATTTGGATTATAAAAGGGCACACAATTTTGTTACAGTGAATCGTCGAGCAATAAATCTGTGTTTATATTTGTATATTCGTTTGTATAATACATATTTAAACAATTTTGCGAAATTAGGCTGATAAGAAAATAACTCTACAATCAGATAACCGGACATACTTTGAAACGCTTCCAGCAGCTGGCAAAGCTAGCCTGTGTTTATAGATAAATTGATGATTGCAATTAAAAGAGCTACAAACGCATAGCTGCAATCACATATATTAAGAAACTAGGTAGCATGTCATCACCAGAAGTAAATTTTGTACAGACAGTTGGTAAGATTGCCAATTAGATCATTTTTGGATATTGTAGAAAAGGGAAATGGCAATGAGTGATTATAATTTTCCGAAAGAGTTAAATACCACGTTGGAAGAAGATAAAGAGGTCTTTTGATATGTTTTTTTGGTAATTTTTTAGAAACGCGCAATAAAAATTTGGAAACAGTTACCGGTACAGTTACAGGAAACAGAAATCGATAATTTGGTTTGCGTCAGTGCAGCAGAAAAGAAACAACATCGCCAATTAAAGGACAAAATTTAAAGGATTAGAGAAAAACCATCTGTTGAAATTACACTGTACAGGAGCCAATAAACTAAAACAAAGCTATCAATTAAGTAATTTGCCTTTATTAATTTTTTTTATAAATAGTCCACTTGTTCGTTTCTAGTGCTAACGCAAAAATAGTAAAATAGGAATCAGCTAAATATTTACAATCAAAAAAATTGTGAGGACAATTACAAGGAACAACGCCCCTTGTAATTATTCGGTGGTTGCGAATACATCTCTAGGCTCTACCAAACCTGTATCTTATAGTATTTTTATACTATAATCGTCCAGTCGCACATGCAGGTGTACGTACAACCTTGTCATCACTACTAGATAAACAATAATATAAAACTGTAGATTCTAAATAAGCCTTGAGCAGACTAATTAAAACATTAAATAACACCATGTCACGATACGTTCGTATTAGACTTCAAACATCTATTACTATTTACGTTGAAACCTTTAAAATTGCGTTTCTAAGAATTAAACACACCTACTTTTTTTCTTATTTATAGCATAAAGATTATACTCCAGGAATTTTTTTTTGATAATTGTTTATGCTACTGAATTACAATACAGACTATTAAGAAGATACACCTCAAATTTCGAAGGTATATTACAGCTTCTAGGTATCGATATTTCTGTACCATATAATTATGATACCTACATACATCTGTTCGTTACGATAATTGGATCAATTGGAAAATCGTCCTTGAATGATAACAAATCAATTCGGCACAGTTACGCATTTTTTTTACTAAATCTATACATGCCTTTCTAACATTTAAGCGCTTCATTCCACGTTACTGGTATAAATATGTGTACGGTGTACCGTTAATGATTGATGTCAATATATTTGCAAAAGCAACTAGCGAGTATTTCATTGTTCGAAAATATTCTCTCTGGTACTTTTTTAGAGCGTCCTCAGCATAGCCATTGTATACAAAACACGCAATGAACACGTGAACATCATGATTCAATCTCGACGTGTTTGATTCCGTTGTTTTTTTTGCAGTTTTTGCGGTTAAACAAAATATTTTTGCATATGTTTTGTTCCATTATTATAATTACGGCTTAATATTCAATTATATGGCACGTTTTATACTATTTGGCGCACTTGATTTAATTGTAAGTCAAGTAAATAATATTTACTTATGTAATTATTATACAATATTTTATTATATGCAATTTGTGTAATTATTTGCTCTTGTTAGTTGCTAGGACTGATTTCCAATTTAGAGATATCTCTGCTCTTCCGCTTTAAATAAATTTAAAAACGAATGCGATATGTGGGTTTTATCGCTCCTTACTCTATACCTAATAAAATGTGTTTGTATGTATATATAATTAAGGACTGTTCACTTTTCTAAAAAGTCAACGTTTAGGAACACATTTCGTATCTCTTAATCAACCGTTATACAAACAGGTATCTCCGTGCTATTTACAATCTTATAAAATACTGTCAACATAAATACAGGCTGAATCATCATTAGTTACTTAATTTGCATGTAGTGATTTCACGGAACCTCTTCATTCTTAACAGCAAAAACACTCAAGATATTTTGCGTATAAAAAAATGAGAAAAAGAAAATTACTGTTTTAGTAAACGAAGTATATAGTAGTATACATAATTATCAAAAAAAAAACAATTTGGATATACGTATGCAAATATATCCATGTTTACTAAAATTAACTTCATTTTTTTAACACTTGGTGTTAGTATCATTTTTTCATCAAATGAGAAATGATTCGGTACTTCCCACGCATATAAAACTCGAAAAAAGAAATGAAGTAATCATTTGAAAACGTACAAGTGGAACCACAGGAACCGCAACCATATTTCTTGAAAACATTTATGTTTGAAATATGGCAATAACCACAAAAATATATCATTATCTATAAAAAAATCTCTTAGTAATCAGCAAAATTCTGCATCTATTGAAGTAGTCACGTCACATTATTTATCTAGACATTAAATTTTGCCAATTTGCTAGTTTGTTGTGATCTTTGCTTTACTTTTTTTTTTTTTTAAGTAAGGCATGATATCTTGAAGCGAAAAATTATTATTAATTAATAAAAAATCCTCAGAAATAATTATGTATTTATAATCGTTTTGGCTATTAGCCAGATTAGTACATATAATATTCTCCCATGTTAGTACATTGCTATATTGCAAAAATGGACCATCCACAAAAAGTTTTGAAATAGTATATTAAAGAACGAGTTTCATAAGGCATGATTTTGTCGCACGAGTTCAATTTTAGAAAACGAGCCGCAGACGAGTTTTCTAATATTTTGCATTATAAATTGATAATAAATACTTAATAAAAATCTCATTAAAAATGTTGAGTTTTATTTTTATATGAAGTTTGTCACATTGACATTTGACGAATTCAAAATTCAAATTCGGCTATTTAAATTGTTTAAACAATATATTTCATAATATAGTCTCTGTAAACTGTAAAAAATGAGTGATACTGAGACAAATTTATCTTGTACGCCACCACAACTGCGTGAAATTGCGGACAACGCCGTCATAAATTTATTACCGAAAAAATCAAAAGCAGTATATGAAAAACGCATTAAACGTCAACTTTGCTTTCTGTCATAATGTATTCAATACAGCCAACCTATAGAAATGAAAAAAGGCGTATCACAATGAAGCACTTTTCGATACGCAAAAGCGTGTTACAATAACATTTTTATGAATGCAAAATAGAAAAAGATCATTTTCTTGCGTACATTTCAAATTTTATCAATAATGTTTTCCCTTAAAGTGTTTACGCCAATCATTCTCTTTTCTATATATTCCGCATCTTAATTCACCTAGCATTACCATTAAATCTCTTGTATAATTTATTGTATAAAATCCCAACAATTTTTACAAAGTGCCTTTACCTAAAATCAATAAGTTGATTTTATTGCTAAACTCTATTGCACTTGAAAACTCACATAAGTATTATATACCTAGCCAATAAATTTTCAAATATGGTTCAGTACCACGTGATGGTACTAACAGTAGACTCTGCCATAACATCCTCCATAATTGTTAGATCATTGAATGATGGATGATGTCCAAATATTGGTTGGTAAATAAATAAGTACCTAACATTATAAGAAAGAAAACAAAAAAATTGTGGACGAGAAATGCTACTGCTAATGTAAAAGAGTTTTTGAACAATCTTCACTACTGACGAAATAAAAAGAAAATATGATGGATCAGAAAACTCGCTTAAAAAGGCATTTCCAATCAACAAAAACTTCTAAATGAATATATAAGTCCTTTCAAAGATAGCAGATCTGGAGAAAGTTGGGTGAAGGCTTTTCTCAAACAAAACTCTGTGGTTGTTACACATAATTCCGAGGCACTTACGTTTCAGTACTTCAGTTAAAGAGTGTATATTAAAAAAAAAACATCTACAAATTGAGGCAAAATTGATAGAAAAAGTGATGAAACCATGCCAAGAGATTAGCAACGTGTAGAACTACCAGTCATATTATTTATTGACGATTATAAGTCACACCTCCCCTAAAACTAAGTGCCCTGTATGGAAAATTATGTTTTGAACTGATAGCAATGCACCCACAAATGATACAAATCCTACAGCCCATCAAAATGCGTTGGTAACAATAACAGAATAACAGAATAGCATGCTGAACGCACAGGTGAAGCCATAACTAAACCGAAAAAAGAAGTCGTATTAAATGTGAAACCAGAAACCCTTCATAATTGCTTCAGAGTTTGTGGACTCATTTAATAGAAACGGTATAGATTCAATGGTGGTCAAAACCTTATTCAACATTTCTTAGTATCGTAAGTAAAGAAAGAGTAGAATTATTTGAAGAAATATAAATTGCTGTTAATGACAATGAGAACGACCACTTGTTCACTCCATACCGATTGTAGATGTTCTTTAAGAGCAACACCAATAATGTCAAAAAACATTTCCCCAAATTGGTACTTCTTTTGACCCTAAAGGAGCTTTTGACGATATCAGACAAAGTGAAGTAAAGAAAGATTACCATTTACCTCACAAAAAATCTTTACTTGCAATCGCCAATGATAATTACAAGAAAGTGTGCCAAGTTTTGTGCCATTAGTGTTACAAAGATGATGCTAACGATGACAACACTTCGAGAAATCTAAATAAATGTTAAAGAAAATATGACGTAATACAATAATAAAATAACAACGCTAAAATCAACAGAATGTTAAACAGATTATGCCACAATACACAACAGATGATTGAGAATGCGTTTTGAAGGAAGATGCCTTAGAAAGTGAGAATACTGTGCAAGAAAATGATAAAATAAAGGAATTGATAGATAAATATTGTTGGGTGTTTATGTATAATTTCATTTTGTTTCAGGTGAATCTTTCATCTCAGCCATTATTGTTTAGGAAATTGTGTGTGATCAATAACTATAACTCATTTACCCTTAAATTTTGAAATAACCATAGTGGAAAGGAAAATTCAACAATTATAGATGGAATAACTAACTGGTAGCAGATCAAAATGATCTTATGAATCCTGTGGAGGGAGTATTCCAAAGCAATACCAAAAATTCTTTTATGAGATGGAAAAATCACGATTACACAAAAGTCTGTTTAAAAGCTTTTCTATGAAAATCAAAATTTAATCATGCGCAAAAGTAGAGAACATTTTTAGTAGTAAAAAATATGAGAGGAAATAAACCTGTTACAAAGCATTAAAATATATAAACCTGTATTGTTATAACAAATTTTTATAGTTTTATCCATAAAATAAATCATAAAATGCTACAACATCCGCTGAGCGCTCATAACTAGAATCATTGTAATAAAGAATAGAAACCTTTAAATGATTATTTTTAGAGCACTTTTTAGTCAATTAGGATTGTATATTAACATAAATTTCATACTTTATTGCTGAATTATTTGTTATATTTGGCGATTATCATGTTATGAAGAACCTGGCGGTCAACGGTTGAAGATGCACTTTGTTTACTATTACATATATTTATACTTGGAGTTCCAAGTATAGCCAGTTAAAATTATTATTCCATCATTATCAAATCATAATTAACATTTCGAATGCAACAACGATTAAAATTCCTTTTACAAAACAAACATTGTTTTCGTAACGCTGAGATGGATTTTCTCTGAATGACTTCCTCAAAACATTTTCGCCCAGTTCGCTTTTCTATTTATATTAACTGACGTGATGCACCCAGAATCACTAATCGTGCCAAAAAATAGTATACGTACGAAAGACACCAGTTCGGTTGGTGATTTTACGAATTACGTTCGCATTTTTACGTTGTGACATGTCGAGATCGCGATCATATTACACTTAATTCTCGATGCATGACTTGATACTTATTGGCGGTGTGTTATTCGGGAAGTGAATATTGTATGATGCGCTAAATATATTCTCAGCTGATTTAAAATAAGGTTTGTTCGTTTATACAAACTATAATTATATTCTGCTCGCAACAGATTTACATTAACTGTTTGGAAAAAAAATCTTCGTATTAGCAACATCCTGTGCAATAAAAACGGCACATGAACATACATATGCGTATTAGATTTTATGCAAAGGCATCAGTATATCCCCATACATTGATAATACAATTTTTACATCTGAGATTTCTTTAAACGGCAACAGAATTGAAAATATATTTGCTTAAGCAACCCTGCAAAATGTTTAGGTTAGAATTGCTTTAAACAATCAATATTAATGACATTTGCCCTGTCAAATTTTTGACACATTTGAATTTAAAAATCAGGTATGTCAACATAAAGTTTAGTATTTTCTTTAGCAAGATTGATGACACTGCGACAGTTTTAAATTGTACAGGGTGAACAAAGTCAAGTAAAGGGTGAATCATCTTAAATTTTTTGTTGGGAACACTGAGTAATTGGCAGCAATCATAGCGCAAACTAACTGGCATATAAATTGTTTTGACAGATTCTATAAAGGTTATGTATACTACACGTCAGTAATATACAAATATGCCGGAAACTCGATGAAAACTGCAGATAGATAGCAATATATAGACGGTAATAAATGCAAGAGAGAAATAACAACAAAATGTCGGCAAACGATAACAACCAAATGAAGAAAGCACATATTTGTTCAGTGTTGCTAATTGTAGAATGTAAAAATCAAGTGAACCAGGAATTTTTATGCTACCACTACACTTCACTTGAGAATGCTCGCATTGTACTTCAAATTCTGACAGCTGTCAGTGACAAACCTAAATTAGAGAAGCTTACATTTGATTATTTATTCAACATGTTGGAATTACAACGCAAAAAGTTTGTAATCGAAAGTTATTTCAGAACTGGTCGAAAACTAGATAAATAATGTCATGATTGTCATCATCGATTGTCACGTCAGATATATTTTCATGGTAGCCAATAACTAAAAAAAAAAAGAAATATACATACAGCGAAATAGCTATCAAGCCAACACAAAAAAATACCCTGTGGTATTGCGTCTTTCTACTTCAATAGTTGGCCGCATTTGCATAAAGGCGCTGAAAAAGGAAACTATAGACATTCGTATCTCAATAAATAATAAAGATATCTATAGCAAAATAAAAAATTTCAACAATTTCAACTGAAGAAGGCTGATTGTTCCGAAATGTGCAACTAACTGTGGCAATTTTTTTTTGCCGAAAGTTAACACACTGTACGGCCACTCCTTCGTTTGAAATTGCTCTTCCAGTAGGTATTGCAAAGAAGAAAAAAACACCAAAAAATAGGGCGTAAAATTCTGAAAAATAGAACAGCTTCAAATTGTATAGCTAGCTACAGTTTAAAATCTCCTAAAATTCTAAACAAAAACCGCCTAAAAACGCGCTAATCATGCCAGATTGAACATGAAACCGCTAAATTGGCAACACTATATTAGGTTGTAAAAAGCTTAAAAAATTAGCCCGTGCAATGCTCTACTTTTGACGAAGCAAAGTTTATGAATGTTCATTTCGGTTATGTTGGCAAAATACTTGTCTACTTTTAAAAGCCATTATAGAATCTTCAATTACGACGCATTCACTTATTGGTGTAAAAAACTGTTACAATTAGCTCGCTTTCAAAGTCCTTAAATTACCTGCTAATGTAATATATGACTGAGAAGCAAATATGTAACAGCCGAAATGTAGTTTGACTAGGATTACGCCTACCACAATAAGGCCTAAAACCTAGTCACTAAATATTAAAAAGTCACACCTGACATACGCTGTGAACAAGACTACTAGAACCTTTTGGAAGAGCAGAGGGATGCTCGATAAAACATGGTTTATATACAGAACAAAATTACACTTGTCTTTGACTTTACTAGGATATACCGAGAGGTTCTTGATTTAAGGGGAACTCCACAACAAAGAAGTATACTAGTCATCTTTCAAACCAAAGTGATTGCTGTCCAAACCTCTGTAAAGAGGATCCGCTGTACACTGAAGTGGGTACCCAATCATTAGATCAAGAGAGCCGGTGTTCGGGTTCTATCTAAGCGAAGAAAAATTTCACACAATTCTCTTCATGATTTGGGATAACCTATTACGGCAGAATAGACTCTCCCCAATATAAAAATTATGGAAATGCAAATTGCGGATCTTGTTTTTAGCCTAGAAGACTAAGATCGCATAGGGCGCAATGAGTTTTTAAGGATAAGGTGACACTGAACGGGAACCTATCTCATCCATGAAAAGAAAAATAAATACCTAACTAATGAATATAAATAATAGATTTCCTTCAATCATAATCACTTTTATAACTTACAACTCACAGGCATGCAAAGTAAAAGTAGTCCTTGAATCGAACATAATGCACGAAAATTAAACACGTTTTCTTATTAATGTTTGTTTTTGTTTCAAATTTTGCTAGTCTTGTTTCCAAATAGAATTATGCTTGTTTGTAGTTATTAAAACAACATTTTCTTATCGAAGTCTTGTTTGTAATATTTATTTTATCATTAACGCAACGTGTAGGTATATTCTAAGACTGATGCAAAACAGATAATTTCATTCACAAAAACAGACACCCACATAGTTTTATGTATATATGTATGTTAGTTTTCTCGTGTTGGTTTGCTCAGGAAACAATTTTATACAAACATTGAGGTTAATTTAGTGGGTGGGCGCAATTGTTTTACCGTGCCAAAATTTTAGTCTAAATTTGTACGCAAAAATATTTTAACTGGTTACCTCAATAAAAATAATATTCTTCCAGAATATATATGTAATATGTATACATGTATGTATATGTATGTATTTGTAATATTTTCACGAACACTGAAAAAATGTTGGATAATGTCTGGTTAAATATTTTTCTACAGTTCCTGGAAATAGCAGATCTGATAAATGTTTTTCAATTTTTCTTATGTACAATGTTGGTTGCATATTTTTTAAAGCCTTACATACCTAGCATTTATTTTAAAATTATCGTGTATTGTAATACGGATTAAATTTTATAAAAATTAATAAATCATAAATGTTAACAAGGTCATAATGATACATGTTTGAAGTCCATAAATAAACATATTTGTAAAAACCTGAACTGTAAAAGATAATGAAATTTCCGAGTAAGAATATGTAGATATACATACATAATTATTAAAAATGCATTTGGTAAATGGCGAGTAAATATATACCAATTTATCGCAAACCTAATTTAATAGTAGGTATTTGTTTTTCTTGGTAATTTATCTCGCTGCAAACAAGAACGCGCGCACTTTCTTTTTTGGGGCTGAAGCTGAATATAGTTTTGTTGTACTTTGCGTAGTTTGGTTTTGTCTTTGTCTCTTAGAGCATGCTGCTTTATTTTTGGGAGCTTCGATTTTCGTCCTTTGATTAAATATGATCAGTATGTTTTTTGTTCGATATTTTTCTTTTAAAATACGTTGCTAATTCCATTTTTTTTCTATAGATTTTCAACCGGCTTATGAAGCTGTTTCAGACGACAATATCGACATAAGTGATGTCAGTAAGTATACTTTCTATTTATCATAATTATGTACTAATTGAAGTCATGTTATTCACCAATAAATTATACGTTACTGCCGGAGGACGATTTCGCGTTTATCGCGGATATTTAAAAATAGAATGATTTTGGCATCAGCATTCCACTCAACCGCATTATATGTGTAGTATTTTGAAATAAGTAAAGCAAGAAATGGAATGTGTGCTTGCTCTGTAAGTATGTCTCTTGGAATATATTCATCAAATTCTTTCGCTTTGGATTCACGGCATTGTTTGTATTCTATTCCATTTACTAAATAGGTATCAAGAATTTTCTATTAGTTTACAATATATTCTTCATTGTTCAAAAGAAAATAATTCTTCTTTATAAAAATACTATAATTGAAAATCAGCCAGTAACTAAATAATCAGATTAGAAACAGAACCGCTACAAATACAATTACAATTTAACACATTTACAAAAATGTGATGTTCAATGGTTAAGTTTCAATTAGAATTATTGAATTGTGCATAATAGAAGTCCGAATAACTCATAATTTTCTTCAAGAAAAACCCCAGAAAATTGTTAGGTTACTTACAAAGAAGTAGTATAATTCATCTTCTTCATTAACTGATAATTATTTATACGTTATATGCTTAATTGTTTTCTGTTAATTAGTGGAGCTTAATAATTCATATCCACTATGAAGTAAGCGATCATTTTTTCTAAGTAGTTAGCGCCAATTTGCTGTCAGGGTTTTTGTAAATATCGTCAAGGAAATAACTATTAAAGTATTGTAATAAATGCAAATGAAGGATGGAATCTAAGAACTATTAAATGACAGCAAAGATAAAAGTTCAGATCTAACACTCAAATAACGTTTATAAAGAAAATATTTAATAAATTAATAATTATTAATAATTAATTATTTAATAAATTTCTTTTTATTAAAGCGATTAAATTATATCTTAACTGTTACTTACTGAATGACGAAAAATCTGAGATGATGTTATTCCAGACAAAACTTTGTAGGAAAGAAAAACTGCACACCTTTATCATAGATGGAAAAATATTTCCATTGCAAAAAAGTATTAAATTCCTTAAAGTTTACATAGATGAGTTTTTAGATTGGACGGAACAGATTTATTATCTCATTGGTAAACTTAATAAGGTATTCTACTGTTTTCGAATAATTGTTAAATACTTAAATGAAACTGCGAAACGAACACTGTACTTTGCAAATTTTGAGTCAACTACCAGATATGGGATTATTTTTTGGGGTTGTAATTCAAATATTCATAAAATTTTTGTTATCCAGAAGAGGGTAATAAAATTATTGAATAAAATGTCTTATCGGGAGTCATGTAGAGGAGTTTTCAAGTCAAACAAGATTTTGACTATACACGCTGTGTGTGTCAAATATATATAACACCATTATGTTTTTTTACATGAACAGAGATGATTATGGAATACAAAAACAACAGAGCTATAACACACGCACTAGAGATGGAAACTTTCCAGCGCATAGGTTAAGGTTATCTGAGAATAGTCCATTTTACATGGGCATTAGACTGTACAATAAGTTGAGTCATGAATGAAAAAATACATACAGTAGAATCTTGATTATCCGGGTCAGCCAAGACCGAATCTTTGCCGGATAATCCAAAAACCTCACTTTTAATTCTTTAATAATTTATTTAAACAAATACATATGTACATATGTCAAAGGAACAAAAGAAACGTGATTGAACATGTAACAAAAAATAAAAGTTTTCATATTAATACATATGTAATATGTACTACATACATATTATATGAACTATAATAACGTGAATAAAATCACTTAAAAAAATCAGTAATTTTTTTTGTTTTTGGGCTTCGTAAATTCTGCCTCTTATAATTTCCTTCATTTGTTGTTCAGTTGAAGTACATGAATAACATCAGTTTCAGGCTGCTCTTAAAAATAATTGATAAGTATATTTACTGCATCTCCTGCTTCTCGATGACTTGTTTTGATGACGAAATTATTTTCATCGTTATCACTACTTTTGTCAGAACGTTCTTCAGAGGTCTACCTTAGATAATCTTCATCCATAATCTGATACCCTTTTTTCTTAGTGATCACATTCTATCCATTCATTTATTTTATGGATGTCTATTTCTTCCAAGTCTTCGATTTGTGAGGCTATAGATGCTATGTGTTCGATTGATAGCTCACCTTTATTTAAGCGATTATCATCTTCAGTACCTTCTTCATCTGCTGTATCTTCTAAGGTCATTATTTTATAAAATCCTTTTTAAATGTTAGTCTCTTTCACTTCACCCCAAGCGCGAGCTACAGCATAAATTTGCTTCTTTCACATTCATACGTTTCCAAAATCCCATAAGGTCACTTTCTCCCAACAATTGAAGCATAAGGTCTTTTCTATAAAGCCTTTTCATGGTCTCTATAACACCTTGGTCCATTGGCTGGGCAATAGATGTCACATTCGGAGGAAAATATGCCGCGAATATGTTCCCATCTGCTGACTTTAGTTGCTCTGCATCAGGATGCGATGGAGCATTATCCAGTAACAGTACAGCCTTGAGTGGAAGATTATTTTCTTGCAGAAAAGTTTTAAAAAATCGCTCGATCCATCCAAGCACCCTTTTGATTGTAATAATCAACTGGTAGTGTTTTTACTTTTTTTAAAAGCGCTCGGATTTTTTGATTTTCCAATGACAGCTAACCTAAGCTTATGGGTTCCTGATACAGCACAGCATAACACTGTTAAACGGTCTTTGCTTACCTTAAAACCGAATTAAAAAATTATTTAAAAAAACAGTACAAAAATATGTACCTAAAGCTAACCTGGTGCACTAGTTTCTGAGCCTGCAGTAAGTGTTCCTTTCGGCATTGCTTTCCAATAAAGCCCAGTTTCGTCTGCGTTATACACTTGTTCGGGTTTTAGGTCGCGCTCCGTTATAAGATTTTCTAAATTATAGCAGAATTCCACCATAGCTACATCATCGGCACTTAGTTTCTCTCCTTAAACAGCTAATTGTCTTATTCCATGACGTTTTTTAAATCTGTGTAGCCAACCGGAAGATGCAGAGAAGTTTCCTTTAATTTTCAGCTGTTTGTAAAACTTTTGGGCTTGCCTAGCACACATATGTAGATCTTGATATTGGAATCCCTTCCGATCTTTTCTGTAAGAACCACTTGGTCATAGCATCCACAAGTCCGAAAACTAGATCCTTTTAGAGACTTCCTCTCAGAAATAGCTTTTGCACTGTCAACTTTAGCTACAAAGCTATGTAATTCGGTTTTCTTCTTCACAATGTCGCAAACCGTTTGTTTTCCAATGTCATATGTTTTAGCCAATGCTGCAACGCTTTTGTTTTTCTCAAGTTGTTTAAAAATTTCCATTTTTTGTTCTATAGTTAAAACATTGTGTTTACGCTTTTCGGCGACGAACGTCTGCACGGGTTCACGCGCCAGCCTCTGGCCAACAACCACGGATAATCCGCGCCCCGGATAAAGCGCGCAAGGATAATTGGGGTATATAGAAAAAGTTTTCAAAATGAAATTAAAAGAATTCTTGTTGGAGTTGGAACCATTCATCGTTATTAACGACTTTTTAAATGCATAGAACTGATGTGGTACGAGACTCTGTTTGTTAAATTTCTGTTAAATACTGTATATTAGTGTTTTTGTTTAGACTGTGTGCTCTTTTCCTGACGTAGTTTCATTTTATATTGTATATACCTTTGCACATTACGATGTTATCTGAAAAAAAAATATCAAATATATCTCTACAATTTACAATAATATCCATATGTTCCTTTAGACAGAATTTAGATTAAACCTTTTAAAAATGACTTCCAAAATATCCTGCTATGAGAATTAGTGATTACGATATTGCTTAAATTTTGGAAGTCAGGTAATTGTATCGATTGGAGGTTGCAAAAAATTGATTTCCTTGTACGGATATAGAGACTCTCACTTCTATTGTTTATTTTCCGAATCTTGACTTGGAACTAGCAGCGAATGACAATGCGTCAAGTTCGACTATTACGATAATTAACTTTCAACTACCGTTAGAAGCTGTCATTTAATCGTCATCAATCATTACAGAATCAACTTCTAATAGTACAAAGAGGCATCTTCTTCCTAAAGAGAATATTAAGGTGTTGCAATAGTTGTCACCTTTATGATCTTTATTTAAGAATGAAAAAGATAATCTGCGATAGATATAGAAATTAAGCTGAAATTACTGTAAAACAAAAAAAGAAACAAAGAAACTAAAACTCAGAAAGAAAAAAAGAAAATTGAAGAAGCTAATGACAAGATAAATGAATCTAAGAGCGGGTAAGAAGAGACAATGGAAAGAATACATGAATACATTATTTGCAACGACATTTTTGAAGAAAATTGGATTCAGTGAGAGAAATGCACACTAATCATGAGCAATCTGCAGATGCTCAAGGAACAAATTATAAATGTGATCTCTCTGAATGTAGTGATTATTATAAAGAAGGTTTGGTTTTGAATTTCCTAAAATACTTAAAAAGATTTATAACTTTTCCTAAGTAATGGAAAATGTATTAATATTTTCAAAATTTTGAAACTAAAACTCATAAGTGTACAGGGCTACCCCATTTTCTCTTTCTTTATATAAAAAAATTGTTTGAGACTTTTTTATTTACAGTTTAAACATGTTTTCAACTATATTACGTGTTTAGTTTCTTCGCAACAACTTCCAATTGTAAATGGAACACTCCTTAGCTTATGCTAAATAATTTTCGAAGTATTACATCAAAATTTACAAATTTCCTGCAGCAAATTTGCGATCTATGACCGAATAAATACTCTTCCTTTCTTGTAATTTTAATTAAGTCGTCCATTGTTATACCAGCAAAACAACCTGAAACTATATTGTCACCACACATGTATTTGGCACACCTTGTATTTGGTTTTAGGAAGGATTCAAAAGTCATTAAAACCTTCGCAGACGACGAACAAGAAATTAACAAATCCATAACCCTGTTTTCCTCAAATCTATCATTCAATTTGTTTGTTTTGATAACAGTAAGTGACATCATTATTCTTCATTAGTCATTGATACCATAAGTCATTGATTTTCATATTTGTTTCATTTCACTTCTGATCTAAAAGTTGTCTATTAAAAGCATCAATAATAAAAGGATTGATCTGGTATTTCTGTAATTTTTCAAACGTGTGTTATTAACCACTGCAGTAGAAAACTATTGCCTCAAATGTAAGACACGAGAGTATTTTTTTAAGTGGTGTATTAATGCTCTTGATTTTATGACGGAAGGTATAAAGTTATAGACATTACTGATTTGGTAACTGATATAGATGAATTATGTATTTACCTAATTTCATTTATATCTTAGGTTAACAATTTCAAAAAAAAAAAGTAAAGTTTAGGCAGTCAGGTCTACACACATACATATATCTTAAATTTAATATTTTCTTCGCGTCTAAATCCAATCAATTACACTTTGAAAATTTAAAAAGAAGTGTTTTGTATAGTGGACAATTATTATTACCAAAAAAAAAAAAAACTAAGCGAAGAGTTTATTTGCTTTGTAAATTAAACAAGAAGGATTGTGTATAGTGAACAATTATAATTGTATATACATACTATACAAAACACTTCCTGTCAAATTTACAACTTTTATTTGATTAGATTTACACGCGAAGAAGATTGTAAATTGAACGCATACTGTGTGGACCTAACTGTGTAAACTCTACACTTTTTTTTTACTGTTCACGAACAACTGCTATTCTATACGTTTCTAGAAGTTAATGATTGCTTCCAAATTTTGTAACGGTAAAATATTTCTTGTCTAATTGACTCACTGTTTAAATTTTGTAAAATTGTGTTTATATCTATGGTGCTAATTTTTAAATTATTTGCCACCATTTGCAAAATAGTTAATTCTTTATTAATGATGTTGGTAAATGCGCTAGCTTTGTAAACCACAACTTCTCTTTGTTATAGAAACAGAAGCACTGAACAAGAATTTGATCAAACTTCCAAATACCAAAATAAAAACGATTTCTATAAATACCTTAGACGAATCATTCTCACAAGTACAAAAAATATTAAAATAAGAAGAAATTCTTCCTGTAGTAAATTTTAAAAGACGAATATTACAAATCTAATTCTCAGTTTATGTTTTGAATTTCCATATCCGTGCATTTATTTATTATTTACTGAACATACAATTATTAAATGATGATTATAAAATATGGAACAGAAGTATGTCCCTGAAAATACTGCTTTCTTTTCGAATGTAGTACAATCAATAAAAGAAATTGTTTTCCCTTATATGTAACGTATGCTTCAAAGGAGAGGTGTCACCGTTTACTAGTACAGAAACAGTTTTTTTTACAATCAAAAATGTTGTTTCCTTCAAAATCGAGTTTAATTTTATTTAAATAAATATTTAGATAAACATGTTTTCTGAAAATTTGGATTTTACAACATATTTTAATGCAACTATATTTATAACAAGTTTTGACATAATGCTTCATAATATAATGAATTATACTGAGAATGTATTATAAACACATTTGTTTTTCTTTCGCCTTTAAAATACACTCAGCGTTTTATAATTGAAAGTAGCTTCATACGTAAAGCTTTTCCGGTTGCTTTGGTTTTCGTCTAGGAGTGATACATACATCGGTAGTTCTATAATAACGGTAGTTAATAGACACACCTACGCTATCAACAAGCCATTTCTCGGAACTAACTGAAAAATATCCGGGTTAGTAATTTAGTATCAAGTAGCTTTCGTTTTTCTGTAATCGTGCCAACATCGCGAAATAAAACCGAACTTTTGAGCAAGATTCAAAATTAAAAAATGTATTCATTTCAAAATACTTCTAAATATTATCAATTTTTATTTCATCATGTGTAATGTTTAATAAACTTTTTGCAATTTATTTGTGGTTTACATCAAATGATATATATTCACCTTTAATCGGTTCCTGTTAGGGAACCAATTAAAAATTTAAAATTCATTATTCAAGTTCACTTGCGGTTTTTACATGTTCTGTTGTGGCTTTATCAAACCAATGTGTTTCATACATGAAATTATAGGTTTCGTTTCGTAAATAAAATCAATTTCATAATCTTGTGCTAATGCCAATTTACTTAAACACAATCTTGTGCAACAATATGCTAATAAATAATTAATGCGCTAAGAAATATAAAAAACTAAAGAAGAATTGAATAGTTCTTCTTGGTAAGGTTTAATATCTATCTGAGATTTAATCTTATTTAAAGGAAACAAAATATTTGAGTAGGTACCAATATTAGATGATCGTCCTATTACACATTGACAAAAATAGCATCACTTTTTGATATTTCAGAACGTGGTTGGTTATTGTGTTATTTCGTAGATGTTCTCTGTAATTTTTAAACATAGAGTTATAGTTATACGTGTACCTCATAACAATTAAAATGCCATAACTAAACGATTATTACTCAATAAAGTTTTCGTTGTATTTTGTGAATAAAAATTACGCACATACCGTAAATTATGGAAAAATTATTTCTTACAGTTACACTCAATTAAAAATCGGTAGATTTAAGCTACTTGTACTATTAAGTATCGTAGTAATAATTACCTCATTGACTGTTTGCTGACTAAATGTACTTTTTACTACGTAGACCGTAAAGATGACGTTTTAGTGACTGGTTTTATCTAAAATCATGATTTAACTATTAATCGGCAGAAAACAGTTAAATACGTAACACTATTAAATGAAATAACCCACTTTACGCCCCAAAATATAGATTTTTCCGAACACTACTGAAACGTCAACTTTCTGGTGTTTTTTACCAGGAAAAATAGTAAAAGAAAAAGCACCAACCTTTCCAGTAATGTTACGGCTAAATCATTTTTGTAAGAATAAATCTTAAACATTACTTAAGCTATCATTCTATCATTATATAATAGAAATAATTGTATAAATAACTTGGTGAGCGCCATCTATTGGAAATTATATAGCATAGCACGACATAACAGCAAAAATGCTGAAACTATTTCGTCTTTTTTCGACTTTTCTAGTGAACAAGTGCGAGAAAGAGGGTTATGACTTGAGTTCTTTGCACTCTTTTTTCCATTTTGGATTATTAAATTAATAGTAATAATGAATATATTAGAATAAATAGGCAAATAGTTTAAACCAATCTTCAAAAGTTCTATAATCAAGTAACTACAAGGTACAATATCACAGCAAAATGTTGTCACGAAACACAATTTTCCAAAGCAATTGGGCCATTTACCATCTATATTATAAATACAAATTAAATTTGTTAATATTACTTTATATAAATGTTGTTCGTATAGCATTTCTATTAAATATATTTAAATCATTATATGACAGTTTGCCAACATAGAAAAATAAAAAGCGTTTCATAATAAAAATTTTGTACAAATCTTATACGAGAAGTTAGCCTTCTTAAATCTTCGTAGGGGAACGGAAATCAACAGAACTAGAATGCAGCTAATTACAACATCACCAACTACAACTCATATAAACTTGTAAACGTTACCACCACCTCTCAAAGTTTTTGAAAAATGCGATGAAAATTGTGTTGTATGTGACTTCAAGATCGGATAAAATTTAACTGGAGAGTAGTCAAACGATAACTTTCAATTTTCTGTGGTCTAAAGACACATCATTTTCAGTGTTTGACCACCTCTCAATCTTTGTGTAGATCGCCATAAACTTTGAAAACCCTGTTGTGTGAGATTTCGAGATCAGATAAAAATTAACCGGTGGATGGTCAAATGATGATTTGTGATTTTCTATGATTGAGTAGATTGGAGCAAGAGGTTGTAACATTTTTGGGTTTGATATTTCATTGGAGATATAAACTCGTTTTTTTAATTTTTTTTCGACTATTGTTAAGTTTTCAAAAAAATTATTTGGTGGTCAATCATGGTCAAAGGTTGGTCAATCCAATCCTGCAACAAAATTTTAGTTTGTAGCAAAAAAGATTTTTCGAATTTTATTTTGAAAATGTGAACAAAATGTGTATATTGCCTAGTTTTAGCATTTTCGCCATTACACCCCAAAATATGGGTATAGTGGCTGTAGCCTAAACAAAATGTAGTCAATCGAAATCGCTGATGGTCGATAGTGGTCAATAAATGGTTAATCCTTTCTAGCATTTTTGTCGATTTTAGACCACTTTGTGGTACCAACTTCGCGAATCTGGTTTTCCAATTGAAAAACTAAAATTCGGAATATCGGAATTTCTCTTTGTATATTTCTATTAATTTTCTAATACATTTTGCAACCTAGAAAGTCTAAGCGTTTTGTATCTTCTACACTAACTTACAAAAGTATTTGGACATATCTCCATACAGTGTTACCAACAAAGTCTGCATCGTACGGAAAAAAATTAAGCGATTGAAGTACAAAATTTGTAAATTTTAACATTGCTTCCAGTTTGTGCTTAATGAGTAATGCGAAATAACATCTTCAAATATAATCTTATGATTATTCCTCCTCCCCCTATTTGACTTTTTTTTTACAAAGAAGTGATATATCACAAAATAATTTCGAAAAGTTCCGAAACGGATCACATTTTCCAAATGCTCGATGTTATGGAAAAATTGTGTTAATTTGACTTTAAATACCCTCAGAATAAAACAATCTTCGTGGGTTAAATTGGGAGATCTAGGAGCACAGTATTGCTTCTTATTATGGCTAGTGAATACCCCTAAATACTGATGATTTTTCACCACTCGTGAAATATGGCAACACCAACAAATTTTATATCACTTTCGTTAAGAATTGTTTTGAATTTAAATTGTTTCTGATAAAATACGATCAAACGACATCTCACCACATATTAGTTTTAAACAAATCTTGGTCTCGACAGTTTATTGCAAAATCGAGATTTGTTCAAGTTAAAAAGTATTTGTGAATTTAGGTTTATAAGGTTTAAATTTATTTTTATGTAAAATAGTTGTCGCAGTTTTTCTTCGAACATTAGTGCTATTATGTCGCAAAGTCACTGGTTTCTCTTTTCTTTACAAGCTCCAAACATGCGGTTAATTGCTTCTTAGTTATGCGGTTCTTCAAGAATATTTTTTTTTAATGTGTGATGGGTGCTTAGTTGCAGTGACTTAAGTATTATAATTATTATTACGTAATATTGTGTTTAAAATTACAACTAATTGAGCACACAAATACAACTTTTATTTCTTAAAAATTCAATCTTACATGAAGAAATTTCCTACAAAGTATCTTGCATAAGTCGTATCATAAAATCTTGCTACCTAAACATTGTAGACCGTTTTAGCGCCTTTAATGCTATTAATAAACAATCTGAAATATTTTCGAGACAATGAACAGAAATTAGGTAACTTTTACATTTTCCATATATAGGCTATAAAAGCCTTACTTCTATAGGTATTCTATTTTACAGCAGGTTTAATTTCGACTTTTACGTAGAAGTGTCAATAGTTTTATAGTGCTTCAAACAGGTCCTCAGCATTTTAATTTAATAATAGTGACAAATAGCAGCATAGTAAAATATCTTCGTTATCAGCAGCAATTCTCTTGATGATTCTCCAATCTAGTATCTTCTCGAGTTTTTTTTTCCTCAAAGCAGTAAACCTTCACTAGCTGCAATCGTTTGATAAAGCATTAACACTTTCACGACTTTCACCTTTTATGTTTTTATTTACGTTTGTTTTTATAAACAAACATGCCTGCACCATAAAATCACACTCTCAAGTTACTTGCGTCAAGATTATTATTATGATTATTAATAATTTTGCCAAAACAGGATATTTATTTAATTCTGTAGTATTAGAAAAATTATAAAACAATATACGACCGATAAAGTATATGTTTATACTGGTTTTAATGATTTTATGACCAACAAAGTTTCCAACTTTGCAGATAAACTTGGGCCGTTTTTTTGCTGTAGCTGTAAAATAATGTCATCATTAGTAGTATTGTCTCTGGTATAAGTTACTAGATTTATAGTTTCTAAAACATGCATTAACTGGCTTAATTTTAATTTTTATTTAATTGCTGTTTATCTACACAAGAAACAAAATACTATTCAGAAAATAATTCAACTAAAAATATTTCTCTTTTAATTTTCAGTTGAAGTCATTGAGACTGATCCTGCTTACGCCAACCAGACCCCAAATCGAAAAGGCAAGATGTATAACGGAATTGATCAACACCACAGTAAACCAAGATGTGTCATCGTCGAAGAACCTGCACAGAAACAATTGAGGTTTAGGTATCCATGCGAAGGCAGATCCGCGGGCTCTATTCCGGGAGCCAGTAGTACCCCTGAAAATAAAACATATCCCACAATTAAAATCACAGGGTATAAAGGAAAAGCAATTGTGGTTGTTTCGTGTGTAACAAAAGATGAACCATATAGGTAAGTTTAAATATAGCTTTTTAACTATTTTTTTGAGTGATAATAATAATAATTAGTTAATACAAACATCATAAACTATTATTTATTGAATTGTAAGGTTAGAAGTTAAGAAGAGATCTATTTATTAGAGCTGGAACCGTTTATTTTCAGCTTAAGTTTACTGCCAATCATAAAAGCTTTATCTTAGATCTTCTTTGCGTTTTGCACGGGTGTATAATTATCTATTGCGTCGTAGTAACACCAGCAGTCATCGCCCTACTTCATTATATTCTTGATTGTCTAATTTTGGTTTTGTAGTTAATTCTTCAGAACTAAAAACTTCTAGCTGTTACACACACAAAGATTGCAATAACAAAAGTGATTCTAAGCAAATATAAACGTGAAGGAATTCATAAATTTATTTAAAAAATAAAATAGGTGTTTTATAGTATTATTTTAAATGATTTATTACAATAAATTTATCAAAAATCTAGCATTAGACAAGAATTTATATAAACAGGAAAAATAAATTTTACGCAACGTTATACTCATTTATTTGTTGATGTACATGCGTACAAAGGCGAATAATTATATCACGTTTCAGTTTAAATATAAAGAATCGAAAGAATTTCGTTCCGCAGCTGTTTGGGCAACAGTCCAATATAAAAACACCATCTACTGGTGCCAACAATAGTTGGAAAAAAAAGAAGGAAAGAGACATACTGCATGCACAATAAGATTCTCATTCAAACGTAATTTCATTTAATGCATGTTGTATGAAACATTTAAGACAACAAAAAAAAGACAACAACACTCCAGACAACACAAGTTTAACTATAGACAAAAGTTTACATCAACACATTGAAAACTGCTCTTAATATTCGTTTTTTGTTGTTTTAATGGGATGAAAGACAACATTTTATACCAAAAATTGTACACTTGGCGTTAATATTAGGAAAGTTACTTTATCCCGCTTAAATTTCTGAATGGTGTTTTGTTGACTTAATTCTATTCATCTTTAACAACCTTCCCTTACGCACCCAATCGATCAACAACAGGCTATTTCAAAATTGACTGCTCAATAGTACCTATGTTTGGGATATGGATCATATAGTGCAATACAAAATGATGAAGGTTTAATTTATCTCAAAATTTTATCATATTAACTGTTATGGATACTTTTCATAAATAGATTGTTTAGTTCAAACGACTACAGCTATTTTAAAACATGTTCCTGTTGATTAACGACTCGCTAGTCGCAGAAGAGCCATAATTAATAGCACAATATTTACAGGGAGATAATGTAACAAAGCCATAGAAACACATTTACATCCACAATTTATACAGTAAGAGCTATAATGGTAAGCAATAGTGCTTAGGAAACTACTAGAACTTCATTCACCACAAAAAATGTAATCTCTAAGTAAATCCATATAAGATATACAGAAACTATAACATGTCTTCAAAAGAATTTTCTGGACATAATATTCTGAAGGTTATTAAACGTGTTATTAAACGCCCACACATTATACACAAAGCCTTGAAAAACCATAATTTATAATCTTTTACTTTCACAGATAATTTTGTTCCTATGAATGTTTCATATTCACCATATTTAAATTATGTCACATTTTCTTTCCTTTTTACAGAAAATACTTATTTAGAAAAATGATAATTTTAATAATGGGTGCTCTATCCTTTATTCAAAATGTGTAACCTCAAAAATGCTCAATGTTGCAACAAAAAATCTCATTTCAACAACTCATCACAGATTTTCCTCCTTTGAGGCTATCGTTTTGGTTATATGGACATATACGAGTACATATATTTGTTGTCGTTGTTCTCCAGAGATTTCAAATAAAGTAGAGGTAGAGTGAGGGATTCTTTTGACGAAACCAATTTTTTGTGCACATAAATGTATGAACGGCAGCATTGTCTTACTGAAATATCCTAGCTTGCGATAGCATTTCTTCTGCAAAGTCTATTAGTAGTATTTCCAAAGATTGTACATATGTATATGAAAATCAAAATTCAATTGGAAAAAATAAAATATGGAAACATTTTTTACTATTATACGTAGGTAAAAACCACCCAAATTATTACATTACTCACCACGCTCCTTAACTTTTCTTGTAGATACTGTGTCTAGTCATCACAGAATATGACATCCCTCCATCGATTAAGATCTTGCGCAAATTTCGGTTTGTACTTGCTTATCTTTCTGCATTAATATAACTTTGAAACCTTTACCCATCGAAAAAATTTACTGCTGGAAAAAATTAGTTTACTAGTAAATTCAAACGTCTATCAACACGGTCTTGCGTCACTTTTTTTATCTCTTTATCATTGTTTCTCAGTCACATTTTTTGAGCTTTTATATATGTTTATGTAAGTGTTTAGTTAGTAACTTATCAATGGTAAGTACCTAACTTTTCAAAAATTACACCTTCGTAAAGATTTTTTTTTTCAAATTTTGGGTGACAATGTCTCTGTTGCTGGACCAAATAAAAAAAACCAAAATTGTGCACATGAAAGGTCTCCAAAGTGTCAAATTGTAGTAGTAATTTCAACATCGAAATTCAACGCAAAGTCAGTATAAAGAAAAAGTTGTGAATTCGAGCAAAAAGTGCTTAATTGGTTTCCATGGGGAGTTCCAAAAGGAGTTGTGATATTACTTTTAAGGCAATTTTGCCACATTCCAAACAGTCCATTTAAACTTTCAAAACTAAAATAGACAAAAATTATTATTATTTTTTTTTTTGTAAACGAAAGATGTAAAAGGTTTGTTTGTATAAAATGAATTTTCACGAAAAGAAAATAAAGAGTAAAGAAAAAATGATATTTGATCATACAAATACCTATTAATCCCTTATGTGGAAATCAAGCATTTTTTGCTGAAATTCACGATTTTTTTAATACTAACCATAGAGATCTTTAATATACAGTGACTCACAGTGAAAATGATGCAGTGGTATATAATTTGGTAAGTACTTGAAAAAGTTAGAAAAAGTAATTATTTGGGAAATTAAATATATTATATCTACTATTCTTCAAATATATTATAAAAATAAAACAAAACTAATTCGAGCAGGTGTTACAAATTTTAACCAGATAACGTTACAGTAATTTATTTGGAACAGATTATACGCCTATCATTAAGTGAAATACTGTTCCAGTCTTGTAACAGCGCATTTTTAGGTCATTCCTATTGGATATTCAATGACTACGCAATTTTGTTTCGAAAATATGCTACAAATTCTCGATAACAGCTTTTTCAGCTACTTACCAAATTATACACCACTGCATCAGTTTCACTGTGAGTCACTATGTCATTTTTAATGTTTTATCTGGTTCTCCAACACCAACAGATATATTGCACTTCTGAATTAAAAAAAAAAATCCCGTTTCAAAAGTGTTTAACTGTAAGATGCTTACTATCGATAACTTTTATAAAGTAACTGCCCTCGTATATAAGAGGACACAAAGAAATGTTTATAGAAGCATTATGTTGAATTATGGTAGAAGAAAGTTTTTAGTTTTGTATGGTTTTGTCATTCAAAATGCTCTTTGTCGTATGCTATATCATATAAAAATTAATCAAACAACACAATTAACTCGCTAAATATCAAGAAGTTAATTTTATATATTTTTATAAAGCATTAATTAGCATTTATCATAGGAATAGAATCTGATCATCTAGCTCATACTTAAATATCTCAAACTCGAAAAAAAGAAAGCTCATCAATATCTGCAAGTCTCTCAAACATAACAACTAGAGTAGATAATGGAGGAATGGAGTAGACAGTAATTGTCGGTTATTAAGACTAATTCACTTTCTACATAAATACGAGGGAGCGTTTTTATATTCGCGGAATGAGCGGGTTGTAGGGGGGTGATTAGGCGCATTGGGGGCGTGGCCTGTGCAGCGACTCATAATTAGTATAAATACGAAGTTTCATTGTTATTAGACAGTTAGTCTTTGAGCTATCGTCAACCAAGTAACATAATCAGGAGTGAAAAGTGAAATATGGAAAAAATCGAATATCGTGCCGTTATAAAGTTCCTTACCAGGCAAGGAAAATCAGTCGCGACCATAATGAATGAGATGTCATTGGTTTACGGCGACTCTTGTCCAGGAAAAACCATGGTGTACAAGTGGCATAGTTTATTTACACAAGGAAGGGAATCCCTTGAAGACGACCCGAGGCCGGGCAGGAGCATTGAGGTGACCACGCCAGCACTTAACCAAAAAGTTGAAAAAATTGTACTCGAAGATGCTCGACTAAAGAAGAAACAACTCGCAGAAATGGTTGGAGTATCCGATACAACAATTTTTAAAATCCTACACGATCATCTCGGCATGTCCAAGGTCAGCGCAAGATGGGTGCCGAGAATGCTCACGCCGCTGCAAAAACAACAGCGCGTACAGTGTTCGCGTGCATTTTTGGACCTCTGTAATGAAGACAAGGATGGTGTATTGAGTCGAATTGTTACTGGAGACGAAACTTGGGTTCATCATTATGAACCTGAGTCCTAACAAGACTCCATGCAGTGGTATAAAAAGGGCACAGCATCTCCCAAGAAATTTAAAGTGTCACAATCAGCTGGGAAACTCATGGCAACGGTATTTTGGGACTCGGAAGGAATATTGTTGATTGATTATAAAGATGAAGGTGTTTCTATAACCGAAGAATATTACGCTTCAATATTAGAGCGACTAAAAGAAGCCATTAAAGAGAAAAGACGGGGAAAATTGACGAAAGGTGTGCTGCTTTTGCACGATAACGCGCCCGTCCACAAGAGCCGCGTTGCGTTAGCTGCCCTGCATAAGGTCGGCTTCGAAATTGTGAATCACCCACCCTACAGCCCAGACCTGGCCTCGAGTGATTATTACCTGTTTCCGAAAATGAAAAAAGAGCTGCGGGGTAAAAAATTTACTGCCGATGATGAAGTCAAAGAGGCAGTTTCGGCGTATTCTGCAGATAAAGAGAACTCATTTTTTTATGAGGGTATAAATAAATTAATTGAAAGATGTGAAAAATGTATCCGTCTTGCAGGTGAATATATTGAAAAAGAAAAGTAATTTGGTTTTTTTATTTCCACCCCTTATCCCTCATTCCGCGAATATAAAAACGCTCCCTCGTATAATTCATGCCAGCAACTCAAGAAAATAACAATGAGAAAAAATATCTTTTATTGATTTAGATATTGAGAATTAAGCAAATTTTAATAATATAATAATGATGGTTTCTACTTATTATAGCCAAAAAGATTCAATTTTGTTGCAGGAGGTATGTACATACTTTCAATTGTCGCTTGAATTAATATAATTATAATGATCTGATGAAGTATAGTCAGATTTGCAGCAGTTATTTGCGACGCAAACAGCAAATACTAGATACGCATGTCATACATATCAAGGCTACTTAAGTGTGTGATCTGTTCTTAATTCAACATTAAAAACAAAGTTAGAATTCCAGATATACATGTGCACCTGTTAAGAAGATTAATGTCTTGCCATATAAGTTACTAAAACAGCAAGGAAATAAATAAATTTAAGTTTAGAGAAATATATAGTAAGATGTAGATCCCAAATAAATAAAATATACACACGATCTGATTTGAATTGCAATATGTTTAGTCTTGCACAAATGTAACTCATATATCTTGATTTTTGTGTTTATTTTTATAATTAATACAGTACTGCTGGAGTTCGTCCAAAACATGAGCAATAAAATTGTCCACAACTTACTACCTCATATCAGCTAGTTTGTTTTCCTTTATCTATTCCGGTTTTAATCAGTAACTGACTAAATATTTTAGAAAGCAAAGAATGATTCTATTGTAAGATTTTTGAATGATATAGCTAAAGTTCTCTCACAATAAATCTCAAGGCATTTTGTTGTTTATCGAAAAATGTTACTTTTATAAAATGAGTTCAATACTTTTGTACGTTGTGTTACTTTATTTTTTATACACTATGAATTTTTTAATTTTTTTCTAATTCTTAATCTACAATTTAAACAATAAAACAAGAGAATTCAAGTCAAATTTGTTTTAAGAAATTGTTGATTTCCAGTAATTACTCGTATGATTCATTATCTGTTTGTTTTTTTTTCTGTGCTGAGATTAAGAAATAAGATCTACAAAGAAAGATACCAGACTTGGTACAGCTTCATATCTTTTGTGTTTAGATAGTTTAAATATTCACCTTATAACTTATGACTAACATATGTATGTCAACAAATATTCTAAATGAATAATAAATAATATCTCATATGTACCATCTTTGGCAATTTAAATGCGAATTTTTGATCGGGGAATGTTGATTTTGTAAATAAAGGCTTTGCTTTAAAGTGAATTTAATTACTCTAAAGAAGTTCATCAAAGCAGTACTCTCTTTTAGAGAAATTAAATTTGCTTCAAACTATAGCCTTTATTTAGTAAATGGAAATTCCACGCTGAAAAATTCGCATTCAATTTGCTAAAGATGGTACATCAAATTTCAGTTTATATGCGTAAAATTACTTAAAACTAGATATACGATTGAAAGAAATGATAAATCTGCAATAGCTATAAAAATATACACGATGAAAAAACGTTTAAGGCGATTATATACAACATAATTTATTTCCGGAGAACATAAAACATTGCACAGATAAAACTGAACATCCTGTATACTTCAGTATAAACGTCTTTTACTAAAAATATTTTTCGATAAAATGAATAACTAAGCCACAATAGACGGATCCACATAAATGCCACATCCTGAAGTATTGCCCAGAATTTCTTGTAAACAAACTCCCATTCGTTGGAATATTGTCAGGGTTTTGATCTTTTATGTTCAAGCTATAAACGAGATATATCTCATTCAAAAATCAATTTTACAGTTTACGACAGCTGCGTGTAAGCGATTTTCGTTTCTGAATAGTTTCTTTTATGTTATTTCAATGTTTAAATTTTAGCTATGTATTTTGTACTTAACTCGATCAGTATACAAACTTCTCATATTTCTGATTCCTAATTACTACCTAAGTCATCCACTTATATATAAAATAACTAACTTCTCTCCAAAAATTTATACTTTATTTTATTCGTTGTTTTCAGGCCTCATCCTCATCACCTCGTTGGTAGGGAAGGATGTAAAAAAGGCGTCTGCACTGTTCAAGTTCCCGAGGATACCATGACGGTATCCTTCCAAAATCTTGGCATACAGTGTGTTAAGAAAAAGGATATAGAAGATGCGTTGAAGACTAGAGAAGATATCAGGGTCGATCCTTTTAGAAGTAAGTGAGATTTTATTGTTTCAATGATTAAAGCTTATTAAAACAAAATACCTTGAAGCAAAAATTATAAAAACACATTCACTTCAAAATTTTCAAATTTTGTTGAATATTCTCCTACTAAAACAAATACCTACAACAAAATAATTATTTTCTGTTGCAGCGGGTTTTACTCATAGAAATCAACCGACTTCGATAGATCTGAATGCCGTTCGGCTCTGTTTCCAAGTTTTTCTGCAAGGGGAACAACGAGGGAGATATGTCGATTTACAACCTGTCGTTAGCACGCCAATTTACGACAAGAAAGCAATGTGCGATCTCATCATCGTCAAACTGTCAGATTGCGTCTGTCCAGTTGATGGTGGCCACAAGGATATCATTCTACTCTGTGAAAAGGTATGTTTAAAACTAAAAATACATATGAGTATTGTTAAGTACTTCTCAAGATTGGATATTGACATTTTTGGCTTTGATCACCTTGGGCCTCTTTTAGATGCTTAAACTTTTGCTGAGCTCACTTCATAAATTAATTTTTTCGCTTAAATTTCTCCGACTATTATTATTTTCTTTAACATTGGCATACAACGTAGCCCATATCAGTAATTTGATACTTACAGGTCAGTTTAAACTCAAAGCTGATATTAGAGCTTTTAGAGCGGCCTGACTGGGTTTATTTTCTAATTTGGTACCTATATCTAAAGTCTTTCTAGTTTAGCATCGTAATCTTACTATATTCCACAAATACTTTCTACCTCTATAATAAGAAAAATATTTTTATTTCAGGTAGCGAAAGAAGATATCCAAATACGGTTCTTCGAAGAAAAGAACAATGAAGTTATCTGGGAAGGTTTCGGTGAATTCCAACCATCGCAAGTGCACAAACAAACCGCGATTTGGTTCAAACCACCTAAATACAAAACCCTAGATATCATGGAACCAGTCAAGATGTTCGTCCAGCTGCGACGACCGTCAGACAACGCGACGAGCAACCCAGTTCCGTTCCAAATGGTTCCTCTAGGTAGGCCTTCAATCTGGTCTTTACGTCCTATCGCTAAGAAACGAAATTATGATATATTTAGTGAAATCCTCGCGAAAGATTCCCAATTCCCTTCGAAACGAACAACAGCGCTTCTGCAAGATTTGTCGAAGCAGGCTGCTGCAAAACCTAACGATGTTTCCTCGGTGGAAACACAAACGATAAGCATTACAGATTCGAATAATAAATCAGCAGATAAAATAGATGAAAATGTGGAACAGAAAGTTATCGATGAGGTTGCCGAATTAGATGAATTATACGCGCAAACTAAGAAACAATTAACATCGATTGATGATGAGAAATTGGTACAACCTAACAACAATAATTTTGATGACACTAAAAGTTACACAAGTTTACAACTTGCTTTTAAAAATCCAATCGATATTACGATAGTTGATGAAGGCAAATATGAAGATGTGGTTCTTCCGCAAAGCCCTATTATTAGCGTAATTCCTAGTGCTCCGGAAGAAGAGAAACTACCACCGCTTCCTCCAAAACGTGCCAAAAAAATTGATAATCAAAGAACTTATTCAGCTAAGATCACAGATATAAATGATCCGAGTTCGAATATGTCTTCTGAAAAAAATCTGCATTTACTTTCGAATTTAACAACGGATAAAATAGATCTGACGCTTCCTCCGCGTTCTCAGAGTTTTAGCGTTACGCGGCCAAAATCTCAATGCGATTTAAATCCTCCTCTAAGAGATTTACCTCCAACTCCATGTTCGACTTTACCGAAACCTAAAAAACGTAAATTCTTTTCCGGATTGATGTCGTATTTAAGTAAGAGTACGAATACTTCGCGTGAAACAACACCAACAGCTCGCAATTCGCTAACTAACATGAATTCGTTACTTGTAACAAATACATTAAATCGTTCTGCTAGTAATATATCTCAACATTCTTCGGCAAGTATTCATATACCTTTAAAGGATCCAGCTCAAAATGTAGATGATTTAAATCAAAATAAAATTGATACCACGAATGAAAATATTTTACCGGACGCTTATGATTTGAACTTGGATTTAACTGAAGCTGAACATTACGCTTTATATACAGCATTAGCACCGCATGCGACGCAAAGTGAATTTGATGAAACTTCTTGTTATTATGCACCTGTTGAAGGGGGAAAAATATTTACGGAAACAGATCTACAATTTAAAATTGCAACGAATAAGACTTGACATAATATCTCTTCGAATTATTATATTATAATCACTTGAAAGATAGATATTCGTAAATATCGAAATATTTCTTATATTTATGTAAATAAATAACGCATTTGAAAATATGATATATTAAAAAAAATTGTACATCTATGTGTAGCGAATTAAGGCGTTATATTTCATGTTTCTCTTTTTACTCTATGTACTCGCAATTGTTTCTCTTGTTCTGTTATATATTGTCGATAATTCTTAATATTTGTTATTCATATTTACTTGTACTTAAAAGAAAATAACTAAATGTTTAATTTTTATTATACAGGAGGTAAACGTAGGGCAGAATATACAGAACCGAGCTCAAATAAAAGGAAGTTACTAGAATTACATGAACAGTATAAAAATAGTAAGTGGAATTTTTACATTGTTGTATTTTATGTGGTGAAGGGTTCAGTGCGTACTAGTTACGGTAAAAGTATTCAAAAATCATGCAGCTTGGACTATATTTAATTTTTTAGAAGCTATTATATTTCTCCTCTCTCTCTCTCTCTACTCTGTTCTTAGCACATACAGTGTATGGTGCTAAAATAAACATCTAAATGCTCTATTTAATGAATATGATCATTTTCCTAGTTGCAATTATGAGCAGTAGGAAGAACAGATTCCAACACAGCTTTGGTTGAGAAAATATAATATTCACATTCAAACATCATTTTAAACAATTAATTTATTCTATACTGTATCCAAATCATGTGAGGAGTACGTTTAAATGGTATAGAACAACTATTTGTGTGCTTGTACAAGTAGAATGTTGTTTTTCATATTGAATTTGGGCAACTTAGAGCATTTTCCTATTACAGCCAGTCACTAATATCAATCCATAGATACAGTTGCTTATACATCCATATGATGTGAAGCAAATTTGTGATATATCTAATGTGCATCCATAATTGGGATTTTAATCTTCGTATGATTTTTGCGTTCAACAAAAATATCAACATATACAATTTTTCTATAGAGGAAATACTGTCTTGGATTTGTATCTTATGGCAATAATTAGACAGTCATTTAGTGACACAATCCAGACATTATTGAAGTATGGTATTTTGAACACACAAAAGTTGGTTGTTCTTATCTAGAATACTAACTTTGAATCGTTCTTATCATTTCTTTGCTCTAACTACAAAGTTTTTATCTAGTTTATGAATTCAACTACATAATAATAGTCTTAAATAGTTGAACGCAACTGTATACTCTTTGTATATACATTGTTTGTTCACATAGCTGCGATGGATAGTATGGATATCAATAGGCTTATCTTAATATTGATATAAATCTCTTATGTTTATTTCAACGTTGCACGAGTAATTTTTACCGTAACTACAAATTTCGATTGATAAGGTTTTCATATTAAGCAATATAATACATTTATATTTAAAAAGTGATACAACTAGCACAATAACACTAGTACTAATTTGTGAAGGTGTTAACGTGTTGGTATATATGTATGCCCCAACAGAAACTTGTATTATATTTGTGCAATTAAACGAATTTTTAAATATTCAAGAAATGAAAGCATAGCCGACATGCATTTGATTTTTTCATTATTACTACTATTGTGTATTTAAAATGCATTGTTATTGTACATTGTATTATTCACAAGATAATTTATTGAATGTGTTGCGAATTGTTGTTTATGTCCAATTTTTTGATAATATTACTTCGAAATGTTTGCATAGATTTTAAGACAATTATACTGCTGTTTATTCGAATTTTGTTACAGTTACCATTTTTATATTGCATATTACAATGTATGTATATTATTGATACCTGAAAATGGTATTTTGTTCTTTTTGAACGATGAATTCTTATTGATTGGTTTTTCTTTTCAAAAGACGGAGAGTTTATATTATATGTTAATATTGTTAGACTTTGTAAAAGCTATACAATTTGTATCCGCTTTTATTAAATATATGATGAGATTTTCTTATAATTCTTCTATCTATTACAAAATACCTTTCACGACCCACAGTTAATTGCTTGCAATCTACTCCAACTTCGTAAATTCTAAGGTAACAATTAGACAATATTTTTGTGTGTAATTTGATTTTTTTTTAATTAAAAATGCATGACCTTCGTTTTGCTTTCAAACTATATTTTCATAAAAACACATACCTACCTTTAGCGTTAAGCTCACAGTTTTAAAATTTTATTGAGTTAAAAGTAGTTAATTAATTTATTATGTAGTTTTAGTGCTGTGTTATTGTGTATCTTGTATAGCTTTTTTTAAATTAATTTTTAGTAATACTTTAAGCTTTCAATATACAAAATGTTATCCAAAAGTTAAAAAAATTAATATTTATTAAAATTAAATTTAAACATAATACTCTCCATGTGTCTTACATGATTTTTTTGAATAGCATCTTGTATAATCCATTGTTATGAACATTAATTTTATTAATTCAAGCTAACTTTTCTTATAGATATTTATGAAAAACATTTTTCTGATTATATCTTTCATATTTTCAGCTCCAATGCCTGACCTTTACAGGCCACCTACGATGAATATATCACCTGTTCATACAAGCGTTAAGGATGAACCAGGTAAGAACTCGTATACAATGCTTTTACTTAATACCAAAACCCACGTGACCTCTTTTATATATGCAACCCATTTAACAGCATGGTAATATTTAAAGTATTAATTAGGAAAATTTTTATTTACACATTGACAATTAAAATTTTACAGGTTAGGTTTATATTGTAAATATTCACAACTAAATAACTGAATAATAATAATACCATTTATTCCAAAGCAATATACAAACAATACAAAAAAGAGCATATGCTTTGAAACAAGTCAAAAACAAAAATATAATATATAATTTTAAAAAAAAATGTGACTACAGAAAGTCGTTTTTTTCAGACTTAAAGTTAGTTAGATTTTTTATATTGCATGGTAATTTATTAAAAAACTTACAACCAAGATAATATGGACCTTTTTGATAAATTGCTTTTTTATGAGGCGCAGATAAAAGATAATTATTTGTACGAATGTGCTATTCATAAGAATACATAATTATAAACAGAAAACTTCCTTATATTTATAAACAAAACAAAGGGTTTCAAATACGAACAGATCATAAAAAGTAAATACAGTATAGGTTTTAAAAACACTTCTACATGATTCTCTATAACTTAAGTTAAATAGTTCTGATGGCACGATTCTGCATTAAAAACACTCTATCCACGTCTGAGCGCATACCCCAGAAAATAATGGCAATGCGCATACATGCAACAAAGTTGGAATAATAAGTTTTTAATGTTACTATATTACAGTTTCTTTTTAGTTGCTTCAAGACTCAAGACATAACATGTCTTTGTCAGTGTTTAACATAACTATATAGTCGATATGCGAAGACCATTTTAAATTTTCATTTATAATTAAACCTAAAATTTTGGTTATTGAGACAAAATCCCAGACATCCTCATTAATAACTATGTTTGGAATTAATTTTATTTTGTTATGAAAATATATAATCTTTGTTTTTTCTTTATTGAGAATTAAATGGTTATTCGTCATCCAGGAATTGATGTTATTAAAGATAGTTTCAGCTTTGGACACCGTATCAGGTATGTCAAGTGAATCTAAGATTACATTGATATCATCCGCATATAAAACTACTTGTTGCGCTTGAGATAAATTGGTAGGGAGATCATTTATGTAAATTAGAAACAGTGTGGGTCCCAAGACAGAGCCTTGAGGTACCCCAATGTTAACATTATGAAAAGAAGATTGATACGTCTCCATTAATTCCATAACGTTGCAACTTATACAAGAGAATATTGTGGTTGACAAGGTCAAAAGCTTTTGACAGATCAATAAATATTCCTAAACAATATTATTTGTTAATATCCAATTTACCATAAACGTTCTTCAAAAATTCAAAAGGGGCAGTGTTTGTGGATGTATTTGGGTAGAACCCATGTTGATTGAGATAAAGCAAATTAAAAGTTTTTAAATACTCAGTTAATTTTTTGTTCATAATTGATTCGTAAATCATATTAAAAGTAGATAACAAACTAATAGGACGATAGTTAAAGAAATCATCATGGTCTCCATTCTTAAATAGCGGTTTAATTAACGGTGGATAGTTTAAGTTTTAAGAAAAATTTAATTTAATTTTCAAAAGAAGAGTTTATCATATAAGTCACGATGGTGACAATAAATGGCAATTAGTGTTTTACAATAAATGACGTTATATGGTCATATCCAGTAGAAAATATAGCATTCATTGTGTTGACAACAGTAATTATATCCTAGTCATGACTAATGAAAGATTTAGCAAATGATATGGTAGAGTTGTAAAATATTCAATAAATTTAGCAGAAAGTTCCGATTTACTAAAACTATCAGGTAAAATGTTTAAACATTTATTGCTAGCGATATTAGCATTTTTCCGTATGATAGACCATGCAGCTGTAGATTTGTTAGAACATGATTTTATAAATAATTCATTGTTATCAAATTGACTTTTCTGTAAAAAATCTTTGTATATCTTTTCATATTTCTTGAAAGCAGATATAAATTCTGGATATTGTGAACTAATACCTTTTAGGAATAGTAAAGTATCTTTCATATGTAGAATTTCAGGTGTAATTTACCGATCATATGTGTTTACTTTACATTTTAAAACAGGAAAAGAAAGATCATGATAGTAGGTGAAAATATTTCAGAATATTGTGAATGCCATATCCGGACAACTACATTCTTATACAGAGAGCCAAGTTTCTTTCGCTAATAAACTATTGAAGGTATTTAGAGAATTTTCACAAAACTTATGTCTACATACATACTTAGTCTGATACATTAGAGTTAGAAAACAACGTCATTATTTTATTTATTTATGTATAACGATCAGAGAGATTACTGTCTATTGATGAAACAGTATAATTGTTTTCTGTTAAGTTTGCAAACAAATTATCCAAACATGATTTGGAATTAGTCCCCACATGGGTGGGTTCACAAATTGTACAGCTTGTGTATTAAGTAATGTCTGTCTCTTTGAAACGCTTATCAAACTTTCTTCCGCTCATGCCTGTTCGGTCGTTTTCGTAAATGCCTTTTAAGATGTATAGTTTTGGGTATTAAGAATATCTCGACCGAACGAAAACGACTGAATCGGCGTGAGCGGAAGAAAGTTTGATATACTCTTCAAAGGGGAAGATATTACTTAATACACAAACTGTACATTAAGGGTCGGTATATGATGACAATTATATAGGTACAGAACAAATAAAAGGAATCCCAAAATAGACCCCTGTGGAACTACTCCTTTACCAGTGAATAAACCAAAAGACAACACTTCTTTTTCAAAAGTCTCCTGTATACTATCGGTATAGTGTCATTATTGCATGAAATGATCTTCTATCACGTCTAAATCCAATCATTTTTGTGTATACTTTTGTTACAGTGTAAATACTTGTAATTGAGTATTTACATCGAACAACGACAGAAAATTAAACGAGCATAAACAAAATACAAATAACATTGTGTAAACAGAAATTAATAACTCTATGCAGACTCTCGTATTAGAAATATGTTAATGTATTAATAATGAGAGAAAAGAAAGTGGGTAACTTTCTAATCAATAGTAAAGACGAAAATAATAACTACAGTTAGTGAAAGATACCTTGAAAGGTGACTTTTGTATGCAAATAAAAGGTTAAGGTTAATTTAAATAATACACGCCAGCTTTTAATTAGTTTTACTAAGTTCTGCAGATCACACAATGGGCTTGTTCAGCAAAAAAATTTTATTTTAATAATCGAAACCAAAACTCATTTTAAACTGATTCTCAAAATTTTAGATTTTTCCGTCGACGTTGAAACCCTCAAATTAATTAAAGAAATTGGACTGAACGAAAACGGGGCGTGGTTACTTGTGACGTCACACCACACGTCTGTACTATACTTACCGTGTTGTCGTGTACATAAGAGACAAAACGCTTGACTGTTACGTTTTACTTTATTTCATAATGAGTAAGAAGAAAGTGGCATATAAATATTGTTTGGTTCCTAACTGTCCTAATACATCCAAAAATGCCCCAGAGAAATTGTTTATTAATGTAAAGTTTGGCAGAAAGCAATGCGTCGTAAAGTTTTTGTATCTGACAAATCCACTGTGTATTGCTGCCAAGGTCATTTTAAAGTAAGTTATAGTGTATTTATCTAATAAGATCATTTTATATATTAACTAGCTGGCCCAGCAGACTTCGTTCTGCTTAGAAAAGTATTGATTTAGACATTTAATGTTTAATGTATTGTTACGGGTACCAGCCCCGCCCGTCCCGTACCACCATCCGTGTCCCGCCCGTCCCGTACCACCACCCGTGTCCCGCCCGTCCCGTACCAACACCCTTGTCCCGCCCGCAAAAACATAACGATAAAGATGGCGTCGTAAAATCACTCCCTACAAAATGAATTTTCTTGATAATTTTTCTTTTCGGGGATATTTCGGGAATTTGCTTGTTTGGCCGGAGACCAGTATGCACTGGTGCGAATCATCGAAATCGGTCCAGGCGTTCTCTCTAAGCGTAGTAACGTGCGGTAGGTAACTAACCGCTTTCTCTTTTATATATATAGAAGATAATGTTGGTATATGGGGTATTTGTGAAAAATACAAGACACTTATTTGAACACCTTTTTACTTTATTTTTAATTTTTATTTCGTCTATTTAAAATGGGAGCGTATAGTGACGACTGGCTTAAATTTTCAATCGTATTATCGAATCTTATACACAAAGTACCCGCTAGCTCTTCTATGTGTCGATACAGTCAGTCGCGTACGACTTAAATTATGTTTTCTTTATGTTATTGAACGGAGTGCACCCTTCAGACTAAATAATGACATCATTGTATGACATTTTTGTATTATTTTCACAAATAATATCTCTAAAACTTAATGTAAAAATTTAGGATACGCACGTAATTTTTTTCAGCTTTTACTGATTTGTATTTTGAATAGCTTGAGAGTATAGAAAAACTAGTTTATGAAATCATACTGAACTTTGTAATGTTAGGAATAAATTTAAATAAACGTGAATTTATAAAAATTTTGATTGTATCTAAAATAAATTAAATTGAAAAACAATGTGTATACATATTTTTCTATTTTATCTCACAGTTTGAATAACAAAATTTGTATACTTTGCAAAAATAGTGATAACTATAACCTCTAGCGTTTAACACAAAAAACTTGTTGTAGGTAGAAGACCACTAATACTTTTAAAATTAATATATAACGCGAAGCACCGTCTTTATAAGAAATGCAACGGTTTGCTACTGAACACCGAACTACGACGTGTGGTATGACGTCACAGGCGGATCCCGCGCTTTTATCGGAATTCGGTTTTTAACCTTTAATATCTAAACAGTGGGTTAAGTTTAAGAGCTAAAAATTTTACTAATTATTTTGATGAATTAGTTTTACATAATAACGTAAAAAAAATCAAGAAAAATCGTCATTGATAACAAGCCTATTCTAATTAATAATCAGCCTTCACTCTTTCAACGGAAATTGCTGGCAAATGTTTTGCTAATTTAACATCAACAATTTACTTAAAAACTAGGCATATGTTAAAGTTCATATTTGTACAATCACTTTTTCACTTTTTGCAGACGCTTCAAGATCTCCATTTATGATAGACCAACAGTATCCGATGGATTACCCAATGCAGTTTCCTCCAAATATTCCCTCAACTTCTACAGCGCAACCGGTGCAACAACTGCCTTCTTTCAATGCTGCGTGGGGTGGACCCTCAACTTCGTATGGCATACACTTGCCAAATATCCCACTTGTACCCGACACGGGAATTACTTTCACTGATATGGACAGTTTAAGACAAATCACTATTAACTCTGACGATTTACCAGTGACCAGTTTGACAAATATGTCTTTAACTGATATTCCACCAGATGGTATGATAGATAGTTTGGATAGGCTAGCTAACCATGAAGCTGATAGACATTTGTCGCCTCATCAGTGACTAATTGTGGTGATGCAAATTTAAAAACGAAGTGCTGTTGTACCAGTTAGCACAACAAACTATATTATTATTATTACGATGATTTCATAACGCAAACTTTTTTAAATTTTTACCGAAATATTGTGATGAATTGTTTACGTCAAGTCGCTAAATAGAAATAAGAAACACTAAACATTATTGTAATATTTAGAAAGGTTTGCTTTATAAAATTATAATAGTGATATCACTAATTGATAACTGAATAGTGTTGTTACTAAATGTGATCTGTACATAATTTGTACTCAAATCGAAATTGTTTTTTACATAGACTCAAAGATGAGAAAAAAATAAAAACCTATATAGAATGTATTTTGATATGTTAAGAGTTTTGTAATTTTATAAATTCTGTTTAATGTACATATTATAGAAACTGTTATATTTATTTTTGTTATCTAAAGAAAATACATTTTATCTTGTTATATACAGAGAAATTCATCCTGTTATTGTCAATTTTAACTTTATCATTTCAAATGTTTGGCGCATACATCTATGTACTGAAATTTCTACTTTGGAAACGAGAGTACAGATTTTACGATAAAAAATGTCTTTAGATTTTTCTTACAGAAAGAACCTTAATAGTAACGAAACTCGAATTCTATCACTGACACTATGTTTAATGACCTGTATAAAATATTTTAGTAACTAGTTTTTAATATGCCGTTGAATATCTCAATAAATAATTTTAAATTACCGTCTTTTCTAATTGCAATGATTGCGATTGACTGACACTTTTCTTGTAGGTAAAAAAGTAGGGTTTATCCTATTAGTATGCAGACTTGTTATTATTGGAACAAGAATTTAAGACAAAACAAGTGTTAATTCCATCAAGGCATAATTACAAACGAACACAACTAAACAATTGTATATTTTTTTCTGTTCTATTTGGGCAGAATAACCAAAAGGGATAACAGTTGATTGCCCAATTACCATTGAAGGATACAATTTAAAGACCTTATATGGAGTAGTGTAGAAACAGGAAACGTAAAAAAGGATGCATACTGCATTTACTCAGATTACAACGTATTTATTAATATTACAAATTTTATTAATGTGGGACGATAAACTTGGTATATCTTGGCATCTCTAACCAGGTCTTCCGCAAGTGTTTTTGTTTAGTCTATTTCATATTGACATAATACTTATGAAGTATATTTTGAAGTAATTTAGCCTCATACGTTCCCTTTCTCGTTAATTTTAATGACTTATTAAAGTCTCCTTTCGAATTGCGTTAAATACAATACTTGAAAAAACCTTCCTGTACAAATTTGTAACAATATTCAGAGGTTATTAATAGTTTACAAAATAAACAAGGAAGAAGACATAATTAACGCGAAAGAAATATTTTCTGCCGCAACAAGACGCACTACTTATGAAACGAACAATTTAACAAATCAAAAAAAAATTCGTCGTTCTTTCCTTGTAGCAGTCGAAACACACCAGCACCACCGCCGCTGGAAAATATATTGTGAAACAGGGAAACCCGTTTCTTAGAATAATAAAAAAGGTCAGAGTTCGCCAAAAAATCGTTTAATTTCATCTAAGCAGAATCGTTTGTAGGTGTTTGATAGCAAATTTCCAACGTTTAATAGTTGATAGTTTATTAATAAATAACGAAACAAGTTTTATAGATTGTTAGATAGGCAACCAGAAAGACATTAGGAAATATGATTTTAACTCAGCCACATTTGCAATCGAATTTAATTTTTTTATGCAAAATCATTTGTAGGTGGTTGATGGCGATTTTCCAATGTTTGATAGTCAATAGTTTATGAACAAACAATAAAAGTTCCGGTCGTGAATTTGTGTAGTTTTAACCTTTCATCACTATTGACATCGAATTAATTTTTTTGTAAAGCGAAACCGTCTGTAGAGCACTTATAGGTTTTTGATAGCAAGTTTCCAAACTTGTTATATTGTTTGTTAAAAACTATTGACTATCAATAAAAACAATCAACGTTGGAAAACCGTCATCAAACACGTACAAATGATTCTGCTTTAAAAAAGTTAAATTCGATGGCAAATCCGGTCATCAGACGCTAAAAATACATGCTTCCCATACGAAGTCTAATATTCTACATCAGTTGTTTTCATATTTATTAATAAAATATCAACCATCAAGTGGCCTACAGACCATGCGATCGCTTGTACGACTTGTACTACAAGCTGAAAATAAAAACGTAAATAAGAGTCAATCGCTGTTTTTTCTTCACACGTGGATCGTCGAACTAACTACGATATTACAACAGATTTTACAGCCGATAGTTTGGTCTGTCTGTAGGCCTCTTTAAATCTTCGAATCAACTATGGTTGTACAACCGATCGTATCGTCTGTAGACGCCTTTAAACTTTAGAAATTTGCTATCAAGCACCTACAAACGATTCTGCTTACATGAAATTAAATTTGATGGCAAAATGCGGACATGAACATAACGTAAGTACCTTTCGAATAAGAACTTGTTTGTTAAGAGGGCGCCGCCAAGTATCAGCGACAACAGATGGCGCCATGAGGTAAAATGCAGACCTGTGCGCAAATCTCATTATATCAAATATAGCTCAATATTTCGCGTTGAAACAATCAATTATGGATAGAAAAATCATCCGTGACGGCAATAAGAAATTATGAAGACGATATGTATTGATTTAATCATATAAATTAACGATGTAATGTGACAGAAAAACGAAAAAAAATTGCAACCGATTCAAATTCTAATTTGTTAACGCCATGAGAAGGATAATGACAGCAATTCTTTAAAATTTCATAAGAATCTGAGCAATATTTATTGAGAAAATGAGAAAACTATGCTAAATAAAATGTTGTTATAACCCACGTAAAGATTTCTCTATTGGATTCCGACCGAAATATGTTTCAGGTGTTGCCTCAAAGATGGCGCTTCGAGCAGTACTAATTGCAGCAAAAAAAAGGCTGTGGCGCGGTGTGCTGTCATTGGCCAATTCAAAAATTTAAAGCGTTGGCGGTCAGAGAGAGCGGCACCGCTGAAAATTGACCCAACTTTATCTTTTTACTGTAGGGCGTCGTATTTTTGTAGTTGCATCCTTGTCTAGTATAGCGAGCATTTCTTTTTTTTTGAGGCGCGAAAATTAACAAGCTTTCTCGTTTATGGAGGCAATAGACGATCAAATATTTACATGTAAAATTGATGCAGAAATGTATGCAAAAATTGATGTAAGGTACTAACTACAAAAACCAAATGTTACAGGAATTATTCGCTAATTGTGGCTAAATTCCATGTTATTATACGAATTGTCATCAGTCTTCTGGTTGTTATTTGTTTAGTTATAAATGTGACTACCGCTATAGCAGCATACCTTTTGAAATCCGTAACCGAAAGTTATGGGTTCGTCCATGGATAGCAAGACGTAACAAAAAAGGAATTATGAATTTAATAAATAATGCCCTCCTACGTTTAGTCTTATTTTTATAATTATTATGGCGAACCAAGTACAAACACTCGTGTTGTTCGTACAGTTGGATTAAAACTTCCGTGTTGTCATGAGTCCACATATTAATACGAAACGAATACAAAACCCAGAACAATACACAATATAACACAATACATACGTGGTAATGAGTAGCAGTTAGGTTAGTAGTATGTACAGTCTGTTCCAAAATTAATGTCTCTTGATGTGATGGAAGATACATTATAACTTCTGTTGTAAAACGAATGCACTAGGTTTGACCGACATTTACTTTAAAGCGCAATTACAATATTGATATTCATCAATCAAAAATTGTGTCGAGTTATAGGGAAGAAGATTTTTATTGGTTTTTTTAATTGCGGGGTGACATTAATTTTGGAAGAGACTGTACACGTACTACGAATGTATACATTGGTATTTATGCAGTATAATTGATAAAATAACGTTAAGTATTTATGAAACGCATGCAAAGGAGAGGCAAAAAAGAGGTTATGTATTAAATATAAAGAAAAAAATAAATAATAAAAAATTGTTTTTACATATCTTTGAGTTAAATTACAGACGCCATTATTATTGCAATTTTTGATAATTCAAATGCAATTTTCTTAAAAAATGCCATCGAATAAGGTTATTAGTATTATTAGGAATAAAGTACGATTTGTAAATAAATTAGTGAAAAATATCTTTGACGTTTAGTCCAAATTGAGGCATTTTCATGCTTTCAGCGTAGATATAATTTATAATAATGGGAATTGACAGTTCTTTTTATAAATATATGCAAAGAGACTGCCAAAGGAGTTTATCTTAACTAAATTTGTTTAACACTGCAAGCTGCAAGTCGTAGTAAGTAGAAAGAGAATAATATTGCGGGTGTTAATGTTCACATTATATAGATCTGAAGGTCACTTTTATAAAGGATTAGTTAGTAACCACATAATGCCTGAATTCAGAAAGTGCTATTCGGTTTTTGTCAAGTCAGATTATGAGTTGATGGTTGAGGTTATGTTATAAATTCATCTACACTCAATTCGTTCCTTTGTATTTTTGGCTTCGTGGCAGCACTGTAAAAATTGTAGTGTAAATTGCACTACACTGAAAAGCAAAGGAAAAGGCCTCATCTGAAGGTGCTTGCTTCAGCCGGAATAGTATCTTATGTATTTTAGACGGAGGGAAAGTAATACTTTTCATGGCGTGCTCGTGTTATAGAGACCAAGCCATGAGAAGTAACTTTTCCTCCAAATAAAATATGCTATTTTTTCTATAAATTTACAATTGAAAATAAGCAGGTTTGCAAGGCGGTTTGGACATTTAGACCGTTGAATAGATGTTACGAGGGTTACGAGGTGTTTCTATAGTAACTCATCAT
>CM043018.1:117610722-117642382 GCA_023690525.1 Holotrichia oblita
CTATTAATCGGCAGAAAACAGTTAAATACGTAACACTATTAAATGAAATAACCCACTTTACGCCCCAAAATATAGATTTTTCCGAACACTACTGAAACGTCAACTTTCTGGTGTTTTTTACCAGGAAAAATAGTAAAAGAAAAAAGCACCAACCTTTCCAGTAATGTTACGGCTAAATCATTTTTTGTAAGAATAAATCTTAAACATTACTTAAGCTATCATTCTATCATTATATAATAGAAATAATTGTATAAATAACTTGGTGAGCGCCATCTATTGGAAATTATATAGCATAGCACGACATAACAGCAAAAATGCTGAAACTATTTCGTCTTTTTTCGACTTTTCTAGTGAACAAGTGCGAGAAAGAGGGTTATGACTTGAGTTCTTTGCACTCTTTTTTCCATTTTGGATTATTAAATTAATAGTAATAATGAATATATTAGAATAAATAGGCAAATAGTTTAAACCAATCTTCAAAAGTTCTATAATCAAGTAACTACAAGGTACAATATCACAGCAAAATGTTGTCACGAAACACAATTTTCCAAAGCAATTGGGCCATTTACCATCTATATTATAAATACAAATTAAATTTGTTAATATTACTTTATATAAATGTTGTTCGTATAGCATTTCTATTAAATATATTTAAATCATTATATGACAGTTTGCCAACATAGAAAAATAAAAAAGCGTTTCATAATAAAAATTTTGTACAAATCTTATACGAGAAGTTAGCCTTCTTAAATCTTCGTAGGGGAACGGAAATCAACAGAACTAGAATGCAGCTAATTACAACATCACCAACTACAACTCATATAAACTTGTAAACGTTACCACCACCTCTCAAAGTTTTTGAAAAATGCGATGAAAATTGTGTTGTATGTGACTTCAAGATCGGATAAAATTTAACTGGAGAGTAGTCAAACGATAACTTTCAATTTTCTGTGGTCTAAAGACACATCATTTTCAGTGTTTGACCACCTCTCAATCTTTGTGTAGATCGCCATAAACTTTGAAAACCCTGTTGTGTGAGATTTCGAAATCAGATAAAAATTAACCGGTGGATGGTCAAATGATGATTTGTGATTTTCTATGATTGAGTAGTCTGGAGCAAGAGGTTGTAACATTTTTGGGTTTGATATTTCATTGGAGATATAAACTCGTTTTTTTCATTTTTTTTCGACTATTGATGTTAAGTTTTCAAAAAAATTATTTGGTGGTCAGTCATGGTCAAACGTTGGTCAATCCAATCCTGCAACAAAATTTTAGTGTTTGTAGCAAAAAAGATTTTTCGAATTTTATTTTGAAAATGTGAACAAAATATGTATATTGCCTAGTTTTAGCATTTTCGCCATTACACCCCAAAATATGGATATAGTGGCTGTAGCCTAAACAAAATGTAGTCAATCGAAATCGCTGATGGTCGATAATGGTCAATAAACGGTTAATCCTTTGCTATTAACTGTCTAATACATTTTGCAACCTAGAAAGTCTAAGCGTTTTGTATCTTCTACACTAACTTACAAAAGTATTTGGACATATCTCCATACAGTGTTACCAACAAAGTCTGCATCGTACGGAAAAAAATTAAGCGATTTAAGTACAAAATTTGTAAATTTTAACATTGCTTCCAGTTTGTGCTTAATGAGTAATGCGAAATAACATCTTCAAATAAAATCTTATGATTATTCCTCCTCCCCCTATTTGACTTTTTTTTACAAAGAAGTGATATATCACAAAATAATTTCGAAAAGTTCCGAAACGGATCACATTTTCCAAATGCTCGATGTTATGGAAAAATTGTGTTAATTTGACTTTAAATACCCTCAGAATAAAACAATCTTCGTGGGTTAAATTGGGAGATCTAGGAGCACAGTATTGCTTCTTATTATGGCTAGTGAATACCCCTAAATACTGATGATTTTTCACCACTCGTGAAATATGGCAACACCAACAAATTTTATATCACTTTCGTTAAGAATTGTTTTGAATTTAAATTGTTTCTGATAAAATACGATCAAACGACATCTCACCACATATTAGTTTTAAACAAATCTTGGTCTCGACAGTTTATTGCAAAATCGAGATTTGTTCAAGTTAAAAAGTATTTGTGAATTTAGGTTTATAAGGTTTAAATTTATTTTTATGTAAAATAGTTGTCGCAGTTTTTCTTCGAACATTAGTGCTATTATGTCGCAAAGTCACTGGTTTCTCTTTTCTTTACAAGCTCCAAACATGCGGTTAATTGCTTCTTAGTTATGCGGTTCTTCAAGAATATTTTTTTTAATGTGTGATGGGTGCTTAGTTGCAGTGACTTAAGTATTATAATTATTATTACGTAATATTGTGTTTAAAATTACAACTAATTGAGCACACAAATACAACTTTTATTTCTTAAAAATTCAATCTTACATGAAGAAATTTCCTACAAAGTATCTTGCATAAGTCGTATCATAAAATCTTGCTACCTAAACATTGTAGACCGTTTTAGCGCCTTTAATGCTATTAATAAACAATCTGAAATATTTTCGAGACAATGAACAGAAATTAGGTAACTTTTACATTTTCCATATATAGGCTATAAAAGCCTTACTTCTATAGGTATTCTATTTTACAGCAGGTTTAATTTCGACTTTTACGTAGAAGTGTCAATAGTTTTATAGTGCTTCAAACAGGTCCTCAGCATTTTAATTTAATAATAGTGACAAATAGCAGCATAGTAAAATATCTTCGTTATCAGCAGCAATTCTCTTGATGATTCTCCAATCTAGTATCTTCTCGAGTTTTTTTTTCCTCAAAGCAGTAAACCTTCACTAGCTGCAATCGTTTGATAAAGCATTAACACTTTCACGACTTTCACCTTTTATGTTTTTATTTACGTTTGTTTTTATAAACAAACATGCCTGCACCATAAAATCACACTCTCAAGTTACTTGCGTCAAGATTATTATTATGAGTATTAATAATTTTGCCAAAACAGGATATTTATTTAATTCTGTAGTATTAGAAAAATTATAAAACAATATACGACCGATAAAGTATATGTTTATACTGGTTTTAATGATTTTATGACCAACAAAGTTTCCAACTTTGCAGATAAACTTGGGCCGTTTTTTTGCTGTAGCTGTAAAATAATGTCATCATTAGTAGTATTGTCTCTGGTATAAGTTACTAGATTTATAGTTTCTAAAACATGCATTAACTGGCTTAATTTTAATTTTTATTTAATTGCTGTTTATCTACACAAGAAACAAAATACTATTCAGAAAATAATTCAACTAAAAATATTTCTCTTTAATTTTCAGTTGAAGTCATTGAGACTGATCCTGCTTACGCCAACCAGACCCCAAATCGAAAAGGCAAGATGTATAACGGAATTGATCAACACCACAGTAAACCAAGATGTGTCATCGTCGAAGAACCTGCACAGAAACAATTGAGGTTTAGGTATCCATGCGAAGGCAGATCCGCGGGCTCTATTCCGGGAGCCAGTAGTACCCCTGAAAATAAAACATATCCCACAATTAAAATCACAGGGTATAAAGGAAAAGCAATTGTGGTTGTTTCGTGTGTAACAAAAGATGAACCATATAGGTAAGTTTAAATATAGCTTTTTAACTATTTTTTGAGTGATAATAATAATAATTAGTTAATACAAACATCATAAACTATTATTTATTGAATTGTAAGGTTAGAAGTTAAGAAGAGATCTATTTATTAGAGCTGGAACCGTTTATTTTCAGCTTAAGTTTACTGCCAATCATAAAAGCTTTATCTTAGATCTTCTTTGCGTTTTGCACGGGTGTATAATTATCTATTGCGTCGTAGTAACACCAGCAGTCATCGCCCTACTTCATTATATTCTTGATTGTCTAATTTTGGTTTTGTAGTTAATTCTTCAGAACTAAAAACTTCTAGCTGTTACACACACAAAGATTGCAATAACAAAAGTGATTCTAAGCAAATATAAACGTGAAGGAATTCATAAATTTATTTAAAAAAATAAAATAGGTGTTTTATAGTATTATTTTAAATGATTTATTACAATAAATTTATCAAAAATCTAGCATTAGACAAGAATTTATATAAACAGGAAAAATAAATTTTACGCAACGTTATACTCATTTATTTGTTGATGTACATGCGTACAAAGGCGAATAATTATATCACGTTTCAGTTTAAATATAAAGAATCGAAAGAATTTCGTTCCACAGCTGTTTGGGCAACAGTCCAATATAAAAACACCATCTACTGGTGCCAACAATAGTTGAAAAAAAAAGAAGGAAAGAGACATACTGCATGCACAATAAGATTCTCATTCAAACGTAATTTCATTTAATGCATGTTGTATGAAACATTTAAGACAACAACACTCCAGACAACACAAGTTTAACTATAGACAAAAGTTTACATCAACACATTGAAAACTGCTCTTAATATTCGTTTTTTGTTGTTTTAATGGGATGAAAGACAACATTTTATACCAAAAATTGTACACTTGGCGTTAATATTTAGCATAGTTACTTTATCCCGCTTAAATTTCTGAATGGTGTTTTGTTGACTTAATTCTATTCATCTTTAACAACCTTCCCTTACGCACCCAATCGATCAACAACAGGCTATTTCAAAATTGACTGCTCAATAGTACCTATGTTTGGGATATGGATCATATAGTGCAATACAAAATGATGAAGGTTTAATTTATCTCAAAATTTTATCATATTAACTGTTATGGATACTTTTCATAAATAGATTGTTTAGTTCAAACGACTACAGCTATTTTAAAACATGTTCCTGTTGATTAACGACTCGCTAGTCGCAGAAGAGCCATAATTAATAGCACAATATTTACAGGGAGATAATGTAACAAAGCCATAGAAACACATTTACATCCACAATTTATACAGTAAGAGCTATAATGGTAAGCAGTAGTGCTTAGGAAACTACTAAAACTTCATTCACCACAAAAAATGTAATCTCTAAGTAAATCCATATAAGATATACAGAAACTATAACATGTCTTCAAAAGAATTTTCTCGACATAATATTCTGAAGGTTATTAAACGTGTTATTAAACGCCCACACATTATACACAAAGCCTTGAAAAACCATAATTTATAATCTATTACTTTCACAGATAATTTTGTTCCTATGAATGTTTCATATTCACCATATTTAAATTATGTCACATTTTCTTTCCTTTTTACAGAAAATACTTATTTAGAAAAATGATAATTTTAATAATGGGTGCTCTATCCTTTATTCAAAATGTGTAACCTCAAAAATGCTCAATGTTGCAACAAAAAATCTCATTTCAACAACTCATCACAGATTTTCCTCCTTTGAGGCTATCGTTTTGGTTATATGGACATCTACGAGTACATATATTTGTTGTCGTTGTTCTCCAGAGATTTCAAATAAAGTAGAGGTAGAGTGAGGGATTCTTTTGACGAAACCAATTTTTTGTGCACATAAATGTATGAACGGCAGCATTGTCTTACTGAAATATCCTAGCTTGCGATAGCATTTCTTCTGTAAAGTCTATTAGTAGTATTTCCAAAGATTGTACATATGTATATGAAAATCAAAATTCAATTGGAAAAAATAAAATATGGAAACATTTTTTACTATTATACGTAGGTAAAAACCACCCAAATTATTACATTACTCACCACGCTCCTTAACTTTTCTTGTAGATACTGTGTCTAGTCATCACAGAATATGACATCCCTCCATCGATTAAGATCTTGCGCAAATTTCGGTTTGTACTTGCTTATCTTTCTGCATTAATATAACTTTGAAACCTTTACCCATCGAAAAAATTTACTGCTGGAAAAAATTAGTTTACTAGTAAATTCAAACGTCTATCAACACGGTCTTGCGTCACTTTTTTTATCTCTTTATCATTGTTTCTCAGTCACATTTTTTGAGCTTTTATATATGTTTATGTAAGTGTTTAGTTAGTAACTTATCAATGGTAAGTACCTAACTTTTCAAAAATTACACCTTCGTAAAGATTTTTTTTTCAAATTTTGGGTGACGATGTCTCTGTTGCTGGACCAAATAAAAAAACCAAAATTGTGCACATGAAAGGTCTCCAAAGTGTCAAATTGTAGTAGAAATTTCAACATCGAAATTCAACGCAAAGTCAGTATAAAGAAAAAGTTGTGAATTCGAGCAAAAAGTGCTTAATTGGTTTCCATGGGGAGTTCCAAAAGGAGTTGTGATATTACTTTTAAGGCAATTTTGCCACATTCCAAACAGTCCATTTAAACTTTCAAAACTAAAATAGACAAAAATTATTATTATTTTTTTTTTTGTAAACGAAAGATGTAAAAGGTTTGTTTGTATAAAATGAATTTTCACGAAAAGAAAATAAAGAGTAAAGAAAAAATGATATTTGATCATACAAATACCTATTAATCCCTTATGTGGAAATCAAGCATTTTTTGCTGAAATTCACGATTTTTTTAATACTAACCATAGAGATCTTTAATATACAGTGACTCACAGTGAAAATGATGCAGTGGTATATAATTTGGTAAGTACTTGAAAAAGTTAGAAAAAGTAATTATTTGGGAAATTAAATATATTATATCTACTATTCTTCAAATATATTATAAAAATAAAACAAAACTAATTCGAGCAGGTGTTACAAATTTTAACGAGATAACGTTACAGTAATTTATTTGGAACAGATTATACGCCTATTATTAAGTGAAATACTGTTCCAGTCTTGTAACAGCGCATTTTTAGGTCATTCCTATTGGATATTCAATGACTACGCAATTTTGTTTCGAAAATATGCTAAAAATTCTCGATAACAGCTTTTTCAGCTACTTACCAAATTATACACCACTGCATCAGTTTCACTGTGAGTCACTATGTCATTTTTAATGTTTTATCTGGTTCGCCAACACCAACAGATATATTGCACTTCTGAATTAAAAAAAAAATCCCATTTCAAAAGTGTTTAACTGTAAGATGCTTACTATCGATAACTTTTATAAAGTAACTGCCCTCGTATATAAGAGGACACAAAGAAATGTTTATAGAAGCATTATATTGAATTATGGTAGAAGAAAGTTTTTAGTTTTGTATGGTTTTGTCATTCAAAGTGCTCTTTGTCGTATGCTATATCATATAAAAATTAATCAAACAACACAATTAAATCGCTAAATATCAAGAAGTTAATTTTATATATTTTTATAAAGCATTAATTAGCATTTATCATAGGAATAGAATCTGATCATCTAGCTCATACTTAAATATCTCAAACTCGAAAAAAGAAAGCTCATCAATATCTGCAAGTCTCTCAAACATAACAACTAGAGTAGATAATGGAGGAATGGAGTAGACAGTAATTGTCGGTTATTAAGACTAATTCACTTTCTACATAAATACGAGGGAGCGTTTTGTAGGGGGGTGATTATACGCATTGGGGGCGTGGCCTGTGCAGCGACTCATAATTAGTATAAATACGAAGTTTCATTGTTATTAGACAGTTAGTCTTTGAGCTATCGTCAACCAAGTAACATAATCAGGAGTGAAAAGTGAAATATGGAAAAAATTGAAGATCGTGCCGTTATAAAGTTCCTTACCAGGCAAGGAAAATCAGTCGCGACCATAATGAATGAGATGTCATTGGTTTACGGCGACTCTTGTCCAGGAAAAACCATGGTGTACAAGTGGCATAGTTTATTTACACAAGGAAGGGAATCCCTTGAAGACGACCCGAGGCCGGGCAGGAGCATTGAGGTGACCACGCCAGCACCTAACCAAAAAGTTGAAAAAATTGTACTCGAAGATGCTCGACTAAAGAAGAAACAACTCGCAGAAATGGTTGGAGTATCCGATACAACAATTTTTAAAATCCTACACGATCATCTCGGCATGTCTAAGGTCAGCGCAAGATGGGTGCCGAGAATGCTCACGCCGCTGCAAAAACAACAGCGCGTAGAGTGTTCGCGTGCATTTTTGGACCTCTGTAATGAAGACAAGGATGGTGTATTGAGTCGAATTGTTACTGGAGACGAAACTTGGGTTCATCATTATGAACCTGAGTCCTAACAAGACTCCATGCAGTGGTATAAAAAGGGCACAGCATCTCCCAAGAAATTTAAAGTGTCACAATCAGCTGGGAAACTCATGGCAACGGTATTTTGGGACTCGGAAGGAATATTGTTGATTGATTATAAAGATGAAGGTGTTTCTATAACCGAAGAATATTACGCTTCAATATTAGAGCGACTAAAAGAAGCCATTAAAGAGAAAAGACGGGGAAAATTGACGAAAGGTGTGCTGCTTTTGCACGATAACGCGCCCGTCCACAAGAGCCGCGTTGCGTTAGCTGCCCTGCATAAGGTCGGCTTCGAAATTGTGAATCACCCACCCTACAGCCCAGACCTGGCCTCGAGTGATTATTACCTGTTTCCGAAAATGAAAAAAGAGCTGCGGGGTAAAAAATTTACTGCCGATGATGAAGTCAAAGAGGCAGTTTCGGCGTATTCTGCAGATAAAGAGAACTCATTTTTTATGAGGGTATAAATAAATTAATTGAAAGATGTGAAAAATGTATCCGTCTTGCAGGTGAATATATTGAAAAAGAAAAGTAATTTGGTTTTTTTATTTCCACCCCTTATCCCTCATTCCGCGAATATAAAAACGCTCCCTCGTATAATTCATGCCAGCAACTCAAGAAAATAACAATGAGAAAAATATCTTTTATTGATTTAGATATTGAGAATTAAGCAAATTTTAATAATATAATAATGATGGTTTCTACTTATTATAGCCAAAAAGATTCAATTTTGTTGCAGGAGGTATGTACATACTTTCAATTGTCGCTTGAATTAATTTAATTATAATGATCTGATGAAGTATAGTCAGATTTGCAGCAGTTATTTGCGACGCAAACAGCAAATACTAGATACGCATGTCATACATATCAAGGCTACTTAAGTGTGTGATCTGTTCTTAATTCAACATTAAAAACAAAGTTAGAATTCCAGATATACATGTGCACCTGTTAAGAAGATTAATGTCTTGCCATATAAGTTACTAAAACAGCAAGGAAATAAATAAATTTAAGTTTAGAGAAATATATAGTAAGATGTAGATCCCAAATAAATAAAATATACACACGATCTGATTTGAATTGCAATATGTTTAGTCTTGCACAAATGTAACTCATATATCTTGATTTTTGTGTTTATTTTTATAATTAATACAGTACTGCTGGAGTTCGTCCAAAACATGAGCAATAAAATTGTCCACAACTTACTACCTCATATCAGCTAGTTTGTTTTCCTTTATCTATTCCGGTTTTAATCAGTAACTGACTAAATATTTTAGAAAGCAAAGAATGATTCTATTGTAAGATTTTTGAATGATATAGCTAAAGTTCTCTCACAATAAATCTCAAGGCATTTTGTTGTTTATCGAAAAATGTTACTTTTATAAAATGAGTTCAATACTTTTGTACGTTGTGTTACTTTATTTTTTATACACTATGAATTTTTTAATTTTTTTCTAATTCTTAATCTACAATTTAAACAATAAAACAAGAGAATTCAAGTCAAATTTGTTTTAAGAAATTGTTGATTTCCAGTAATTACTCGTATGATTCATTATCTGTTTGTTTTTTTTTTCTGTGCTGAGATTAAGAAATAAGATCTACAAAGAAAGATACCAGACTTGGTACAGCTTCATATCTTTTGTGTTTAGATAGTTTAAATATTCACCTTATAACTTATGACTAACATATGTATGTCAACAAATATTCTAAATGAATAATAAATAATATCTCATATGTACCATCTTTGGCAATTTAAATGCGAATTTTTGATCGGGGAATGTTGATTTTGTAAATAAAGGCTTTGCTTTAAAGTGAATTTAATTACTCTAAAGAAGTTCATCAAAGCAGTACTCTCTTTTAGAGAAATTAAATTTGCTTCAAACTATAGCCTTTATTTAGTAAATGGAAATTCCACGCTGAAAAATTCGCATTCAATTTGCTAAAGATGGTATGTACATGAAATTTCAGTTTATATGCGTAAAATTACTTAAAACTAGATATACGATTGAAAGAAATGATAAATCTGCAATAGCTATAAAAATATACACGATGAAAAAACGTTTAAGGCGATTATATACAACATAATTTATTTCCGGAGAACATAAAACATTGCACAGATAAAACTGAACATCCTGTATACTTCAGTATAAACGTCTTTTACTAAAAATATTTTTCGATAAAATGAATAACTAAGCCACAATAGACGGATCCACATAAATGCCACATCCTGAAGTATTGCCCAGAATTTCTTGTAAACAAACTCCCATTCGTTGGAATATTGTCAGGGTTTTGATCTTTTATGTTCAAGCTATAAACGAGATATATCTCATTCAAAAATCAATTTTACAGTTTACGACAGCTGCGTGTAAGCGATTTTCGTTTCTGAATAGTTTCTTTTATGTTATTTCAATGTTTAAATTTTAGCTATGTATTTTGTACTTAACTCGATCAGTATACAAACTTCTCATATTTCTGATTCCTAATTACTACCTAAGTCATCCACTTATATATAAAATAACTAACTTCTCTCCAAAAATTTATACTTTATTTTATTCGTTGTTTTCAGGCCTCATCCTCATCACCTCGTTGGTAGGGAAGGATGTAAAAAAGGCGTCTGCACTGTTCAAGTTCCCGAGGATACCATGACGGTATCCTTCCAAAATCTTGGCATACAGTGTGTTAAGAAAAAGGATATAGAAGATGCGTTGAAGACTAGAGAAGATATCAGGGTCGATCCTTTTAGAAGTAAGTGAGATTTTATTGTTTCAATGATTAAAGCTTATTAAAACAAAATACCTTGAAGCAAAAATTATAAAAACACATTCACTTCAAAATTTTCAAATTTTGTTGAATATTCTCCTACTAAAACAAATACCTACAACAAAATAATTATTTTCTGTTGCAGCGGGTTTTACTCATAGAAATCAACCGACTTCGATAGATCTGAATGCCGTTCGGCTCTGTTTCCAAGTTTTTCTGCAAGGGGAACAACGAGGGAGATATGTCGATTTACAACCTGTCGTTAGCACGCCAATTTACGACAAGAAAGCAATGTGCGATCTCATCATCGTCAAACTGTCAGATTGCGTCTGTCCAGTTGATGGCGGCCACAAGGATATCATTCTACTCTGTGAAAAGGTATGTTTAAAACTAAAAATACATATGAGTATTGTTAAGTACTTCTCAAGATTGGATATTGACATTTTTGGCTTTGATCACCTTGGGCCTCTTTTAGATGCTTAAACTTTTGCTGAGCTCACTTCATAAATTAATTTTTTCGCTTAAATTTCTCCGACTATTATTATTTTCTTTAACATTGGCATACAACGTAGCCCATATCAGTAATTTGATACTTACAGGTCAGTTTAAACTCAAAGCTGATATTAGAGCTTTTAGAGCGGCCTGACTGGGTTTATTTTCTAATTTGGTACCTATATCTAAAGTCTTTCTAGTTTAGCATCGTAATCTGACTATATTCCACAAATACTTTCTACCTCTATAATAAGAAAAATATTTTTATTTCAGGTAGCGAAAGAAGATATCCAAATACGGTTCTTCGAAGAAAAGAACAATGAAGTTATCTGGGAAGGTTTCGGTGAATTCCAACCATCGCAAGTGCACAAACAAACCGCGATTTGGTTCAAACCACCTAAATACAAAACCCTAGATATCATGGAACCAGTCAAGATGTTCGTCCAGCTGCGACGACCGTCAGACAACGCGACGAGCAACCCAGTTCCGTTCCAAATGGTTCCTCTAGGTAGGCCTTCAATCTGGTCTTTACGTCCTATCGCTAAGAAACGAAATTATGATATATTTAGTGAAATCCTCGCGAAAGATTCCCAATTCCCTTCGAAACGAACAACAGCGCTTCTGCAAGATTTGTCGAAGCAGGCTGCTGCAAAACCTAACGATGTTTCCTCGGTGGAAACACAAACGATAAGCATTACAGATTCGAATAATAAATCAGCAGATAAAATAGATGAAAATGTGGAACAGAAAGTTATCGATGAGGTTGCCGAATTAGATGAATTATACGCGCAAACTAAGAAACAATTAACATCGATTGATGATGAGAAATTGGTACAACCTAACAACAATAATTTTGATGACACTAAAAGTTACACAAGTTTACAACTTGCTTTTAAAAATCCAATCGATATTACGATAGTTGATGAAGGCAAATATGAAGATGTGGTTCTTCCGCAAAGCCCTATTATTAGCGTAATTCCTAGTGCTCCGGAAGAAGAGAAACTACCACCGCTTCCTCCAAAACGTGCCAAAAAAATTGATAATCAAAGAACTTATTCAGCTAAGATCACAGATATAAATGATCCGAGTTCGAATATGTCTTCTGAAAAAATCTGCATTTACTTTCGAATTTAACAACGGATAAAATAGATCTGACGCTTCCTCCGCGTTCTCAGAGTTTTAGCGTTACGCGGCCAAAATCTCAATGCGATTTAAATCCTCCTCTAAGAGATTTACCTCCAACTCCATGTTCGACTTTACCGAAACCTAAAAAACGTAAATTCTTTTCCGGATTGATGTCGTATTTAAGTAAGAGTACGAATACTTCGCGTGAAACAACACCAACAGCTCGCAATTCGCTAACTAACATGAATTCGTTACTTGTAACAAATACATTAAATCGTTCTGCTAGTAATATATCTCAACATTCTTCGGCAAGTATTCATATACCTTTAAAGGATCCAGCTCAAAATGTAGATGATTTAAATCAAAATAAAATTGATACCACGAATGAAAATATTTTACCGGACGCTTATGATTTGAACTTGGATTTAACTGAAGCTGAACATTACGCTTTATATACAGCATTAGCACCGCATGCGACGCAAAGTGAATTTGATGAAACTTCTTGTTATTATGCACCTGTTGAAGGGGGAAAAATATTTACGGAAACAGATCTACAATTTAAAATTGCAACGAATAAGACTTGACATAATATCTCTTCGAATTATTATATTATAATCACTTGAAAGATAGATATTCGTAAATATCGAAATATTTCTTATATTTATGTAAATAAATAACGCATTTGAAAATATGATATATTAAAAAAATTGTACATCTATGTGTAGCGAATTAAGGCGTTATATTTCATGTTTCTCTTTTTACTCTATGTACTCGCAATTGTTTCTCTTGTTCTGTTATATGTTGTCGATAATTCTTAATATTTGTTATTCATATTTACTTGTACTTAAAAGAAAATAACTAAATGTTTAATTTTTATTATACAGGAGGTAAACGTAGGGCAGAATATACAGAACCGAGCTCAAATAAAAGGAAGTTACTAGAATTACATGAACAGTATAAAAATAGTAAGTGGAATTTTTACATTGTTGTATTTTATGTGGTGAAGGGTTCAGTGCGTACTAGTTACGGTAAAAGTATTCAAAAATCATGCAGCTTGGACTATATTTAATTTTTTAGAAGCTATTATATTTCTCCCTCTCTCTCTCTCTCTACTCTTCTTAGCACATACAGTGTATGGTGCTAAAATAAACATCTAAATGCTCTATTTAATGAATATGATCATTTTCCTAGTTGCAATTATGAGCAGTAGGAAGAACAGATTCCAACACAGCTTTGGTTGAGAAAATATAATATTCACATTCAAACATCATTTTAAACAATTAATTTATTCTATACTGTATCCAAATCATGTGAGGAGTACGTTTAAATGGTATAGAACAACTATTTGTGTGCTTGTACAAGTAGAATGTTGTTTTTCATATTGAATTTGGGCAACTTAGAGCATTTTCCTATTACAGCCAGTCACTAATATCAATCCATAGATACAGTTGCTTATACATCCATATGATGTGAAGCAAATTTGTGATATATCTAATGTGCATCCATAATTGGGATTTTAATCTTCGTATGATTTTTAAGTGCGTTCAACAAAAATATCAACATATACAATTTTTCTATAGAGGAAATACTGTCTTGGATTTGTATCTTATGGCAATAATTAGACAGTCATTTAGTGACACAATCCAGACATTATTGAAGTATGGTATTTTGAACACACAAAAGTTGGTTGTTCTTATCTAGAATACTAACTTTGAATCGTTCTTATCATTTCTTTGCTCTAACTACAAAGTTTTTATCTAGTTTATGAATTCAACTACATAATAATAGTCTTAAATAGTTGAACGCAACTGTATACTCTTTGTATATACATTGTTTGTTCACATAGCTGCGATGGATAGTATGGATATCAATAGGCTTATCTTAATATTGATATAAATCTCTTATGTTTATTTCAACGTTGCACGAGTAATTTTTACCGTAACTACAAATTTCGATTGATAAGGTTTTCATATTAAGCAATATAATACATTTATATTTAAAAAGTGATACAACTAGCACAATAACACTAGTACTAATTTGTGAAGGTGTTAACGTGTTGGTATATATGTATGCCCCAACAGAAACTTGTATTATATTTGTGCAATTAAACGAATTTTTAAATATTCAAGAAATGAAAGCATAGCCGACATGCATTTGATTTTTTCATTATTACTACTATTGTGTATTTAAAATGCATTGTTATTGTACATTGTATTATTCACAAGATAATTTATTGAATGTGTTGCGAATTGTTGTTTATGTCCAATTTTTTGATAATATTACTTCGAAATGTTTGCATAGATTTTAAGACAATTATACTGCTGTTTATTCGAATTTTGTTACAGTTACCATTTTTATATTGCATATTACAATGTATGTATATTATTGATACCTGAAAATGGTATTTTGTTCTTTTTGAACGATGAATTCTTATTGATTGGTTTTTCTTTTCAAAAGACGGAGAGTTTATATTATATGTTAATATTGTTAGACTTTGTAAAAGCTATACAATTTGTATCCGCTTTTATTAAATATATGATGAGATTTTCTTATAATTCTTCTATCTATTACAAAATACCTTTCACGACCCACAGTTAATTGCTTGCAATCTACTCCAACTTCGTAAATTCTAAGGTAACAATTAGACAATATTTTTGTGTGTAATTTGATATTTTTTTAATTAAAAATGCATGACCTTCGTTTTGCTTTCAAACTATATTTTCATAAAAACACATACCTACCTTTAGCGTTAAGCTCACAGTTTTAAAATTTTATTGAGTTAAAAGTAGTTAATTAATTTATTATGTAGTTTTAGTGCTGTGTTATTGTGTATCTTGTATAGCTTTTTTTAAATTAATTTTTAGTAATACTTTAAGCTTTCAATATACAAAATGTTATCCAAAAGTTAAAAAAAATTAATATTTATTAAAATTAAATTTAAACATAATACTCTCCATGTGTCTTACATGATTTTTTTGAATAGCATCTTGTATAATCCATTGTTATGAACATTAATTTTATTAATTCAAGCTAACTTTTCTTATGGATATTTATGAAAAACATTTTTCTGATTATATCTTTCATATTTTCAGCTCCAATGCCTGACCTTTACAGGCCACCTACGATGAATATATCACCTGTTCACACAAGCGTTAAGGATGAACCAGGTAAGAACTCCTATACAATGCTTTTACTTAATACCAAAACCCACGTGACCTCTTTTATACAGGCTGTCCAGCCTAAGATGCAACGGTCCATAGCCGACTTATTATTAATTTTTTGGAAAAATGTTTCAAATAAATGTTGCCTCGAATCAAATTCTACACATTTTAAAATTAGTATCAGTAATGGAGGACTTCCGGTTCTACTGTCAGTGATTTTAAAGTTGGAAAATTACAGATCCTTATTTAATCACCCTGTAACATAAATGCAACGATTTTCTAATAAAAGACGTGCCCTCTTTCATGATTAAGCGAAATCTGAATACCGCATGTTTCTAACTTTTGCAGTTACGGAGATATTTCCAAACACCAAAGACGCTGCAGTTGTCATTTTTTTCGAAAAACGTCACGTAATTCGGAAACGGTCGAACTTAGACTCAATGTAAGCTCAACAAAGTGCCTTTTAAATTTAATAACGAATCAAAAACTGCAATAATATATAGGCTGTTCTATTTAAAATAATAAAGTTAGTATCTACTTACAGTAGAACCGGAAGTCCGCCATTACTGATACTAATTTTAAAATGTGTAGAATTTGATTCGAAGCAACACTTATTTGAAACATTTTTCCAAAAAATTAATAATAAGTCGGCTATGGACCGTTGCATCTTAGGCTGGACACCTGTATATGCAACCCATTTAACAGCATGGTAATATTTAAAAATAAAATTCCTACAGAAATTTTTATTTACACATTGACAATTAAAATTTTACAGGTTAGGTTTATATTGTAAATATTCACAACTAAATAACTGAATAATAATAATACCAATACAATACAAAAAAGAGCATATGCTTTGAAACAAGTCAAAAACAAAAATGCAATATATAATTTACAAAAATTTGACTACAGAAAGTTGTTTTTTTTTCAGACTAAAGTTAGTTAGATTTTTTATATTGCATGGTAATTTATTAAAAAACTTACAACCAAGATAATATGGACCTTTGTGATAAATTGCTTTTTTATGAGGCGCAGATAAAAGATAATTATTTGTACGAATGTGATATTCATAAGAATACATAATTATAAACAGAAAACTTCCTTATATTTATAAACAAAACAAAGGGTTTCAAATACGAACAGATCATAAAAAGTAAATACAGTATAGGTTTTAAAAACACTTCTACATGATTCTCTATAACTTAAGTTAAATAGTTCTGATGGCACGTTTCTGCATTAAAAACACTCTATCCACGTCTCAGCGCATACCCCAGAAAATAATGGCAATGCGCATACATGCAACAAAGTTGGAATAATAAGTTTTTAATGTTTCTATATTACAGTTTCTTTTTAGTTGCTTCAAGACTCAAGACATAACATGTCTTTGTCAGTGTTTAACATAACTATATAGTCGATATGCGAAGACCATTTTAAATTTTCATTTATAATTAAACCTAAAATTTTGGTTATTGAGACAAAATCCCAGACATCCTCATTAATAACTATGTTTGGAATTAATTTTATTTTGTTATGAAAATATATAATCTTTGTTTTTTCTTTATTGAGAATTAAATGGTTATTCGTCATCCAGGAATTGATGTTATTAAAGATAGTTTCAGCTTTGGACACCGTATCAGGTATGTCAAGTGAATCTAAGATTACATTGATATCATCCGCATATAAAACTTCTTGTTGCGCTTGAGATAAATTGGTAGGGAGATCATTTATCTAAATTAGAAACAGTGTGGGCCCCAAGACAGAGCCTTGAGGTACCCCAATGTTAACATTATAAAAAGAAGATTGATACGTCTCCATTAATTCCATAACGTTGCAACTTATACAAGAGAATATTGTGGTTGACAAGGTCAAAAGCTTTTGACAGATCAATAAATATTCCTAAACAATATTATTTGTTAATATCCAATTTACCATAAACGTTCTTCAAAAATTCAAAAGGGGCAGTGTTTGTGGATGTATTTGGGTAGAACCCATGTTGATTAAGATAAAGCAAATTAAAAGTTTTTAAATACTCAGTTAATTTTTTGTTCATAATTGATTCGAAAATCATATTAAAAGTAGATAACAAACTAATAGGACGATAGTTAAAGAAATCATCATGGTCTCCATTCTTAAATAAAGATTTAATTAACGGTGATAGTTTAATTTAATTTAATTTTCAAAAAAGAGTTTATCATATAAGTTCCGATGGTGACAATAAATGGCAATTAGTGTTTTACAATAAATGACGTTATATGGTCATATCCAGTAGAAAATGTAGCATTCATTGTGTTGACAACAGTAATTATATCCTAGTCATGACTAATGAAAGATTTAGCAAATGATATGGTAGAGTTGTAAAATATTCAATAAATTTAGCAGAAAGTTAATTTACTAAAACTATCAGGTAAAATGTTTAAACATTTATTGCTAGCGATATTAGCATTTTTCCGTATGATAGACCATCTTTGTAGATTTGTTAGAACATGATTTTATAAATAATTCATTGTTATAAATTGACTTTTCTGGAAAAAATCTTATATTGTGAACTAATACCTTTTAGGAATAGTAAAGTATCCTTCATATGTAGAATTTCAGGTGTAATTTACCGATCATATGTGTTTACTTTACATTTTAAAACAGGAAAAGAAAGATCATGATAGTAGGTGAAAATATTTAAGAATATTGTGAATGCCATATCCGGACAACTACATTCATATACAGAGAGCCAAGTTTCTTTCGCTAATAAACTATTGAAGGTATTTAGAGAATTTTCACAAAACTTATGTCTACATACATACTTAGTCTGATACATTAGAGTTAGAAAACAACGTCATTATTTTAATTATTTATGTATAACGATCAGAGAGATTACTGTCTATTGATGAAACAGTATAATTGTTTTCTGTTAAGTTTGCAAACAAATTATCCAAACATGATTTGGAATTAGTCCCCACACGGGTGGGTTCACAAATTGTACAGCTTGTGTATTAAGTAATGTCTGTTTCTTTGAAACGCTTATCAAACTTTCTTCCGCTCATGCCTGTTCGGTCGTTTTCGTAAATGCCTTTTAAGATGTATAGTTTTGGGTATTAAGAATATCTCGACCGAACGAAAACGAATCTGAATCGGCGTGAGCTACTCCTTTACCAGTGAATAAACCAAAAGACAACACTTCTTTTTCAAAAGTCTCCTGTATACTATCGGTATAGTGTCATTATTGCATGAAATGATCTTCTATCACGTCTAAATCCAATCATTTTTGTGTAATCTTTTGTTACAGTGTAAATACTTGTAATTGAGTATTTACATCGAACAACGACAGAAAATTAAACGAGCATAAACAAAATATAAATAACATTGTGTAAACAGAAATTAATAACTCTATGCAGACTCTCGTATTAGAAATATGTTAATGTATTAATAATGAGAGAAAAGAAAGTGGGTAACTTTCTAATCAATAGTAAAGACGAAAATAATAACTACAGTTAGTGAAAGATACCTTGAAAGGTGACTTTTGTATGCAAATAAAAGGTTAAGGTTAATTTAAATAATACACGCCAGCTTTTGATTAGTTTTACTAAGTTCTGCAGATCACACAATTCTAATTAATAATCAGCCTTCACTCTTTCAACGGAAATTGCTGGCAAATGTTTTGCTAATTTAATATCAACAATTTACTTAAAAACTAGGCATATGTTAAAGTTCATATTTGTACAATCACTTTTTCACTTTTTGCAGATGCTTCAAGATCTCCATTTATGATAGACCAACAGTATCCGATGGATTACCCAATGCAGTTTCCTCCAAATATTCCCTCAACTTCTACAGCGCAACCGGTGCAACAACTGCCTTCTTTCAATGCTGCGTGGGGTGGACCCTCAACTTCGTATGGCATACACTTGCCAAATATCCCACTTGTACCCGACACGGGAATTACTTTCACTGATATGGACAGTTTAAGACAAATCACTATTAACTCTGACGATTTACCAGTGACCAGTTTGACAAATATGTCTTTAACTGATATTCCACCAGATGGTATGATAGATAGTTTGGATAGGCTAGCTAACCATGAAGCTGATAGACATTTGTCGCCTCATCAGTGACTAATTGTGGTGATGCAAATTTAAAAACGAAGTGCTGTTGTACCAGTTAATACAACAAACTATATTATTATTATTACGATGATTTCATAACGCAAACTTTTTTAAATTTTTACCGAATTATTGTGATGAATTGTTTACGTCAAGTCGCTAAATAGAAATAAGAAACACTAAACATTATTGTAATATTTAGAAAGGTTTGCTTTATAAAATTATAATAGTGATATCACTAATTGATAACTGAATAGTGTTGTTACTAAATGTGATCTGTACATAATTTGTACTCAAATCGAAATTGTTTTTTACATAGACTCAAAGATGAGAAAAAAATAAAAACCTATATAGAATGTATTTTGATATGTTAAGAGTTTTGTAATTTTATAAATTCTGTTTAATGTACATATTATACAAACTGTTATATTTATTTTTGTTATCTAAAGAAAATACATTTTATCTTGTTATATACAGAGAAATTCATCCTGTTATTGTCAATTTTAACTTTATCATTTCAAATGTTTGGCGCATACATCTATGTACTGAAATTTCTACTTTGGAAACGAGAGTACAGATTTTACGATAAAAAAATGTCTTTAGATTTTTCTTACAGAAAGAACCTTAATAGTAACGAAACTCGAATTCTATCACTGACACTATGTTTAATGACCTGTATAAAATATTTTAGTAACTAGTTTTTAATATGCCGTTGAATATCTCAATAAATAATTTTAAATTACCGTCTTTTCTAATTGCAATGATTGCGATTGACTGACACTTTTCTTGTAGGTAAAAAAAGTAGGGTTTATCCTATTAGTATGCAGACTTGTTATTATTGGAACAAGAATTTAAGACAAAACAAGTGTTAATTCCATCAAGGCATAATTACAAAGGAACACAACTAAACAATTGTATATTTTTTTCTGTTCTATTTGGGCAGAATAACCAAAAGGGATAACAGTTGATTGCCCAATTACCATTGAAGGATACAATTTAAAGACCTTATATGGAGTAGTGTAGAAACAGGAAACGTAAAAAAGGATGCATACTGCATTTACTCAGATTACAACGTATTTATTAATATTACAAATTTTATTAATGTGGGACGATAAACTTGGTATATCTTGGCATCTCTAACCAGGTCTTCCTCAAGTGTTTTTGTTTAGTCTATTTCATATTGACATAATACTTATGAAGTATATTTTGAAGTAATTTAGCCTCATACGTTCCCTTTCTCGTTAATTTTAATGACTTATTAAAGTCTCCTTTCGAATTGCTTTAAATACAATATTTGAAAAAACTTGCTGTACAAATTTGTAACAATATAACAATTTAACAAATCTCAGCACTAGCGATGGGCGATTCGAATCTTTTTGGCGATTCGAATCCAAATGACTCCTAAAATAAAAGATCCGTATAATATGATTCGTACCAAAATGATTCGTATCGACTCGTGATTCATGACTCTCCGTACTAGCGACAAGATTCGAATGGTTCTAGTGATCCGTATACTAATTTCGTATGATTCGTACCGAAAGATCGTAACAGATTCAATTTAGTTTACCCATGTTTAGTATGTATAAATAGTAACGATTCATATTCATGCTACTGATTAGAGAAACTATTTGAATCATACTATACGACTGTTCGTAACATACATACAATTTACCAGTATGAAACAAATATACTGTTTGACTTCGATTTAGTTTAGTATCAATAGACTAACAAAGATTTTCGTATGAAGTAAATGATTCACATAAGTTACGTATAATTATACAATTCGTACAATGGTACGATTCATACGACTACAATCAATTGCTACCAGTAACTACTTGACTCCGAATCCGATTCATTCAAGCGGCGGTAACTCCAAAATGATACGGATTGGTATAAAAAATGATTCGTATAGCATTATACGAATCCGTATCAATAGTAAAGATTCGTACCGTACGAATCACACATGAGAGTCGTATATACTGTACGAATCATACGTATCCGACCCATCGCTAGTCAGCACACCACCGCTGGAAAATATATTGTGAAACAGCGAAATCCGTTTGTTAGAATAAAAAAAAGATCAAAGTTCGCCAAAAAATCGTAAACTTCTATTGGATTTGTTTTAAAAAATCTTACATCAAAATTAAAAAAATAACGTTTTGACCAATTCGTGTACGACATATAAAACCGATAGAGAGTTGAGAATCAGTTGTATGTGATAGGCTACATAAAGTTAGCCTCATGTTAAAGCTAATTACGACAAATCTTTTTAATCGCCATCAAACATCTGCATGTTTCGTATCGATTTTTCAACGTTTGAAAGTCAGTGTATGTATTAACAAACAACAAATCAAATTCTTATGTTTAATTTTGCCATCAGATTTAATTTCATCTAAGCAGAATCGTTTGTATATAGGTGTTTGATAGCAAATTTCCAACGTTTAATAGTTGATAGTTTATTAATAAATAACGAAACAAGTTTTATAGATTGTTAGATAGGCAACCAGAAAGACATTAGGAAATGTGATTTTAACTCGTAGCCACATTTGCAATCGAATTTCATTTTTTTATGCAAAATCATTTGTAGGTGGTTGATGGCGATTTTCCAATGTTTGATAGTCAATAGTTGATGAACAAACAATAAAAGTTCCGGTCGTGAATTTGTGTAGTTTTAACCTTTCATCACTATTGACATCGAATTAATTTTTTTGTAAAGCGAAACCGTCTGTAGAGCACTTATAGGTTTTTGATAGCAAGTTTCCAAACTTGTTATATTGTTTGTTAAAAACTATTGACTATCAATAAAAACAATCAACGTTGGAAAACCGTCATCAAACACGTACAAATGATTCTGCTTTAAAAAAGTTAAATTCGATGGCAAATCCGGTCATCAGACGCTAAAAAATACATGCTTCCCATACGAAGTCTAATATTCTACATCAGTTGTTTTCATATTTATTAATAAAATATCAACCATTAAGTGGCCTACAGACCATGCGATCGCTTGTACGACTTGTACTACAAGCTGAAAATAAAAACGTAAATAAGAGTCAATCGCTGTTTTTTCTTCACACGTGGATCGTCGAACCAACTACGATATTACAAGAGATTGTACAGCCGATAGTTTGGTCTGTAGGCCTCTTTAAATCTTCGAATCAACTATGGTTGTACAACCGATCGTATCGTCTGTAGACGCCTTTAAACTTTAGAAATTTGCTATCAAGCACCTACAAACGATTCTGCTTACATGAAATTAAATTTGATGGCAAAATGCGGACATGAACATAACGTAAGTACCTTTTGAATAAGAACTTGTTTGTTAATAAACTATTTACTATCAAATATTGGAAATTCAGTATTAAATGATTGTCTATAGTAAGGTGCTAATTTTATAGAACTTGTGGGATATATGATCGGCCGCCGAGATCTATGGCCAATATTATAAAAAGAATTATGAGAATTATCATATTTTCTATCCTTTTTTAATATAGGATGCCACTATTTGTTATCGAAATCTGTAATAAACGTGATAAAAGTAAGAATACTATAGATGGAGCTACATGTAGTACCCACAATTTTTCCAAGATAAAATTGTTTTATAAAAAGGCAACCATTATTATATCAAAATTTCCTATACGCTAAAAAGTTATGCTGTCATGTGCACATTTCTAACTATGACATATTTAGCAATTAATAAATGTAATTTGTTCCATGTCAATTTTTCACAAAAGTTCACCACATGCCCACCGCCACCCACCACTACACGAGTTACAATCATAGATAATATATACATTTCATTCTCTATAGATTGGACACTTCTAATAAAATTTTGTTGGCGTGTTTCTGCGCCATCTAGTGAAATGTGTTAAATTTAAAACAGACCATACTGGGGCACGAAAAGCTTGTTTATTATTGAAAATTGACTTTCTAACTTTTAAACTAAAAAACAAAGCGCTTTTATATAGTTTCTGAATATTGTCCTATATTTTCATTAAAAATATTTTTACAAAAATGTTATTTTCGTGGAACACGACGAAATAAAATTTCATTCCGTAACGCTTCTCGTGAAGTTTCAATTTGGATGATATATGTCACGTATACCTGTAATATCGAAACCGAAGGTTAGGTAATTTATAAAAATGATCTCAAAAGATATTCAAGTTTTAACAATCTCGGAAAGGCACTAAGGGGTACTATTAGAATGTAGGTCTCAACCATAACAGAATTTAATAACACATCTTGTATTTACCTATTAATTGGATGTTGTATATTGCACTCTCCTTGGCGAAGTATATTGTATCTGGTGTTATCGCCTTGAAAACATTAAACATTTCTTGTACTGCTTCAATTTGTATGGGATAATGCGATATGAAAATAAAGTGTCACTGGTTTATGTCAAAACTAGTATGTCAGCTCTTGTCAATTTAACAGAAACGATAGTTTCACCCTTAAAGAAATATTTAACACTACTATTTAAGGTTTAAACTAAACCACGTCAAACATACATACATAATCAAAGACCTCTTATACCCGAAGGTGTCGAGGTGTAAAGTTCTCTTAATTTAGTTCCACAGATTCAACAAATTTACGCCACTCTTTCCTGTTTCTGGCTAGCGCCTTCGCCTCGTTCCATGTTTTTCCTCTTTTTTTCAGAAGTTCATCCGTACTGCTGTTCCACGTTTTTCTGGGTCGTCCTCTCCGATTTTTCCCGATTTTCCTTACCTTCCAGACCCGCTTCACCTGTCTAGTTTCATTCATTCTGATCAAGGGTCCCCACCATTTCAGTTTCTTTTCTTCTATTCAGATTTTTGTTGTCCATTTCAGTTTCTTTTCTTCTACTTCAGTTCTTAATGATTTTGTTGTCAGCATCTGTCTAATGTCACTGGATTATTGTAGTCGTTTTGTTTGTCTTTCATCAAGTATCCAATTTTCTGCTCCATAGGTTAAGACTTGTAAGTATACTGCTTGATACACCGTCATTTTTGTTCTTGTTGTTAACTCTTTTTTATTCAAAAAGTTTTTGTAGAGTGCATAATCCTTCAACTTATATTATATCTTCTCCAAAAATATCACAAAAATTACCATATTCTACTAATACTGTTTTTAAAGACGCTTGCGACACAACATACAAAATCAGAATGACAATATGTCATAATATGACACTCAATTTCGCGCTTTTCATATTTCAAATTTGAAAAAGCATTGCCAGCGACACCTGGTGAAATATGTGAGTACCAAAACTTTGACGGCAGTACACGGGACCTTCTGCCGTATCTATAGTACGTTAGTATTATATTATCTATGGTTACAATAGAATAACTACTTTAGCTACTTCACTATTTCTGTGAACATTTTTTATTACCATGTAAATAATTACTCGTGGAATAGCCGTAACACCAAATCAGGCCGGTTTCACTAGATTACCATGACTACTACCAATATTTTTAATGCGAACGTCCCCATGAGAGGCGCTGCAATGCAATAATGCTGTTCAAATGATAATTTGTTTAATTTTGATTTAATTGACATTTGTCAAATTATTGTCAATGTATAATTGGTTTAAGCGTTGTGTTCAATATTATTGATTATTTCGAGTTCTTTTCTTTCTTCAAACACAATATTTAATTACTTTGGTTTTATTGTTTCACTTTGTATTTAGTTGCATGTTAATTATTTTAGTGTTCTAGCATATTATCATAATTTAATAATTAACTAATATGGAAGGTCCACGCTGCGTTATAAAAATGGTTTTGTAGTAAAATATGGTAGCAGACACTGTTTTCCTAATCCAGCGAAAAATATGGATGTTTAAAAAATGGATCAAGTACTGTAATGATGAATGATGTAATTTGCCACCAGAAAATGTATATTAAAATCGACGAGTTTGTAGAAATCATTTTACTAATGATCAATGTGGGTCTAATAATAGATTGTTGTCTACTGCATATTCAGTTTTAAATATTCCAAGTAAGCTTTCGGCCTAATTCTCATTATGCGTTTTGTTGTTGCGGCAAAAATTTTAACATTTCAGCGATCGTGCGCTTTTCACCTATTTTTATCAGTGGACTAAGGTAGTTTTGAATTGAGTTATTAATATTATGTCGTTTTAGTATGATTTGAATATTTTTTATATTATTTCTATGGGCGTCCTATTTTGGTAGTATTCTACGATATTGCTTCATACTAATGAAAAAAGGTTTCACTTACAATCATTTTTCGGAGAATTTTTGAAGAAGTTCCAGCTGAGAAATTGCCAAATTATAACATAACAATATATGTAGTGAAAATGTATGGTCTCAACCTATAGCCATGAAAGTCTTCTTATGGAACCGGATCTGAAATACGTACCATAAAATTTTCGTATTTCTCTGTATTTAAACCGGAAAGCATCAACTCCGACTTTTATTCATATTATAAACAAATTGCAGCAGGGGGCTAAATGGCTTATAAATAATATAATTACTCATCATTAACTTAAATTTCTGTTTCTTTTTTCTATTGTATAGAAAAATTCTATTGTATACAGAATTCTTATGTACTTACGGTCCGATTTCATAATAATGTCCGTCATTCGGTTTATTCTCGGTTAAGTAATGAGTATGGTAGTTTAACGGTACATCAAAAAGGACTTAGGAATATATCAATTAATGATCGCATAACACTATTTTTTTATGAAAGTCAATTTGTATTTAATAGTGACTTTAAATAATAATACGGCATTAGGTTTTATTACGAAATCGACCCTTATTTCTATCAAATATGTTATCCTTTTGTAATTTACCTTATTCATAAAAATACAATATAACTTATATATACATATTTGTTATTTATGTTTTGTATTAATTCATTAAATATACATTGAAATAAAACGCATCGTACGCTTTGGTATATTTAAGCGTCGCGCTTTCGCATAATAATGCGAACGTACTCAGTAGATGGCGCAAAACATGGTTATGATTGACATATGTTATCTGACGCATCTATATTATTACTATTTCATCTATGCACCAAATCAATGAATACACTTTCTTATTTATCAGAAAAAAAAGTCCAAAGGGGCAAACCCTTGTTTGATTTAATCAATATACATTTTTGGGAAAAATATCGATTTTACTGATGTCCATCTTGCGGGACTATCTGCGGCTTTAATTCTCAATTTTATCATTCCTGTATTCTACCCACATTCTACCATAAATTTCGGTAACTACATAGTGGGTCAAAAACAGCTCCATAAAGTTTGCCCCTCACTATAAGCAATTATAATAAATCTTACTTTTATTCGTTTGTAGGTCGTTTGTAGGTGTTTGATAGCGAATTTCCAACGTTTGATAGTCAATAGTTCATTAACAAACAATAAAACAAATTCTTCGGAAAAACCTCTGTGATTTTAGCCCCTCATGTCGTCAATTTGACATCAAATTCAATTTTATTTTAGCAGAATCGTTTGTAGGTGCCACTGATAGCAAATTTCCAAAGCTTGCTATAGTTGTAATCACGAAAGATGATCCCTGCGTCACTTACATAGAACTCAATCAACGACATTCAAAGAATAATTTTCATATCCAAATATCTATTTGTATAACAAGGACAGCCTGGATGACAGTTTGTATTTCGAAACTTTGCCTAGCACAGACGTACGGCTCGTGCAATTCACTTGAATAAGACAAAGACGAGATTAGTTCGTTGTCTGTGCTTAAGCTATATATTTCCGCTTCTTTACTTAAAAATTTGACATACATTTGACAATGTATCTCCGTAGACATTTGATGGAACTGTCATCGATTTCGTCCTAACGTACGTTTAACAATTTGTTGAAGTTATTTTTTTAAACTATAATGGCAATACATACTAGAACATTACGGTAGGTACAATAATTGCAACAACTGCAAACTTAAATTTGTACGGTCTGTCAATAAATCCCCACGCACTTAACCCACAAATGAAAAATGTCATAGCTGCCATATTTATTTTGATATTTACAGTATTTAACATGACGCCGAAGTACTGATTTGATTCATACAAGTTTAATTGATGACGCAGGGATCATCTTTCGTGATTACAACTGTAGTTGATAGTTTATTAATAAATAATAAAACAAATCTAGTAGGATATTAGGCAGGCAACCAAAATTACATCAGAAAAGCGTCCTATCGGGAACATATGTAATTGTAACTCATCCCGGCCACATTTGCCATCGAATTTAAATTCCTTTGAGAAAAATCGTTTATGCGTCGTTTATAGGTGCTTGATAACAAATTCCCAACGTTTGATATTTGATCATTTATTAATAAGCAATGAAAGAAGTTTTGCAGAATATTGTGTAGGCAACCAAAAAAACATGCGAAAATCATACAAAATAAAAAACACCTACATATATATTAAAGTTATTTATTTTATAAAATTATTATAATAAAAAAACAAAGAAAAAAGGAAGTACTGGATTCAAATTGGATTTGAAAAAGTTAATAAAGAAAACTTAAATTATAAGTAGCACATATCAAGTAGCACAACTGTCAATATATGCAGTTTTATATTGTTTTTCAGTCATTTTCGTACACCAAAAGTTAACGTTGAATTAACTTTTAAAAATTTTTTCAAAATTCGATAATTGACAGTTAAAATAATACGTTTTAAATTGACGCATTTACAACAACTTCAGAGCACATTTTGGCACGAAATTCGAAGTGAAATTCATTGCAAACTCGCACTTCGTTGCTTGGTCTCGCCAAGCATCGAATTGGAAATTACATAATTGGCTGCTGTGATTGGTTGATACTCTAGACAGATATTTACGTTCTGTCAAGATAGATTGTCAAATTAACATTTTTGAACAGTAATGCACATCTATTCTGTACATATTTGTCGCTTACAATACAAATACACCTGTAATAAATAAGTTGGCGCAACAGGTTATTACTAATAGAAAATATAGGTACATTAATACAGTTAATACTTTCATTTATTTGGTAGTTGCAAAATGTTTGTTTAGCACTTCAAGACGTGGTTGTAAATGCAACTTTGCTATTTCATGCGTACTCATAAGCTTAATTCGTAACTTTGAATTGGTTGTAAATGTACCTTTAGCGTACTGACTTTGAAACTCTAAAATTTTGGAAATCTAAAATCTTATTGATTGTTTGTTGTCCGCTAAAAAAAGCTTGCATGTGAAGCCACTTTTACATAATATGTCCGATAGGACGCTTTTCTGATGTAATTTTGGTTGCCTGCCTAATATCCTACTAGATTTGTTTTATTATTTATTAATAAACTATCAACTATCAAGCTTTGGAAATTTGCTATCAGGCACCTACAAACGATTCTGCTAAAATAGAATTGAATTTGATGTCAAAATGACGATATGAGGGGCTAACATCACAGAGGTTTTTCCGAAGAATTTGTTTTATTGTTTGCTAATGAACTATTGACTATCAAACGTTGGAAATTCGCTATCAAACACCTACAAACGACCTACAAACGAATAAAAGTAAGATTTATTATAATTGCTTATAGTGAGGGGCTAACTTTATGGAGCTGTCAAAAACTGCCTCTGTTAGATAAAGTATAAAGGAGAGACACCAGACACCTCTTGAGCAAGGGATTTTTCTATTAAAGGTCTCTGTCACGTCGTGTGTATAAGTTTCAGTATTCTCTTTAGAGATGGCATCGTAAGATTACCAAGTATCTATTTATATTCATTATGAATAGATGGCACAATGTATAGTAGCTTGTCATCGTTTTGTCATTCTTGTCATTTATGAATGACGATTTAACTATGATATATAATAGTTGTAATTAGTATGATTTGAAAATATAAATATGTTTTTTGTTCATAATGACGGAAACCGATGAATTGCCCACTGTAGATTTGAATGTAGATTATGAAACGGTAAGTCTTTGTCTTAGAAACCATTAGAAATAAGTTGAACAATCTTCAAGTTCTTTGGTAATTTTTCTATATAGATATTACCAATTCAACAAAAACGGACTATTACTTTTATTAATAATTTCTTAACCAACACACTATCGTTTTTTAATACATTTTCGCAATCATGTGAATCGAGATTAATCGAGTTTAATTATAAAATACAAAAACTGGAAGCGGCATTATTAATTTTAGAGTCCCAAGTAAGTACCTGTGTTTACTAGTGGAATATTGCAATAAATTTAAAATTTTCAGTTATCTTCTATACCAGACCAAGCTTCACAGCACAATGATACGAGTCAAGAATATCAACAATCTGAAGATATAGAACTTCCTCAAGTTATACAACATGCAGACGTAAATTCCGAACAAAAAGAAGCTTACCATAGTGAAGGTAATCAAGATCCTCAGTATTCCGCATTTTTTAAAATGGTGCGTGTAGGTGTTCCTCTACAAGCTGTTAAAGATAAAATGGTACAAAAAGGACTCGATCCATCAATTTTAGAGTCTGGAGTAAGTTATCTTTTCTAAATTATACATCATAGATTTAGATTTATTTTCTTTGATTTACAGCTAACCTAAAAGTTGTACATGCTTCTATTAGTGCCAGTGATATAAATATGTCTAATATATAAAATATTTTGTTAATAGGTCATTTTTAAAATAAAAACATATTTATAACGGATTTGTTTATTTAAATATAAAGTAGGTCTTAATTGTGGAAAAGTATTGACAAAGAATTCGCTACTTAGAATTGAATCATTTGTCCTTTACGCTTCTTGTCACCGCCTAGTTCAAAATGTTTACATCTCTTTAATGGAATTTGCTTACGATATTTGCATTCTGTACATTCCATACGCAACACTATTTTCTTAGTTGTTTTTGCCTAAAATGAATTACTTATTATATCCCATATAAAAGAAATTACATAGAACATACCTTTTTTCTGAAGATAGGTTTTGTTTGACCACCATAACCTTGTTGTTTGCGATCGTAACGTCTTCTGCCTTGGGATGCATGACGTTCTTTTGACTTTTTATATTGTGTCACTTTATGTAATTTATGCACTTTGCATTTCTTGCAAAAAGTACGTCGTTGTTTTGGTACGTTTACCTAAAAGAAAGAAAAATGACATATGACATAACCTCAAAACTCACCAATATCTTTTAAATCATTTAAATAAAATTAATAACATTTAATATAATCGATTATAATTTAAGATCTCAAGAAAATTATATATTATTCTACATGATGATTTAGAATTATTTAAGAAAATTCTCCGCTACTCACCATTTTGCTAACTTCTTGGAGGAAGTTTACCGACAAAAGAGAGAGATAGACATGTGTCACAAATGAGTATAGTACATCCTAGGCGGGAAATTCAAATGATATACAAGGACTTGAAAATTTGTGTGCGTATAAAATTTAGCGAACAAGAAATTTCGGATTAATCTCTAGGATGTAATCCTCATTTAAATGCAACAAGTTGCTAGTCGTGGGAAAATTTTACTTGACTAAGACACGTTTATTGATTACTTTTACGTATTAAAATACGATGTTTATTAACATATTTAAAGTAGGCCTATTTACCTAAACATTGATGCCTACTAAAATTTAAATCGTAATTCAGTAAAACTTAAACTACAGCAAACTAATAGCAATAACCTTTGCATAAATATAATATGTAAGTTTGTACAATGAGCAATAAGCTGTACGTTGATCTTACGCGTGGTAATGAATGCAAATGGTACATTGATAATAATCGCAGTGATCTTAATGATGAATAGATACGAAAAATATTTCTATATTGCGAAAAATGAGGTTGAACCAATCTTTTATATTCAATATCTATAAAATTTCCTATTTTCGAATTGGTTTGTAAAACAAAATCTACAGTTGAAGATGTGCGTTTTGCTGAAAGTAATATCATTCGTAGACATTTTTGTTGTTTGTTTACGTGTACTATATTAGGTACACTATTTTATTATGTGTAAAGACGTGTAGGGATTATTTTGATGAGAAG
>CM043018.1:117642882-117710471 GCA_023690525.1 Holotrichia oblita
TTAAAACTCAAAATAAAACAAGGAAACAGAAGCAATGTTACAATAAATTAGAGTCAAATAGTTGAATATACTCTTGTTCACAATTTTTGGTCCGCATTATTTTTGCCAATGATACAGTAGTGAATTTAGAATTCCTTTGTGCCTGTCATTATTATGTGAAATTACAGAAACAAAATTTCTCTTATTGGAAATTTTTCGAAAGGTGTTATAAATTTATAACTCGGTCGTTTCACCAACTACCCACAGATACAAAACTATATTCATAATTATTTACATTTACACTATACAAGAAGCACGAGAACGTAGACGTAGTCCTTACAATTAATGCATTTCGACATGTTAATTGTATTCCAACAATGAATCAATTGGTAAAACTTAGGAACTTAACTACTTGTATGTAAGGTATTGGAGAAATTAGTTAATTTCAATCTGTTGTCATATTGTCTAAATTTGAGTAGACGAAAAGGATTATATCAGGATAATGCAAAAACATACATCTAAATGTATAGACAATGAAAGTTATGAAATCTAAACTGGGCAATCTTTGACAGTGTTGAATTTGTACCGCTTTTATCTCTCTCCAGCATTTTAAGAACTAGAAACTAGGTTTTATTACTGAAGACAACTCCGTTAATTAAGTAGATTATTTTGTTTATTAACTAGTGTTTATTAATTGTGTATAAGAACACACTTTTGTAAGGAAAAAAATCCATATGCATTTGTGTAAAGTAAAGTTCATTAGAGTATATGCCAAAACGTTTCCAAGAATCACATATGCAGTAAGATCCATGTACCAAGAATTTTAAGAAATGTCGTACGTATTCCGATGATACAGCAGCATATACGTCATCGAGGAGTGAGGAATTAGTTTGTCGACGTCTTCAAGAACAAGTTAATACCATCCAAGTTAATACCAGTAGCTGTTCGATACACTAAGAAGGGAGGGCCACCCCACGATAATATTTTCGTTGAGGATTTCCGTCTCCCATGGAGTCAGTCTGCGTTGTACTTAGGAGTCATCTTGGACCAGAGACTCACCTTCAAGTTCCATGTCGATAAGATCGTCAAAAGATTTATGACTGCCATATCGGTGCTCCTGTGGCTGCTCTGTTCGAGAAGTTCCCTCTCTCTAAGAATCAAGGTTCTGATTTACTTGACATTCCTTCATCCCACCATCACCTATGGCTCGCTGTCCTGGTCGAGTCTGGCCAAGACTCACCTAAAGAGTTTGGAGACTCTCCAAAATAATATCCTCAGGATGATCGTCGAGGCCCCATGGTTTGTTAGGAATACTCAACTCCGGGCGAACCTGGGAGTCCCTTCCCTCAAGGACCACATCTTGTTTTTTGCTACCAAGACCCCGGAGAGAACTACAACATCGGCAAACTCATTGGTCTCCCGTCTGGCCGGACTCGACCTCGATAGACCACCACCTAGAGTGAAGATTAGAAGGGCTATCGACATTGCTGCGGACCAGAACTAGCTCAAGAAGGACTAATATCCACCAGCGCCAACTGCCGCGAGAGTGACCACATCAACAACTCTTATCGTCAACAACTCAAGGCCTAAAGGGCCATATCAGAGATCAAAAGGCTTAAGGACCTCAACGCTCAACTTTAGAAAAGGAAAGTAGGCCCATAGAGAGGAGCTATTTAAGGCACGTACAAGCGCTACTAGAGAGCGAAGAGAAGTTTTAGCTAGCAAATAAACTATAATTAATTTACAGTTATCGCTGGAACTTTCAAAGACAATCTAAGCTTAAGAAATGTAGTTTCTCACGTTTGGATATGCAAAAAGAGTAGGGCGATAATAGCAATGTTAACTATGTTAATTGACTCGGAATGGCCGAAGCATATTAAACAAATTGAATTGTTGTTTTCGCTCGTTGATCATTCCGCCTGATTGCTTTTTCGGTCTCTTAGAGAAAAATATATAAAAATATTTTCCTGCAAATGAACTATTATGATGATTTAATAAAAAGTACGATAAAATTAAATTGCCTATTTTGTGGTATTTCCAATTTAATAAGGCAAAGTGGTCAATTTGTTACAAAAAAAAGGTGGAAAAGCTCTAATTCCTAGTGGATTACTACTTTGACGTTCATAAAATTAAAAGTATTTGCAAGAAAAAAATCTCATTCTCAAATTTTCATTAACTTCCAAAAAATTACTGCTGGCAAGCCATTGACGGTTTGGTAGATTGCCAACATGCAGCGTTTTGTTTAACATTATAAGTCTTTTAAGTTTGTTTTCTTTTTGTACGAGTTTTCCGTTTTCGTTAAGTCAAAAGCATTATTAAACTAATACTGATTTTTTTTTAGATATTTCCAGGTAAAATTGCTGCCAATTTTTAATTTCCATGCCTAAGTTCTCGAAAAAATAATTAAAAAATTATATATATTGCGAAAAAAACACTAGTCAGCAATTAATTTTTTCCGGTTTTTCTAGAAATTATTATGAGGAAACCAGCCAGTTTTTCAGATAATAACCTCATAGGGTGTTGAGCGTCTAGTTTGTAGGTATATACAAAATAATTGCATCGTTATCGTTTAAAACTCCTCCTTTGCGTATGTAAAAGTTCCTATAAGATTCAAAGATAAAATACATTCATTTGTCATTATTTATACCTCAAGGGACGCAAGTAAAGTACACAGGAATATATGTTCATATTTTCTTCGTTATCAAACTATATTTCAGGAATCATTATGAACAGATATATTAAACAATTTTATCACTACCTTCTAAATCAAATTCACTCAACCAAGAATATTTTACCGTAATAGAAATTTATGATGCAGTCAAACTGAATAGATGATGATATATAGGACATAATAGAGTACATCAGGTGTGTATAGGCGCTCAGTATTGATCGTAAATAATTTCCAAAGTACGGGGAAAAATGGACATAATATATCTTTATAAGTTGTTTTGCTGATATGCATAAATATTATAGATCACTTGTAATAATTCTTTCATCACTAACTGATGCAAATAAATGAAAATTTTACTAAGAAAAGTTGATTATTGATTACTTTAGTAGCCATTCAAATTTTATCTATTCTTTCTGTGATAATTTCTTGCAAAAATAAAAATGTAATATACCATAGTTGTGACATGATCAATAAAACTTTCGTACTCTGCAAAAAAATAATTCCCAAATTCGCATGCGATTCCAATTTCAATTACTTAATATAAACATACACACATGCACACACATCTCTCGTTTCAGCAACATTTACTTTAGTTAGGATAGAATGCGGTGATTTACGGTCCTCGGACATGCCACCGTTCCCTCGTTCAATCTACAACTAAAAAGACCTCCCGCCGCTTAAATTTCACGGCTTGCTCGATCTTCTTCCTAGTCATCCATTTCGTAGCGAGACCTCGACCCTGCGGAGCGAAGAGGACGCACAAAAAATGAATCGGCCGGACAGAAATTAAGTCGGATTAGCGTTCGTAAAAAAGAGGAAACGGAAAAATAAATAAGAATTGTCGAGGAGCTCGCTGTGCTCCTCTTGACAAATCTCTCTTCACAGAACAGCTAGAAAAAGAGATCAGCCCTTGGAATTGTATCGTGGACGTTTTGTAGTAGGTGAATACAGTTTCAGATGGATATGGGCTATTAATGAGTAAAATAAATAAAAATACAATTTGTATAGCGTGGGTGAATGCTGACAAAATACGTTAGTCTACTAACATTTAGTTATCCCTACAAAATTTTTAATAAACGTTAATATTCGTATAATTTACACTACTATCAGTTTTCGCGAAGTTTTTGTGCACATACAGTACATATTTGATTATTGGAATAATTAATCCGTATAAACAAAAATCCTTATAATCAAATGCATTCATTAGAAGCAACATGATTGCGATGTCTTCAGTTTCTTTCTGTCCTGATTCTAATAATACCGATGATCAAGTTTTCTGTCAATTTGCTTAATGGAATACAAACCGCGGAGTCTTCCAGCTCAGGCTGTAACGAATGAGAATTAAAATTGTTCCATCACTTTTGCAGAAGTTTTTGGGACATAAGTATGTATGTCCTCAAGCATTTTGTAACAGGAACACTATGTTTTTTAAGATGAATTGATGATGATTGATTGTTTTCTTTTTCAGATGTTAGTAAGTGTTTCCATAGGTCTTTACGACATCGCAGTTTATTTAACCAAATTGTATTACGATCCATTTGCTGAATTACTGGAGTGCAATTCGTTGGTAGTCAAACAGTAGAAATATTGGCATCATCACTTTTTACCTCTTCTTCCTTCGGTTATGGTTGAGCATTGTCTATTATTAATAATGCTTTAGGTGATAAATTATTGTTCCTCGAAAATGTTTTTACTTGTTTGGTAGATAATCCATGACACCATTGAGAAAACAATGCCGATGTCACCAATGCATTGCTAGTTGAATATGCAGCAAATTCAACTGGGAGTTGCGTACATTGGAATGATTCCTGGGCATGAGATTCGTACAGGCAACAAATGCTATTCTTTCCATAGTTACCAAACGAAACCTGGTTGAAAGGTTCCGTTTACTCCAGCAATAACTTCCAAAATAAATCTGATTCATTAGCATTGTATATTTGCGATGGTAAGTGTCCAAGATTTTTTATTTGACTTGCAAGTTTATTAACAAAACATTCCACAGCTTATTCTTTACTAAGTTTTTCGCCACAAACCTTGAGAAATATAATGCCATCTGACTGTATAACTGCTTAGCCGTTTCAGCTAGAATCTCGGAAGAAATTACGACGTGTTTGCTTCATTCTTTTACAAACCATGAATACAGTTCTTCTTACATTTCTGGGTATTCTGCCTTTCGTAAGGTTCTCCTCTTGCCAGGTTAAGAAAACGTGTTTTGAATAAAGCTACAAAAATCGCACAAATTGCTTAGAATTGTACAATAAGCGAAATATAAGTTAAATTTATCTCATAATTTTCTTTTTACTCTTTTCTAAGCCAGCGATTGTTGTTCCAACGCAATACAATTATGTAGTCAACTCATTTCCATCCATGCAGCTGTCATTAAACCCAACTAAGACGCAGTTGATTGTTTTTGGGTCCCAACGAATACGCCAACATGTATTGTCTCTTCTTGATATTCAGATCCTCAACCAGAAAATTCAACCTACTGACAGCGTCAAAAATTTAGGCATATGCCTTGAGATCTAGCATAGATTGTCTATGTATGTCATGCAAATAATTCAGAAAGCCTGTATTGCCCTGAAATTTATATATATAAATCGCCATTTCTTTGATTCCGCTACGAGACTGCTATTGTGCGACGCACTGGTTCTATCTTACTTTAATTATGGTGATGTTTTGTACTCTTCAAACTGTTCAACGTATGCAAAATTGCTGTATGAGGTTGGTGTGGGGCATTTGGAAGTTCCGGGTAGTTTCTCACAATTACAAAGAGAAATGCGTTTTGAATATGAAGAACAGACTTTCCACACATCCGACTATGTTTTATGTAAAAATCCTGAAATCAGAGTTACCTGCCTATCTATATAATAAGATTAAATTCAGATATCAGGTTCATGATGTGAACATTCACAGAAGTAATTTTCTATGTATTCCAAGGCACAAGTTTGAAATTTTTAATTGTAGTTTTACTTATAACGTTGCAAATATAATTAATAATTTACTCAAAAGTTTTTAAACTGTCTTATGTGTTTATTAAATAAATATAAACAAACTGCACACTGCAATAACTGACTATTATCCTAGTAGATTATTTTGTATTCATGCTAGGTTTGCCATGTAGAAATCTGGCTTTGGTTTTTACATCTGTTTACTGCACACTTGAGATTAGATAATTATAGTTTTTCTTGTTGCTATTGCTTCTTACATCTTTTTGTTTCTTTTCTACGGTTTTCTGTGTTTTGGTTTTATTATATTAGTTATAGACTAAAGGAAGAGCTCCTGAGCATTGTATGCTCAGAAGCGATTTAGTTTTTTTGATTATACCTATACAATCTGCATAATTTTAGTTAAATTGTACTACTACTATTTATATAGTTTGTTTGTCTTTTTTCTTGTAATTATGTATGTATAGTCAGTAAACTCATATTCTTATTATTATCTATGCCTTTTAATATATGTATTTTTTGACCTTTATGTACTTATCTTTTAATTCCTGATTTATTTCCACTTAGAGGTCAATAAAACAATAAATAATTAAATACCAATTTATTCCATAACATATAATAATATGTTTTCGTTAAATAACTTCTTCGGTGGAAGAAATTAATGTGGTATTAAATCATTATTCCTTGATTATTACTTGTGAATATAATTAAAATTCGATATATCAATGAATTCTTTGTTTTAATTAATTTTGTTGATAGGCATGGCAATTTATATTTATATTATTAGTCATTTGACACATATTAAATGTCAATTTCTTCCACCGAAGAAGTTATTTAACGAAAACATATTATTATATGTTATGGAATAAATTGGTATTTAATTATTTATTGTTTTATTGACCTCTAAGTGGAAATAAATCAGGAATTAAAAGATCTATGCCTTTTGTAAGTTTTTATAATATTTTAGTGACTTTCCAATTCTTCTACAATAATCTTTTTTACACAACTTCAGAACTGAACTCAATACTGGAGACGTGTGGATGTAAATAATACGCACAAAAATGCTACACAGTTTCAAGGGAATCTCACAAACACCTCTGTATAAAAAGACGAAATAAAAACATACATATTGTAAACATATTTGATCTGGATAACTGCTGAATCCGGAAAATCAATGATCCGAATAATCAAAAATGTAGTGTAGTAATATAAAGTCATACCAAGAATATAAAACCCAATTTTGTTTTAAATAGGTTCTCTGGTACTCATGCCATTACCGATTCTTCTTCCATAACCAATAATTGATTGAGATGTGTTTTACCATTTTGTTAGTTTTTAACCCCATATAGCATGCATTATAGTCTTCACCAGTTAGGAAACCTTTTCAAGTCCTAATCCTTTTTTTGTAGGTTGGCAATGCTAATAAGATCTAAGATTGGTAATTCTGTAAAAAGGTCGGGATGAACGAAGAAATAGAAAACTAACTCGAAGACAATGCTTGTCGATGTAACATTTAACCTCTTCAGTATTTCATGGGTATCTTGCAAGCGGTAAGGATGTAAATGTAGATCATATTCAAGGATACGTCTGCAAGTGCAAACGATCTAATTCTTGATGTAAATCACTCATAGCATACTGACGTTCTTCTCCTAAATGTTTTACCGCTTCAAGATTTTGTTCGTTTCTAATGATTAGTCTACCACAACCCTTTTTGTGATCCAAGCTTTCTGTTTCTGCTGTTTGCTTGTCTGTTTGAATAATTGCACAAAATGGCGAACACTTGCGGAAAATTGATCGTATGAGATAGGAATACCTGCAAATTCTTCTAAAACATCCTGTTATGCATCTCTCATAGGGGGAGTTTACTAACTTTACTACTGTAATCGGAAGTTGGACAATTCTAAAAATATTGTACCTAAAATGCGCTTTATGAAAAACTTAAATGCTCAAAATTTCAGATTTTTTCTACAAACTATGCTTGAGATACTTTCTGCGTAAGCTCGTCGTGGGACAAACTGTACTAGTTAAATAAGAATATTTTATAAAATAATTTGTTTGATATAACAAATAGCCGCTTTACAGATGGTATACAGATGTGGTACCTATATTTAAACAAAACTAAATTATACAAAAGATATAGAAAACATTGAGAACTGTATTTTAATTCTTACGTATCTCAAAATGCATATACAAGGGCAAGATAAAAATTAATTGACGAAATTACTCTCATTGTATCTCATCAATTACTGCATCATCTATCAAGAAAAAGTTAATTTATCACATAGAATAAACGTTGAGAATTTTGAGTACTTCTGATGCAAATAGACTTAACCGGAAATTATATTTCAGACTTGAATGTCTTAGAATATTTAAAATATAGATAAATATGTAGCTATCATATATGACGTATATACATACATACGTTCCTGACAAATTCGAATAAAACTCCAAATTAGTGTATGCCTCGTTTCAACGATTGGAACGTTTTCCACACTAAAGATTTCAATACTAATCGCGTCGAAATGCTGGCAACGAACTGTGAAATATTTTACAGGTAATTTAAGCGAAATCACTACACAGACATTCATTGCCAACTAATTAACTAACCGTCTGTTTATTGAGGCGCATTAATCTGTAGAAATCTACCATTTAAACATTGTATCATTCAAAGTTGTATGCCTAAGTTGAAATAATGATGATTACAGTTTACAGATAATAGACGTTACACCTGTACTTGTATGTATATTTCTTTAAGTAGTGTATACGTATGTATTTAACTATGGACTAGTAGCATGAACGTATTCGAAACAAGTGCTTTTTGATTCGTTTCCTTTTCAAGTGGAGTTTGTAAAGAAGTTTGTGTTCTCGATTCAAACACATGGTAATCAATCTTCAATTGTGCTCCAGCGACCAGTTATGAACTACTTTAGTGGTCCATAAAGAATCCGGTTCTGTAATGTTCTTCTTTTGTATAGAAAACATTCATAATACTGCATATGTGAATGTATCAGTTTAATTTTGATGTTTAAGAGAATCTATACTAGGCATTAACATAGTTTGAAAATGATTTAGTTCTTTGTAAATTATCGTTTGAATTGTACATCCCCAGAAAAATTGTTTTTGGAATTTGATTTTCTATTTTTTTCAATTGTTACTTTAAGAATTTCAAAATATCTTTCTAACTCTGTAAACCTGCATAAAAATTGTTGCGTGCCTACAAACCTATTTACACCTATTTACCAAACTCTTGTAGCCATTGCAATAACAAAAATAAAACAGTTTATGTATGTTAATTAGGTTCTACATATAAACATACTTTCAATACGGTTTCATTACAAACATTTCACTTCGTGTACGTTTAACTTTCTTGTAGATTGGGGAGACCTTTATAAAAATCTGAAAGCTCATTTGTTTTCATTATCGTTGTCGGACGTGCCTGTTTGAACCTTTAAATAAATAGGGAAGCAAATAATCGACCCAACTCTTGCATACGCATACAGGGAAATCAGAGATAGAAAATGCACGCATATCGGTTACCTACCAGCTCTACTTGCAACAACAATATTAATCAACGTGTAACGAGAATGAAAACAGACGGATGAAGTAATTTATTATAATAGAAATCTGCACATTCAATCCAATTAACTTAAGTGCAAATAGTGATTTTTCTCAATGTTACATAGGTATATGTGTATAGATTAAGACACTTGCAATACTGCATCTAATAAGATTAGAATTCAGTTTCTTCATAATTAAGTAACTTCAATTATCAATCAAGAAAAGACATTTGTTTGTTTTGTGAAAACAAATCATTCAATCTCAATGAACTAATTACATTTGAGTACAAGTTTTTAGAAATATAGACCTAGATTTTTAGCCATATTGGCAGTATTATTAATCATTTTTGACAATAAATGAATGTCGATCTCGGGGATATAAAGGCTATTAAGTAATTGTAACCGTAAAGGAAATAATAAGCGAAGAAAAAATTATGGTGGCCACGCTGGTTTATTATAATAGAATTAGAAATAGAATAAAGTATCGGTTAAATTAATAGGGTCCTTGTTTATTTCTTGTTTTTAACTTCATGATACTTCAGAATTATTTAGAATCGAGTGCTAGCGCAAGTTATGTATTTTGAATATTGTTTGGCAGCTACCTTGAGATTTATGGATTTCTTATTAGTGGTACATCCTTTTCAAATCTAGAGTTTAGGTCAATTCCTTGCTATTTGTCCTAATTTATACACCCCTCAAGTGTAGTTGGGTACGCTCTTTCCCCTAATAAAACCCTGCTTCTGCTGGAGCTTCTTATAAAAATGTGTAGTTATTCACTAACAACACTCAATAATTCTGGAAAACTTGAAAACACGGAACTGTGAATTACCAGTTCTTCGTTTTACTTCCTCGTTTATAAATCGGTATTATTCTTGAATACATTAAACTCTACGGAGAAACATTCTCTCTAAAAGCACCCTGGTCGATATGGTGCCATGGACAATTTTTGCTTGATTGCCTCATGTTGGGTGGGAAAAAACGCCTAACAGATTTAATGTTGTCTAAAAATAAGTAACAGGTGTAAAATTTTTCCTAACATAATTGGTACAAATTGTCATCTGGTTTAGTTTTCGAAGGCTTACCAGCGGTTATATGTATGTATGCACCTATATAAGAACAATTTTGTCGCGCATAGGACCGAGCGTCTTCGCGAAGAAATCATTTTCCTTCCGACAAAAAAATTTGCTCTCTTTTCTTCCTTCATCCGGTACATTTTCTTATTAACGTCCCAATCAGCTTAGTCGTGGTTAGTCAGCGCCCCTCAGGTGCTGATTGGCTTTTTAAGTTAGTTTTTCTATGCTGTCTTCGGAAGTTTGCACGTGGTTTGGGGATCTCCTGCAGCGGTTTTCTATGTTTTAGAGACGATTATTCTATATTTTTCAAATTTTTGAGAGGATTTCACACATATGACGTCGAGACCGGTTTAGATCTAAGTTGCCCACTACTACAATCGTACACATATGTTTACCAATAGATTGAGTTTACTGTTCTATAAGAAGTATCCGAATTGATATATTGTATGTGTGTCACTGAAGATGTAAACTTAGTAGTCGAAATATGTATCCTTGTAATTTACTTATATTGTGATAAAAGGATAACTTCTTGTTATATTTTAATATTTCAGAATTAAACATATGTAAATGAATCGCACCCCTACATAATTCGAAAAGATAATTAAGGCAGAGTTAGTGAATCATCAATCAACTATATCCCGACATTGATAGGTAAGTTATATTCATATATTGCTTTATAGCTAAATAGGTACTATATGAGCAAGTATGTATGCATGCATATTGGCGCGGTGGTGTGTTTACAGACGTGCCCGTCTCGATTTATTTAGTATGCAGGTGGTGTGAATCACGTCTAATCAGCTGTCCGGTACTTAACCCTCCGTTTCGTATTATCGTCTATTAGGTTGTGCATCTGCCCGCTCTCATTGTTTTAGATTGCGATCACGCACAAAATATGTTGTTTAACACCGTTGTTGTGCTGAAGAGCAAATTGTAGCAATTAAATACCCCTGTTTCCAATTATTTGAGTGCCCGTTAGAGTTTATTAAAGTGAATTAAAGAAGAACAATATTTTATATTTTATTTTCTAAAACTTTCAATGTCACAAATAACAATGACATTGTTTATATTCAATATCATCTGACAATACTATTGTAATGGAAATATTCACAGCAGGAAGATGAAGAGATCTGAAACTAAGGTTCATATCATCAAGTTATTTTGTCTAAAATTTATGATCTTTTTTTATACCTTCCTCCGTCTTCTAGAGTGCTATCCAGTTTCCTTAAATTTATTTACCATTTGAGAAATTATTGAATAGATTACACCTAGAAGATTAAGCACACAACGCATACTTCTTCCTTTTTCTAACAAAGTCAGCAATCAGCAAGATGTAATAACATAGTTGATATAAAAATAGTTGCATTATGGTATATCAAAAAAGTACCCGATAAATTATTAAATTTGGATATATTCAGTAATTTGTCAGGTGCTGCAAATAAGTAAATTAAAGAAAACAATGATAAAATTAACACAGAGTAACGCTTGGATGTAATATCGTTTAATTCTCAGACATCAAAATTACAGTTATTACATTTTACAGAGTTTGCCATCGAACTACAGCATTCCAGGCGAATTGTTATTAGCTTTCGTAGCAACCCAATCTGTCTAGTCAGACCACGATTATCGTATAGTCGGCTTTGCCGCACAAACTTCACAATTAATTGACATGCTATTTGTCTCCGAAAAGTTCAAACCACTTACTATTTGCCCATTCATCATTTTTTGCATATCACTAAAGTTTAAATGTCCTAACCGTCTATGCCAGGTCACCAGGTCTATTGATATGTCACTTGCAACAAGACTTGATACATGGTCACTTTTAAGTTTGTAAACCCCGGATGATGAGTCTGCACGTACTAATAATTCATTGTTCTTATTCTAAATACTGCAACCTTCACCATTAAATGCTACCGTATTGCTTTTATTTACTATTTAGTCCACTGATAATAAATTTGCTGTCAAATCCGGTACCAATAACACGTTTTCTATTTTTACCTCCACCCCATTTACTGGAAAACAGGTATTTCCAACTCTTGTTACCTTCATTTTCCCATTATTTGCTGCGGTAATCTCATTGACATTTGAGATGCTTGTCTGCGATAAGCACTTCGCATTTGGCGTCATGTAGTGTGTTGCACCACTATCTATGAACCATTCCATAGAATTCGATTTATTTCCGTAGGAAAACCATGTGCCACTAAACGCAACCTTTGAATCATGCTTATCCGGTTTCTTTAAAGCTCCCACCATTTTTCCTGAGTGAAGCTTTTCATATGAAGGACATGGGTAAAGCAAAACACTGCATTGGTCTGAATATTACATATGATGAAGAGATCAATGCGATCTCACTAGATCAATCAAAATATATTAACGAAATATTAGATAAGTTTGGAATGGCAGAATGTAAACCGGTAGTCCTCGCAGTGACCCAAGTCAAAGGTTGTCTGTTAGCATGTGCAAAGATGAAACAAATGTTAATGTTCCATATCAGGAAACGGTAGGTAGCCTATTATACTTGGCACAAGGCACAAGACCAGACATAGTCTATGCCGCAAACGACGTAAGTCGTTTCAATTCTAATCATGGAACAGCCCAATAGCAAGCGGTGAAGCGAATTTTTCGATATTTAAAAGGGACAGCGAATTTAAAACTTCGCAATGGTAGCAATGAAGATTTAATTGGCTATTCGGATGCGGATTGGGCTTCTAGAGTTGATAAGCGACGATGCGGTGGGGCAATATCATGGTCGAGTAAGCGACAACCGACTCTAGCGTTGTCAACAGCTGAAGCTGAGTATATGGCTTTGTCTTCAACTATTCAAGAGGCAATGTAGTTGAAGCAGCTCGGGTAGGACTTAGATGAGAGTTTAAAGACTAACTCAACGACCATCGCATGTGACAATCAGAGCGCAATTAATTTAACCCAATATGATGGATATAGAGCTAGATCGAAGCATATAGATGTTCGACATTATATTAGAGAGCGAGTGAAAGACCATGCAGTCAAGATCATGTATGTTCCAACGCAAGAAATGGTGGCCGACAGCCTTACAATAGCTGTTCATAAAGAAAAGGCGCAATTTTGTGCTATAAGCATGGAGTTAGTTTCATGGTAATGAAACCTGACATTAACATGTTTTTTAGTTTTTATTAAGTGGGAGTGTTGATCTGTCAACTGTAATAACTGAATTTTGATATCTGAGAATTAAACTATATTACTGTCAAGCGTTACTCTGTGTTAATTTTATCAGAAGCAATATAAGAATTTTTGGATCATCTGTTATGGTGAACGTACCAAAGCAAAGCAGGCAGAAATGAGATCAAGAGGCCAGAATGATGATTTTCGTAGCATACAGCGCCACTACAAAGGGACCCCACAACGAACGAAGTAGTAACACGTCGAGATGTGATCTTCATGAAGATCAAACTACAGGTAATGAATACCTCATCCGCTTATCTTGATGAGAATTCTATTTCAATGGGAGACAATTCAACTCGTGTTGAGACAAACATGAAGCTATTCAACCCATTCTAGCAGATAGTTCGTCTATCGAAGAGAATAACGAAGATGAAGAGGATCCAAACGATGAACCCTGCGTACCAAAGGGGATGGTGACTGACATTCATATGTTTTTTTAGTTTTCATTAAGTGGGAGTGTTAGTTTTTAAATGGTTTTCTCTCGTCTTAGTAGTCGGCGAATAAAAAAAAACAAGAAACAGGATGTATGTTGTTTGACAATTAAACGATATTACTTCTAAGCGTTACTCTATGTTAATTTTATCAAACAAGAAAGGAATATATTTGAAAAGATTACAATTACGTACACTGGATCCTGAAAATAAGGTTTCGACAATAAGAAAAAATGCTTTTCTCTATGATACTCTATTTGCAAGACTCGCAACACCATTAATTTTAGAAAAATTTGGTACAAACTGATACCTCGCTTCAGGCGATTCAGCAAAGAATAAGGTCCCAATGAATTTTCTGTCAATATCTAATCAATAAATTCTTGGAAGTATTCTATTCTTCAGCTTTCGTCTGTAATACAGTCCCAGTAACTGTTACATTATTAACTTGTTTTTCAGAAGTTTTTAAGATCCAGGTTATTTTAATTTAGTCTACTAGTCTAGTTCAGAGTTTTGCAATATGATAATAAAAACTAGTTCAAGCAACAAGAAGTAAAACAGATTTTAGTTTAACTATTATTAATAATTACAATAAAATTTGTACGGGTTTTTTCGGTCCTTTAATAATAAAAATTTTTAGATATTTCGTCACAATTCTGTGACTTCTTCAGGAAATTATATTAATTAAAAGAATTTAGATTAACGTCTAGTGCTAGTAATCTAAATTCTAAATATCTAAAGATTTTTATTATTAAAGGACCGAAAAAACTCATACAAATTTTATTGTTTTACAAAAAAACGGTCAAAAAACAACATCAATATTAATAATTACATTCTGAAATCAAAACCTGATTAGTTCAAAAACTAAGTTTTAGCATTTTGCCATTACGTAGATCATTACCTAATTGATAAACACGAGATTTCTCCTCTATTAGTTTCGATAATCGAATTTTTAAGAGTTGTTCCAGGCTTGTCTATATTTGTTTCAGGCATTATTGTTATTATATTCCCTTGACTTCGACTACTTTAACAACTTTCCAAAAATATCTAAGTTCGTCGTCTAAAGAATTAATGTTAACTTTATCAATTTTATTAACTGTTAGAAGATAATAGCCGAAGAAAGTTGTTTACAAATAAATTAAAACTATTGTAAATAACTTAAGAATATTTACTTTCTATACGAATCAATTCAAAGGAACTTTATTACTTCGATGTGTTTGTCTTTACGCTTACAGTATAACCAAGAAAATAAATAATAAAAACAAAAAAATGCTCTGGAGAGTGATATATGTGTACGTAAAACATATCTACCTAATGCATTGAAACGCACTCGGTGATTTGATTGTGCGAGCACCTGGTCGGCAATTAGCGATAATGAAACCACACACTGCGCTATTGTGTGATAGTTCTCGATTGCTTTGGGTTTCACTGTTATGCTAGTCCATTTCTTTCGACGTGCGTAACGAACGAAAAAAGAAAAGATTATGGGCATTCAGAAAAAGAAAAATGACAGATGTGTATAAGAAAATGATCTAATTATTAAACGCCACTAATCGAAATTGTGGAAATTGAAATAATGCGTAATGTAATCACAATCATTCACTGAAAATATTAAGCATAATAAAATTTCCTATCATTACTATAAATTCATTTATATACATGGTGTTACAATATTGCTTCACTGTTCCGTTTGCTGTCATTCAGTTTATATGGCCGAATCTTCTCAACTCTCCTTCCGCTATTTTTCTTCTATTAGTCTATTAGATTTCTTCTACATAATCTTGATGCTATTATATAATCTTCTTTCGTCTGATATTTGTTCTTTTATTTCTTCTTTTAATCTCCCATCTCGTAATACTATTGAATCCAAATACTTGAACTTTGAAATTTGTTTTCTAAAATTCTTGCTGTTTCTTTCTTATTATCATGATCCTTGCTTTTCTTTATTTATATTTTTTCGTCTAGATTTTTATTCAACCTTTCTCTATCATAATGGCGTCGTTCGCTCAGTACAACTCTGATATTTTCTCATTCATGGCTTCCGATGTTTCCCTACTTCTTAAAATTGCCCAAACATTTTGTCGAGTGCCTTTTCTATGTCTTCTATTTTTTTTCTTAACTGTCTTAAAAGAACTATTGCGTTACTTACGGCTTTATTGGGTCAGAATCTAAACTGCATGGCTTCTTCGTTTTCTCGTTATCTCTAAAATCACCAAGGAAGGCTTCCCGATTGTTTCAAAATATATTATGGCATCTACTATAACAGTAATATGCGGCTACAGTGTTGGTTAGATTATTGGTAAGTATATTTATTTTAATTAAATCTTAAAACTGTAAAGGATACTTTTTAAAATTTCAAAAATATTTGTTGCAATCCGATAAAAAAAATCATAATGTGATTCTATAATTATACGAGTATAGTACTTATTTAAGCAATCGAATTGCAGTAGTATTACGTAATAACTGCAGTACCTATCGAGACAACGATTTCTACTTAATCGCATATACATATTAGTTTTAATTATCGTTATTATGAAAATCTCAACGGTTTCGCAATAAACCAATATAATACAGAATCACCACTTCACTATAATTACTTAATGATGATTATTGTATATATATTTATGATTATATAGTACTTGGTCTGATGAACTCGTAGCTGTAACAATAACATAATCGAGAGTTGGGTATTAAACGGACTTAAATCGAAAGTTTTATACACATACGTATATATATAGGAAAGAGATTATTTTTTGATTATCGACGCTTTAGTTCGAGTACTTTTACTCGAAATAAGTGTCAATATAGGACTTAATACGAGCAAGTACTAGTAAAGATGAGAGCAACAATGTCATAAAAAATCGGTAGTATACGTTACTTGTTAAGAGATATATCGTAATCATAACAAACATATCGTTTTTTTTAACATGTTCCTCATTTTGGAGCAGTTTCGTTCTATCTTGTATTATTACACATAATATTAACTCAATTAAATAAAGAAACATATTTAGAATAACTAATATGAATAATTCATAATGAAACAATATTAGTTAATTAATAAACATCCCAAAATAACATTTTGAGCTCTTGGCGTTGTATTTTTTATTGCTTCGCCAACTATAACCATTTCAAATATGTAACTTGGCTTTAATTTAAGCTTGATCTGTCAGCAGCGGTGGTTTGAATAAAGAGAATATAATAGTCTTAAAGGCAGCAAATGCTGCAGTGCAAAACTACCGCCTTTAATTGTCTTGCATGGCAAAAATGTATGGGACTCGTGAAGCTCATCTAACACACACAACCTGATTTGATGGCACTACTTATTACTTATGCTGCAACATAAACGACTGAATATATGTATATATATATAATTTTGATTCAACAAAGGCAACCGTTTTAATATTTGATATACATGCTTCCTATGTTGGTTTAACATTGGTTCAGAACCAAAAAAAAATGCCTATAATAAGCGCTAATAATAGTATATTGATGGAATTCATCCTGCGAATGAATGCAATGAAAATAGATGCGGCATTAGAAGTGGACCACGTGGTTTAGACCTTCTAGCTCTCGTTAAAGATCTTGCGTTCGTAGTTGCGCTGACGAGACCTAGAAGGTCGAAACCATGTGATCCGCTTCTAATACTTGATCTATTTTCATTGCATCAATTCGCAGAGTGCATTCCAACAATATACCATCTATTATAGGCATTCTTTCTGGTTTCTATATTCTGGCATTTCTCGACACTTTCATTGTTTCAGTAGGCAAAAGAAGTGTTATCATAATGAAATGAGCACAATGCAGAAACTACGTATTGCAGTCACTACACTTGAGACATTTAAAATAAAGTAGGATGAAGAATTAGTAAAATGGTAACAAAAAAAATAATGGTAGAAAACTGCGAAAGTCAGTTTTTCCTACAACGGTTGCAACTATTTGAGAAAACTTTAATTCCGATGTGATAAAGGAAGATTTTGAGAAAGTTGGAATTTTTCGTTCTTCTGATAATGTGGCTCCCACAGCAAAATTCAAGTCAGAGACGCATAAAAGATGGCAAATTTATTCGGAACAAAAATATGACGCATCTAGACCTCCGACATCTCGTGTTTTGGAAAATGTATGAATGAATAAATATGGCGCCTTTAATATCCTGTAAAGAAGATCGAATTGATCTGCAGCATCTATTTCTGTAATTTTGGAACCGTTAAGGTGGAAACAGACTATCATGGTAACTCACGTCACGGGCAAAAAGTGTGCAGTATCGTTTTATATGGTATTCAAATGTGTTAGAAGCAGACTGAGGTAACCTCACTCGTATCACATCGTATCATCAACCTCACGCGTGACAGCACGATTTTATTTTTCTGTATAGTTACATATTTCTAGCTCACGTGAGCACGAGTTTTTGCAAGAAATCGTTTGATACAATACTGCTGAAGCAATTAACCCACACGCTCGTTACAAAAAAATAGGAAAAAAGTGTATCTGCACAGGAGGATAGGTTATTACAAAAAATAATCCTAAAAAAGAAAAAAAAAAAAAATGATAACGATGATGGATGAACATCCTGAGTTTATTAGAGATGAATAAAATGACGGCGAAGTATCTGATAAAAACAAATCAGACAAAGATGGATTCGTGGAAGTGATGGACAAGAATTTTGAGACATTAAAAGTGAATCATTGGACGATGGTTGGATTTGTTTTGTCAGATATATTTAATATTAAGAAAATAAAACGAAACAAATTTCCGTAAGGTAAAATACAATTGTAAAGTAAATGGGTGGTTTTATTTAATTAATTAGTTTAAAAAATAAAACAGAAAGACCAAAAAAACACCAGTGTATACAGTTTCCGGTTAAAAAGAAACTATAGAAACTAATACAATTACTCTAGCCGACAATTTTAAACTTTTTTTGAATAACTATTGTAAAAATAAACATATAGTTCTTGCAGTCTTTAACTGAAAGCATAACCAAAACACAAATTTTTCCACAATTTCTGATTTTAGAGTTGCAATCAACAAATAACAATTGTATTTACAAATTTTGTTAAACAAGAGTAAAAAAATGGATAAGTACAAAAATCTTGACATTAAAAATACTAGAAAGGAAAACTGCTGACATATCAAAGTTGGCTGTTGTCTTCTCTAATGAGGACCAGCAATAATCTCCCATCTTAATGGAATCCCACCTACCCTTATCATTTTTTCATTTCTTTAATATTTTGATGCAATCTTTCTCCCTGTTCATCACTCATTCCTCATTCCTAAATCAGCAAGAAAGATACCCAAATGTGACTCCAAAAAATGAATTTTGAGCGACATTTGAAACCCTAAAATTTTGTGGTTTCCTAACATATTAGCTACGATATTTTGGTAGTTTTCACTCTTTTAATCCCCCAGAAAATTTTTAAGAGAAGTCCTTGTTGGACGTGCGTTGATTTTAGCAATTGAAGCCCAGTAATTTAGCTTATCAACTATTTATTATTAAATATTAAAATTACAGAGACTAAAATGCGTAGGTGTTAAGTGAACATTTTGTGGTGAAAGTTGAGTTATTACTAAAAACCTGTCATTAAAAATTGTGTTTATTTATTTGGTAGTGCAATTAATAAACGAAGTTTTGTTTTATATAATATAAATTTAAGTCGACTCGAACAGTTTCATTTGCTCAGTACTCATTTTTTAGATAACTCAAACAACTGTGACAAGTTTATTTAGCTCTGTATGATTTAACGCTAACAGTAGCAAGACTAATCAAGTACACTCCGGTACATCCATTGAAAGGAAAAGTTACGGTCCTCTAGAAAAATTGTAACAAATATTGTTACTAGTTCCAATGCTAATACTTTTAATTTCTAAAACTATATCAATAAAAATGAAAATGGATCATATATAAATATGAATCTATATCTCGCATATACACATACGTATGCATAACAAATATAAGTTTGCTAAACTAAATGAAGCCGATAACTAATATAGTAGATCCATATCTAATAAGTATATTTCTAGAAATACATACAAACAAATGTAATATAATTTATAATACAGCCAAAATATGTCGATTTATCAACACAAAAATGATAGTGATGTACCAGCACGTATCTAATCTTTTAATTATATTCGAGAAATATAAATAATATTGAGATACACATACCTAATATGGAGCATACCATTCCAAGCATTTTCTATCGTGACAATTTTGCACGCACATGGTCTGTAAATTTTTACAATTACATAAATCTTTATCTAATATTATTTGCTGATCTTTACCACATAATTGAAAAATAAACAGCGAACATCGATAAACTTAAATAATTGCAGATATCCAGTATCATTGGTTAGATAAAACCCAATTGAATTATATCTTTAGATATACGTATATAGGGATCGACTTCTTTTTTTAAAATAATACAATGATGTATTCGGTGATAGCCATCTCTGATTTTGATTTAATGTAATCTATACATTAATATTTAAATTATTTTAATTGAATAGTGTTTGTACTGCTTTGAACAACTTACTGAAGTTTTATGTATTTTTTCTACATCCGATCGTCATACAATATAATTAAACCGTAAAAATTGTGCATACATCATTTTCATTGAATTTGATATATTTTATGAGAAACTGCGAAAACTCTATTTAACATTCTCCTACCTATTTTGGAAGTGTGGTAATTGATGTGATAATTCTACTAATTATAAGTGCATCTACGCTCAGCATTGTTAATAGAAAAGAAAACCTACTTAATAGCTCTAAATTTTATGTATTCAGATGTGTTTACACAACAATTAAATTCAACTATATGCATGAAGAACACACAATTCAAGTAAGACTGGGTTTACTGCCTATCTTCGCACTTCACACCACAAAATAATCCAAATTAAAGTGCACTTTAGATCACAAATCAACTTTGATCAAGAATGATTTTCACGTGTCTTCAAACTTCAAAATAAAGTAAAAATTATTTTTAAGAATAATAAGTTAATCAATTCTGACAACAGTTATTTTGCAGGCCTTGATAAATATCTATACAAAACTGTTATATTTGTGCATGCATACTAAAAAAAAATCATTTCATACAGAATCTATACATGTATCCTCATTAATTATTTCCCCTTTTTTAACGCCTTTTCAAATTTGAATTGCTGTTTATAAGGAGGTCACCGTATTTCCGTTTTCTTGGTGTTAAAGACTACCTAAGCCAACACCACCACCATTATTTTCTGCAAGCTGCAGCAGTTTTGTATTCATCGAAAGTAAGATTAGTCAGTTAAAGAATAAATTTACATTGCGCTTGCAGGTTGCAAATTTAAAGTAGATATACTTAGAAAACGAAAACAGATTGAAAACGACTGTACATAATAAGTGCTCATAGTAAAATTATAAGTCATTCTACTAGCAAGAGTACTACATAGTTTCGATCTATCCGAACTCATCAGCGTCCCTCTAAATGCCAGACCTATTTTCATCGTTTCTGCATTTCTTTGCCTTAAGTATAATCAAAATCCTTTTTTTGTATTATATATGCAATAAATCAGAGTAAATATACAGAAGTGATTGCAAAGATTGGCGTACCATGACGTAACTGAATTACCAAGCAGACGGAGAGTTCTAGCAGGACTGACAATTCACGAATTGTTCGAGCTAGATCGGTATCTGCCGTACCGACTTGCTTTTGTTGATTCTCCGAGTAGTATTAGTTCTGATTTTGCCCGATAGAGGAAGTGAGCTTAAAATTAGTCTGCCATCTAAATTATTGCTCAAACAAGTTAGCGAGGTGAAAGGATGAATGTAAGGTCTAATATACGCAGAGACTAATACTTAACCTCTTTTATTACTTCGTTTCCTACATAATATGCAGCATATTATCCGGCCTCACGGAGGACACAACTTCTCTTTGCAAAATGTTAATAATGAGGAAAGGAGTTCCCCAGAGATATCCAAAAAATCGCGCAAACTTTAAAGGGGGCTGTGAACCAGGCATGGGCAATTCTACGGCTACAATAAATATGTAGTTCTTATAGTTAGGTGCTCTTTCGGTGTGTAAGGTTTTATCGAATTCGAAAGATGCTGCTGTTCCCTTTTAGGTCATCCTATTGTGACGTATTTAAAATCTGTGGTATCCAACCCACAATACTTTCCGAACTTACGTTTGAATGAACAATTTATCACTACTTGTATTCTGATTTTCTGTTTTTTCAAGGCCCACTTAAAAATTTTGTAGTAAGAAAATAAACTATTGCGGATAATTTCGTTACTTTTGACTTAATTATCCACCAAATAATAATTGAATGAACATCGATTGATTCAAAAAGCAATTCTCATTAGTAAGAACGCTACAACTTTCCAAGTATAACCAAAAGTTTAACTATCCTTACTATCTAGTATTCAGGATGAGGCTGAAAATATCATTAACACCACTTGCAGCATTTCAAATATCATTTTTTACCTTTTAATTAATTTAATAAAATCAGCCGATGAACAACGGAATATTGGCTGAATTATTAAATGTTGAATACAAATCTGCTTGATCTAGTAGTGAGAAAAACATAATGCAAAGATTAAAGCAATAATAAAAATATACCATAATAAAAATAAACTAACTCACTAACTACCTCAGTACGTTTTAATTTTTACAGTGATGTCTTATTTCCTTACTTATTATTATAATCGGCTATAATATATAGCTGGTTGGTTTTCTAACCATTGCCGATAGATAGATAATTAAACGGTATGGCTATGTGGCCTCTTGCTACTGTGACCTATAGGTCTATTATAGCTCCCTATTAGCTACGCCACCTGGTCCTTCTTTATGAGGCTTTCTAGCCTTGCCGGGTTAGTCTTCATGTAGCTCGCCGTGTCTGGATATGGTTCGCCAATATAGAGTGTATTGGCCTCATTCTGGCTAGTCCTTCGCATTGGCACAGGATGTGCTGTGAGGTATCTTCTTTTGTCTGACATGCTTATGCTTATTGGTCTGTTATGTCCTGTTAGTAGGCCTACTACCAGTCTCACCGTTCTCCCGCCTTTGTTCAGAAGGTCATCATCATCATAGGCATGTATTCTTTGATGAATTCTTTAGCCTGCCGATGTTCTGGAGAGCTTTTCCACCATTCGAGGGATTTATTCGCCGACCATTTCTCCATTGTTTTGGCTATTTCCAGTTTCGTGGGTCCACACGACGGTGTAGGTCTATTGAGTGGCCTAGACGTTCCTTCTTTGGCCAGGGCATCAGTCTTCCCATTTCCTTTAATACCTTCGTGCTCCGGTACCCAAGCTAGGGTCACTTTCCTGTGCACTCCTAGTTCATTTAGTGCGTATGTATGCATATGTTATAATAGGTCTGATCACCCTTGTGTATAATCATAAGTTTATTTTGGGGTTTAATCCTTCAGTTTTTTCCACACAATTTTCTGCATCTGCTAATGGCCATAGGTGCTTTATTGCATGTCTTTTGTATGTGTATGTTCCAGGCGACTTTTTGGTGAACGGTAACCCCCAAGTATTTTGCTTCCTTAGCCATTGGGATTTCTATGTCCCTTAGCCTTACCGGTTTGAGCTCCCTTAGGTCTCTCTTTTTTGTGAATGTGACAATCTATTTCTTCATGGTATTAATGACAGCTTTTCTCGCTTGCACCAATTGTTCACCATATTCAGGGCTACTTGCATTCGTTCCGAAATCACTCCTGCAAATTTCCCTTTCACTATGATTGCCAGGTCGTCTGCATATCCGAGGCAATAAAAGCTCTTGGCTGACAGCGAGAGTCCTCCCGCGTGTGGACAGCCTCCCCCAGACCTTGAAATTAATTAGCTAGTTACCATAGCCGATAACTAGCTTACGAACTCTTACGTCAGTATTTACTTGATCGATTTTCGTTGCTTAACAATGTTGTTAAATTATCAGGAAGTACAAAAAAATCATTTTACCATTATTAATGACATGCAACGTTTATATTGTTTACGCTACTTTTTCATTCGTTGCATATAAATATGTATAATGTAACTGTCTTCTATTTCTCCAAAACAACAAAATTTATACCTGCCCTCCTAGTAATAAATAAAATAAATATATTATCACCATCAACTCTTTTTCTAGCGAAAGGATGGAAAAAACCTGTACAGTGCCCGGAGGCGCACGATAAATCATAAAAGGGGAGCGGAAACGCGGAAACCGAGTCCATAAAAATAATAAGTCAGCTTTTTACAGGGGTGGCAATTAGATCTGAAAGATGATCAGTGCATTATCTCTCTACCCCCGAGCTCTTTATTCGGACGACGGTTCGAAGTTCCGGTTCCGGTCGTCCGTCGGAACAAGATTTAACACTCTCGCGGTTATGATGCGTACGCGCCGCCTGAATCGTCCACCCTCGCAATCGTCCGTTCCTCCCCTCCTCTCGTCCCGCGGATCACCCTTCCCTACTAGAATACGAGGAAGAAGTTGAACTACGGCGCGGCGCGGCGACGACACAACCCTAAATTCACTTACGCACGCACATCGTTACACGTTCCTCGATACAAATTAGTTTTTAATGGAAACGACTGATGGTCGTCGTTCTACTCTAATCGACTTTTTACTTCGCGACGAACTAAATAAATAAATCAATTCGACAATAACGAATGAGGAATTTTCAATGGAAGTTTGTGTGCGGAAATGTTCTTGAGAGATACTTTAACTGATATTGTATACGAAATAAAACAAACTAGAACTCGCAATATTAAGACAATTGTATCTACAGTAATAGTATTCCTTTCACTTCCGTTTTAGTATAAAGCAAAGAAGAATGGTTATTCTCGTTCGCTTTATATGAGAGAGATGTACTTAGTTATTTAATTTTAATATAGAATCTTTTTTATTCAATCTTTCTGTTCTATGTTTTGGTGGTACTCTAGAGAAAATATCTCAACTAGTTATGCTCATTTCTTATACAGGGTGATTGGTAAGAATGGCATTAGCTCATTTGTTTTACATACATACTTACTTGCCACGCTTATTTTGACGTCTGTCATTTTGTTAGTCGTATGTTCGAAAGGGAAAATACTGTGAATCAAACGGAAACCGCAAAAAGTAGATAACAGTCATCAAACTCAGCAACCCTAGACTAGAAAGCAAGTGCACCACAAGCTCCTCAAAGATAACCGAAGAAGAATCTTGACGAGCTTACAGAAATTCTGATCTATGTTATATATGGATACCTTTGATACCTCATTCTATTTTTCGAGCAACCGTGCATCAAATTGATTTCATCGTTATCTGTTTCGCAAAAGTGTAATGATCATTCTAGTCAAACTTCTTATTGGCTAGTCCTCTGTAAACTTTTATGGATACGTTTTTAAGATATGAAATTTTATTTTTGTTTGTTTTTCTTACAGGTAGTGAGATTATTTTGACCATATCTCGAGTGAGCAATGATAGATCTGATTACAAAAGGTATCAAATTAAAGATAAATATTACAATATTGTTTTCCAATTGCTTCAGCAATTTTAACAAATATGGAATGCAATGGATCACAATATGAGAACAAGTGTTATTTTGGCCAAAATAAAAATTGGAAATCAAAGTTAATTTTTATTGTAGTATTTCAGTATAACACCAGATTGTTAGAAATAATTTTGTTTCTTGCTTTATCATCTATTCCTTTTGGAATCAATTTCTGTTTTGTGGAACCAAATGTAATCTCACATCATTCTCTCCTCCAAAATCCTCTAATAGCATCAGGTAACGGTATTCATTTCTTAATCAAATTTGTCATCATGCTTGACATTTACATCATCTTGATTCTTTAGGAAAAACTTCAAATGCGAATGCAAAAAATGGACCCCAGACACATACAGTACTGTGCATAAGAAATTAGCACTTGTGCTGAGAAATGGATACAGTACATAAATTCATTTTGCAAGCATTATATACATATACTTTATATTTCTAATATTATAAATAAATGTTAATCCTTTTCCTAGAAAGTTTTGTTTCGATGTTCTTACGATATCGGTTATATATTGCTGCAGTATATCGTGAGAAGCCGATATCGTGGGAAACTGCTCTATGCCTGGTTTTTCCCGATTTGTTTTTAGGAGATGGGAGTTTATATTTCAGTGCAATGTGTTTCTATTAGTGTATCTCAAGCAGTGGAAATGTCCAGGTTGCAGTAATATTCATAAATATATTTATAGTATATTTGTAGATTTATTCTCTGTTAACTCAATAAAATTAAGAGCTTTCGTTTTTCATTTTCACATAAAAAAAACAGTTTCTTCGTAAAGAGAGTAAATTGAAAAGATTATTATATGCACGCGATCACCAACAGTGGAATGAATATCAGTAGAGTAGGTAAGGCTGTTTGGACTGACGAGTCAAAATGTATGATGTGTGGTACCAATATAAGGCAATATATGCGCAAAAGAACTCGAGAAAGATAGGTATATCGAACAATGCTTACAGCCAACAGTGAAGCATGGAGATGGTAACGTGCAAGTGTGGGGCTGTATTTCTGCAGCTGGAGTTGGGCAGCTAATCAAACTAGACAAGAGACTAACCGCACCGAAATACAAGGAAATTCTTGAAGCGCATGCTATTTCATTAGGTGTACACTTAATAGGTAACAATTTTATCCTACAGTAGGACAACGACCCTAAGCATACTGCTAGGATTGTTAAATTGTTCTTAGAAGAAAAACAGAATCAGGGGATACTAAGAACAATGATCTGACCACCACAGAGTCCTGAATATAATAGAAAAGGTGTGAAACTACTTAGATCAAAAGAAAGCAGAAAGAGAAAGCCTAAATAGATGAACTGTGCAAAGTATTACAAGAAGAATGGGAACGAAAAAAGAAGAATTTCTCCAAAAATTAATTCAAAGTGTACTTAAAAGAATTCAAGCTGTTCTAAAAAATAAAGGAGGACATACTAAATATTAAACTATAATTTTTTTCATGCATTTATTTTGTATAAAATAGAATATATTTATATTTTCCTTTCATTTAAAGTTTATGTTTTTTTTTTAATCTTGCATATTCGATTTTGAAGCAAGTAGTATTTACACTATTCCAAAAATAAAAAGGCTGGAAATGATACTGCAGAAAATGAAATAGAATTAAACAAAATGACAGTGTACCATAACTATCTGTGTTTATCTCGCAAGCAAATCTTCAACAATTATCGGGTAGTTCAGATTTGCTTTCTAAAAAATTTCGAATTCTAGGCTGTGGTGTGATCGGATATGTTCGGATCGGATTCTTCATTTTTCAACAGTTTCTTTATCTGTGAGCCATAAAAAATCGCAAATATTTTAACATAAAATTCTGAAATAAAGGAAGGCTTTCATTAAATTTTCGTAGAATGTAAGTTTAATATGTAATAATAGTAATAATTCGTGCTATAGCCTTCCTTAAGAGCTTACGCTAATTACTGGAGCCATCGGCTGGCCATGAGTTACTGCATGTGAACTTATGATGAAACTTAAGATGTTACCACTAAAATTCAAATTCAAAAGGTAGTACTAGGATTTAAATGCGTTACTCTCTGACAAGGAAGCAAATGCACTAGTTATTACACCACCAGCTCAACTAAATGTTGAAACAATATTTTGAACCATTATTTTTTTATGATGATGTTAATTGCAATCATACTGTGCTGCACGATTTTGTTGCGCTACAAATTAATATAATTATAAAACTCGGTTCAATAAAAAGCTTAGAGAGAGACAAAATATTTGTCGGGTCACAAATACATCGATTGATGAATAATTCACTTAATAACAAAAAATTAGTTCCTTGGACATTACTTTTGGGTAAATCACAGAACTGAAAATGCAACAATTTGTTCTGAACGTCCATATAGATGGGATGCAGAATATAGTTTAAGATACAGTTCAATCTTTTTCCTTTCAGCCAAATCTTTAAATGTTGATTAATTTGTTTACTAAAAGTACTACTGATAGTTGGATACATTAAACAATATAGGCTTGTAATCATTTGAATGAAATATTTGAAAACAAGTTTGAGAAAGTTGATCCGATCAACTACCATCGGCTTTAATTATTATATGACAGACTAGAAACAAGTTTAGTCTTATAATCTAATAAAATGTAAGCATTTCTTTTTTTGCTATACTTCTCGCTAGCTTTCTTGCAGATTAGAATTCTCAGTTGGTTAACCTAACATAACAGTGTGTCCACCATTTAATAGTTTGAGTCCCTGCAGAATCAACTCTGAACTAGTCATCATAAAAATTCGTCTGTTAGTAAAGCTTCTTTCGAATGATGATCCAACTGCATCTATATATATTTATAAGCGTTAAAGTTATTCTTTCAAGACGTAGCTACTAGCTGTGCCGACTATGTCTCACAACCATTTTGTTGATGGGTTGTCCAAGGAATAAGAACTTCTGTTTTCTGATTGGATCTACTATCTAATGGATGATTAACCTATGTTTCTATCGTGGTTGTTGCCTCACGTCATGCCTGAGCAATAATTTTTGAACATCTTATGCCCGTATGTATCAACCCAAAGGTTCATTTACACGCCAGAATAAGTTTTCCTCCAAATAGATGCCAATCTTTATTATACATTAGCCTTTGAAATAAGCTTTTTGTTCCAACGAGTGGTAGATACCAAAGCTCTTTTAGAGAGAATCATTTATATATTTATTATATGAAATATTTGAAAAGCGAAAACGTTTTCATGATTCCAATTATTTATGGAACAAACACATTTTATATAATACCTACACAATACAATTAATTCGTTTTTGTTTAGGAAACATGTGTATAGTAAAACTGCGATAAAAGGAATTGCAGCTATTAATTTAACAACGATAATTTCACGTATAACTGCCTGGCATTAAGATTTAATGAAATCATTATTAACACCGGCAATTGCGGTTCAACACTGCTGTTAGCCGTGCGGTCGGAATACGGTTCCGGAACCATCACCGCCGATATCATGGCAAATCCGGGATCGATTCTATCCGTCACGCGACACGATAACCATCAACCACGATTTTCTTTCACGATATATTTCCTATATTTGCATAAGTGCATATATAATGCAAATGTGTGCTTTTTCCGAATTTTTACAAATTATATTCCATATACAATTTTAAAATAAACATTATTTAAAACATTATAAATTTATACTAGGAATGATTTTAACCTCATTGAGATTGAATGAAATAAAAATTGATATCTTGCCTCCACCAGTATTCGTGGAATTCTGCATTCACACACACAATATTCAAAGTTATCCGAGAACAGAGCTGAATTACTATTACCAGATAATGCATTTGAATGAGAAACGTCGAAAAAAAATTCGAAATCGAAATTAGATTTAAGATATCTATGAAAGAAATAGAAATTGTAAGGGCAAAATAAGTACAGAAATGATGAATGACTAGTTGGTAGTACCAAATGGCAATGGTAGACTTTTGGTCTTAAATTCCCAATCTTTATCTTCATTTACTAGTTTGTAGCTCTCTTTTTAATGTTGCTATCATATTCATATACAGTAAATCTCCTCTGCAGTCCATAAGATTATAAAGTCAATGCAGATAACAGATATGGTTCGCAGATTAACAACAACACTCAGCATAGTAAATTATCACGATCCAAACTTATCTGGAATTGGAATTAAATATTTCAGCCAGAGAAGATTAAGATATTACGTGTTAAACCAGGATCGCTAAATGTAGAAGGTAGGTGAAAGTAACAACAGCAGTGGACTTTCGCTTCAACACTAAGACAATGACAAAAGTTTGTTAACTTTTCTGCCATTACAGTCACATCCTTATCAGACCTCAATAAAAATGTCTGAGCACAATCGCGGTTTTATTCACTGATCAGTTCTCTACGGTTTCACCTCAAGAATTTGGACGAGGTGGACTATAATAAATACCAGTTCTTCCCGGAGCATAGTGAAACGGCATGCAGAAGAATAATGTTGTATAACATTGTAATGAATTGCCAGAGGTACCAACAGCTCGGACGAGCGTCATACAACTGGCTTTACTCCTTTGGAAGTTGAAATATTAACTAGGGCTAAGGGTTAAGAGAACACCATGAATCTAATCTAAGATAATTTCTTGTGGAATATGATGGAGCAAAATTAGATTTGGCGCTGACAATAGTTATTTGAACATAATAGTATAGCATACTGTGTATACTTGCATAATTTTCTTACACTTATTGGAAATAAAATCACTTCAAATAAATAAAAAACTATTTAAATATTACATCAAATGTAACAAGAAGTAGAAAACTTTTTCTTTAATATTATATAAATACTTGATCTACACAAAATTGCAGAACTAATCCATATAAAACCCTTAAGTGTAACAGGAAAACAATTGACTCAAAGAACTATTTTACCTCAACGAATACCTATGAGCGTCAGTGTATAACATATCACGCAACAAACTCCTAGGAGTCGCAAAGTTAAACGAAGTTCACTTCGCTTTTCCTAAGCCACGAGCTTTTCTTTAATTCGTTTTGTTCCTGCCGTTTCTTTCTTTGTTTCTTCGAGTTAACTTGGGCGTGCACGATTCGTCACGTGACCGATCTCTTTCCCTTCCGAGAAAGAACAATGTCTCGAAATACCATGTCGAAATTGAGAAACGGAACGGGAATTTTATTCAATTTATGTTCCGTCGGTAGTAATAGGAGCCGGTGTCGCATATCTGCATATACGTGCGTGATGTCCTTAGCATTTTTCCGAGGTTTTAGCGGATATCTAGTAAATATTTCGTGATCAAGAAATTTATTATGTTGTCGAGAGATGAAAAGAAGCTTTATCGATAATGTTTCTTGAGTCGGTTCATATATTAAATTTATTTACTTGTTTACTCACGAGTACATTCGTCAACAGGTTGAAAATCAATATCCAATACATAAAGTTTGTATTTCTATTTATATGGTGATTGTGAACAAATAATAAATTTAAATTATTTAGCAAGTAATATCGGATGGTGCTAATAACGGATAAGATGCCTTCGTTTAACTTGTATAAGCTTAAATAAATAATATACAGAGTAGCAATATAAAATATCTGTATCTTTTATCCGATCCTATGTTATTTTCATCACGATTGTATAAGTTTTAAGATTTTGTACGATGTATTTCCAACAAAATTGGTAAAATATATATTCGATTAATACTTTCAGTATTGAACTGTACCAATTTAAACGTAATCGTAGCACAATTACATTGTAACCTCTCATACGACAATGGTTAAAATTTTACTTGACCAAAATCACAATGAAGTTATTCACTGGTTGTCTTCGTCTCGAAATTCGATTTTCCAAACCCTGAATTAGAAAGGAGTTTAGTCATTTCAATTTGGCCGAGAAAGGATCCTATATTCATCGATGCGGTGTAAATAGTTCGTGTAAACATGTTTTTATTTAAGTTTTCAGCTGTTAAGTAAAACAAGATCATTGTATTGTCAGCTGTTTTAAGTAAAACAAGATCATTGTATTAGGTAGAAAGGAATAGTTCATTAAAGAACCTGCTGAGTAATGGACTTTGTCTGAAATAATTGCTTGTTAATTTTATAGATGATATGATATATAGATGACTAAATATAATGTCAATAGGAAGGATACTTATTCGTTTTCAGCACATTTGCAAAAGGCAATTATAGCCAATAGTGAACCTTGCTCATTTGGACCAGAAACAATTGAAATTAAATTAATACACTGGAACCTCGCTTATCTCCGCGCTCACTTATATCCACCCTCATTCATATCCGTACTATAGCGCTCATTTATATCCCTTCAGCATCCACCACCCGATAGTGCACGTATTCACATGAGCCAATCAGCGCGTAGCACGGCCTTTCCTCTCTGCTAACGGGATAAGAGTGGGGACCCCTCTTGAGCGGATGTAAGTGAATGTTTACGTTTCCCGACCGCGGATATAGACGAGGTTCCAGAGTACTTAATAAAATTGAATCAAAGGTTACAATGAATGCTATAGGACGTCCACAGCGCTAATGAAGGTTGTCGTGTACAGTATGCTAGAGCCAATAACCTATTTAGTAAACAGATACCTTCTAGAAGAAGAAGGGCTATATAGAAGACGCCCGAAACTATCCACCAATATATTGTGAGCAATAGCAAAAACTTTCGGACAAATTATTGCCATCAGATTGGTCCAATACCTCAAATAGAATGAAACACTTGACGATGATACGAAAATAATCAACAAGTACAGATGGAATAGACGTATCTAATTACCTGATGGAAGTCTTAGATAACCAGAAATATTCTGAATTACACTACGAAGTTCGAGAGATTCGTTTTGTTCATATCTCAAAAATAGAAACTTTATGGAGTTCTGCGGACGAAAATTATACCTATTGAACATCGTAGAAGCAATACCACAGGAGCCTATTGTAGAAGTATACATATGGCACTTGTATGTTTATAAAACATCCTCAAAACCGGATAGAAAGTACAAAGCACACATAATAAGCATCCACAAAACTGAAGAACGGTTCTCGAGAAATAATTTAATTATGAACAACAGAAAGACCTAAAAGAACCAATTTGTAGGAGGAACACTTGAACAACATAAAACAACTAAGTTATTGGGACTATAAATTCATCTCGTCCTCGCATATGTAACCGGAATTGTTGAAAAGCAGACTAGCATACTATACAGTATGCAAAGGATGAAATTTATTTCTATTTATGAAGCTGTAAGACTAACATAATGTGACTAGTCGTGGGATCGAGATTTGGGACATGTCCAATGCTGTTAAAGATGTTTTACTATTGGAAAAGCAAAAACGGCACGAGTGTTGATTACCTAAAACTAGATGAAGCATGTAAGCCATCATTCAGAAATCATAGGCTTAATAAGAGACACATGGTTTACAATTCATAGCTACCTAAGACTTTTAAATTTATGTTGAACAGATAACTGCAAACACAAAATGAAAAATAAAAATAAATAAATAAAATTTTGTTCTATTACAATCTTCATGTGAGTGGATAAACTTTTATGAAATTTTAGCTTGATACCATACTCAGTGAGTTCTTTAAAATGAGGTGTCACTCGCCCCCCCATTCCATTTAAAATTTTGATACGATATGGCCCTCTGTCGTCAATCTTTGAAATTAAATAGAAAAATTACTTCACGAATGTAGTATATATTTCCTATTAATTACCCAGAATTGGAACCTCTCTATTAAACCGATCATAAGTTAGCAGGGAGCGAACATACTTTAGAACCGCACTGTATAAGGTAAATACTTAGTTTATTTTTGACCTATAATGAATCAGGCCCATATTATATTTAGACTATGAAACACAATAAATTTATTCAATAAAATTATATTTAAGTAGGCGGACGTGTAATAATGCAATTTGTTGTTAATAGTAATAAAGGCGAAATTGCGGAATAGTTATTACAAAAACTGAAGTTAATTTCTAGTCGTAAATCAGAAAGGTATTACAATAACAATTCTTAATACAAGTGAATTATTTTTGAACGACTTTAAAAATATCGAGACTGTAATTGAAATATTCTGCTTTGCAATTTACAAAGACTATTTATAAATACAGTTCCAGTCTTAGTCTTGGTCGACCAGATCCAGGCCTCTTTAGATTTGAAATCTGAAAATGACAAAATAAATTGCTGTGTAGGGCAGCTTATGCAATCTATCTAATGCCATGCCCTTGATCTAATAATGTAGCGTTAGCCATATTTTAACCAAATAATCAAAAATGAAGTATTGTGTATTAATATCAAATTATAGTTTTGTGTTTGCCACAAAAATACTCATGTATGCTTCACTGACATTAAAATTTTGTTTTTACGTAAAATGTGAACAGTAGTTGGTTTTCGCTTATTAAAATATTTATTAATAATATAACCAAAATATCATCTGAAATAAAAATGGTTTCTTTTACAATAGAATATTCTTAGGCACAAACTTTTTTGTTCATGATATATACAAAGACTGTTGTTAATGCAGAAGAAAATAGAGATCTATACGACTGACCACTAATTCCCATACGTATTAATTATTTCACATCCACAACCTGTAAAAGAAAGAAGATGTAACTAATGTTTAAATTCTATTTACACATAGATAGACATACAACAAATGTGGATGTATATTTCTATTTAATGATAATTAAACGTTGAATACTCATACAATATCTACAACACCACAAATTCTGAGAATAATTAAAACGTAGTATCCGAAGAAAAGGTAAACCTAGAGAATAAAAACGACTGGCATCACAAGAGAAGTGAATACGGTAGCCCGAACAATATGAAAGGCAATTCTGTCCTAGCACTAACAGCGTCTTTAAATCATAATGAATGTGTTACAATTAGAAATCACGGGAAGTTTGATACGAATGGAGTCCGTGGCGCATAATCGAGCACCATTCGTAATCTGTCAGATATTGAAAGGAGAGTGCCCATTACTGGTGCTTAATAAAAGAACGGAGGCCACACACGATTACCAACATGGCGCGGTCATTAGCGACCGCCTGTATATATGACTGATATACGCGGAGTTCTGTTGTGTACAGAAATAACAATACAACGAAGCTGTGATGTCAAGCATGTTTGGTCAATATAAATTTCGAAGCCGATCAGTGGAAACATTTAATTCTGATTCGTTTTTAATTTCGATCGCTGGAACTCTTAGAAAAGATTACGTTCCATCAACAAAATTATTACAAACACACTTTTTCTAATATCCACGACAGAATTTCTTCTACTAACATTTTGCAGGGTGCACTTTTGTTTATGTACCCAAGTCAAAATATTTGATTGTATTTATCAAGCAACTAGTTTGAAAGCCATCCTTACACATAGCAAGAAACGATTTTATTTCTCATCGCCATTAAATAAAAATATCTTTAAACAAAGATTTGGCAAAAAAGAAAATTGAAGTAACTACCCATCATTGTAAGATCTCAGCGACCTTAGTAACCATGCCCCAGGATAAATATATTTTGGTGAAAACCTTCATTCTCGTCATCGCTTACAGCTTCCAAATCGTTTAGTACACATGTTTTAATAGTTGTCTAATAACACTACTGTTACTACAACAATATAATCGTCATCTTTTCTGTTACTCAAAAATCTGTGAGCAATACCTTTGAATTCCCCAAATGCCTAGTGCCTTAGGCTTCTTTATAAACTTGGATAAAGTTTTTCGTCAGAGTTGATTTTATTCCACTTAGCGAATGGAATATTTAACTCATTTTCCTTTCTTATCACATTCGATTTCCTCACAAAATAATCCTTGATTTTGTTATGTTTCATAAATATAAAAGGAGCAAAACTCCCCTATAAATCAGTCAACAGTACAACAATATTTAAATCATAACAGACGTATCGCTCAGAAACTTTATAGTTGACTCTTTCCAGCAGCAAAGCCATGTTCTTAAGTTTTACATGAAAAGTTGCTTAATACCTAGGGAACTCATATAACCATTGACATATGTATGTGCAAATACATATGAAAGATTTTATTTCAAGAAATTCTAATAAACTCTCCAATAGTTTTACAGGATGTTTAGAAACTGTAAAATCACCACCCAAATCATTCTGTTCTATGAGGTGAACATGAGATTTTGGAAGAATACTCTTGCACAAGTTGTTCAATTTCACTTTCACTTTCGTCCGATCTGTCTTCAATTGTTATCAAGCTACAAACAGGAGCAGGCAAATCTTCCCCATGAGGTGTAATTTTAAATGTTGAGGAAACATCTTATGTTTTGTTTCACTTGAATACTCATAGTTATACTAATCAGGTAAAAATGATTAATATTTATGAGATTTTTTGTGGTTTCCTGTCATCTGTTCAGTAAGTTTTAAGAGTTTATTCATATCACCAAGAACACAATCAAACACACAGTTTATAGGTTTTGAACTAATGTGAGTATAACAGAGATTACCAAGGTGGTTTACATAACTACGATGTTTCGTGGATTTTACCAACCTACACAAGACAAATCAAATAAGAACCACAAAAACAGCACAAAACAGATAAATGAACAAAACGACTGACACTATACAGTATAAATCTTGCACCTATGGTTGGGACTCGGCTTAATCACGAACAGAAGTAGCTTGATAACTTAAAAACCATAACGGTTTAGAATAGTGCTCCCCCAGACTTTTTATACAAGATTTTATGCTCTATCAAAAAAGTATTTTCATATCTTCTATCGTTTAGCCTACGTCTGCAAAGAAAAGGACAACTAGGGTTATTTTTGCGATATTTTCTCTTTTTTTTGCGAATCCAACGTTGACCGTAGATATCAAAGAAACTTGTAAGACCTGTTTTTAGAGCATGAAACTTTCTACAAAATGTCGAGGAGAACACTATTTTAGTTGTTATGGTTTTCAAGTTCGCGCATACTTGACGTTATAAAACTATCATTAGAGATATGTAATGTTTTCCAAAGCCAACTTATTTTTTAAGTTGTTATTGCCTGACTCGTTTATAGCTTTATACTTGCTAGCTTTTTTGCGATAACTTGAGAACAAATAGAGTTATCGAGATGCGGTTTTCAGTAAAATATGTGTAATTTAAATCTGCGTACGAACCTATTAACGCAATAGTATCATACCATTTAGTTTTTTAAGAAAATTTTAGAAATAAGTTACCGTTCTAGAAAGCGACCTCTAGTTTATCAGTTTGAAACTGCCGGATATAGCATATAAACGCTGTTTAAAGTTCACACAATTTCCTTTCAAACGAGTCCAAGATTATTCGGATAGGTTGAATAGTAACGGGTAACGGAAATATTAAACTTTAAACATTGACGAATAGATAGTCTTTCTCCTCTCTTATTATGACAGATACGAAAAAATGTTAATGAAAAAAAATTATCTGGTATTAAATGGGCTTTCAATTGATGATATCAAAGTTATAGCTTATTCTGCGATTTTCTGAGATAATAGGAAATTTATATTTGAACATAGCAGTTACGCCCCCTAGCGGTAAAATCTGGAACATGAAGATAATTTCCAAAAATTTAGGACAAATACTTTCCGAGATACAGCCGATTACCGCTCTTAGTGGCCCACGCTGTTCAGTATACGGTTCAACACGTAAACTCTGTTGTTCGTTTGTTTTCCCACGCATATCATTCATCATATACAGTTTAAAGCTTATCTCGAACATAAATTGCTCTTCTCCAACAAAAAAACTTTGTGGAATGAGTTGCGCAATCTTAATATATATAATAGGGCTCCTGTTGTTATTCCCAATCATTTAACAAATCCTAATGAATTAAATGAATATTTTACTTCCAGTTCTAATTCAGGTTCTCGGATGGATCAAACATTACTAAATTTTTACGAAAACAATCAAAGACCAGGTGTAGGTATTTTTAACTTTAAAGAAACTTCTGATTCTGAGGAAAATGATATTATTCATAAAATGTCTTCAAATTCCTGTGGCACTGACGGTATATCTTTAAGAATGATAACTCCTACTATTACACCGATTCTAACTCACATATTTAATTTTTGCTTGTGCAATGGTTCATTTTCTTCATTGTGGAAGAATGAACTTGTAATCCCGATCCCCAAGAAAGGCTCCCCTGATGCTCTATCGGATTTGCGCCCTATTAGTATATTGTCAGTTTTGTCGAAGGTGTTGGAAAGGATAGTGGAAAAACAGCTGCGTGCTCATATCTCTAATTTTCTTATACTTCCAGGTGTGCAGTGTGCGGATTCAGATCAGGGTTTAGTTGTGAAACTGCACTATGTAAAATTACTGATGATATTATTACGGCAGCCGATTCTGGCATGGTGACTGCTCTAGTATTGCTAGATTTCTCGAAAGCATTTGATAGACTTAATCATACTTTACTATTATCCATTCTCCATTATATTGGTTTAAGTCCCAATGCGGTACTGTTTTTCTACAACTATTTACACAACAGAGGCCAGCAGGTCCTTGTCAACGATTTATCTTCTGATGTTAAATCAAAATCCGGAGTGCCACAGGGATCCATACTGGGCCCATTGCTTTTTTCAATTTACACTTTCCATTTATTTTTCTTTCACAGGTTCTCATGCTCTATCCACTTGTATGCAGATGACACTCAGGTATATAAATCATTTCATGTTGGGGATGCCGCGACGGCTATTGAAAGTTTAATCGTAGATCTGAACAATCTTTTTATTATTGCTAAACAACATTTCCTTGATATTAACAAGAATAAATCCAAATTTATAATGTTTTCTGGTCCTAGTAGAAGTAAGCCACCGGTTATGGAAAACTTCGTTCTTCATATTAACAATGTACAACTGAAGTGCCATAAGGAGGTGAAAAATCTAGGTTTGGTAATGGACAATAAATTGACATTTAAAGGTCATATAAGCATGTGTATTAGAAAAGCTTATTTCAATTTGAAACTGCTATATTCTCACAGACATTTGCTCAATACATCTATAAAAAAACCTTATGTGACAGTTTGGTTCTTTCTCATTTCAATTTTTGTGATATAATTTATAATACATGTTTAGACCAACTTGACATGCATAGAATTCAGGTTTTACAAAACTCATGTCTTAGATTTATATTTGGTATTAGAAGGGGTCATAGAATTTCACATAAACTCATTGAAGCAAATTGGTTAAATATGTCAAGACGAAGACAGTTACACTTTTCTTGATTCTTGTATAAAATTCTAAATTCTGGTACGCCACCATATTTAGTCGAGAAAATTAAATTTGGAACTGATGTGCACAACAACAATATTCGCAGAAGGGATCTCATTGATGTTCCTTGTCACTCTACTCACCAGTTTAAAAGAGGCTTTAAGTATGTTTGTGCAAATATATGGAACCACCTATCTCTTCAGACCAAATCATTATCTTTCCATACATTTAAGCGGGCTGTCACTGCGATCCTGATGTCCGAGCAGCGAGTAAAGTCGTCTTAATACATGCCTTCTATGTCACGGTTAAGTTTTTCTTAAGTTTTTTTTCTTGGAATTTCTTTTTTTCTGTTGCGAGTTGTTAGTGAGCATTCTCGTTATTAAGCTATCATTTTAATTTTTCTTTTAATGACTTTTTTTGTTATTTTCTAAAACCTAGGATCATCAGGAAGAACAAGATTTCATCTGATGATGATCCTTTTGAATGTCATCGTATATGTGTACGTGTTTATGTATTGTATATGAAAACTGTAATATAGTATTATATACTTATGTTATAGATCGTAATCATTTTACTCTATTTCTTTTTTTTGTGTACGATGATGTGTCAATAAAGATACTATTATTATTATTAACGGGTCGATGGCCGCAGTGGTTAGGCGGCTGACTATTGTTGTGAGAGGACGATAGGTGCCGGGGTTCAATTCTCTGGAGGGACGGTGACATTTTTTCAGAGAGTTTAATCCCGGATCGACTTGCCATTCGCTGTTGGGAGCAAAGTGATTAACAGCGCGGCATCATAAAAGGCGATATGATGCTGTCACAAAGCCATTTAAACACAACTTATACACACTAAACTACACCGCAAGAGTTGCAGTGATAGCCAGACAAGTAATACAGCTTACAGAGTCACTGCAACTAAGCACCCACCACACATTTAAAAAAATATTATTAATTGTTTTATTATATTAAATTGTTCAATAGGTACCTTGAAGTAAAGAATCAAACTTATAGGTTTTCATTTCATCATTATTTTGCTGTAAACGAAAAATAGGTTAAATATGAAAGATTTAACAAAGGTTTTGAAATTTATTAAAAACATTGTGTCATAGGACATTTCTGAAAACTATTTCGCATTCTTCATGAAAAAGTAGACAATAATGCAGATGCAAAATGGCTATTGAGTAGATTTATAACCTGTTGACGTCATAAACTATGCAATTATGACTGTACAGAGTCGTGGTTTCACATTAGGCGTGTCATCTTTAAATTTCAACATTCCAAAATTCTTAACAATTTATGCAAACTCATATAACTAACACTTGTAGTTATTATTGACCCCTTTTGCCGTCAATTATTTTAAAATTTTATCGTCCCATTGGGAAGCCCTGCCGTGATTTAAGCTAAAACTTCTTATATTCCACGCTTTATATTTTCAATTCTTCATATCTTATTTATGCTTCTCTAAATTATTAAGATTTTATATTTCTTGTTGATATCGCAATTACACCGTTTTTTCGTGTTCTTATCCGTTGACTTTGACCACCTTTCGACCCAAGAAAGTTATTTTCCTACTATAATTATTTTATTGCGTCCATCAGAACTAAAATTTAAAACAACTGAAATTAATTTGACATAAACATCATCAGTCTTAATAGGTATGTGGTTAACAATTTATGTTGATCTAGATCTCAACCTTAATCGGTGATCTTGGCCTGGTATTTCAAAACAAAATCAACTGAACTGCAGCATCAGACTTCTACTTGTTTCAAATGAGGTTGCTAACCGCGACCCTCTTCAGTTTTCCATCTAATAAAGACGAGTCTTTCAATGAACGAAGAATTATGAAGTTCGCCGAAAGATAAATAAAGTTATCACACAAAAGCGAGCAATATATTATTAATTAATACCTGTTCTTTATATAAATAAATGATCCAATAATCTAACAAAAATTGTTCAATGTAAAAATTGCATTACGATAACTTTGCTATAAAAAAGGATGCCATGAAAATATTAATTTCGACGAAGATTATCATTTCTTACCAAATAAACTATTATACTCTCTTATTAGGTGTTTAAGTAAAGCTACTCTAATTGTGGTATTAATCAGACAAAAATCAGATCAATGTATAAGTCGATAAGGATAAAGACCGGCATTAGTGGAAATTGGGTTCTGAATTGATGCTAACATTAAAAAGCTTTGCATTAATCACATATACAAGTTCAACGGATATATTTGGGATTTGTATCTGAGTTTATTCGGTGATTTTTTAATAAACACAATATTCTGATTAAATCAGTGTATTTATATTAAACTGTCAGAGAACGTTATCGCTGTTAAGTATATGGAGATAACGCTGCCAGGCTGCCAGGTTGTTTTGCGATAACGAAAATAAATAATGGGGTAAGGAGAGATAACGTTTTTCATACGCATCGGTCAAAACACGATTTTCGATCGTGTAACCAGATCATCAGGAGAGTCGTACATTATGTGGAATTTAATTGTAATTACTATTGTCGTTAGCCTATTTTTAAATTTGATTGAACTGTTTAATTAAACACATATATCAGATAAAAAAAAGTACATGCTAATGGCAACAGATTATATTTATCCTGGTTTCTTTCCATATCCACAATATTTTTTTTCAAATAATCTTTATCTCTCTTTTAGGTTCTCTCTACTTTTATAATAGACTTACTTATTCATCGATCATATAAGTTTTATTAATTATTTGTAGGATTTTAAAATCATCAAGTAATTTGAAATGACTTTCCGGTACTTGCTTTTATTGTTATTAGCTGTTATTTATACACGTCTAGATTAAAGGAATGAGAATTAGGAAATTGTTTACTGAAATTATGTAATTGAAACAGTAAAAATAAACACAAGCAACAAAATATTGCAAATGTCAGATTAAGTGTGAAGATACAGAGATAAAAGTTTGATATATTTTTACTGTATTGTTATTGTTTCTAATTTGTATATTTTAACGATATCTTTTCAACAAATATGTACATATATGTAACAAGCATGAAGCAGCTTCAACTATTCTTTCTGGCTTTAGTCTGTATCGGTATATATGTATACATATTAAAAAATGAGCATGAGTTGAAGAGATATCACCCTTCTACACCTACAAAGCGTTTATTATTTTGATTTTTTATTCTTGCTTATTCAAAATAGTCTTCTTCTGAGTCAATACAACGCAGGAAACGTTTGACAAATTTTTCGAAACATTTTTTATACTCATTAGCTGAAATGACTTTCAGTATAGCGGTCAAAATCTTTTAGATGGCAGGCATGGTATCGAAACAGTTTCCTTTCATCGCCAATTTCAGTGTGGGAAATACCCAGAAGTCGCACGGAGCCAAATCAAGTGAATACGGTGGATGATCGATAACGATGCCTTTTTTGATCAAGATGGCTTTGTACGATGTTGCATTGTCATGCAACAAAAACCAACTTCCTGGGTCTCGATATCCCGGTCGAACTTGTCGAATGCTCGCCCATAATCGATGTAGAACTCCCAGATAAAATTCTGCGTCCACCGTTTGACCTTCTGGGATAAGTTCATAGTGAGCAATTCCCTTTAAATCGAAGAAAACGGTCAGCATTGTCTTGATTTTGTTCTTCTCAAAGCGTAATTTTTTCTCTTTTGCTTCTTCTGGTGACTTTCATGCTGCACAATGACGTTTTGTTTTTGGCTCGTATTAAAAACACCATATTTCATCGTCAGTTACAGTGGTTGACACGTTTGTCGGACTTCTTTAGGACATTTTTAACATGTCTTTGCAATCCTGAACTCCCCAATCTTTTTGGTTGTCTGTCAGAGAGTGTGGCGCGAAGCGCGCACAGACCTTCTATTTGCCCAAATCTTCGGTCGAAATTCGATAGACTGTGCATTTCGGTATTCCAGTTTTTTCTTTCGACGAGTCTTGCAAACACACAGCGGTCGCCTCAAAGAATTTCTTTGACTTTCTCGACATTTTCTTCATTGCGAGTAGTTTTTGGCGCCGCTGCTCTGTCCATACGAACGTCACTGAATCGACCAAACCAACCGAAATTGTGTGCACGGGACATGCATTCATCCCTGAACACATTTTTTAGCGTTTCGTATGCTTCTACACCACTTTCATCTAATTTAAAACAGAATATAATTATCGTTCTTTGTTCCTTGTTGGTTTTTCGACCGACATACACAATGTGACTTTACATAAAATGTAAATGAAGGGTAGAACATTCACCTACCATCATTCACTCATAGATATTGCTGCGCTAAGAATTTTGATGGAACCAGTCTCATCGCATCTAGGACAGACTATGTATATAAGCCAAGTTTATGTTAAAGACATTTTGCGTTTATATTACTAGTTCTGAACATACTTAAGTAAATATAATACTAAAATAAATTATAGTTTCAGATTACATGATATCATCATATCTATAAAAATGATATTGAAAACATACACCTAATGGTTTAGATAGTCGAAATAGTACCTTTCTCGGTTGGCTTAAAAATAGATTTAAAACTTAAGTGCTAATCCATATTATCGGAGATAATATTTTTAAATCAGTTTGTTTATTTTATATCTTGCACTATTATTTATTATTACGAATTTATTCTTTTCACTAGAGCATATAACATAGGCTGCTTTCTTACCATTTTTAGATAGACTAATGAACAATCTGTAATCATAATCGAACAAAAATCTTAAAATCTTTTCAACATTTTTTCGACATCCCCAGCATATAACAAGTTTTTTTTTTTTTTTTTTTTTTCCAGACCCGTCCGACCTATAGTCACCGGTAGGCACCGCAGCCATCAGGCTTATTGTGCCACATCTGTTTGTTCAAGTCACCCACTCTAGCACGCTAGTCCCCTCCACTAACCTGTACAGGTCCCTAACCGAGTGGGTAAGGTATATCTCTGGGTCTCCTTTCGTTATCCCAAACATATTCTGCCTTCTGCGATCTAGTGCCTCGCAGTCGCGCAGTATGTGATCGGCTGTCTCCGGTTCTATTCCACAAAGTCTACACTTTGTGTCCCCGTCAAACACTCCGATTCTGCGTAGGTGTTCTTTCACCGCAGCATGTCCGGTCATTAGTCCCGTTACGATGCAGAGCTGTTTCCTACTAAGATGTAGTAGTTCTCTAGCTCTTTTCTTGCATGGGTTCCCTATAAAGGTTTTGCCATGTACTATACCGGGTGAGGCTCCCCAGTATTCCTGCTGCTTCGTACGAACCCAGTCTCCTATATGTTTCCGGGCCGTATGCCTTGTGACCCCGAAGAAAGGTTCTGGGCCGTACATTTCCATCTCTGACCCTCTCTTCGCGAGTTCGTCAGCCCTTGCGTTGCCCTCAATCCCCTGATGGCCCGGTATCCAAGTCAACCTAACCTTGTTCCGGTTCGACAGTTTCACCAGTTCGTCGAGGCATTCCATCACCAGCCTGAACGACACCTTCCGGCTTAATAACGCCTTCAATGCCGCTTGGCTATCAGACATGATGTGAATTCGTCTGTTGGTCACCGCTTTCACATTCATTGTGTGTGCGCATTGGAGAATAGCATATACTTCCGCCTGAAACACCGAAGCATACTCCCCCAGTGCGTAACTGTGGCCCTCATTCTGAGAGCATATCCCTGCACCGGTACCGTTAGCCGTCTTAGATCCGTCTGTGTACCAGACTAAGTCTTGCTCTTTGATTCCCAGTGCATACCTGGCAGCCTCCTCCCGTCCGTCCGCTATAGACACCGTGAAGGGATTCCCATACCTATGCCTTACCGGCATGTGGTCGGTCCGCATTTCCAACACCCCTTTCCCACATGCTCAATTATCGACATATGATTTGTGTTGACCCTTTTCGGGGTCGCTGTGTGTTGCAGCCTGTATGCCGCCATCCTTGCCTCCCCCTGTATGACCAGGTGCAACGGTGGCAGGTCCAGGAGAGCCTCCATGGCTGCAGTCGGTGTCGTCCGCATTGCTCCCGTTATTCCTAGGCAGGCAAGTCTTTGCACCTTGCTCAGCCCCTGAATAGCGTTCCTTTGTTGTGTCTTTGTCCACCATACCAAAGCTGCATACGTCATTACTGGCTTAACCACCATGCTGTATATCCAACTCAGCATGTCTGGTCTTAGCCCCCCATTTCTTTCCATATGTGCGTCTTACCAGCGTTAACGCTGTCACCGCTTTTTTGGTAATTCTGTCCAAATGTTGGTTCCAGGTAAGTTTGGAGTCTAATGTTACTCCAAGGTACTTTACCTCCCCCACCATCTCTACGGTAACCCCCTTCAACGTAAGCGGATTTAGGCCATCCTGCTTTCGTCGGCGGGTAAAGGCCACGATGTTGGTCTTATCAGCACTGATACTCAGGCCCGCCAACTCCGTCCATCTACTAACCATGTTTAGAGCCCCTTGCAGTCGATCTCTGACCGTGGTGTTGTGCCTGCCTCGCGCTATAATGACCAGGTCATCCGCGTAGGCCAGTACCCTGTGACCGTGATCGTTAAGCACCTCTAGTAGCCCATCCACGACTAGGCACCACAGTAGAGGGGACAGCACCCCACCCTGCGGACACCCTCTAGCCACCCGAGCCGCTAGAATCTCGCCTGCGACCGAGGCTTCCACCACTCTCTCCCTAAGCATAGAGTCTATCCAGGCGACACAAGTGCCGTCCACACCTCTGCCTATGAGAGGTCTGGTAATTGAATCAAAACCCGTGTTACTGAATGCCCCCTCAATATCGATGAAGGCCCCCAGCATCACTTCCTTGTTTTGTAGTGTGTCCTCCACTAAACTGACTAGTTCGTGAAGTGCTGTTTCTGTCGAAACTCCTGTCCGGTAGGCATACTGGTCATGGTGTAAAGGTGAAAGCACCAGTACATCATCCCTAATATACCTATCCACCAGTTTTTCCAATGCCTTCATAGTGAAGGACATTAAACTGATTGGTCTTAGGGCCTTCGCCGTAGCCTGTCCTGCTTTCCCAGGCTTCGGTATGAATGTATATAACAAGTTAATAACCTAACTATATTTTGCAGACATGTACTTGTTGCGAACACAAGTGTGTAATTCCAGTCCATATGAATGTCACTAAACATATCACCAGTCTCGTAATATTTATGTAACTTTAAGTTTAGTTTGTAGGCATATTTTAATCCAAGTACTTTTAGATTAATTACATCGATTTTACAGGTTACAATAACTAAGTATTCATTACTCAAAAACCTTTGTCTAAGATAGTAGTAAAAATATCATGTTTGCTTTGTAAATTCCAATTTTATAAGTGGCAGGCGTAGCAAAAAATGTGGGGCGTAGCAAAAAATGTGGATAAACTTTATATTGCTGCAGTTACTAATATGATTTAAAAATCAAAACACAAGGAAATTCCTTTGCTTTTGAAAGGATACCATCAATCATTACAAATTCTTCACTGTAACGAGGATTATATATTCTAGTGCCCACTAAGTTTTCAGTTTTATTTTTTTCAACAATGGCTACAATTCGTTAACCTCTAAAATGTCACTCGGTCACAAATTATAGATGCATTGTATACGTGACTACGAAACGGGTCGATAGCCGTAGTGGTTAGGCGGCTGACTATCGTTGTGGCGGGACGATAGGAACCGGGTTTCAATTCTCTGGAGGGAGGGTGACATTTTTTCCAAATCGACTTACCATTCGTTGTTGACAGCAAAGTCAGTTTAAATGACTGAGTCATTTGCCGCCATTGTGATCAAAATCAGTCAGTAGCGAGTACGTCGAAAAAGTACAAGAGGTTTAGCAAGTAATAAATATAAATTAACACTTACCCTTTTAATTAGTATTTTCTGTATACAGCTGGGCAAAGTAGATGAGCTCGGTTAAGTACTTGCACTATCAGATATGATTTAACAGTTTTATCTTGTTAATTATGTAATAGATTACAAATAATTAATATTAACCCTAAAGTAACAACTAACTGTAACTGTAACTTTAAAGATACAAGAGTATATTTACAATTTGTTCAATTGATATGAAATTATAGCTAATGTATTATCTTATTTTATGACTTATTATTTAGTTGTCAAAATAGCAATATAAGCAAAGAATGGTTAGAGTTGTCGTACTTTTTTTGCAACCAAGTGTATCGAACCCATTTGTTTTTAAATGTTGTGCCGTACACTATCCATGTGTTTACAACATTCAAATTTATTCTAAAATGAAATCTGGAAATTTCTTCACTTTATAAACACATGGTAACCCACTCGACATTCATGATTGCGACATTATTACTACTAAAGCAGATATAAGAGTAACAAGAAACTTTAATATGACCGACATTACGTAAATGTATAAATACGAAAGTATTACCATACCGTATATCAAATTGGCATTACAGAATAATCAACGTGTAGATACGTATTTCAACTTTCTATACCCTCATCAGTACACTATATGATTAGTTCTACAGTGCCAGTTAAAACTCAACACATCATGTAGTGAGCTAGACGGAGATTAAGCAAATATTTCATTACATGAGTCTCATGTTTTAACTGACATTACGAATTAATTACATCGTGTACTGATGAGACTATATAAAGTCGAAATATATATCTATATTTTGATTATTCTGTAACACCTACTCGATATGTTACCTTATCCAACATAAATACTCCAAAACTCCATAAAAAAAATATCATCATACAATCCAAGTATATGCTCGGCCCAAAGAATTATAGCTAAGTGAAGGTCTCCCGAGTATAGCCTTTGCAAAAGCTGCTATTTATTTAACAAGACAACCATTAAAATTTATAAGAATTAAGATACAATAGGGGCTAAAAATAAAACACAAGTTTTCATCGTATAATTCTTTATATTTAGAAGAAATAAATTAACTTTTTTTTGTACATATTGTTGTTTTTTCATTACACTATATTATTTTATATTAATAAACCCGAATATCTACACACACGCTTAGTTACTAAAATCTAAAGGTATCTACATATTTAGGAATGTTTTGGTTTTGATTTTACTACATACGCGTTACACTGGCCAGTTTACACAAGATACAATTTCATTCTTTCTTTTTATTATCGTACCTCATATTTATCAATATTTCTATTAAATATTTATTTACACATATACAAAAAATTTATCATTCAAATAATATACTATTTACATTATACACCGTTGGGAATTGCATCGTTTCTCGTAACACACTAAAGCAAAATGAGCTAAAAAACACATATTATAAGTATATAATACAGAGAAAATATCAGCAGAATTCGAGCCTGTAATTCAATCGTAAAACGATTCTCCCTGAAAAATTGGAAGTTTTATATAAGATGGCGTAAAAATACAGGCGTTCACGTCTAGAAATACATTTCGATTTTACAAGGTTTTTAGATCGTATCACCTATGGAAACGATAAGCGAATTTAATTTAGTTTTTTTCGTCATACACAGATTGCTGATAAAAAGGAACATGTTTGTTTGACGAATTTATCTGTACAAACTACATAGATAAGTACATTTTTATTAATAATTCTTTTAGTTTTCTTTTTCTGTACATTTACAGTTTAAAAGTTTTATCCAAAATGTGATTCGATTTTCACAAACATTTTGAAATAAGTTTAATCTTGCATACGATCATTGATTAGATGTCAAAACTAGATTTTATAACCTAAAAATTTGATATTTGAGTAAAATGGCGTTTTATAATGGAATATTCACGTGGAATGCATGTAGTTCAAATCTATAATTCGGCAGTTTAAAACAGGTTATTATCATTATAATCTTTGATTTTTCAACAAATAACAATTTCACTTCAAAAAATCACATAATTTGCACTAGATTTATAAAAAAATCTATTTAAAAAAATCGTCTCTTAAAATTATTTGGTTTCGTTTTTTGGCATTCCTTCACCACCAACCTCGATGTGCTTGCATTATTTGATGCGTGTACGCGGGCATCATCATGTGAGAACCTGGTATCTGGAGGCTTTCCGTTGGTTTGGATCCGTTGCCGCTCAAACAAGGTTTACCGTCACGGACTAGTACAGGAACAGCCACTCTTCTAGGCGAAGGGGCGGAGCTATTATTTTGCTGGTCATGCATACCTTTCTCGTGCATTGCACGCTTCGTCTTATACCTGAAAATAACAGAAAAGCAATGTAAGATGTTAAATGATTATATACTTGTAGAAACGTACTAAATATTTACGAATACAACACTTCTTTGTAGTCTTTCACTCCAGCATTGCCGAAATAATTATACACCTTTCCTTTAAATATGTTTGTTAAATTATTGTTAACAATAAACTGTACAGATTTGGTGTTTATAAGAAATAAAATAGAAGTATAATAACATGTTTGGAAGTGGTCTTAAAATAAAGCGCAAAATCGAATCGAGAATCGAAATAGAATCGAGTTCGTACAAAGTCCTAACAAAATATTTTTGTTTCTGGGTATAAAAAAACATGGTAGAAGTACTTTCTAATATCAGCATATTTTCCTGAAGAATAACTGACAAACGTTATATTCCATATTATTTGTTAAACTGTTCACAAGCCTTCAGAAAAATCGCTTCCCTTTCAGTTTTATTTTCACATTTGGAAACAGAGCAAAATCGCAGGACACAAAGTCTGGATTGTAAAGAGGGTGATGATGAAGACTCAGTCCTGTAGTGGTCAAATATTCGTTGCAAGCTTTGGCGCGGTGAACTAGAGCGTTCTCATGATGGAGAAATCAAATGTTCATTCGTAACTTTAACCGCAGGTTCTTCATCAATTTGATGACTTTAGGCAGGCACTGTTATGTGTACCACTTAGCTGTGATTGTCTTTTGTGTTTTCTTCTTTGCAGATCGGGATCTACTACTAATGAATAACTAAGCCCACACAGTTGACTCAGCGGCTACTATGGAAGTATGAACATGTCTTAGCACACAACAACAAGCAGCCTTCTGCGATTTATTGTAGCGTCATATTGCAAAATGTTTCTAGTTCCCTTTGTATCAGAAGAGATAGAAACAAAGCTGGTCGGATGTGTATCGTGTTAGGTTCATACCAACATCGCCAAAATTTTTGTAATAGCCGTTAAGCGTCCCAAAACAATTACACTTCATTTAGTGTGCTTCACAGTAAGTATGAATCCACGTCATTTCGCACTAACACATTGAAAGACGGTAGATTGTATTTGCAAGCCAAATCATTTTAGATCAGTCATCAATCGTCCTAACGCTTTTGCTTCTTTCATTTCACAAGCAAATACTCGTGACATGGAACCATTAAGCAGCTACTTTGTTTGTCATCGTCCTTGAAGCGCCCTGAATTCGACGAATTCACATCGCGAACAACTACTATTAATTAATATTTTTCTTATTCTTATTAAAAACCATAATAGAGTAGACCAACATTGGCTGCAGTGCACATATTTCCTCTAAAGATTCGTAAAAAGGAATATTTTTGTAAATAAAGTAAGTAAATTAAAAAAAAACATTGTTATATAATAGTTAATTTTCACATAATATTCTTTTAATATAAATAATGTCAGATATTTGACAATTTATTGCGTTATCTCCAAATCTTGGCGTTACGAGGCAGGTGCAATATTGGGCAAGCAGTATGAATATGTACGACAGCAACTGTAATCTTTTAATTTGTGCAGCAAATGTAATCTTGGTATGTACAACCACTTTTTCTGAGTGCAAAATTTTCTGTATAAATACTGCGTATTTTGTAGATTTCAAAATTAAACTGGGCTTGTAATACCTATATATGTATATCTCTGTCTAAGATTTCTCAATTTCTTTTTATTTGTACACATACGTCTTTAATTTATTTCAAGATAAAGTACATAAATAAGTACAACCAATAATTTAATTAGATTTTATCGATCAATGTATGTACAGAGCAAATATTGCGTACCTACGATGTAGATGTAATGAAAAGAAATCAGATCATGGAAAATGTTTGACCTATATTCCAGTTAATAGAAAAATACGTCTGACACAGAGCAGCAGAAAAAAAAAACAACTATGTTGAAATAGTTATCAGAAAGTAAGTCATCGTTAATGAAAGTATTTGTTTAACTGTGTTACTATAAGTAATAATTATGTATTGGTAACTATTTGACCACATTTTATCCACCATGGTTTATGAAAATATAAAGTGATTTATCTGCCGTACGTATGATAAAAGATCTTGAGAAGAATAAGCGACATTTAGAACGAAAGAATAATAATATGGACTAGTGGGGGAGTGAAAAAAGGGACAAAATCTCAATCCATTGTTATTTCACATAAAAACAAACATAAAAAAAATTGAACAAATAATCGTGTGTTCCTTTATTTTCACATATTTCATTACATACATGCTTATTGACGCCTTTTTCTTTAGACTTGTAATATTTAAATTTTCTCATCAACCAAGTTGTTTCTTTTTTGCTTTATCAACAAATTTTATTATAATGCTGAAGACAAGTCATTATTTTGCCAGTTGCGTATTATCAAAAATAATGCTGTTCATAATTTTCTAGAATACATGAAATTTTTGCCAAGAGAAACGAATACTATAAAAACTTGAATATTTCGAGTACTTCTAATCAACACGAATATTCCAATTTTAAAGTGAGCTTCCTGCATTGAGAATTTTTACAGTGCACATATGATAAATGAAGCTTTTGCAATTTTTAGTGCAAAAACATTACATCTTCTTTCTTAATGTACAAATTTCGATAGATGTATTGCATTCAACTATGTATGTAGATGCCTAATATTCTCACTTCAAAAATCATATCCCCATATCAACTTCTTCGGCATAAAATAGTAGGAAGTTATATAATAAATCAAAATAGGTTGTAATTTCTACAGTTCGACTGTTTCTAAATAGATGGCGTGTCAGGAATGAACATCAATATATTTACAGTGTGTCCCAAAAAGTTTTATACAAATGGAGAAAAAGTTTATATTACATTTCACAAAAAAAATCTTGATAAAAAGCTCTGCATGACTTGTAGATCCATAATCAAGAACAACATTTTTTAAACATTGGCTGGAATACAGGGAAAATCAAAATTACATGTACAGACTGTAGTGATTTTTCCAGATAAAATTCACTTGTTAGATTAATGCGCTTTGGAATATGTAATAACTGTCAAAAAATGTCAAGTGTTGCATCAGTATGTGTTTAACAATAATTAGAAATGCCGTTAAAATTGACTATTGAAGATAAAATTAAAATTGTTCTTATTGTTCAAGACAATTATAGAACAAGTCTCCAGATTTTTTTTTTGTGGGGCTACTTGAAAGAAAGAGCATACCTTCACAAGCCATTTCGAGATGATCATCTTGAGGGAATCATTAGAGAAACATGTGAAGCTATAACTGCAGATGTAATTAGAAATATCATAAAACAATTTAATCATCGAACAGTCCACCTGTTTAAAAAGGGAGGGTGGATACGTTGAAGTTTCGTAATATTTAAATAATTTCTCTTATTTCTGTAGTCAATAAATAATCTAAGTAATTAACAATATCTTGTAATTTTTATCTGGAAAAATCAATTTTAACGGCATTTCTAATTATTGTAAACACATACTGATGTAACACTTGACATTTGTTGACAGTTATTACATATTCCAAAGCGCATTAATCTAACAAGTGAATTTTATCTGGAAAAATCACTACAGTCTGTACATTTAATTTTGATTTTCCCTGTATTCCAGCAAATGTTTTAAAAATGTTGTTATTTATTATGGATCTACAAGTCATGCTGAGCTTTTTATCAAGAACTTTTTTTTGTGAAATGTAATATAAACTTTTTCTCCACTTGTATAAAACTTTTTGGGACACACTGTAGATGAATGAATAAACTATTTAGTAATAAAATTCAACAAACAAGAATATACTTTAAAAGCTCACGTTTGAAGCAATTTTGCTGTGCGCTGTGCATAGATAAAAATTTTAAATTGACCTAACTCCTCGGATGAATCTTCTTTTTTAACATTTAGTCTTGGACTAAATGCATTCAGCAATTCATAGAAAATCAATTTTGCAAAAGAGTGTTGAGCATATTACATGAAAGTGCATGTTTGAGATTGTTTCGGTGCATTGAACATCTTCACAATGAATTTAAACGCTCAAGGAATTATCAAAATTTATAAAAAGAATCGAAATAATGATTCTAAACACCACAGACCTCCCTCCCCTCTCATCCCTCTTTGTGAATTGTAGAAACAAGAAAATAGGATCCAAGTGTTAAACTGACCTTCGACGATTGAAAGTATATATTTTATTGGATTTAAGCGTATGTAAAATTAATCTTAAAAAATGTAACAATTCAAGGAATAGAAGAATGAAACAATTGACAACTTGATTAGTGTCATTTCAGTTTTGTCATTTATAATTTCCTAAAATACTACATCAAAGAATTTTAATTTGCACTTTGATACGGAGGAAAGGAAACTTTTATCACAACATGCATCTTACAGTATTATCTTAATAATGATTTATTCTAATATGCAACTAATAAAGACAATAAAGCGAAAAGATATGTATGTGATAAAATATATATAAACATAGTCTCATTTTAATAATGTACATGCACCAATGTCAATGAAAAATTTCGTTATCTAAATCGACGTTAAAAATTTACAATACAAAAAACACAAAGATATGAAGATAATATAACCTTTACATACATAACTTTATTCCATTATCTTATTTTCTATTTATCATTTTTATACATAATGTATAACCACGTGTTATTCATGGTCATATTTATTATTTGCTACTTATGGATATTAAAAATTACCTTACCTATGATTCTGAAACCAAATTTTCACTTGAGTCGGTGTCAACCTTATGATCGATGCTAAATGTTCCCTTTCCGGCGCAGACAGATACCGCTGCTGACGAAATCGCCTTTCCAATTCGTAGGTTTGTGCTTTCGAGAACAGGACCCGTCGTTTCCTTTTCTTGTGACCGGTGCTTTGCTGCTGCTGGCTGGATTCATCCTCGTCTTGGTCGTCTTCCGGATTCTGTAAACCGGAATCGCTCCCATGGGTGACCGGAGGTTCGGACGGCATCGATCTTTCCGATATCGACGGGCTTGTACTGTCAGGACTTAGCTGTTGTTGATGATGTGGAGGTGGAATTCCTGTAACAATTTAAAATTTCTATTTATATCTAAAGTATAATTTTCACTTAAGAGTAACCAAAACACCTTTATGTTAAGTTTTGAAGTCACATCTTTCGAACTTTGTTACATAAACTATACAGTTGCATTAATTTTGTATCTTAAAACATATTTATAGTCTCTAGATATGAAGTATTCTCGCACCAAATCTTTTTGTTTTTACTTATTTACGAAGTTCGTACATTGAGAAGAAGTGTTGTTCTTAGGTTCTGTTCTTGGTCTCCCCTTATTTTTAGTGTCAATTCTCTATTGTCGAATGAGCAATCTTCGGTTTACCGTAACTAATTGTGCAACATTATCTTTCCCTTGTGATGTATTAATGTAATCAAATAACAATCTTAACAAATTCTCTTTTAAAGCGTTGGGAATGTTAGGAGTTACAATTGTGCATTCTCTTCTTGTTTGATACACGCGTACTCCCACAACAATTTTCAAGCGAACACGTGGATAACTGAAGACTCCTATCCTTTCACACTAAGTAATATTCCATCAATAGAAACGCGAAATGGCAAGGGATTAGTCTATTTTATGACGAGGTAACCGTTCATAAGTTATAAATTTATCAAAAGTGCTATTAAGAATGATACAATAATTATCCATATCACCTAAATCCCATTGCCACAATCATATACAAGCCACTAAAACACTGCTGAGAAAAATTAACGATCAACTTTAATCCACGCCACCTTTCTGAAGGTCCGCAAATTTGACAACACAAAACTTCACAAACAGATTAACTCACCGCTTATTCACCAAAATACAGAAATGCAGAAACTACAGTCATTGGAGATTTATTGGCCATCGTTTGAGACTATTAAACCACCAAATAATTTTTTCAAAAACGTCCATAACATTTAAAAAGAAGTACGTATGTGAGCTCGATGCTACATAAAACAAGAAACTTAAAAGACTTTAAAAAATAGTCAAGCATTTAAAGTGTAAGAATTAATTATTTCATCCCTTTAAACTACAAAAAAACAACAAAAATGTGTGTTTCAGCATCTACCAATAATAAACCAAACCATCCGCCAGTTAAATTTTATCCAACCCTTAAGTGATATATGTACAAGAGCATATTAAAAGATCATTATACTTTTTAGAAACTTTAAGAGATTGTAAAACCTGAAAATACGCAATGTCATACTTCGAAGACATGAAAATAGAAAATCATCGTTTGACCACACACCAGTTATTATCCAGTTGTTATCCAAGTTCCAGATAACAGCGTATCCGAAATTCTTCATACGTTTCAGACACTTTGAAAAGTGTTCAACAACTGGTGTTAGAACTCCCCACCTATAAACCACAGCAACTACAAGCAAGCGTATATACCTACTGTTTCCACCAAGGAATAATCAGCTATTAATAAAGATTTTGCGGATGAGGTATTATTCAATTTTTTAATTGAAGTACGTTTTTATCTGCAACCAATTCTTGTGGAATTTCTGTCCCACTATAGTTATCTGCTAATCAGGTTTTAAAAATTGATAGCCAACTAGATGTGCGTTAGATAATCGAATTTAGAGTAAAAATTCGAAAAAAGACCGTTTTAAATTAGGTAATGTAACAAAATAGTAGTAATAACCAGGGACCAGGACCGGAACCTTTTAAAGGGCGAATCGGACCAGAACTGCTATTTTTTTGTGGAACGGAACCGAAACAGAACCTAAATTCGATTTTAAATTACATTTAACTACTGAACCGGAATCGCTAATTTTTAAAACGGTTTTTTCGATTTTTTCGGTTTTTAGGTTCATTTTTTCTCGATTTCATAATATTCATTTTTTGATAACCCAATGTGGATCCACATTTGATACGCTTAAACGTTTACTGCAATTAAAGGATTTTGGTAAAGAAATAGAGCTTACGAAATTTTATAATTTTAAAAACTTATTTGAAATGGAGTGGCAAAGAATTCTTGAAATTGTGTCTTAGTCTTAGAACGTTCTAGAAAGTGTACTAAAAAATTGCAACGTGAACAGCTGACTTTGGGATCATTTACCGGTTATTGGCAAGCATACAAGTTAACAACAGAAAAAATTGCGTTACCATTTGCGAAAACGGTAATAAAGAATATGAAAGATCGAGAAAAGATTTTATTCAACAGTGATGTCATCCTTACAGGAAGTAATTTTGAATATTGATGAAGTCGAGAAGGCAAAAAGTCATTTGAAGAAACTATGGACCAGATTGATGCTTTTAACTAGCTTTGCAGAAATTGATCTTGATAGGTTTCTCTTCTTCAGACTCTGAAAACGCAACAGTTACATCCACATCCACCAGTGATGAGGTGGAGATATTTTTAGGACAAAAAGAAACTGAGCAACAAAGTCAGCAGAAACTATGTAATAGTGGAACTTCTACTACTAATAATAATAATAGATAGAGCTTTTATTATGTCTTTAATAAGAATTGACATCTTAAATTCATATCAAATAGAACAGGGCTGTATACATAAGAATTCAACTATTAAACTATTAAAATTGGACCAAAAAAAAAAATTGTTTGGACCGAAATTTTTTTGCGGACCGTACTGAAATATTTTCGAAACTGGAACCGGGCCTGAACTGATATCTTTCATTTTCACTAAGACCGGAACCGGACCAGAATCGTTATTTTATTTGGGTCCGAGTCCCTGGTAATAATGCAATAAGCTCGTTCAAATTTAATGTCTATAATAGTCTGTATCTTTTAGAAATTGATATAAACAGTTTGATCGACAATTATTTTGATCATAGTTGAACAGATTTTACTCGGCACATCATAAAATGTAAATCAGAAATCCCAAGTTCTCAGACAAAAGATGAAGTGAATAAAATCAGAAAATGTCATCTTGTTAAATAACGTTATATCAATACCTACTTAATAACAATAAATGGTACCTATGTATATAATACGACAATATTGAAGTAGTGCTCTAATTCAAAAGGATCATTTAATCCATATTTTTACATATTAAGTGATGCTATAATAATTTCAAGTGCATGTATCAAAATCAGGAAGTTGTTGTTTCGATATACTTAATCTCTTAATGCTTCTCCAATATAAATTTTATAAATAACAGTATATAACGATAGGAGGTATAAAACACTAATAAGCAGCTACTTACTACCTGATCCAGTACATCATCGTAAGTAAGTTTTACAATGTTTACGTTAGTCAACCGATAAGATCTAAAATTTATTAGATTACCGATATACCCAAACTTTCTTCTAAGAACTACCCATATATTTATATAAGATATCTTGTTTTACTATATAAGTATGTATATGAGGTATATTTATAGATGAACTTTCACATTTTTTTTTCAGAACCTGCTCGTTTTAAAGGATACACATACAAATTTCGTAATATTCGTATAAACATACATGAATGTATACCATCCATGTTTTTACGATTGCATTAGATTCTTTTATGAACTTATCTATTCAATTCAATCAACATGCATTAGGGAATTAATCAATTTAGATTTCATAACATAAAATCATTAAACTAATTAATTACGATTAAACAATGTGTTTATTTTTCTCTGGAAAAATAATGAAACCTTCTAAAAGAAATCAATAGAGGATATAAACAAAAAATGTGTATAAATGTATTAACTATTATTAGACATATTGATTGTAGAAGCTAGATAAGCTAAGACTGCAAGGTAATGAAATGTTGAAAATCGTATACGATATAGACTAAATCAATTCACACTGATCCTACACTCCTCCATATTTTATTTATAAATTTAGCGTTAGTGGGAAAGTTTTTCCACTATACACATCAACGAAATTTACAATTATTAGTCATCAATTTATCGAACATAGTTTAAAGCTCCCGCAGATTGCTGTCTATTTCTACAATCTTCATCAAAAACACTCCAACGGCAGCTTTGTAAGACAAGCAAGATTAAAAATTGAGAGACATCAGGATGAAGTAAATAAAAAAATAAACTTCTCAAAATGTTTGCTTTTTGAAGAGACTACAAAACGAAGTTTCTGATTAATCAATCAGGCTTTTGAAACTACTTATGAGAAATAATGCTTCTCGAGTTTGGAAATGAATGGTGGATTGAAACAAATCTACACAACGACTATCTACTGATAGGAATAAGGACAACAATATCATCGATGTCGAAACGAACGCTGTGCTTATTCTTCCTGACCAAACTCGCTAATGATAATGAAGAAAATGTGTCCAGAGTCGTCCATTTGGAACATAATGTTGGCGAACTCCTCGTTCTTCAACTGTATGCGATCTGAAAAGTTGCCAAAAATGATTTTTTTTATGGGGATATCAACATGATTTCGGGTTACTCCCTATATTATGACTGGACTAACGCTGAGTACTTGAAGCAAGTGTCAATATTGATTATTCTCCTTTCATTATTGTTTTAATAACGGCGTGAATCTGGACTTTTTTGCAGTTTTTCGACTTATCCTCTTTGTCGCCAGGCATTAAACGCGAAACCTTACCAAACTTACAGTTTATACTCTTAGCTTACTTTATGAGTTCAGTCCACCTTGAAAGGCATCAGATCACTTCCTGAGTGTTCATGGTCTAGTCAGAGATAAAATATATTGACCTATCCGATGAAATATCGACTTAATACGATGTTGAGCAATTTATTTCGATAAAAGTAAATTTGCCGACGCAATTTTCAACCGTGGATGTGTAAAGTCTGCTACAAGCTATCCCCGCAAGTCTTTCCTTGAATCTATTCCTTAATTCAATCAAATGTGATATGCAAACGACCAAGTCACATGACTTGAGCTCAGCCTTTTTTAAATGATTCTGAAATGATTCTGTCAATATTTAGTTAAGCATCTTTCACAATTGCAAAGAAGTTTAACTAAATATGAGAGACTGTTTATATTCTTTAGATAATCTCTTTTTTGATTTAGTAGTGTTTTTCATATTAAGCAAATGTAAAACCTTTTTGTATGACATTTCTAAATAAAGCCAGAAAGTAAAGAATGATTTAATATTTGCATATATGAGGAGATCTATTACTATTACAGTACAATGTAACTAATCTATCCCGATACTTTTTCTCTCGGGAGATATTCTGTACACGGCGAAACTAATGCACAGGTCAAAACAGCTAGAACGACAACAACAAATTTAGAAGGAATTTGAGTCGCACTGAAGAGACCTAATCTATCTTAACACGAATATAAACACGGTTACTGTACAAATGTACACAAAGGAATTAATGTTATATCTTTAAAAAAAATTAAAAAGCTAACTTATTTCGCTTTCGTTTACATTTGGAATCCTAAAGTACTTTTGACTCATGACACTTTTCAATATTTTGGTAAATGCACACATTACAATTTATTGTAAAACTCCAAACGACATTTTCGTGCTACCTTAGTGATGACATCGCAAGAAACATTTTTTAAAAGAAAAAATCACTAAAAGAATCATTTTTGCGGTCATAGTGTATACACAGTGAGTCGTTAAGAATGGGAAATCTGGAAACTGGGAATAGTAGAGCCTAAAATATGAGGATTGACCGCGGCATGCCTTATACAAATGTTGCTCGTTTAAGAGATACAGGGTGTTCAAGTTAATAATTTCATTTCTAAATTTTCCAATAACTCAGCAAGTTTTTATAGAATCAACTTGCAAATTGGTACTATTATCTTTTTCAGCATGACGAATAAGAATTTGACATTAATTTTAACGTTGCTCATACGTGGCGCTGATTACACACTGCTGAATAGATAAATTGATACGAAAAATACATACTTGTTTGATGTTGATATCTTGATCCGTTTTCGAGATATTTGCCTTCTAAAGTTTCAATGCAGTTCGGCCTATTAATACAATTTTTGATTTTTAAATACGAAGTTCAGGTAAATAATAAATAATAACAAGAAATAATGCAATTTTCAAGTTGATTCTATAAAAACTTGCTGAGTTATTGGAAAATTTAGAAATGAAATTATTAACTTGAACACATCTCTTAAACGAGCAACATTTGTATAAGGCATGCCGCCGTCAATCCTCATATTTTAGGCTCTACTATTCCCCATTTCCAGATTTCCCATTCTTAACGACTCATTTACTTTTCAGTTTACATATGGTGCTAGGATTGACATATAATATTCGAGCAGTAGTTCTTATGTATCATTCATTTTGCAATAATGCTACACTTCTATTAGTAGTATACAATTCTAGAGGGTTTGTATCTAAAATTGCCTAACGTATTTATAATTTCACTAAATATAAATTGATATTTGATGCGTAATAAAAATAAACTACGGACAGTCTCAAGATTACAGAGATACAATAAAAACTCAAAGGACAAATAAATACTGTTTTATGTATATCAATAATTTATTTGCATCATGCATCTTATAAATGCAAGCAGTTGCCCTTCTAGTTGTGGTAAGTGCATATTTTGAGATCGCCGAGCAAAATTTTAAGTTTGCATGTTATACCGGGTGTCAACGAGATCATGTATCAACCCGCCATTTATTTATTAATTCAAAATGGGACTCCTCCATGGATAGTGCACGTGTTCAGATCCTGCAAAAAAAGCTCTCAGAGTGTTTGCAATATGCATCATACTGATTCCTGTAGAGAAGCTGTTTACAACCCAAAGATACTTACGATCACCAGCGTCTATATTCTCAATTGCGTTAAGTTCGTGCACTCCAACAAAACACGCTTCAAGAAGAACACGAACACATGAATATGACACACGAAACCGAGAAAATTTCGTTATCCCTATCACCGTTTAAACTCGACCCAACACGGTGTAGACTATTGGGGTGTTAAAATGTATAACCATTTACCTGAGCATTTTAAAACATTAAATATACAACACTTTGTAATGAAAGTAAAAAAGATGTTATTAAATAAATCCTTATAGTATTGCGGAATATTTTGATAATGAGTATTAGTTTCATTTTGTTTTAACATGTTTGGCAATCTGTGTGTTTGTTTATTTATTTTTATCATTAGTATATTCTTACTGTGTGTAATATCTTATAGTACTATACATATACATATATATTTATCTGTTGACATTATTGTGACTTGTCATGTATATTTGATGACCAATAAACATACATACATACATACATACATACATACATACATACAAAATAAAACTTTGAAATTCGGACCGTATATATGAGTGATTGGTGAGCTTCTTCAGATGCACTCAGTTTTTCTATAGCACTTCCGGTCAAACCGGAAGTGACGTTAATTTTGAATTTTTAAATACAACATGTATTATTTCTGTTCATATTCTGTTTCTTCTAAAAATTTGCCATCTAGTGCAGGTCAAATTTTGACATTTCTGTCAAAGAAGTGAAACTGCTTTGCAGCAATTGTCGAAATGTAACAACCATCAAAGTTAGCTTTGAAAACAATTAACTAACGTATTTTTCACATTTACACGCATTTGCGAAAAAAACTGTGTTTTTTTCATTTGAAATGTAATTGTTCTGTTGCTTTAGATTAGACTACTTTTAAAACATTTTATATTTCGTACTACCTGTCTACCACTAAACCACAGCAAAGCTAATAAAGCAAAGTAATAAAAAAATAGGTGTTTCTATTTTAAAAAACGAGTACCTGTCATTTGAAAATGAAAAAAAAAGAAAATCTTATTTTCTTTAGTAATTTCAACGTGAAATACATATTTCCTTCGCCAATGTGTGTAAGTGTGTAAAATACGTTCCTTAATTGTTTTTCAAAGCTAACTTTGATGGTTGTTGTTATTTCGACAATTGCTGCGAAGCAATAATGGAATAGAATGGATAAATTTAACAGATACCGCTATCTTTGACAGAAATGTCAAAAGTTGACCAGCACTAGATGGCAAATTTTTAGAGGAACAGAAGTGCTATAGAAAAACTGAGTGCACCTGAAGAAGCCCACCAATCACTCATATATATACGGTCCGAATTTCAAAGTTTTATTTTAACTAATAAATAAATGGCGGGCTGACACATGATCTCGTTGACACCAGGTATATCTATGTAGCAGTTACGCAACCTGATCGGAATTGCGTAAGTAACCGATTCAATACTTGCATCCATCTTAGTAGCTTCTCTAACAATAAAAAAATGTATATGCCGTACAGCAATACTTTATGAATTAATAAGGAGTAATCAATCACATGGAAACCTTCACTAAAGTCTGCATAAATTGCTTTCACTTGCTGCGAAGATTCTAATATGCTTATCAGATTGAAGTATATTCGTTTGAATAGAATAGATTTTGAATAGTCCAAAGAAGAAACCATGTTGATTAATACTATCAATGTCATTTATAAATGAATCGATTGGAGATTTACAAAAAAGAAGCAGGAAGTGAGGTAATTGATGCTTCTTCTTTTGCATAAAATAAAGATGGCAATGCAGGCAAAGAGTTGTGTTATGTTTTTTTGAAGATTCCTCATTGTCCTGTAAACTTGTAACTGTTAATAATGACTTCATTGCAATGTTACTCCGAAATAATGCCCATCGAATAACAGAATATACAAGCAATACACCTCACACATATTTTCGATACAAACAGAAAAAAATTGTATAAATTGAATGTTCCTTATTAAAGGACATAGTAATAATAATAACAGCCTTTTAAAAAAGGCAAGTGTTGCAAATTATCATAAGAAGAAAAATTCTTTCAGATTTCCTTCAAAGAGTGGTTAGGACATAATTTCGCCTTGCAGTCTACTATTATTTCTCGAACAGTTGTCTCTAAAATTGTGAAAAGTATGCCTATTCAAACAATCTAAAAAGTAACATACAGATGCGGCCGAACAATAAACAGATAGCATATATACATACGACCGGTTACATATTATGTCCCCATGCGAATCGGGGGGTGTGAAGATTATTAAATCACACTTTCCAGGGTGAAATCAACTAAACCAAACCGCACGGATTGGTGGCAAAGGTACACGCCTTCAGATATACTCCGGCAGCTGTAAAAGTGTACAGCTGCTCCATAAAAGGCATGGTCGTAGCGTCATTTGTCAACGACCCATCCTTTTGACGCACGACCTTTACATTTCTATTGTCGTCAACGGGGGAACAGCAAATTTAGAACTAATTACGTGAAATAGATATATTTATCAGAATTTTTAGGTCTGCTACAAAGTAATATATAAGTTATGTTTTTCGTATATTAAAGTAAAATAAATAGCTATCTGAAAATTTATCTTTGTGGATAGTGCGTTTTTTGTTCGATATATTTCATCGAGAAATAAAAATATGTCTGATTAATTGCGAAAACCGATTATTTGAAGATAGGAAACCTTGTGATTGATGAAAATCAGTGCACTGTATTCTGTCTAATTATCAATAGATAAACCTCTTTTTATAGATGTGGTATACGTTTTCATGATTTCAAATTTGTATATCGATTTGGTAAGATCTAAAATTATAAATTACGTTAGTAATAGGCATTTTAATAATACTAATCGTGAACTCTCAATGATTATTAGCTCTCTTATCTAGATGATTTTGATTTTTACTCCGTAATATATAATTGCCGTTTAATAAATCTAAAAAAAAACTACTATTGATAGAATACTAGTTATATAAATCTAGTATTCATAAAATTAATTACATCTACCTAAAAATCATATCTAAATAGATGAATTTATTACGAACTGTCAACAAATGTTGTAACCGTTGGTCTCTGAATAAATAAGGAGGAATAACTGGTAACCGGTTATTTTACCCGTTTTTCTTTAACGCTACAACCAACGGGGAAAATTATCTGGCTTTTCCAAGAAACGAATTAGAGGATTTCCTAGACATCTTTCCTCTTAATATGATAGGCATTTCTGGTTGCACGACGATGGAGAACTGAATATTTTTTCTAGGAATGTACGAAATCTAAATAATGCATTTCATGATAAATTGATTTGGAATCATTCATGAAAAGGGTAGAAACGCACGCCAATCAAAATAATATATAGGTGTTCTGTTAAAAAAAAGTTATTGATTGATATACAAGAAAATGCAACAACTTGTATACTATAAAATAATTTTGGGTTATAAACTTCATCAAACTGAACAACTTTGTAAATCATTGTCTTATTTTGTATAGTAAGGGAGATATGAAAGAATATCGCACAATTTTTATACCCTGTATACACCTTGTATGTATAAAAATTCCCTACAGTAATACTATCTTACACTATTTCGTATACACATCGATGTTTACCATTTTAAAAGCTCGTGACTGGATAAATAGAGCAATTCTTACCAATTTCCCGCTGGCGCCGTCAGCGGCCACGTCTTGTAGAAGGTGTAAGTAACGTTTGTCCGGAAAATGAGATCGTGATGGGTTGGATAATTTGGCGGTTCTGTCGTCGCTTCTAAACCGGGCGTTCTATCGTTTAGTTCGAGTATATCGCTGATGGCAAAACCGGCTGTTCTTTGGCCGCCATTGGTAACTTTCATACTATCTAACAAACCTGAAACAAAAGAAGAATTATATTAATTACATTATAATATATAAATTTTAATATTGGAAGATGTCAGCAGTTATAATGCTAATTTGTAATAGGCTCCTCAAAATCCTATATAAGTATTACAACAATCATTTTAACTTAACGTTTTTGCCGTATCAAAAATTGAAAAAAAACAGCACATTAAGTTTGCTATATTTCACAATAAAACCGAAAATTTCACGGTATTATTTTAAGAAATACAAATAATTCGTTTTAAAATTTCAATAAAATGTTCAATGAACTATTCAGTGAAGAAACATATCCACCCCAGCGACTACTGTGTAATTTTTGTGTGTGTAAATGTATTCAAATGGCTTGTTACAGCACTCTATCGCCGTTTATATTGCGACGCTGTTAATCACTTAGTTCCCAACAACGGATCCTAGATCGCTAGAAATACAATTCTCTCAGTGAAATGTCACCATCCTCATTACTCATTAATGTCATCACATTATTGGATAGCCGCCTAACTGTTACGGTTATCGACCCGATTTAAAATTGAATGTATTAATTGTATAATAATAAAATTAATGTAACATCTGCATAACTTATTAAATACCTTGCAAATTTAAAATAAAGCTGTTTTGGACACATATTCATATAAACTTTTGTAATCAAAATAATAAAAGAATCAGTCCTTAAAATTTGTTGCACATTTAGAATAGGTAACTCTATATGGGGAGGTGGCTGTATCTGCTATTGCATAAAGTGATAAGAACTGCTATCTCGATCTACCTGTGAGTTTATATTCTGTCCATGAAAATTTCAAAACTCTCAGATTCACGAGACAATAATATTGTACATACAATTAATTAATGACAAACTAAAGTTCTTATACCAAATAACCAAACTCAATCTTGACACTGAAACTGGTTTAGTTTTATAATTATTACTTTCTTTGATAATCCAACTCCATATATTTCTTTTTGTAGTGCTTATATGAATTATACTAATTAATTAATATTCAGTATTTATGTTTAGAATTTAACTCGATATTACATAAAGTTTTGACGATCACTACACCTGCCTAAAACTACATAATTTTATTGAAATTTTTGTGTCAATAAATGAATCAATTTATATATTGTCAATATTATTAGGATCAACTTTTAATGCTGTTTGCTCAAATATGTATTTATTATATTATTCATAAATATTTATCGAAATATTTTATAAAAATGTTACCTTTGCTACTCGGAAAAATTCTCTAATATTTACCAATTTGTTAAAATAGGTACAATATCTCCATTAAATAAGTGTTAATTATCAAAATAATATTAGAGCTTTTTGAATATCATGCTTACTGATTACTATATCGAAGTCCATTTGTTTCTATCACGTACGAATTGTTCCATAATTTAGTATAACTTGAAACAATATTTCTGGGGTTTACACGTCTGGAGAAGAATTTATTCACCCCAGTACATTATTTTCCTGGTATATAAAAATCATGAAAGAGCGTTTATGGGGAATTATTTACAAAAAGATCCTCTGATATATTCCAATAATATCGCTGGTTTAATGTGTCTTCATCTTACGTTCCTAGCGGAAATTTTTTTATAGACTCAGCTAAAACTAGTTTAAAAGCTGCTCTCTTATATAATAGCGATAAGTATTTATCCGGGCCAGCAAGGAAACATAACAATCTAAAGTTGCGTTCGGGGAAAATGAAATATCAAGACCATGAATGGTTACTGTGTGGAAATTTAAAAGTATTGAGTATGTTATTAGGCCAACAGGGTGGGTACACTAAGATACCAAGATACCGTGCTTCATTTATGAATAGAATAGTACGCCTGAAAGAAAGCTGCATTGGACAAAAAAGCAATAAAAAAGCAAAGTTCAGCGAAGCTAAAATATATACTTTTACCCCCTTTACACATTAAATTAGGTATAATAAAATAGGAAATAAGAATGGAAACAATGGAACAATCGGTCTGACACAAAACTGAAAATGTACATATGTTTATTGGTCCCCAAATGAGAAAATTGGTTGTGGTCAGTCTACTATGACTGTGGTCAAAAGACAAGCCTGGATTGCTTTTGAAAGTATAATAAAAAACTTATTAACAATATAAGGATTAACATCCACATTTTGCATCGAAGTATTTCTTGGCGTATACAAAAATAAAAATATTGCTACATTAATTGGCGGTGGAGAAAATACATTATACAGGGTGTAACAGGACGAGCTTACGTTAGTCGTATCTCAGCAACTAAGCAAGCTCCATATTTGTAAATTTGTATGAGTTCTTTTGGAAATGGGGGCAAACTTTTAGAAAATATTAGTACATATTTTCTTTTTCCGGTTTCGCTGGAAGCACAATCAACTTCATTTTTTTAAATGGATTACCCAATTTTTTTTCATACAATTGAATTCAGCAACAAATTTGGCGTAGAGATCATTTATTTCGACTGGTGTAAACATTACCGTATTGTAGCTAACTTGATTCTTATGAAAATTTTATCAAATGCATCGTAGTACTTAGTAACGTATTTCTTCGGTATTCAGAAGAGTTGATGAATGATTAGTTTCGGCTATTGAAAATTATTTTCACTTGTGTGCAAATACTATACAGGGTGTTAGACCGTTGTTAAATTTCAAACACTAATAACTTTGTAATTTTAAATGGAATTAGTTAGAAAATTAAATTCTTCATCAAATGATATTATACTTCCCTATACCTAAGATGAGATGGGCTATTGAAAATTATTTTCTTGTAAATACTATACATTAGTTCGTTAGTTAAATTTCAAACACTAATCACGGATTACCTAGAAAATTAAATTTATCAAATGATGATTTATGGAGAGTCCGTTAGGAAAAATTATGAATTTATTGATGTCGGACGGAAAAAAATGTTAAGTGCTTTATTTCGACAAAGGTATCCGGACAGGCCAATTCCATCTAAAGATGTAGTACCACGGTTATTTAAAATTGTTTAGAACATGGACAGTTAGGGCCAAAATTAAAAAAAAATTGATGACGAAGTAGTTGAAATTGGTGTTATGGGGTATTTCAATAAGCCCACTGCATCTCTTTCGAGAAACAGCGCGACAACTTTGGAAATTTCAACAATGTCCATTCAAAGGGTTTTAAAAAAGACATAAATGGACACCATTTTCATACTAGCTGTACCTCACTTACATCATCAGGATTTCTTAAATAGGGTCAATTTTTATGAATTCTTCACCATAGCTTGTTAGGACGACGAAAATTTTACGAAGAAAATCATTTTGGATCGACAAAGTTTAAATTTACGAAAATGGCCTCTTTAATAAACATAACAGTCATTTTTGGGCAGCCGAAAATCCCCATGTAACGAGAGAAAGGGGATATCAGGAAAGTTGGCAATTTAATGTTTTTTGCGCAATAAAAGATAATCGTATACTTTGTCTACATTTTTATAACGAAAATTTAAATGGCGAAAGGTAT